>CM052187.1:588676-805576 GCA_028455805.1 Lasioglossum figueresi
TTCACCGATATTACCAACATAACCTCGCCGACGGTGCTGCCCTGTATAAGGGTATCCGCCGCTCCACGCAGACTCCACGAGCTGCCTTCCATCTGGCCGGAAGAAGCTGCCGGCCAGAATGCTATGACAGCAGATTTTGCTCTGCTGTGTTCATTTTTGGAGGCGCAGTGGCGCGCCCGCCACACTCCTTCCAGATTCCCTCCACCCGTGGCTCCGATCAGCCTGAAGCGGCGGTCAGGAACGATACTGCCCTCCACGTGCATTTCAGGCTCTGCTCTCTTCCTTCTCGGTGCAGATCTGGCTATCAGGGATGGTACGTCGTTCGGGCTACACCCAACAAACTAGAACTACCGAACTAGTCAAGATGACTGAAAAAAAAAATAAGAAACATCTTGCAAAATAAAATTAGTTGTACCTTGCATATGTATTTACATATCAAAAGACATGTGCGATTTTCACAACTTGGAACGCTCAGCCAAACCGAAAATGGCTCGACGTGTAACCGACCTTGTTGTTGTTTACGGCACGCGCTCTTGGAACATAAATCGTAAGGCAAGGGGTTAATATGCTTAATAAGTTGAAAATAATATATGTAATAGTATTTTAAAATTCTTCTAATGTTTTTACTGTTTTAAATTACACCTACTCATTATGCCCATAGATAAATTCCGTTGTCTAGTTATAAGAGGTCAACCTAGAAACACCTTAAATGAAACTGTATATTTGCTGTTTAGATTGGAATTACACTAGGCATTACCAAAACACTCGAAACATTGAACTAAAAATAATACAAACACGTGACACAGTAGAAACGTGACGTAGCAAAACTGAAGAAGAAGAGTACTTGTTAAAGCGCGGTGATTTTCTCCCGGTTTCTCCGAGTATGTACAGTGAAAAGTGAATAAGAGTAGTATCACCGTAACGCGCCGTCTCGTTTTATAACAGCACGCAGAGATAAATCTAATTATTGTATAAAGTTGCCAATCATTCTACGTTGCTTACCCTGATAGCCAAATGGACTCCACGTGGAGTGTCGAAAATGAACGCAGTAACCCAGAATCTGGAGCCATCTGGATGCAGGCCACGTGGAAGGCAGCTTCTGCAGTCCAGCTGGAATAATGCGGCGAATGACGTTATACAGGGCAGCGCCGTCGGTAAGGGCAGATCGCATTAATATGGCAGATTTATTTCGCACCGGCCACAAATAAAGAACATGCAATTTCTACATAAAAGATAAAAATAACTTATGAATAATAGATTTCAGGCTTAAACTTGAAGTAGGTATCAATTTCAAGAAAAAAAAAAAGAAAAATATCGATAACGGAGGTTGAACCAACAACCTACCGATTACTAGTATTTCTCTGTACGCCCTCGGATACTCATCTTCTTGTTAGCTCTTAACGCGAACTTCTCTTATGAAGGAGTGAACCGATTTTCAAATGCAATTTTTTCGGAAAATCTTGGCAAGCGCGCGCTAATGCTTTGCTAAATTACATTTCGAGAAGACAACTTCAAATACTGCAAGTGTCAGAAAAATCCGTGACCCATCAACCGTGGCTTCCCCTTGTTAGCTCTACCACCGACGAGATACTCGTCGTCGGTGACTCCATCGTAATGTGCACAGACTGAATATTCATTCAAAATCGGTATTTGGAATTGTCGGTAAAAAGGAAGACTGCCTATATTTGTACGATATGTAGAAATTCATTTCACCGATATTACCAACATAACCTCGCCGACGGTGCTGCCCTGTATAAGGGTATCCGCCGCTCCACGCAGACTCCACGAGCTGCCTTCCATCTGGCCGGAAGAAGCTGCCGGCCAGATGCTATGACAGCAGATTTTGCTCTGCTGTGTTCATTTTTGGAGGCACAGTGGCGCGCCCGCCACACTCCTTCCAGATTCTCTCCACCCGTGGCTCCGATCAGCCTGAAGCGGCGGTCAGGAACGATACTGCCCTCCACGTGCATTTCAGGCTCTGCTCTCTTTCTGCTCGGTGCAGATCTGGCTATCAGGGTATAAATGTCTTTCTCATTTTTCCCGTGATCTTATCTCCGATGTCTAAACAAAGAAACAATTGTATGGATAAAGTGATCACACACGAGATTAAATGAGAATATCTATTGTAAATCAAATATATGTACACCTAAATAGCACAGACAAATTTTATGCTATGTAAACATTAGACATTATATTATAAATTTAGGCAATATTAGTTTTTGGTTGCCGGCTAATTAGCTGCGCACTGTAAACAAAGATCAACCTTCTTGTCATTTGTTTTGAAGATGACTTGCCTTATTTGTCTCGAGTCTCATTTATTTTAGTTGAGAAAGTGCAAAGGCGATCAAATGAACACACCCGACTTCAAAGAAGTTCCTTGTATAATATTATCATATCAATTATGTAATAATTGCTGTACCCAATCATCTCTTTGTGGAATGACCTGATCTCCTATCTTACTATATTAAATAAATAAGAATATAGTGAGATAAGAGAATAGATCAGGTTACAAAGAAAGAATTAAGTATATGTAGAGTTAAAGAACCATCCGGATAAATTGCAAAATATTGGTGAGCTCTTATTGCCACTGCAACTGTTACACAGGCTGTCCGATTTTAATCTTTAAATAGACTGAGAAACTTAATGCATTTATAGAAAAATTGTAAAAATTGAAGACGTCAATATGTGATTTCTCCTGTATTACAATCATTAAGGGAAAAAATAGCATACAAGTTAGTTTCCATTTCTTGTAATCGATGCATATGCATCGATTTGTGCATTAAAAAATATGCGATTTCAATGCTTTACAAACTGTACAAAGGACTGTAATACAGAGACTCAGAATTTTAGAGTAAACAAATAGCCTTCGAACGAACCTGAACGAACTACAAAATTTAATTTATAAAATGAATGGTCGACTATATAGGTTGATTTTAATTCAATGAAAATGCACCATGCTCGCATCTAATCATTTTCAGAATTAACGGACAGCTTGTTGACTGTGCAAGCTTTCGTCTTCTTCGTAGCTGGCTTCGTAACATCGTCAACCACTATATGTCATGCTCTTTATGAAATGGCTCTGAATCCGCAGATGCAAGATAAATTACGAGAAGAAATTAAGGAATTCAATGCAAAGAACGATGGCACCTTTAAATACGACGATGTAAAAGAAATGAAATATTTAGACAAAGTTTTTAGAGGTATGTCCTCGCCGTCCTCAGATATATTCACTCAGTGAATATGAATGAGCGTGTACTTATCGTCCATCAGGAGATGACAGTGATAAACTTGTAGGGGGTACGTGATATCTTTCGCTATTGGCCGAATCACTTGACGAAGCAGCAAATGCGCGTATTAGTGTGACTAGTACTGAGCGATGTGGTCCTATGTCAACAATTCCCACCAGAACCTAAGCGTAAGAGTGGAGTCCGCAGCCTGGCGTCAAGAGTGGGGTCTCGCAGATCCTCCTGCTCCACCGTCAAAATCATTGCCATCCCCTGATAGACGACCAGTACTCTTCGTGCCTCACAAGAAGTCTCCGTTGATCTTGCACCATCAACGATTTAAGATCAACTGATCTTTTTTGTTGAAAATTTATATTTTTTGTATGGCTACATTCATTTTAATGTATAAATATTAATTACGAGCAAATCAATTTTATTTCATGTAAAACGAAACGCGTAACATTCTCAATGTTTAATATCACATGTATCTAAAGTTAATTTAGATTTTTCTTCTAGGTGCCCGTTTCGTAATTTATCAAACGAAAATAGGCTTGATAAAAGCCCTGCGCAACTTTAAAGTCAGCGTTTGCGAGAAAACAATGATACCGTATGAATTATCAATTAATCTATTACCTTTTTTTATCACTTGTACGATTTTCATTAACCCTAGCACTCCAAAGCTCAGATCCTTCACGCGGACTCCCAACGGGAGGGGCTCTCGAATCCATACCCTTCTTTACTCATTTCTTCTAAGAAATAATTATTTAAAACAAAAGGTTTGTAATATTTAAGCGTGTGATACTTTATGAACATTTTATATTGTATTTAGATGTGAGGTGGTATCGGGATCGGGATCGGGATCGGGATCGAGAGAATACAGAAAGATGCAACAACCATCGTGGTTTGACTGTGCTTTATTGCGAGAGACGGTCGGTACACCCGCGTGACCGCTCTCAACGAATCCTCTTACATACTACCGAGTAGGGCCTGAGTGTATTTAAAAATTTAATTTCGTGGATCTGCGTGTTTACTCTGAAAAATTACAAGCCTCTTAAGCAATACCTAATCTTATATTCATGAAAAAGGTATTTATTTCTCTAATACAATATATTATTTCGGTGGGTCTGTGAGACCCCACCTCACCACTTTCGGTACATTTTCCCACCTTACCAACGCCGGGTTAAATCATCGGCTGTTTCTGTTAGATCCAATGAGAAAATCTGAAAAACACAAAAGCTCATCGAAGCGGACAATCTTTTAAAACATTGTCTATTGAATTTTGAATTGAAAAATGTAAAAATAACAAAAACTGTACTACTAAAAAACTTGAATGTCAAAAAATATAAATACTCGTATTATTGTTTTCATATAATTTATTTTGTATGGTATGTTGGTTTTATCGATATGTATCGAACGATTTTTTTGAATTTTGGATTTAGTAATAGTGAGTCCGGAAAGTATTAAAATAAAAACGCTGTGATGCGTTGCTTTAAAAATGTAGATATTGTCATTAAAATTTGGAATGCGCATAAATGTCATATAAATAAAAATATTTAATTAAATATATTTTATAATTAGAATCCGGTGTAGCTCTTTCTGAAAAGTCATCTGATGCGTTTAGGAACTGAAATATAAAATCATATTAATAATTTTAGGCTAAAATTAACAATATAAAAGGAACGTCTACATTTACCTGGTGAATTAATTTATTCAGAATTTGCAGAAGTTGTTCGTCTTTTCTTTTCACTAGATTGTGTTTTACTTCTTCTAACATAAGGAGTTATAGGAAATGCTGTCTCTTCTCTGTAAGTATTGCCTACTTCTTCTGCAATAAGATGTACTTATCAAAACCGACATTTACTCAAAATAAGGTAACTAACATGCTACTAAGAATCATCTTTACCAGAAAATGTAATGCTTCTTCTAGACTTTCTCGTCTTGCTTTTCCCATTTAAACCGGTAGAAACATCATTACTTAATCTTTTGAACTAATATTTTCTTTATATTCCGTTTCTTGTTTGTTTGTAGACAACTGCTTAGTTATCCTCCTTGGTGTAGGTATGTTTGACGAAGTAATACTTCTATTCCTTAGAACTCTTACACTTTCAATGTACCCATGCGTTTCCTCTTCGCTGTTCAAGGATTGTGTAACATTTAAATCTACATCATCTACAATTCCATTGGACGATGGTGGCGATACAGTATTTAACATTGTATCGCTTATATCTAAAGCTATTTGTCTTCTCAATCTTCTCCTTGACAATGGAGAAATTGAGTTATTGCATAGCGTAGATGGTTCTAATGATGTTGCACTTTGTATCTCTACAGGTGCTGGGTTTATATTTTCAGAATACGTACTTGAATTAAATACGTTTCCACATTCATCGAAACTATCATCGAAGGTAAGTCTCTTTTCGGCATGCACAGGTTTATCTTCCAAACAATCATCGAATTCAAGACTATCTATTCTTGCTAATGCTGCAGCTAATTCCATTTTTGTTCGTGACTCTTCATCCATAGGGACTTCATTTAAAATTATGCTATCATTAAAATTAACTTTATGCGACGATTTCGTACAAGATTCTATCTCGTTCGACTTTGGTTGTTTCAATATAGTTTTCCCCGGAGTTTGGTCAGAATTGAAATACAATATTGTACTGTCCAACTTCACCTCTGGTATTTTCAACATTTTACTTACTTTCATTATTGTTAAAGAACTATGAAGCTTTTTCGTTGCTGATATCTGCACTGCCTGCAACAAATTTGATCTTCTCTTATTGTGACCAATTGATCTTCTGGTTTTGCCTTCAATGTCTAAGATTTCAAATTTTTTGTCATTACTATTCGCTGCTTCTTCCATAATCTGTTCTCTTTTTTCTCTCATGAAAGTTATGACCGAACTTGCCTTTTTAGGTACCACTTTCTTCTTTACAGCAGCTTGTTTCTTCGCTGGAATCCTCTTGGCATCGTACACCTTTTCCTCTTTCCAGCCTTGCGATTGTAATTGTTCCAACTTATCGAACCTTGAATCACAATTCTTTATTTCCATATACATCATGTCCCAAAAACCTTGCAAATCTTTACACGTAACCAACATTTCTCCTTCCTCAGTTTCACAATCGGCAATTAATCTACGAAATTTTTCAAACTTTTTACTCATGAGCAAATTGGTTTGTCCAACAGCCTGATTTATTTGGTATTGGCCATCTTCCGTGGTGTCCAGTTCTTCTTTTACAGCTGTCCATTTGTCACATAATTTTTTTAGCCTATCTACCTCTTTACTTAGAAGAAACTGAAAATACTGTGCAGTCCGTTCTTCCTCTTCAATTGAGATATTCAAGTTTTTCATGACAGTATCCTTCGTAGGAATATTGTCACCTAACGAATGGTTAAGACTGAGACCATGTTTCATCCGTTGTTCATTTCTAGCATTACTTTTCCCATGACTAGAGACTATGTACAGTGAAAAGAAAATTGGCTCGTTATCTATATCGACGTGCTCCAATTTCAATGAATTATCATTATTATACGTTTTAACATTACTGCTATTCATATCTTGTTTAAAAAGCTTATTAAATGGTAAGTGTACACAACCAAATAACGGTTCTTGATCTAATCCTTCCGACGGTTTCCAATTTTGATTATTACACTCTGATACAATGCACTGCTTCTCTGGAGCAGGCTGTGAACTTTCCGCTGAAGGTTTTTCTACTTTCTGTAGCTGTAATTTATACATTATTCTTTTCTGTGTTGCTTTCGTAATTCTTTTGGAAATCTCTGTCATTGGCTTTGTTGGTTTTTCCTCGACTTCACTGTTTGCAGGAAGAGAAAATATATTTTTATCAACAGCTCGCCATACAAACAGTTTTTTCGATTTCATTTTTTCTATCTTTTTTTGTATTTGGCGTTTCTCTTTCCACTGAAACAATCTGGTCATACGATTTTCTGGTGCAGGTTCCTCTGATTCTAAAATGAAAATATGTCATTGTATACGTTATAAACGTAATATATACTTTTTGTATTTTGAATTATCCACAACTGTCTCATTCATAATCAAATTTTTATGTGAATTCAAACTCTGGCACATCGAACAACATTTTATCTACAAAAAGTTTATTAATATATAATAATAATAAGCTTTAATAATAATCCAAAAAGAAACTAGTACATTATTTTACTAAGGACGAGTCATCAGTTCAGAATTAAAATTGCTGTTGCTATTGAGAAATTCATTTTAAAATACCTTCGACTGCAGACATAAATCTCCGAAAGCTATTCGAAACTCCATTTCATATAATATACATATCACACAACCAAATAATAAACAACAAATCATTTTACAAACCTCTGTTCGATGTTGAACCAGACGACTCAGGTGTAATATTTTGCATTTTTCTGTTTTTAGTAAAAGAATTACTCCTACAAGTCTTACGTGTCTGGTTTTGTTTTTCAGCACGAAGAACTCGAGTCGCAGCTGGATCCCCGAAACCCAAAGTTTTCTTTTTATATTCACGCCGGAACGTTGACATTTTCACAAATTAGATTAATAAACAATAAAAGCAAATTAAAACGTTATTGTACAACTAACAACCTAACAGCAATCTACTGTTTTAAATTCATACGTTATTACTCATTGAACAGCATGTTTATAAAAAACATGATTGGAAATACCGGCGTGTTTCAAGAACCAATCACAAGCGATCTCTGCTATAAGTAACATTTCATTGGTGTGAAGATCTGGATGAACACGACAGTAAATGAAAAAGCGCCCGAAACCCACAATTATTCGTATATAGAGAGGATACCACACTGGCGGTACAAAGTTTCGTGATATTCTCAACTAGAACGCCAAACTTAGACGTAAAAATGTCAGTTTAAATTTCGACCAATTACAAATTGATACGTCTCACAGTGCTTCAAAACCTTATATAGGCCATATCAGAGAGTATATCTGGTGTTGCGTAGCAGGATAGGGTGCGTAGGGGAAATCCGTAGGTTCGGTTGCCCGTGGAGCGCTGAAGCACTCTGCTCGTGGAAGGTTAAAAAGAAACTTTGTAAAGTATACGAAAATAAAAATGTACTTTATTCAAGAGATTGCTGGTCGTTTGTTCAGAGTGAAAATGTGTCTGTTTCTTGTCGACTCGTCCCAAGGTTTATATCCGTTTTCGGGTTCCCTTTTCCTCAGCCAGTAGAAAGTCCGGATCCTTTTGCTGGATGCTGGTTCGTCGATGGTTGGTCCTCCGTTGCAGCCCGATGGCGATTGGTGGTGGGGGTTTCTCGGTGGTGCGCGTACGAGAGTGGGGTAAACGCGGGGGAGAAGGCCCGCCGAAACAAGAGTCGTGGAACCGAGAGAGAGATCCGAGGTCCGAGGGAGTCCCAAGAGGTCCTTGACTAAATATTTACGATTTCTTATCTCAACTAGTTTCCAGACTCCGATTGTCTGTTTGGGAAATTGGAGAGGCCTCCTCGAGAGGTACGTGACTTTACCCAAATTCCTAGATCAGTCACGCTCCTCTGGATTTTGTCAAGAATCTCTGCGGAAACTCCCCCGCTGCTTCCCTACTTATTCTAAGCTATCGTGCCCTTCGTGCATTCTATATGAGATATACGGCTTCGACCTACTGTAACTACGACGTTATGTTTTTATTTAAATTTTCCCTCTCAGCGTCAATAATTGGACGTATAGTGCTGTGGGTACCGAGTGTGATGGCGCTATGTAGCTAAATTTATTCGCGTGATCCTTAGACTATATAAACCTATAGCGGAACGCGTAACACTGGTATACGTGATCTAACAGTGTTGAGTGTGCAACCGCTTCACGCGCGAGTGTCGTCTGCTTGCGTTGAGCTGAAAAACATATGCTACTTGTGCTTCTAGTTACTCTGTATAATCCTCGTCACAGCGATCGCCGATTAACGTTTCAATTTGAAATTGTTTCCGTTGAGCGGTCAGTTGATAGTTGACTTTCACCCCTTCGTAACTCCGTACTTTTCTACAACGTAAAATGTCGAATTTTCAAAATAAATACAAAAGCAAACCGTTTGGTTTTGCAGACCATGATGAGCGTCGTATTATTTGTGCGAAAAAACATGCGTACCGACGCAAAACTGTTAGAGCTAAAACTTTCAACGAAAACAGAAATATGTTGGACAGCTCGTTGAAAGAAACACTGACTGAAGGTATATGAAATTTATTTGATAGTGTTGAGTACATTATTATATTTGTGTCACTGTTATTTATTAGATTGTTTATTGATTTTAGAACCACAGATACATGCAGCAGTTGAAAATCGTATGACAAGACTGTTGAAGTGGAAGGTAGATCGCGATAGACGGAAATGGCTAGAACAAGCTAAAAAGAAACGTCCTTTCATTGTTGGAAAAGTACGTCATAAGGTATACTCACCGATCTCAAAAGATGAACATATTACTTCGATCGCTGCAAATAAGATGGCATCTAAATCGAACGAAGAGAGCGTACCTTCGGTCCCACCGAAAAGAATAACAAGAGCTACGCAGAAAAGATTGATGCTTAAAGCTCAGCTAAACAAAATAAACAACGTTCCAATGATAACTGATAATTCTGTGAAAAACAAGCAGCCCAACCTTTCAAAGACACAAGAAGAGTCTTTTGCTCCGGCAGGTTACAAATTTAAGCCACCTGAAAACTTAAAGAGAGTGCCTTTATTTGGTCGGGTGACTAATAGTATAAACGATAGCTTCAACATAACTTTGACACCATTTGCAAGTGTCTCAAGGGTCAGTAAAAAAAGTAGTGTTACAAACCTTCCTGCACAACCAATAAAAAGCATATTAAACACATCCTATACTATTGAGAAAGAGCAAGATGATAATAATGTTTACGATACAGATGAAGATTCTATTGAACCTGTTGTATTAAAACTGTTGTCCGACGATGAGGAAGTGTTTAATTCATCTAATAGACATACTAGTAGAAGTGAAAAGAATAATGATGACAATAGCAATAATGTTAACAAGAAAGATAAAGAGAGTAATGAAAAATTCAATGACTCTGAGAAAAGTAAAAAATTCAATGACTCCAAGAAAAATGGTAAACTTAATGACTCAAAGAAAAATAAAGAACTTAACAACACTGAGAAAAATGAAAAATTTAATAACTCCAAGAAAAACGAAAGATGCAATGACTCCAAAAAAAATAAAACACTCGATGACTCTAACCAAAGTAAAAAATCTAATAATTTTAAGAAAAATGAAGACAATCAGAAATTGAACAACAGCTGTGAAGATAGTGAACTAAATATTACTATAACAAGAAACAGTAACAAAAACAACGATGCCCATGATATAGCAAAGGATGCTTCTAAAGAAACACAGCCTTCGTCTAACAATGATAAATCAATTTTCCTTTCACCATATGTAGCATCTAGTCGTGGAAAGACCAATGCTAGAAAGGAGCAACAGTTGAAGAGCAGTTTCAAACTTAATTGTACGACAAATGATTATATTCCAACGAAAAAGTCTGTTACAAAAAATGTCAATATTTCAGTTGAAGAGGAGGAACGTACGGCGCAATATTTTGAGTTTCTTTTAAATAAAGAAATAGAGAGGCAAAGCCAATTGTGTGAGAAGTGGGTGAAGATAAAAGAAGAACCAGGACTTACAGAAGACGCACAGTATCAAATTAATCAAGCTATTGGACAAACAAACTTATTAATGAATAAGAAGTTTGTAAAGTTTCGTAATTTAGTTTCTGATTGCGCGACAGGGCAAGGAGGGATGTTAGTCACGTGCAATGATCTGCAAGGTTTCTGGGACATGATGTACATAGAAGTAGACGATTGTAACTTGCGATTTCAAAAGTTAGAACAACTTCGTTCACGAGGATGGGAAGAGGAGCAAGTAATCGCTATTAATAAACCTCGCACAAGAAAGAAAGTAGCTGCAACAAAAATAGTTGTACATACAAAATCAAATGGCATTGGAGCATTTTTAGCAAAGAAAAAACAGAATATGGTCGAAGAAACACAAAATAATGATACGAAAAACCCTGGAATCTTAAATAATGAAACTTTAAGTAGTAAATATGAAAACAATAAAAGTAGTCCAGATTGTAAATTTCGCATGTTGCGAAAACTGCAACTTTCTGATACAAAGAAGCTCGAAAGTCCTTTAACTATGATCAAAATAAGTCAAATGTGCAAAACACCTGAAGTTGGATTAGACGACACCATATCCTATATTAATTTCCATCAAACACCATCGAGAGGTATATTAAAACAGTTAAAGCATTCTTGTATGAAATCAGCGCACAAGGTTAATTTTAATGACAATGTAGTATCAACAAACAAAGATGAAATAAAAAAGTTAGATGCTGAACTTACTAAACTAGATGATCTGGACTTCGACTGTGTTAGTCATGAAACTCATGCAGAAAGAAAGTTAACTTTTAGTGATGACAGCTTTGAAGAGCCTTTACATATTTCTGATGACGGAAGAAATTCTGATTCGAAGAAGTATGCAAATACAAATATGTGTGCACAAAAGACTGTACCAACCATAAATATCGTATCAATGTTGGATTGTACATCAAGTACACCATCGCCAAGCAGAAAATTTACAAGACAGAATGCTTTCTGCAATGACGATGGGAGTCCATCATTGAATATCATAGTTTCTACACCATTCAAGGAAGTTGTAGATAATACAGATTCGAATGAACTCGAACAGAAATTGCAGAAACACGTATCTGTAAATAAAGAACAGGAAACAGCTGAACAACAGAGCGACAATATAAGAATATTAAGAAACAGAAGTATTATTCCAGGGAATACACCGATACAGAAAAAAAGATACTCTAGAAACCTGTCAATGAATGTACAGGAATTAGAATACAAAGAAAATAAAACTCCTATGAAAGCTAAAAGTAAAAATTTGAATAAAGATAATACACTTGTTCATTCGGAAGTAAATTTATATGAGGCTATTCGTGGCATGAGTTTAGAAGAGGAGCATGGAAGAAGACGATCTAGCCGAAGAAACGTCAAATTTTCTGGTAATAACGATTCTAAGCGTACAATATACTTTTGGTAGATATCAATCCTTTAAATAAATGTATTTTCTTACAGAGAAGGAATGCAGTGGCTGTGTAGAAAAGTTAACATTTTCTTTGACCCCTCATGTTAGACGGAGTAGAGCGCAGTCCACTGAAAAGAAGAGAAGCATGGCAACTAAAGTATCAAGTGACACAACAGAAAAACGTAAGTGTACCTAGCAGCTTTGTTTGTTTTTATTTTTAATTTTAAAATATAGCTAGGTATTAAAGATTTTTATTGCAGTTCCTGAACGGGTCCGCAGATCTAGGAGCAGAAAAACATAATTATCAAACTAAAATGTACGTTTTAATTTCCTTGCATTGTAAAAGCAGTATCTACATATATACATATTACATGTTGAAAGTTATATTGGACGACAAGTATCAGAATATATTTTCTTTTGTTGTAGATTGTAGATACTCTTTTATATTATATTTTAAGATTAAGACATAAAGTGCAAAACATAGTTTTTAAAATTATTCAGATTCTTTAAAATTAAAGACTTTTTAAAAATTATTCAGATACCTATGAGAAGGGTTAAGATTCTTTATTTGAGTGCAGAATATTAGTTTAATAAGAGATAATACTCGCGGTAGTATTTTGCGGTTAGTTTCTACGCTAGATGGTAGAGATAAAATTGCAACCATATATGGTCTGGTAAAACGTGATGCTATGGGACGTTTATTACAACATACTTTTGTACCCAACTTTTGAGATAAGACTGGTTAATTTTCAATTTCTCATTCATCAACTCTATCATTAATCTTTTTATAACTGTTTTCAATCCGATAATGTAAATGTATCTACTTTCATTAGATAAGCTGGAAAAGCTATATAAAATTGTATAATATTTGTAATACATAATATGTACTATAAATTGGAAATGTGTTGTACAATAAAATTTCATACTAATTGTAAGTCATGTGTACATTAGATTTTAAAATTGATATTTTTCCGCCAAGGATTAAACTTAAGTTACTAGAATTAAAGAGGGAACATATTACATTTACATTTATACGCAATATTATTTAATTTTCGTGATCTTTAGGTATAATCCCCCCTTGGGCGCCATCAGAAACGCGTCGGGATCAAATTCGCATGGAAGTCGGTAATGCTATAGCTTCTTCGGTAAACCTTTCAGGATTGAATTTCTCAGCAATTTGGCAATTTGGCAAAGAGAAATTGAAAGTATACTAACCGGGATTCCTGAAGTGCTCGTTTTCCTCGATGATATTACAATGACAGGCCAGAATGACAATCAACAATTGCTTTGAAACGACAGTTCGTTCCGCCTTTAAATTAAAGTTCAAAGATAAAATAGAATAGGGAATAGAAACTATGTTATTGAATAAACCTATGAATAAACATCTTAATGTTATCTTTGAATTTTCATTTAAAGGCTGTACGAACATTCGTTATTTACCAATACATTTGCAACGATGGACTTGAGGAAATTCTAACTCGTTTAGGGGAGTACAATATAAAAGATAAATACAGCGAAAAGCGAATTTTTGAAAAATGGGATACATTATTGCGGGTATTATGTATATTGATAAAATGGGCACCTATGTATAAAAAAAATAAGAATTTCTTGACCAAGTAATATTACAGAACTATGTATGTAATCGTACAGTATTATCTTCGTCACTGTTGTAAGAGTCTTTACAGTAACTATCAACATCTTATCACCACAATTTGGAGCGCGGGGGGGGGGGAGGTCCCACCCTCGGAATCAGTCAGGCGGTAAACACATTCGACGACCGAGCCAGCGAAAGGCGAGTATCGGTGCGAGACACACTAAGCAATCGAAGCAAAAAATTTCATCTTTTATAACGTTTAATTTTCTTGTTTATGAAACTTTTACCATTTTACCATCGTTTTCGTTTTGTTTTTCTAATTAAAATGACACCGAATACGATACAATTACGATTATAAATACTCTTGTAATAAGCAATTATGTACCGGGGTTTTTTTCAATCTTTGCACATCATAACAAAGTGTAGGCAACTGTCAACGTTGCACGAGAACTGTGTAATAATCAAAAATGTAATTTCTGCATAGAAGAGTGATAGCATGAGTGCCGTGCGCTCCCCTCGAGAAAAGCGATAGCAATGCAAACGCTTTTGTAATTTATAATTTGTCCATGGATAAATGATTACCGGACTGCGTATTTTATACAATTGAAACAAAGTACGATATAAAGATTAAAGGAATTTGAGAATATCGAAACATTACTTGCTACTTGTAAGAACTATTAAAGAGATTAATAAAAGTAGCCACACGAAAAATATAAATTTTCTTTTCTCTCCTACGACATTTTTGGGAATAAAGACGTTTTAATCACCGTGACTGTAGAGAAAATGAAACGGCAAGGGGTTTACTTGATATTGTCGAAAATTGTAAAGAATTTCTATTTTGCGTTTTTTTCGACGATGAGTCAGAGTGGTTTAAATTTTGAAAACAATATGGTTATATCCCTGGGAGTTTTCCCGTCAAAATAAGCCCTTGAAAAGAATGGGAAATGGAAAATTAGCGTCATAATGAGCTGGAAAAGGACGCGGTGTACCCCCGGTTTCAGGTAGGCGAATCATGGGCGCCGCTATTATGGTCAGTTGTCTATACCGCTGGTTTCAAAACAATACCAGCAGACCCTATTTATACCTCAAGAACAATATTACAATACATAGTACCTACAAAAAATATTCTCATGAATCCATATTGTGAAGCAATTTATGCAGGCTGTACCAAAAAAATGTTACAAGCTGTTATCTCAGAATCTAATGAAGACATCGACTTCATAATATTATAATATTATATAATATACCAAGTGGGTGGGTGGGTTTCGCTCGCAACAACCTCCACGTGGTGAGACCTGGGCAATCGGTATGATTCTCGATTTACAATATTTTGTTTCGTAGAGATAACACCAATTGCTCTATAAAATATTAAAAATCGACAATCACATCGAGCCAATGCTGCGAAAATAGAACAATTTTTTGGCATTATTGCAAAGTTTTTCTTTTAGACCTTATGGTTCTATTCCGTAGTTAAAAAATTTATCGAGTCAATATTGTTCGAGCTGACAATGGGATTCTATTGTTTTTTCCATGTGCTTTTGTGTTCCTTTTGAATCAAAGTGCTCCTACGATAAAGTACACCTTTAAATCGGGTCGTCAAACGTTTAACCAATCCTATGGGAAAACATTCTAAGATCCACAAATTCCTCCTAACTTCTCGCGAATTTTGTCTGTCAAGGCAAGTACCCTCGGAATGATTTTATGGTACGGTCGAGCATCTCGTAGTTTTTCAGTAATTTCTTTTTTAGTGTACCATCGTTAATTTATTATCGAGCCGTTGCCATTTCCTTAGTAGACAGGTCAGCAGCCAACTTGTGGCACATAGTAATAAGCACAATTAGGGATGGTTTTATGACTTATTCATTCAATTTAACCTCCCAGGTCCAAGAGACCGCATCGTAAAGTCCCGGTGCCGAAGGGTCAGGTAGTAAGTAAGCAATACACGCTGCCCAGTCACCTCTACGCATGGGGAGGACCCAAAAAGGCGGTCCAGTAGACTTAGGTTAACCAGTTAATTTCGTTCGACGTGTATACACGTCAATCCAGAACTCTATTGCGGTGCAATAACAATAACCTTTTCAAGAATGAATTGTTAATTTTTTGTCAAATAAAAATGTAATCCTTCCTCGTTTTTCGTAAAATTTATAATAGGACCGTTTGCTCTGCGTTCGACGTGTATACTCGTCGTTGCTTGATTTTAATTCCGCACTCAGTCGGGGATTTTTAAAACTAAATTCCGCAGTTGCAGATTGCGCTTTTCGATTTTTCAACTCGATCTGATATTTCTTTCCAAGACAAAGTGCCTCTGTGAGGTGTATACATAATTGTCCGTCCTTTTAACGGGTTCTTAAAATTGACAGTGCTTTAAAATTTGGCTTCTTCGGACACATACCTTTACCATCTATACCGAAGAGTATTTCGTCGGTAGTGGAACTTATAGCGATGTGGTATTTCAGATCACTGTAAGTTCTACGTTATCCCAGTGCCCACCTGTGCTCCAATAGTGCCAGATGGGGACCAAACGGACCACATTCCCTCTCCACCTTTTCCCCTTCCACTATCCCATTCCACTTTCATGAAGACACTCCAGCGTCTCCCACTAAGACCGTAGACCATCAGAGAGGGGGTAACTTTTTCCCCTCGAATTCGTGCTCTATCCCCTCATCTGGCGACACTGCTGTGCCCACTTGCCTATGTCACTGAATAGCACAGGCGCTGGCAGTCTTTAATAGTGTCTCGTCGGTGACGTTTATCAATAGATAAATTAGTTTTTCAATCGACCAATGGTCAAGGATGTACGACTATATAATCAATCGTGTAAATGTATTGAAATTTTTACATTATTTTTTACTGATATTATTTTTAAGTTACGTCAAACATCTAGATACCATAAATATGTACCGATACTTAAAATGTAGAACATACACATTAGTGACAATCGTGTTAGTAAGTGTCCGGTTTAAAATGTAGATAAAAAAGCATGTGGAACGTGTCTGCTGCTTATTATTCAAGTATTGGTCTACAAACATTACTTTCCTGTAGTATCTTGAGAATAGCTACCGGAAGAGTGTTTCTTTTCAAGAAAAAATCGTGTATCATTTATCGTACGTAGTTTTTCAAGAAAAATTAAACACGGAAAAAGAACGGTCAATAGGAAATTCAGCGGGGTCAGCAGTGGGGCAAAGGTGAAATCAAATGACAAAGGGGCTCTCATGGTTGTTTCGTGACAGAATTTACGGAGCCTGACGAACTTCTTTGACGTGCTTTGTTTGCCTACATTGCGATCAGTGCATTTGTTGACGTCGCGTCGCGTCGCGTCGTGTCCGTGAACAACGTTCATTACGCGTTCGGGTTCAGTGACGTGTGAAACTTCTGTGACTCCAGTTCCGCGAAATTTAACTCTTCTTTCATCGCTTAGCCTCGTTTTGTATTCTACAAGTGAAAAAGTGTGTTGTTGTTACAAGTTCGTTACCATAGAAGAATGTACATCTGATTCTGCTTTCAGGTAAAATGCTCAAAAATGCTTTAAATTTATTTAGTATCTCTTTAATTTACAAATTACAACCAGTGAGAATTACAATTTCAAAAATTCATGTAACGTATCTTGCTGGAACAAATACTTTTGTTCCAATTCCAGTCCTGCTGTTTTTCATCTTCGTAGTAGTAGTTCGATAGTTGATCTAAATGCGATTATTGGAAACAGACGTTTTCAGATCTAGACAAAGTAGATTGTTTAAATAGATTAATGCAGATAAACATTTCTATTTCTATCATTAATAGAGGATATTGTGCAAGCAAATTTCTCTTTGAAATAGTAATTTCCTAAAGCAATAGTGTTTCTGCATTTTACATTTGATATTTAGATTATTTAGACATAGTTTATTTATAAAGGTCGCATCATCAACCGGTCATTGGCGACCACATTATATTATTACATTACATTACACAAAATCTAATTACAGTGTTCTAAGTTCATTAGTCATAATTTTTGAAATTTTATGACGGAATATTTACATTACTAATGATATTTAGACATTAAATTCGAGCTAACAAACCAAAAAAGGTTAACTATTTTCAAAATAACTTTTTTTATTTTGATTATTATTGTTTTTGGCTGCTCTTTTCCTGGAGGAGCTATGGTTCAAAAGTTATAAGTGTTTAAAGTTGAGCGGTTTACAGTGTTTTTGACAGGTTAGCGCCGTCATGTTGTGTGTAGTGATAGTCGCGCGCCGCTCACCGAGCGGAGCCGATAATTAATTAGTTGGTTGGTTGAAAACATTTTTCTTTTCTTACGTAAATATCATTCGTGGTACGAATTCAAAATTATAAAAAATTTAACAAAACTTGTTCAAGTGCCACGTGCTTGACAAGTGCCGCGTGCTCGAATGACGGTTATGATTTATTATATATTACATTGCGGGGCAGTTCCTGTGGCAGCAATCAGTCGGTACTCGCCAACTTGTTACTTCTAAGACAGATAGAAAACGAGTTTGCAAACTAGAAAATTACGTTAATGGCATTTATTTCGACTGTACTATGACTCACGTTAACATTTAACTATCCTTGGCAACACAATAATTTTTTTTAAATCGAACCGAACAATTTATATTTCCCTCAGTTAGTTAGGGTATTGAGAAAGGCATTTTCAGAAAGTCTTTACGAACAAAGTGATTACCCGAGGACATAAGTTACTTGTTTACTTCAATCAATTTTATGTGTTGCGCAAAATCTCGTGTTCGTGTTATAACAAACTTGTATAAGTGACTGTATATGCATCCGCGATTAAACGAAATACAATGGAGACATTTGTTTAAATTCGTTTAATCGTCGTAGCAACTATCTCAAAAAGGGGAAGAGGTTCTGATTAATTTATCTTGTTATAAACGATCACAAGTACAGCCGAACGCTTCGATCCACCTTTATTTGCGCGAAAATTACAAACTGCGCGTGACAACTCGTAAAAATTACCGTTTATTGGTTGGAAACCAATTAGAAGATAGAACGCAAACCGACGGTTTCATAAATTACAAATAATTCGCTACGGCGAAGCGATTAACTCGCGTACGGCAAGAGGGTTATCATGACCTAAAAATTTCATATATCATTTTCGCTCGGAATGTGTATATCATGGAAATTTTACTGCGAGTCAAGGTGACCCCACTGCATTCCATACGAGGGTTAACATACTTCCATTTTTTTTTAAACTGTAGGTACTTACTGTCTTGTTTGTATTAACTTCAACAATTTTTCTTTCTTTGAAACAATCAATACCAGTCTCTTGATTTTTTTACTTAAACTATTGTAACAGGGAGGTTATTTGCTTTGTGCAAAACAAAAATTGTCCACCTCAATTACGACAAACAGCAGTTCAGTAGAAATCTATTTTCATGTTGAATACATAGTTTGAAAGGGTTGGAAACAATACGATGGCGTGTTGAAATTTTTCTCATATGTTTATTGCTTGGTATTCACAAGAATAATCACATTTACACTTATATCTAAAGAGTACAGTTCGAAAATTAAACATTTATTCGATCTAGAATATTTCCATTCTCTATATTTTGAAGATGGGTATGGAATTAATATAATAACTCGTACAATACTTAAATGTTTAATAATTGATTAGATATCGACATATTTAATAGCGTAAACAATATTTTGAATAATGGTGCAGCAATTTTTAGTGGCGCCTCTCAGAGTCACCATTCGAGTGCTAAGGGTTAAATGCACGTTCTCCTATGAACACTGAACTTGCCAAGCATTAAAAGCGATTAAAACGTTTTAGCTTACAAAAATGACAAGGCTCTATTTATTTGTGCAATTTTCATTACAATATATGGTTGGATAAAGAAATTTATCGAATCAATTTCCATGTAGGTAAAAAATATAAAATCGGTCATTTTACAGTTTCAGAAGAATCAAAACTGTTGTAAAAAGCTCATCCATGTCTATAAAATGCAGACAACGAGCATGTTAACAGCGTTAACACATTGATTACGGTACTCGAGTCTATTGGCGGTTCTGCGCTCAACGCCCACTTGCTCTCGTTCTCATTTTTGCTTCTTATTCGCAGCTCATTGTCATTTAAGCTGACGTAAAATCTGTATTTGCTTCATCGCAATATAATACGTTTAAATTAGTATTCATTTTTAAATAATTCTTTTGCTTTAGTCGTGTTCTTAGTACGTTTAAATTTACAAGAATTAAGACTAACATTCTAACAATTATGACTCTACCGTGATCATTATAGAAAATTTTCGTTAGCTGTTTTTCAAATATTTTTTATTTACTTTCTACTATTTGAAGTAGTGTTTCACGCAGCTCTGATCGTAACGAATACAGATAATTTTGCCTCTGCATAAAAATATATTAATTATGATTTTCTTTAACATTCTTTTTCTATTACCACCAATAAACGTTGTATGGGCCACACTGCAGACAAAAGACTGTACGTGTTACAGCCGCAATCGTATTTTAGCATGCCACCATCCAAAAACCAAATTCACGTTACTCGTGCTACGAGGTTCTTACTTATCAAACAGCCTAACGACGCGATGTCACAACTTATTCTCTGGCAGCAAAGACGCGAGTCACTTGATTTATTCTCTCCATACCCGCTTTGACGCAGAAGTTAATAAAGTTATCCCAATTAGAGGATCAAAGTGACGATTAAGTAAGACCTACAGTGCCGGACAAAATGATAGAACAATTTATGTATTTGTATATTTCATATAGCACAATAGGATATATGTACATATTACACGCCCTGTATATTAGATATGTCCTCCAAAGTATCCATATAGAATTGCAAGTTTGTATCTTGTACGCGAAAGAAATTAGAGAAAATAATGTGGAGATGTGTTGATTTTAGTCGGACAAAATGATAGAATATTATTAAAAAATACAATTGTTTGAACAGAAATATTTTGTCGAATTCCAAATTAATATTTAGTAAAACCACCTTTCCGCTGTACAACATCTACCGAGCGATTAGGAATTGATTTAAACAATTTCTTAATACGTTTTTGTCTTAAAAGACTCCAATTTGTAACAATACTTTGTTTTAATTCCGTTACATCTTTGTATCGTTTTCCATTCTCATAAACGTTTCTTAAAAGTTATGCCCATATATTTTCAATAATATTAAGGTCGGGTGAACTCGAGGCATGTCACATTTTTAGAACTAAAATAAGTTTTAACGCATCTTGCGGTACGTATCGCAGCATTATCCTATTGAAAAATAAACGTACCGCCTGCGATACGAGTCGCGTGCTTATTTAACCGATCGTCTGTTAATTCAAGATATTTTTTGCTATTTACACGGCCTGATAAAAAATTTATGTCATTTTTTCCCCGATATCCAATTCCGGTCCACCCCATGACACTTGCGCCACCCATTTGTCGACGGGTTAAATATTGTTCTTCTTTCTTTAGATCGAGGAAATAGTAGTTCCAGCCATCAGGACCGTCCAAATTAAATTACTTTTCGTCGCTGAATATCACTGTTTTTCACTTCTTTTTCCACAAAACATGATCGCGAGCAAATTTTAAACGAGCTTCTTTATGTTGCTCGCTTAGAGGAGGTTTCCTTTTTAGTTTTTTTCGTTTAATTTGTTTACCGCTTTGGAGAATACGTCGCACAGTTCTTACGTTAGCTGAAACACCTGCTTCTTCAGCGATTTTTCTTGCAGTTCCCTTATAATTAGAAGCTTCGCGAATATGGCCCGTCTGTCGCGTTCTGTTGTAGCACGAGATCTGCCAGCACTTTTCTTTTTTCCGTAGATTTTCGGATTTTTTAAGAAGTTATACACAACGCGACGGCTTCTATTTAATAACTTCGCAATTTTCATGACAGTTTGATTTTGCGACCGCAATAACAAAATTCGGTCGGTTTCACTTTTGTCTAATTGTTTTCCTCGACCCATTTTAACTTTAATGGCACAAATGTTGAAGATAACTGAAAAATTTACGCGTCTGCTTCTAGTCACTGCCGATAGATTACTGCCAGAGTACATAATAACAGAAAATGTTATTTTCAAAGCCCTTGTTTACGCTTCTTCCCCTAATTTCTTTTGCGTGCAAGATACAAACTTGCAATTCTATACGGATACTTTGAAGGACATATCTAATATACAGGGCGTGTAATATGTACATATATCCTATTGTGTTATATGAAATATACAAATACGTCAAATGCCCTATCATTTTGTCCGGCACTTTATCCTCTAAAACTACGACGGTAGAAACGCGCTCCACATGCTACGCCGTTAACGAGCTAGACGGCGATGCACCTTGAAGAATCCTTCCATGAAAAAAGGAGCAAAATCCATCATCGGACGGAAATGGACTCGCCGATCGTAGGTCTCCGAATGTGTCACTGCGGTATACACTATCCCGGCTCGATTGGACGTCTCTAGCAGGTTGCCTATCGAAGAATGCAGCGAGGACCACAGGGAAAAAGGCAGAGAACACGACACCGTGGCGAGCACGTCTCGTTTTCGATCGAACCGACACGGCGCTGCGTATAGCCGAAGAGACCAAGATCCTATGGGCGATTTCCCTCCAGTTCTTCGGGGGGAACAGGTTTGATGGTGGGGGGACAACAGCGAGTACATCGTTCCTGGGTGTTATCATAGCAGGCAGCCGTGAATGGGAAGGGGCAAAGTGGAGAATCGACATGGGAGGAATGGGAGGGGTGGTAGAGATGGTAGCGAGGTCCGATAGCGCAGGCCTGCTCCGTCTAATTACTCGTATTTACTCGCAGAAGGAGAAGAGGACGCGGCACGGACCGACGTAAAACACGAAGAGTCCAGGGTAGTAGACACGAGGAAGGTCGTCAGAGAGGAACGAGCGAAAGATGGTCTGTCCGGAAAGGCCGGTCACGGCGCTCACCGTCTCCCTCGTCTACCTTCTGGCACTCTTCGGTGAGTTACCTTACCTTACCGTACCTTACCTTACCTTACCTTACCTTACCTTACTTTACCTTACCTTACCTTACCTTACCTACCTGTCTCTGACTTTGTCTCTGTCTCTGTCTCGGTCTCTGTATGTTGTGTTAGGGCTCTCCGTTGGCCCGCCTGCTTTCTGTACCTAGCCCCGTGCCCTCCTGCGATCGGCCATCCCCGCTACTTTCGAATCGCTACGTGAAACTCATTCATTAAAAACGAATCAATCTGGTGGGGCTCGACGCCATTGACATATCGCACGCGTTGTCTGCAAGATGCACTGTGCTTTGACCCGTTGCCCGGCAATCACGTGCCGCGCACGTCGAAACGTTTTTGTCCCAAAGTTGGAAAACACGTGCCACCCACGTCGAAGATTTGTTTTCTCAGAATTTTCAATTTTTTTTTCTTTTTCATTTCCTTATTTGCTAGAACTGTATTACAATGATCCGAATTTCTTATAAGTAGACCGCGGATTTGATGCTTTCGTGACAAAAATTCGGTGGATGTGATTTAATACAGTAAAAACTAATTAAGACAATTAACAACGCCCATATGCTATTCTCGATTTATTAACCTCTTAACTGCGGAATTTAGTTTTAAAAATCCCCGACCGAGTGTGGAATTAAAATCAAGCAATGACGAGTGTACACGTCGAACGCAGAGCAAATGTTCCTATTATGAATTTTACGAAAAACGAGGAAGGATTGCATTTTTATTTGATAAAAAATTAAAAATTCATTCTTAAAAAGGTTATTGTTATTGCGCCGCAATAGAGTTCTGGATTGTCGCGTATACACGTCGAACGCAGTTAACTGGTTAAAATTGTTGAAAATAAAGGTAAACTTTATTTGGTGGAACAATTATGTGATCAATTTTCCTAAGTGCAACTAATTGACCATTATTAACGCGATGTCTATCCAATCGCTAATTTTTATTTATTTCTAAGTCATTATCAGGAGAATAAAAAAAAACGTTATCATACATTTTAACCGATGCTTTTTCATTTAATCATATAAAGTGCTTCTATCTAATTTTTCTTATCGTTCAGTTGGCAGTTAACGAGTTGATGCTTTAATTAATTGTCTGTATTTCGTGAAGAACAAAAACAATTATTTCTTATTGATGAAAAGATTTGTTTCTCGGATGAGAATCAATTTTTAGAAAGTAAATGTTTATTAAACTCATTTGAACAATTGTTCATAACAGATATTGGTTTCTAAGAACGTTTCGACAACTCTCTTTCTGTTAAACTTCGCAAAGAGAAACTTACTATTCATAGTTCCACTTGCTTATTCATGAATCCTGCTTTATTCCTTTTTGGCTTGTATCGATGTCACAGCTGCACTCGTGTTTCCATTCTTTTTCTGTAACAAATCGTGACCGTATTTGTTAGCCGAGGTTTGCAACCTGCGGGAACAATTGTTCGCGATGTTTGTGCACACATGTTTCAGAGCACTACACCATTGGCAAAAAGTATTGGATCAAACAATTCAAACGTCCATCATTAAATCTACCCCATACATGTATTTGCAAATGTACAGGGTGTATAAAAATTATATGTCGCGACTATCGTAGCGAGGTTCCAAACCCTCGGTTCGGTGGAAATTAATGTAAAAAAGTTGCCGGAAAATTAATTTTTACCGTAAATTTCAAGGTCAAAAGGTCAATCATTTTTTATTTTTATTACATCGTATTTTATACATCACGAGTATAAGAAATGCGAAAGGAACCATCTGCCAAAACTCCAATAATTATTTCAACGATCATACTCGTAAGAGGTTTGATCGAATATTTTCCACCAATAAGTTTAAAAATATCGTAGATCATTTTATATTACAGTTTTATTGTTTTTTTCTTTTGCAGGTTCCTACTGTCAAATGGCACCAGGTAATTGATTTCTTTCAAAGTTTTATATAAACGTATGGAAATATTGGAAAGTGGGTATGTTTCGCAAAATTGACTTCAGTCTGTTAAGGATGTTCAACATAATTTCCGGTGCATGAAATACTACAAAAACACAAAATAATCCAAGCCAGTTTGACGGCATAACTGAGCCTAAGTAATCGACAGGAGTTAGGTATTTAAAGTATTTGCGATTGAACGTCAGCTCGTTTGGCGTTGTTGGTGTTTATTTCGCGAAAAAGTGAACGGCATTGCGGCTGATTTAAATAGGAAACGAGCATCAATTATTCGTTGTTAACGAAAACACAATAATCGGAAAATATGAAAACGATTTATATAATAACTATTCTAGAATTTTCTTGACAAAACAACAATTTTTAATTATCTTTTTGTTATAAATCAAGTACCTACATGAAAAATATAGGTTTTCTATCAGTTTTCTTATGTGAAAAACTAAAATGCATATACACATCTCAAAACTCACTGTGTATGTCTATTTTTGCAAAATGTTGGGATATTTATAGCAATTTGTTTCAATGATTATCATTAGTATTATTATCGATTGTTATTAGTTTCACGCTTTGCAAAAAGAATTTTGAAACCTACTCTTTAAATACTGAAAACCTAAAATATTCATAGATATCTCAAAAGTGTTTCGGGTGGACCTAGCCAGTTTTTAAGCGACGAAATTGTTTCGGAAGGCTCGCCGGAAGTAGATGATTAAGTGCCACGAGCAAGTTCCTTGTTCCCCAAGCCTGGTCTTTGCGGGGTTAATCCTATCGAAGCATCTTGGTATAGCTGTTCTGTTTGACGAGGACAGAATATTATATAATCGAGGAGCATTCCGGGAGATTTTGCTTATCATTGTTTTAATTGCGAAGAAGGAGCTAACGTTTTCGTGTCTCCGTCGTGTAACAGGGACTTCGTGAATTAACGGTGCCTGTCGTTGGATTGTGTAGGTGTGCGTAAACGCGTGCGTACGTACACGCAAAAGGATGCCGGCACGCATGTATCTCGTAGTCTCTTTTAGAAGAGCGATCCAGACTATGACGCGTCTGTGTACACGCGTGTATGCGTGTAAACGCTTGCATACAGGGTGGTTCAAAAGTACAAATTCTAAATACCAGAATCCCAATATTATTTAATTACAAGTCATTCATTATTTCAAATTACTATTGAAATAATAGTTTTCCATCGTTATTGGTAAAACTGCTTTTTTAGCCCTTCAGCACTCTCCTGAATGACCTTCGGAATGTTTTAATCATTGTTCGTTGTTTCTGTTGAACGTCAACCTCTTCCTGAATATTATTCTTGTTGAAATGTTATTGTACAAGTATTGACAGAAACATTTATTTCGAATGGCTATTTAAAGTTCGTGCTGAGGAATATCGAACCGAAGGAAACAACTATTTCAAATTAATGAACATAATCTAGTGTAGACAATAGTCTGAAAATATTTCAATTTGTTCTTATCGCAAGTTATTTTTGAGTCACCCTGTACATGCAACCGTGTGAACTGTATGTTACACCGCGAGCACATACGCACGTATATCTGCTGACATAAGCATCTCCTCGCCCAAGTCCGCAATTCTGACCTGGACTTTTGCTTCTTTCTAAGGGAACGTTCATTTTCTTGCGGCGGTATCGCGACTAAGAAAGCAAATCCAAGGTGAACCGTGAAATCGATTTGGCGCGTCGAACACGTGTTAATTCCGCGATTTAAAAAGTGGTTTCGCCTCGCTGGCCATAATTCAATTTACAGTTCAGCCTTAATGTAAACAAGAACGGTACACCATTTAAAAGATGCTGTGTTCAAAGTGTCAAACGAAAAAGTAATCTTTGTACAGGGTGTAGAAAAATGTTTGTTCTTTCGGCTGCCATAGGCGTGTTACATCTTCGGATCGACGAAGATCTGTAAAAAAATGTTGCTATAAAATTCTCCTCGAAGTCTTGCTCCGGCGACTAAGCAAAAATAAAAATTGTCCATGTCGATTGAACGATATATCAAGGACCAATAAAAATGTACTCTCTCTTGGTCATCCTAAAAACTTGAAGAACGGTACACCATATAAAAGATGCTGTGTTCAAAGTGTCAAACGAGAAAGTAATCTTTGTACAGGGTGTAGAAAAATGTTTGTTTTTTCGGCTGCCATAGGCGTGTTGCATCTTCGGATCGACGAAGATCTGTAAAAAAAATGTTGTTGTAACATTCTCCTCGAAGTCGCTCCGGCGACTAAGCAAAAATAAAAATTGTCCATGCGGATTGAACGATATATCAAGGACTGATAAAAAATGTGCGCTCTCTCGGTGATCTTAAAAAGTTGAAAATAATATAACGATATCGTAAAATTCTTCTAACGTCTTTCTTGTTCTGCATTTCACGTTGCAAGTTTGATCCACCGTGCGGATTGACCCGCGCGATATGGTGGGGTCAGATCAGCAGGAGAAAAATAACTCTGGCACCCAATCACTGCACGATCGAGCATTCTATGGCACACAGGCGTATCGCACGCAATCGCGGTGCGAACACAAGAGCTACTCGCATATCTGTGAGCTCGTCGATACACTAACACGCAACAAGGCCCCGGTATCCTGTGTGTCTCATCGGTTTAGACGGGGGGATACCGTGGTAACAATGTTTGTCTTTGTCAGTCGACGCGTGACTCTCGCCGGGTCACATTCCAAAATTGCCGGTTCGTCCGAAGCTCGGTGTCGACTGGCATCGGAGTCTCCAGGAACGCGTAACGTTCAGTTTCGTCGAGGTTATCGGTTCCGGTCCGATTTTTCGCCGACTATTCACGGTGGCCATGTACTGGAGACTGTTCGTTGTTCTTGCAGCCATGGCCGGGGCCGCCAGGGCCTGGGACGTGGTCAGCGGGCTCAAGTACAAGCTGACGACGACCTTGCTCTTCAGCGAGGCTGCGCCCTTGAAGACCAGCGGCGACGTCGGCCTGAGACTCACCGGCGAGCTGAACGTGACCGCTGTTTGGCAGCAGCCCACCGATCATGATACCTTTCTGCTCAGGATACAGGTACGAGAATTTGTTGTTGTTCTTTGAATTGAACGTCGCGCAGACCTCGATTAACCGGAACCCGATTATAAACAAATATGCGTTTAAATATGATTATATTACGAAGGCAAACACAGCGAGAGTCAAAAGTGATTATACATCTCGAGAACACGGCATTTGTTTAACAATTATTAGATATATGTTACATTGATGGAAAAGTTATTTGAAAATACATAAAACGTAGAAAACGTAATTCGATCTAATAAATAATTTTTGAGATACAACAAAAAATAGTTGACGATCTGTAAAAATATGAATCAAAAGTGAGTATGTACAACTGATTAAGAATGATTTATCTTCACTTATTAATCATAATACGTACATTTAATACTTTGTTGGTCCGCCTGTAGCTTTAATTACGACAGCTAATCGTCTTGACATGGATTCAACCAACTTACGCGTTGTTGAAATAGAAATATCATTCCATACTTTTAGTAGTTCGATTTTAAGGGTTTCCTTGTTCGTAATTTTTATTTTGCCTAAGTTCAAATGTAATATTTTCCACAAATTCTCTGTTACATTAAGACCTGGGGATTGCGGTGGAGAATTCAGTTGATTTGGAGCATTTTGTTGCAACCATTTAGAATTTCGAACTTGCTGAAAAATCCACGAATCTGACAACTGAACTCTTCTAACGCTTGCAGCTAAATTTGTTCTTTAAATATCAAGATATTGAAATCTATCCATCGTATTGTTAATAAAAGCTAATTCCCCGGCTCCAGAGGCTACCATGCTACCCCAAACTATAATATTACCACCGCCATGCTTGACGGTACAACAACAATTTTCGGTTCTAATTCCGTATTTTTTCCTTCATATTTTTAGTTGCCTTTTTCTTTCAAAAATTTCGAATTTACTTTCATCGGTGAATAATACGGTGTCCCAAAATTCGTGTGGTTTGTTTATGAATTCTTTTGCGAATTGCAATCGCAAAACGCGATTCTTTGCATTTGTCGCTGGTTTCTTGCGTGGTACGCGGCCATGCCATGCAATTGATGCATACCTTGAGAATTTAATGATCTACGAATTGTACTCGCGCTTATAGATTTTTGTTGTATTTCAGATATTTCTTGAGCTAATGAAACTGCACTCGTAGTGGGGGATCTTTTTCCGCTATTTTCGAAATTGAAGAAGAGATTTTCTAATTTGAAATATTCCGTTCGAATCCGCTACAACGTCTGCCTAACAGCGTTTACTTCGAACTAAAGGTTATCTGTTCCACACTCGGAGCTCGGATAATCAGAAACATTTATCGTATCCCCTTCGATAATTATGTACATCGTCATTCATAGGAACAGAATTATGCATTCAATTTTATGATAAACCGTGAATAAAAACAGTGGGCCATATGCAACAAAAAAACAAGTAAAATCTTTTACAAATACATAGGAAGTAATTATTCGGTTCTGTAAAGAATGAAATATTTACTAGAAATAGCGTCTACTATTCTATAACGGTATTTACTATTATTACTTAGCATTTACGATTTGATTAACTGCTAGCATTAACAGAAACTTATGCACAAAAAGCCTGGTGTTTGATTTCACTTATACTTAATACTTACAAGCACTTACTTATTTTAATGCTAACTATATTTTCATAATATTTTAATTATCTAGTATTATTATTTTCTATAAAATTATTGTAATTTATTGTTATTATTATTATTTCCGTAGCTAAAGTTCAGTCATAATTTCTTCTATTTCTTTTGCAGCTTCTGTCGCCCCAGTTGTGGATCAAGTCTCGCAGAGCTCCAGAACCGGAAGGTTTTGTGGAGCACTCGTCGAGGGTGGACAGTGTCAGTGAACAGCCGGTGTTGCTTTTGTGGCGACATGGCAAGATAGAGTCGATCTACATGGATCCGTCGGAGACCGTTTCTTCAGCGAATTTGAAACGTGGCCTGGCTAGCTTCTTCCAATATAAGGTGTTCGACGGCGAGTTCCAAGAACGGGACGCCTCCGGCCTCTGTAATGCGACTTATCATTCCACGGGCCCAAAGTCGATCCTGAAAGAAAAGACTCACTGCGAGCACATCACTGATTTGTCGAAGAAACAACATCCAAATCCGCTGTTCGGTGTGAAGGTCGCAAGCGTCCACCATGCCAGTTACGAACTGTCGCACTACCTTCTGCCAAGCTCGGTTCACGTCAAGGAGAGCCATAACATGACGTTGTCCGCGAGACCGGAAGTTGGCACCATTGTTACGTCGGAAGGCATCCTTGAAGAGGTCTCCGGGGCTTTGACAACGAACCGTGTACAGGCTAATACCGTGCAAGAAGCTATCGCTGCGCTACAACCTGGATTCGTGAAGACCAGTATCGAACTCCAGTTGGAGCCAGCCACGTGTCCCAGCGGCGGATGTCAAACGGTTAGTTTGAAATAGGTTCTCGTATTACAAATTCGATTTTCACACGCCAGACACAGTGATTTACGTAATTGATCATTAAACCACGGACCTTTAAGCGTAATAAAAAATATTTGCATCGATCGCATTACAGAGAAGCGAAATAAACATTTCTTTCTTCTTTTAATTATCTGATTCAGCTGAAATCAATACACCGATGTCTTTAAATCTTTCTAATATGTTCACTGCTTTAAATTGTGCTTACCCATATTTTCCATAACGGATAAAACATATATTTTTTGGGTTTTGTTGTAAAAATTTCTGCATTTTTAATCAGAAAAAATGATAGAAAATTTTTCGTTTTTTTATTGAGCTGTTTCATAAATTAATATTTAAATTATAAATTATTAATTGTTCTAATATTTGATTATAAAATTATAAATTCTAGAACTAGGATTTATAGTTTTCAGTAGGTCGACGTGGACGTTTCCCATTTAATTAGAATATTGCTCACGTAAGGTAAATAAATAGATGACAGGAAACGTGTGACAAAGTTACCAATCTGAAGGTGTAATTTTAGGCTTCCCGGTCTTTGTAAGGTCCTTATAATATTGGTTTTGGCGACGGAACAATCTTTAGATCAATATGCGATATACATTATGCCGAAATATCTCGGAAGGCCATCGATGAAACGACCTACCAAATTGACGCGCTTCACTTGGAAATATATGTAGAATATTATGCTAGAAGAAATTTTATAAATAGATGACACACTTCCGAGGTGCAAACTCTTTATTTGAAATACATATTCTATTCTCAAGACGTATCATCGATAACTTATTAACCTCTTCAGGGGGGGCAAATTTTTTAAACGTAACAAGAATGACTTAATCAAGTGTGTAAAATATTATCAATGTTTCCATACTACTGGTTGTTTGTTCGTATTGTTTAGAGATTTTTCAGAGAGCGAATAGCTTTCCAATGGATGTCAATTATTTTTTACTTACAATTAGAATAATTTTAACTTATGATAAACTATGCATACACGTATCTCGAAGTATCTCATCAGTGTCCTTGAAGAGATTGGGTAATTGTGCTGGTGAAAATGTTTTTTAAATACCTAAAAAAATGTTCATTATCGATTTTGTAAACCTGAGTAGCTTAAGTGACGTTTTAAGATATGGACAACATTATTGATTCGTATTAAGGAGGTGATATGTGATATGACATAATTCTACATATCTAGAGTTCGATATTTTAATTTGAACGACTTAAGGTGTGTTGTTCAGATAAGCAATGGAACGTTGCCATTGTATTCGATGAACAAAGACCAAAAAGACTCGTAACTGAAGCTTTCATGTTTATGTAACGAGTTATTATAACGTAAAAATAATGCAACGACGTCAAGCTTGTCATAGAAATAAAGAGAGACACTTTGTAGATAATCGCTAATTTTCCTTTAGACGTAACACTTTGATAAGAGCTCGTAATAATACCGTATAATACCGTAAAAAAACACGAACACTCCACATCGTTGGTCTTTAAACATTCAGCTGCAAAATAACCCTGAAATTCTACTTTCAGCTAGAGCAAGCGATCGAGGAACATCGCAGCGCTCTAGAAGATGCGGCTGTGGGTACCGGGAAGTCTGCTTCGGCGTTCAACAAGCTGCTACCCCTAGTCAAATCAGCTTCATCGGAAGAATTGTTGAGGATCCTAAAAAGTCCACGATACCGTCAAATAAAACGGCAGCTGCTGGACCTGATCGGATGTTCGTCAACGATGGCGGGACATCTGGCGGCGATGAAAGTCTTGAGACAGGACGATGTGGGCGACGACACCGAGAGATACCTGTGGGCTCTGTCTTTATCGCCAACGCCGGACGCGGACATCGCGAAGGACGTTTTGAAGCGATCCGAGGAGACGATGCAGAACGACAAAGTGTCCGAAACGATAGCCTTAACAGCGGCAGCGATGGCTCGTCACCTGGGTTCATCGGTTGCAGTCGAAAAAGCTAGGGTCAGTTTGGAGATCGGCCTGGAGAGTTGCACCGGCGAAGAGTGTAAGCTGAAGTTCCTAAGGGCTCTCAGGAACCTGCGAAGCAAAGGTTCAATCCCAACTTTGTTGAAGTTCGCAACCAGCGACAACAAAGCCGTCACCGTGGCAGCGTGGAGAGCGTTGGCTGCCTTACCCAAGGACTCTGTGACAAACGAAATGAAGATAGCAGCCAGGAGAGTCTTCTACCAGATCGGTGGGCCCAAGCGGGACAGCAGCGCAAGAACCGTGGCGTTGGACATAATTCTCGAGAACAATCCATCCAAAGAGGACATCCACGGTCTGGTGGAGTTCTTAGCTGCCTCTGAACCAGCCTATGAAATCCGGAAGTACTTGAGCCAGCGTTTAGAGCAGGTCTCTAAGAAGGACGCGCAATTAGCAAAGGACTTAGACGAAGTTCTAAAGGAGTATGGACAGAGAGTGATAAATTATAACGTGCTCGCCCAACGTGGTTTGAGTACAGCATTCACGCGAGACTTCTTGACATCTGCAGATAGCAACGGAACTTTGGTTACCGTTCAGGAGATCAACTCAGGAATACTGAAACGGGGTACCGTCGATGTGGTGTTGGAAGTAGACGATCATGCGGAGGCTCTGTTCTCTCTGGGACTCTTTGCCGGTGGCTTGGGAGGCTTCGTGTCTACTTCGAGTCAGGAAGACGCTCAAGAGGATGAAACCGTTACAGCTGGGATGGAGGTTGATTTCCAGGGCGTGAGCATCAGGCCTTTCGTCTTCTTCTCCGGGCAAGGGGAATTGATGGGACACGTTTGGTCCGGCGCTGCCTCCGAGAGGACTCCAGCGTTCCAGATCCTGTCTGCTGTTCATAGTTACAGCGAGTACATTCGATTGCAATCTGGCATGATCGCAGAGATCGACGTTCAGGGTGCGGTGAGCTTCGACCTGGCTGGACAGATCCAACTGAGTTTGTGGTCCAGGAATGCTCAATCCCTTGTCGATCTGAAAGCTGGCATCGTGATCCAAGGTGGCAGCAAAGTCCGCACAGACTTCGTGCAGAGTATGGCTGAATTCTCAATGACGACGGAGCCGAAACTAGAGTTAGCCACTGACGTGGAATTCTCTGGGCCAGTGTCTCTGTGCATGAGGCTCAGCCAGCCATCGAACGTCGTCAAATACCAGGTGTACAAGGTCGAGAGAATAGCCGGCAGCAGGCACAAGCTGAGGAAGACCAGGAGGATGAGAGTTCACAATCCTGGCAGATCGTATCATCTGAACAGCAAGAACAACGAGATGTGCTCGAAGGTCATAGAGTCTCTATGATAATTGTTGCAAGACTTTATTAGGTTTATAAAGTTTACAAAGACAATTTTATCGAATAAATTCTTTCTCGCTATCCGTGCGTAACGTGGGACATGTTCGGCGTGGTTTCACGCGCGCTACGATCGACTTGTGTTGTATACATTGTGTGTACAATAGAACCTCGCTCGTTGCATACCAGTGGTTCTCACCACGAGTTGTTAGAGGTTCTGGAACCCGTGGTGGGGATTGTGATGGCGCAGGATAAATACGGAGTGGGAAAGTGGGGAGACGGATGGCATGATTGGTTATTTCGGCCCTGTTACGTGCAACGAGCGAGGTATTGGAAGCTGACGAGAAGTCGCTTGGATGGAATGCGGTAAGGGCAATAAACTAAAAGTTACAAAATTGAAATGAGTACGGTAATATTTAATACGTTATTGTATAAAATAACTTAGATTTTATAAAAAATAATATACAGTGATAAAATGTTTTATATTTTTCTAACGAACAAAATTCAGATTAGCAAACTAAATGGAAACAATAATGACAGTTCACTTTAGTTTATAAGATAGAAATGATAAAACTCTGTATCTCACACCTTCTCAAACACCGTACTCATCGTATATGGACCATTTTGTACATGATATCACAAATGTATATGTATATAATATATTCTATAAAAACTCAGGATTATAAATATTAATTTGTGCTAATTAATTTTGTAGTATTAGGTCACCCAACAAGATGGCAAGAGAATAATGAAATTTTTCACGAGTAATATCTTTCTTAATTTGTTTACTATCTTCTAATGTTTTTACTGTTTCCATTTATGATAAATGTATAAAATCCGCAGTCTGGTAATAACCGTCTTCTTTTAGCTGATTGACTACCAGGAAACGCTTGTGCAAGGTCGTGTAAGTGTTGTCTTCGTTAAAAAAATTCATCAAATACACTTTTGGTTAGAATTTAGGACATACGAGATGCAAGAAAATGAAAACACTAATACTAATATGAATTTTGAATTCTCAGTATTCCTCCAACATTCCTCCTGATTGGCGACACTGCTCCTACCGGCAACCACATTTAACGACAACCACATTCAGCGACAACCATGTCCTCGTATCCATATTGATAAGTCAACGTGCCACTGGCATCCAGGTAGAGAAGACTAGTGGGTGCCAGCCTGGTGGGCACGCAGCAGGCCCTGCCGACAGGCTTGTTGACACCCTCGGCGCCTTGAAGAGCCCCGTGCACCAGGGTCTGCACGATCGCATGCTTCGTGGGGCTTAGGTGGTCTCCGAACGGATAGAAACACTTCCCGGCGCACTGATACGCTTCGTAGCCTGGCGGGGCAACGACCCACTCGTCGTACGCGATCAACGCGAAGTCCACGTACAAAGAGCGCCGCCTGCAGGAATTCCTGCGCCGTCTCCGAGGACCGTCTTCCTCTTCCTGTTCCTCCTCTTGAATAGATCGACGCGATCGCCTTTTCTTGATCTTGCTGTAGCTCAGCAACAAGATCGGACCGTCTCCGCAAGGTTGGTAGCCTACTCTGCCGTATACGCGAAGCCTCACCGTGCTACCGTCTCTGCTAGCTACACTGGAAGTCACGTTGAACGCCCTCCAGCTGTCCTCGCGTCTTGATGCGCAACTCTTCGAGGTGTTCACCTGATCCAGACGCACTCGGAGGATTGATCCAGCTGGAGCTAGTAACTCGACGACCTCTAAGGTCTCTTCAGAGTCCACTGTCGGAACTGAGAACACTAGGATCCTTGCTCCGTCGTCTGTTGGACCTGTTGACAATCGTTACGCTGTATTCACACTGATACCAAAAAGTGGAGACCCTCAGTCCTTCGTAAGCTCGGGCAAAAATTACTTGGTAGAGGAGCGGTCCATTGACCGTCCCGGGTGAGGTGTGTTTACGGCACGCCGGTTTTATCCTCGCTCTTAACAAAACAAAAAAGGTGTAGAAGCGAGTTGTTTTCATGAGTTGAATATCAGAGAGAACCGTGAATATTTTTAGGACAGCCTGTACAGTGGTGAAATATTATCGATGTAAACATTGTCGAGCAAGTAGAACGTATCCCGATTTGACAAACGAGGAACAAATTATGTTGCGAAAATAGGGGATCGGTGGGGGTCAAGACAGGTTCGAGTGCATAAGATTAAAATCGACGAGGAGTGCCCCAAAGTAAATAATTATCGGTCACTGCAAGATAACACATGGATATCTCATAAAGAATGCCTTCTAGCTTTCTAAAAATGTCTTCTAAAAAATACCTTCAGAAAATTATTACGAGTGAATTGAGGTGCTTCTCCTGATAAAAATGAGTCCAAACTCGAATGTAATCGAACAATTTTTATCGATACGTAATGTTATGATAAAAATTATCTTATTGAAGAAGATAGTCCAAATGATGTCGTGTTTGGACTCATTTTCATCGGGATAATCTCTACAACTTATTCGTATTAAAAATATGAAAGTTTAAAGTGTCAATAATGCTTGACTCCCCATCTGCTTACATTGTACGCCGTTTGTCAGTCGCCGAGCCTTTGCACTAAAGCATCGAGACTTTTGGAGGAATCATTTGGGAATCGATACTTCTCGATACCTACAGTACATTTATTATTTATTATTGTTTCAGCCAGTGTTCATTTTGGCAATACTCGTATCAAATGTCAATATCAAGCACTTAAGCTTATGATACGTATCAAATCTTCCAAACAATTGCTCGAGTATCAAATTGCTTAAAACTCGTGAGAAAAACTGGTATCATGCCCATCGCTATTGTATTCCTTAAAGAAATTAACCACTTCCACAAAATTTAAAGTCATCGTGGAAGTTCGTCGCTAATTACCTAGATGTTGATGCGACGTATAAAAAAATAAATAAATTACCTGTCACGTGGACAGGCTGCAGAGCTCGAACTATGTCCACGTCCGATCTTCGATGATACAGTTCGAGCATGTACTTGGACACCGCGCCCCGATACCTTCTATGGACCCTATCGCTAGGCTTCCGGCTGGTCCTGTTGTAAAACCGATGGACCGCCGAGGGAGACGAGGCTGGGATTGACAGGTCGAACCGTATCGAAGCTTTCGCGTGCACAGTTGACGTCTGCCAAGAGAGCGAGCTCGTCCTCCACATACCGTACATGCAGAAAGATCCAAAGATAAATAGCAACAAGTACTGAGAAGAACTCATCGCGTAGAACACAGACTACAATGACCGACTCTAGTTCGAAACAATCGAAAATCCCATGATTTCGAACCAATGTCGATCGGATACCGCTTCGAACTGCAAACGAATCCTTCGCTGAGAGGCCGAGGCTGAAGGACTGCGTTTAAATAGCCGCCAATCGAGAGCAACGATTCGATGTTGGCCACGCAATGTCCTTATCATCGACAGACTACCACTCGACTTCCAGCTACCCCATTTTTCTTCCGGTTTTTCTTTTCTGTTTATTATATTTCTCTGTGAGCGAGCGTAACGTGCAGAGGGTATTACAAAATTATGGGAACGATGTTTTCGGGGCGCTGGAATTCATTGAAAGGAATAAAAGAATGTCTTGTGGATGTTCACGCTGCGTTTAGCAGAAGATGTCGAGCTTGAGGACGTTCGTCGAGATGTTATTCGAGGCGAAGGAAATGTTAAGAAAGACAAATACTGTCTCGTTTGTATTGAATATTATATTGAAATTAAATACTACAGTTTGCACTTAGGTATAATTATGCAAGTGTAAGACAAGAACATGAGTGGTTAACCCGGGAAGATGGATGTTTTGGCAAGGATAGGGATGAAGAGGCTCCTCGGTCTCAGACGTGCGGTTTCTGTTTGGTTACTCTTACTTTCCCGCATGTCTATAAAGAAAAAAAAAGAAAAGGTATTGTGCAAACAAAAGGTTAGAAATGTTTATCGTGTCCGATGAAGAGGTCACGCGTTAAGTTCGAGTTGTTGATATTTCTTTAGAGACATTAATATATTTGACCAATGTCAACAAATGAAGCCTTACGCCAATGGATAAATTCTGGGTAGAAATTACTGTATTTTGAACAATGGTACAGAAATTTTTAGTGGTGCCTCTCTCTCTCTCTTTCTCCGAGTCACCACTCGAGTGCCAAGGGTTAAAAATTAGCAAATAAATTTCTTCGTTATAAATTCACAAACATCCGCAGTCCGGTGATGATCTAGCCTAGATAGGCTGGTATGATCGATGAATCGCGGCAAGATACGATCGGTCGGGGAGCCTCCCTCCTCCTCCCCCTCTCCCTCCCCACCCGACGAAGCGAGTATGCATCGAGTGGTGGCTGCACTTTCACTGCTCGTTCGTTTCGATCACGCCTGCGTGTCTGTGGCCAAGGGAAAGCTCGGGGTGGCTAGTATAGTAAGGGTCGTTGCAGTGGGCGACATCGATTCGGGAGCTTACGTCACGGCGCTGCACGACGCCAGTAAAAAGCCGCAGCGCGTGTTACCGGTACCGTCGTTGTCATGCCGCGGATCTGACCCTAGTTTCTCGCTGGCATTTGCCGGCGGCGACGATTTTTTTTTCTCGATTTCCATCGGAAGTGAATCGGCGAACCAGCCGTGCAGTCCGCCCAGGAGGATATCGCGGGTGAACGCCACCGTGCAAATCAGTTTAACAGTAAGTACGACGACGCGGCCATACGCCGCGTGCACAGTCGGGTTTCACGTGCGCCTTTTAATTTGATAGAACCCGCCGTGGTCCGCAGCAGTCTGACGCATGATTTGCGCAGACCCACCTTTCCGCACGCGTACCTAGTCGCACCAGTTTTCTCTTCCCCACGAGATGTATCTTTTTTTATTTCGTTCTTTCCTCGATTCTTCGTTGCTCGTCGTTGTCGCGATCCGTTCTGTGCTGTTGGATCTACGGAGTGGGAGATTTTAATCGATTCGTGAATTCGAACGTTCTGCGGATCTAGCATCTGCTAGCAACCGAATCAATTATGCGGTTCAACCTTGGCACCTCGAAACTCTGCGAGCGAAAAATTACTTATCAACTGCGGATTTTGTGGGAAATAACAATTGCCCAGGTCTATTCTTTAACGAATCTAGATAAATTCATCCTAAATTGAAATTATCACAATGACTTTGATAAATAATTTGTTGAAATGTTTTATATTCTAAATAGTTTAATGTAGAATACGTGGATTTTAGAGAACTATTATTATTCTATTTATTATTCTATTTTATTATCCTTATTATAATAAATGGACTGTAAATCTGTATACATTTATAGGATATTTAAATTTTTAGAATATTAGGAACTGTGTATGCATTGATCAAAACGTAATTCTCATTATTCGGCAGCATATCGAGAGCCACGATAGACGGCAGCACCGTCGCCTGTCCATTGCTTCTCGCGGCTCCGCGACATGCTGCCGAATAATGAGAATTACGCGTTGTAAACGTAAAAGTAGGACTTTTGAGGCAAATAGCCCCCTAGATTGATCTTTCATCTAGCGATTTTGACTACCAAGAAACCCCGTCTTTGCATTATTGATAAATCAGGAGTGGAATCCCGAACCCTTGCAATCCACGCGTACGTGTACGTGGTCTAGCGGTGCGCGAGTGTACTGTGGCGACTGTGTGTAGTCACGCGCGAGTGGCGTCTATCTAGGAGACGCAGTTTCTTAACTTCTACCAGGAGGCATCTTTTGGTCAACGAAAGACTTTATTCTTTTAGTTTTCTTAACTCTTTGCACTCCGAATTATTTTTCATATTTGTTGCCAACAACTTCCTACTATTTTAAGTGTTTTATTTCATATTTATTGCAAACGATAGTTCATTGACTGCTACTTATTTTAAGCAATTTTGTTTACTAATTATATTAAATATAGCTCTCGAACTTCATTGTAATTTATATTTGTGGAACTTCTATCGGGGTTTAACTAAAATATACGACTTAAATAAATAAAGGAAGAACGAAATACATATAAAACTTGTTTTATTTACATTTCTCTTTCTCCGATGTCGAGTCACACTCGACTAAGGAGTGCAAAGGGTTAAAATTAAGTAAGAAAATGGTAATAATTTGCATAAAGGTCCACAGCCTGCTAATAAACTAATATGGCTCGTATGAAGTGTTTCAGTCGCAGTTCGAAGACTATCTGCCTTACCTGAGCGGAGCTGCAGGTGTTCTCGTAGTGACCGGAATTGCGGCTTACTTCGCGTCCAGACCAAAACCAGAGAAACCATTGTGGCCTCTCGATGCTCAGTCCGTGTTACTTCCGGTGAGCGAACACCCTAACTCTTGCGGCGTTAATTATGGCTTAGCGTTTATCGAGCTTCACGAGGAAATATGTGAATCCCGTATTCTAGGCACATGGAAAGAACGAAACGACCGTTTACTCATTTTATTTACTAACAGAGTCTAATTCGTTACCTTTTACAATTAATAACTAGTTATAACAGTGTTTGTTAAAAAAAGGTGTTCGAATTCCTGGACAATTGTAGAATTTATTCAAGTAGGTTGCTTTTAATTTTTTAATTTCTACGGAATTCTGCCAACGTACAATTTCTAGAGGAAACAGGAAAACACATGGAAATATCTGGTACTTTTATAAAACATTCGTTTCAATACTTTATTCATATATAACATTAATTTCAATATTTTATTCGTACAACGATTACTTCAATATCGTGAAAAAAATATAAACAGTTATTCTTTGATATCAGACTCACGTATCTAATTCCTAAAGTGCCAAACACATAATTTAATTAATTAAATTGTGAGAGGTGTGCATAAATACAGGGTGGGCTGAAATTCAATGCAGGATTCGTTATGTAAATACCTTTTTTATTAATAAATGCATAAAATTCGCTGTCTAGTAATATGTATAGCCAGAGTCGCCGGATTAAGACTCGCGTCCCCACTCTACCTTTCCCTTCTACGACGCTATTCCCTCGCGTGGCGCGTTCCGTCTCTGTCGTGCGTGTATCGCAATGTCACGTGGGTAATCCGGCACTGGCAGAGAGAGGGTAACTAGTTCCCCTCAATTCGTGGTTCCTCCCCTCATCTGGCTTCTCTGGCGGGGTGACTTGTCCAGTGTGAATGAACATGTCCCAGTCACCGAACACAGTTCGTATTAAAAGCAACATTTATGATGCTTTCTTCGTGTCGACACAGTACGTTGACGCAACTTTTGGGAAACAATGGCCCGTGGCTGAGGACTTTTTAATAGATCCTTGAACATATTAAAAGCAACATTTACGATGCGTTCTCCGTGTCGACACAGTACGTTGACGCAACTTTTGGGAAACAATGGCCCGTGGCTGAGGACTTTTTAACAGATCCTTGAGCAGCAACAGAATCCATAAACGAACAACTCGTCGTCGATAACGTGATCCAATAATTTCGTTTGGGATAATTATTTAAAAGAAGATTTTCAATCTTTCATTTAGCACCGCGCAATTATTGTAATCCCAATTGGTAGGCTTCCGGTGGATAAAGCGTTTATCGTTGATTCATCGGACAGGCCAGCCTGATCGGAACGACTGTTTCCATCCATCGAGGTGCAGACTTAACGAGCTCGATCGTGTAGCCCTGCCGATGAGAAAGTCCAATGTTGATCGATTTTTTTCGCGGTTGGCGATCATCCAACGGAGTTCGGTAGCTGTCGAGGACGACGCTCGCACCACCAGCTCGGTCCACCATATTTAAATATAGTCGAAGATCGTCGTAGAGGATGGACGACCAGCTAGTCTTATGCGTGAGCTACTGATAGCAGCCGCTCCTCTCGGTGGAGCAGCAGCAGCAGCTTCAGCAGCAGCCTCAGCAGCAGTAGCAGTAGCAAGCACTAGCAGTACCATTAGTAACACTTCTGTCAGGCAAAGTAATCCGAAGGCAAAGTCTCGCGAATAGAAGTGAAACCTCGCGGGCGTGCGAGCCCGTCTCGTTCGTCGAGTGATCGCGTCCCGTGGACAAGCAGAATTCGTCTAGGTGAAGGGATTTGTCGGTCCGTGGACCGGTCGGCCCGAGATTATGTCGTCGAGTTGCTTCGCACCCGATCCCATTCGACCACCGATCGACCTCAGCGAGCAGTCTGATACAGTCAAGGTGGAGTGTGCGTCCATGGTTCACCATCCCCCAACCTCCTCGAGTTCATCGTTAACGATCATCGTTAACGATCATCGTTAACGATCATCGTCGACGACGCATCTCTCAGCCGATGTTCTCCGCTGAGTTTCAGACGATACAGTGAAAACGAAGGGTGCAAGTTTCGTATCGGACCGTTCTGACGAAATCCTCCGGCCGATCGGTGGGCTCGCGCGAAGGTGTGTGGGTGGCTAGACTTGTTGCACAAGCGATTTGGCATCGGCGAGGAGATTGAAACGTCGTCGTCGATGGGAGTAGCCGAGGAACCGGGAAGCGATCGGTCCCCTTTCTACCCCGAGGACGGTCCCGCGGGACAACGCTATGATCCCCTATTGCGACCTATCCCGCTCCACGCGCTCTCTATACTTAGACCTGCACTTGGCATTCCGTTACGTAAGCAGAGAATTCACCGGATCTCACGTGTGCAAAACGTTTTGCAGGGCACCGACCTGATCAGAGTCTCGAGGTTTTACAAGGACAGCAAGGAGGGGAAGTTTGTCAGCTACATTCACGAGGACACGAGGACCCTCTACGATGGCTTTCGCAGGGGCGCCAAAGAGTCCAGTAAGTTCGAGCCGTTTCGTCGTCGAGTTTCATAGCGTGCCGAATAACGTTTTAAATAAACGTGCAGAACCTCGGGACCATGCGCACGGCCGTGCAATGGACCGTTTGGCAAGTGGCTGCCACGGTTGCGTTCACATGACAAACGCTGCGAACGCTGGTGACTAGGGATGGGATCAAGTTCGATACATGCTCACGAATCCGAGTCAATTTCAATTACCAAGTTTCATTTCATGGGTTTCGATCGATTACTTCGTCCTCGGACAACGGACGATCTTTATAGCTATATAACTGGCAATGCTTGGGACCGTTCACAGCTCTAATTAATAATTTTTGAAAATTTATGTTGCATGCTTAGGAGTACTATTTCTAGTTTTCGAAGTACTTACAGAGAGTTCGAATTCGATCGATCAAAGTTCGAACCTGTTTCGGAGGTACTTGATCACATCCCTACCGATGACCAGTGAGATCGACAAACCTCTCTTTCACTCTATTTCTTTCTTTCTCTCTCTCTCCCGGTCAGCATCACAATCGGCCACTGATCTACCGCGATTCTGTCGATTTATCGTGGACCCGTGCAGATAGTGCGAGACGCGACGTTGCAGGTCCGCGCGACGCGCGTTTTTATTTTTAACCGCACGGGGAACCCACGCTCGGACACTGCGACACAGGACACCTGTCGTCCCCAGGGTCCGAAGCAGTTCGAAATGTTGTTAACGATGCTGCATCCGGATCGCTCGTCACAACTTTTTACTTGAATATGTTCAACGGTGGAAAATAGAACCGAATTCCGAGGCTGCTGTGACCAAGGAACAGTTCGCGTTAGTACGGGAAACCCTCCTACAACGCGGGGCAAACATTTCGATTTGATTTGCGCTAATTCTGAGTTTCCTACAATCCGATTTCCATATGCAGTAAAGTCGCGTTATTTGTCAGCGACCGCGCACGCGACGGTAGTCAGGCGTCGACTCACTAGGGTGGACCTTAGTTGTACTTGGCGAAAATTATTTCGCAGATGTTTTCACGACACCCTCTAGAATTGTGCCACTGGAGGAAATACTGCCGCATCGAATTTGAAACTTGTTAATTTTGAAACTCGTTTTTCTCCACTGCAGTATATTATCAGTATATATGTTTATGTATCGTTGAATTTTCCTTATTACGCGCTATAACAAGCGGCAGTATTTCCCGTTGTTCGATCAATTTCAAATTTCGCACAAATTATTTTTTCGTTCAGTGGCACAATTTTAGGGGATGTCGTGAAAAAAATTCGATAGTCGAAAAATAAGGTCCACCCTACTACACACTCTACCGACGATCATTGATCTCGGTTCGGGTATATTTCCAAACCGAGATCCAACTTATTTCTGGCATTTTTCTTATTAAAATGACACCAAACACGATATAATTTCAACTGTATTTAGTGGATTAATCGACGATGAAAGTTTCGGGTGCACGGAAGGACAGCGTATGGGAAAGAAAGAGACACGGAGAGTCGCAGCGCGCCGCGCCGGCACAGTTCAATGAACTTTCCATACGCTGTCTGTCCTTTATTGCGCGCGAAACTTTCATCGTTATAATATTTTGCTTCGGATTGATGGACAGAAAGTAGTAAAATTGACAAGAAGAAGTGCTAACGATAAACCACCAACCGAGACACCAATGGACTAACACTAATAAATAAACTCGCAACAAATACTACGTAAATAGATGCCACGTAATTTCGTCGTCGATTTTCCGGTAAATGAAGGCTCGTACGGTCAAATTTTATTCACAAATTTATCCACTTTATCACTCTTCTATTTCTGTCGAGGCTTTAGTGCCTACTGGAATTTCTTACGAGGCGTAAATTATATTGGATGTTACAAATGGTGTTGCAGTAAACTATGTAGAACAAATTGTTGAATACGGTATCGTAGCGCAGTTAAGTAATGTAGAACAAATTGTTGAATACAGTATCGTAGCGCAATCAAGTAACGTAGAACAATATTCTTAATACAATATTATTCGAGAATAATATTCTTGAATACAATACTCTATAGGTTTCCACATTTTTACACTTTTTAAATAATCTACTCGATTAAACAACTTCTCACGTATCGCGTCGAAAGAGAAATGAAGAAACGAATTCTATTTCGAAGAGGTTTTTAATCAGAAACATGTATCGTTCATGTTTTTATACATACTTTTATCGTATATGCTTTTTATACGTTACACTCGATACAAACATATGCATACAGGGTGTCCCAAAAATGTTGTACATCCCTGTAAGAGACGATTCCTGAATTAACTTTATCAAAACATTTTTTTTTGTATAAAGATTCGCAGTCTAGGATTGGATGTATAAGTTTACTTTTAGAAAAAAAAACCACCATTTTTAAAAAATATTGTACTTAACGCCAACAAATATCGGCTAGGCCTGATTTCTAAAATAACGAGGCCCCCTTCCACACTACGGCAATGTCACGGATTAATCAACGCTGTTGGAAAATGAAGATCATAACCCTCGGAAGCCCGAAGCAATAACTTTCCGCGCGCATTAATAAAGTTCAATCCTCAAGACCGCATAAAATTGGGTCACCAGGCTCTAAGCGGTATCTCGTCGAAACAGCATAAATTACAATTTCAAACAAACTGTCGCTAACGGGAAACGAGCGATTAACATTTCTGAAGAAGACGTTAACAGACTTGACGAGAAAGCTTAGCAGGTCGGCGGTGCCTTTAATCATCAAACGATTACGTCCGTCACGATCGTAAACATCGTATAACCCCACTGATTCCTCGTGCCACGCTCGTCTATAACGTCCCGACGATTCCGAGACCCGTGTGAAAATTTATAGCGAGTTACGCGTCGGTCGATTTCCTGTGTCATCTTCAGGCGCGAGTTGGCAGGTCGCGTGGATGTTGACAATTAACATTCCTGGACTCCCGCGAATCGTGATCTGCGAGCACGCATTCGTTTCGCCCGAAAATCATTGGCTCCTCTTCCACATTCGAGACACCGATATTATTTTAACCGGGATTCGTCGAAAGTTCGATCGGCAGTGGCATCGATTGTACAGTGCCGGACAAAATGATAGAACATTTTATGTATTTGTATATTTTATATAACACAATAGGATCTACGATATTTCTCCGCGACATTCTATTTAATTATAAAAATATTATTCTGTTTTAAAGGACGTTCGAATACTTTCGTGGCTCACTGTAAATTGTAACTGGTCAATGTAACTGGTATTCACGATGCGCAGACAACGGACGTTGCCTCGGCTGGCGAGATGGACTGAACAAACCGTACCAGTGGATCCACTACAACGAAACTCTGCTCAGGGCGAAGAACTTCGGCTCGGGGCTGGTGACTCTTGGCGTTGCACCCGGTTCCCACACCCTCGTAGGCCTCTACAGCCAAAACTGCCCCGAATGGATCCTCACCGAGCAAGCTTGCTACACGTACTCCCTCGTGATCGTTCCCCTATACGACACGCTGGGCCCTGATGCTTGTGCCTTCATCATCAATCAGGCTGAAATCAACCTGGTCGTCTGCGAGAATGATAAAAAGTGTAATTTACTGCTCGACAAAGCGCCAAGGTACGTAAACGTTTGATTCTACTACTCGATGCTCAACGACCCGCACTTCGAATTACGTTGAAGGTCTTCATCGTCGCAACTTACATTAACCCTTCAAGGAAGGCTACGTTGTACCGGTTTCGACGAGTATTTCAAAATTTATTACTAAACCGCGGATCTTCGCGGAAAATAAAGATTGTCTGCGTCGATTCCAAGAAATAGAAACCGAATTCAATGATTTCTTCTAACGATTTTAACCCTTTGCGCTCCGAATTACTTTTTAATTTTCTTGCTAAAAACTCCCTACTAAATTAAGCGTTTCATTTGAAATCTACTTCAAAGGACATTTCCTTGACTGTTGCTTATTTTAAACAATTTTGTTAACTAATTACATTGAATATAGCTGTGAAACCCTGTAGACACCCTGTACACGAATCAAGTTCGTTTTTTTCATAGATGCAAAATAAAAATTGTCTGCGTCGATTCCAAGAAATAGAAACGGAATTCAATGATTTTAACCCTTTGCACTCCGAATTACTTTTTAATTTTGTTGCTAGAAACTTTCTACTAATTTATGCGTTTCATTTGAAACATACTTCAAAGGGCATTTCCTTGACTGTTGTTTATTTTAAACAATTTTGTTTACTAATTACATTGAATGTAGCTCTGAAACCCTGTAGACACCCTGTAGACACCCTGTACACGAATCAAGTTCGTTTTTTGCATAGATGCCTAAGGAAACTGGTAGTGATAAAAGAAGCGCGGCAAGCTTCGTATCAAAGGGCGAAGAACCGTGGCATCGAACTGTTGAAGTTCGAGGAGGTGGAGAGACTCGGTGCGCAGAAGAATCATCCCGAGGTGCCACCCAACGTGAACGATATCTGCACGATATGCTACACTTCCGGTACCACCGGAAACCCGAAGGGCGTGATGCTGTCGCATCAGAACGTGATGGCCGGTGTCTGCGCAGTTCTGTTGCAGCTGGGCGAGCACAAGCCCTCGTACAAGGACACGATGATCAGCTTCTTACCTCTGGCACACATGTTGGAACGATGCTGCGAGAACGGCATGTACATGGTGGGCGGGTCCGTGGGCTTTTACAGCGGTGACATCAAAACATTAGCCGAAGATATGAAAGCCTTGAGGCCTACCGTCATGCCAGCGGTCCCGAGGCTCTTGAATCGAATGTACGACAAGGTGAGTGCTGCACTTGCGAAATCAAACAGCCTTCCCAAACCCGCCTTCTGCCCTCCCCAACTATCTATGCATGTATTCGGTGCTGGGGGAAATAGTATTTTAAATAGTAAATAGTAAATAATCCAATTTATTTTAAGGTATGCGTACAACTTTATAAATAAGATAATTTATTTGAAGCAGTCATTTTTGAAAATAGTATTCTATTTTAAGAAATATTGAAAATATTTGAATTTCGTCTTTATTTTCAATTTCACTTTTAAATATTATTGCTGAAATTAATGGTTCGAGTTCAACTTCGAGTTACACTGTACGTTTATACGGTTTCTCAGAGTATTATAACAATGCAAAAGGAAAATATTTTATTTTGTGGATCGAATAGTTGAAATAGAAATATTATATTTTCAGGTTCAGATTGTTCAAATAGAAATATTTTATTTTCGAAATTGTATATCCTATTTAAAATACTATTTTCTTTAAGCAAAACAGAATCTAAAATATTCAATAGTATTTGGAATATTTGTTTCGCCAAATAATGCCCACCTCTGCGTGTATTCTAATCTGCCCGACCACCTGGCGTGCGATTATTCTCGCTCGGAAATCACAATTAGGGACGGGATCAAGTTCAATATGTATACAGGATGTTACTACACTCGCAGCCATCCGACAAAAAAAGTTTAGAAGAAGAGTTGCAGGTAGCGATGGGATCTGAAACACTTCAAATCGCTTCGATCCAATGTTTACGACGAAAAATTCGAATCTAAAGTCTAAACGCGTCGTTCCGCTTCGCTTGTCAAAACTAATTTGATGGTCCGTCTGTCGTCCCGGATGATGCTCTTGACGGACAGCTGCATTAACGAAACATGTAAACATAAAGCTCGTTCAGCAATGCTTCCGTGTCTGCAAAATGTTCGCGGTCTTTTTACCGCACCTATAACTGCAGAAACAGACTTCATGTTCATCCGGAAAGTATTTGTAACTTGATTGCGTGTAACGAATATTGATCGTCCTACATTTCTCTTATTCGTCGTAGATTACAAGTTTATTATTGTTAACAATTCAAAATTATAATTACGACTCAACAATAATTGTGAGATAAATGGTATTTGATATAATAATGTTATAATAATATAATAATACGTGTGTAACAAATATTGATCGTCCTACATTTCTCTTATTCGTCGTAGATTACAAGATTATTATTGTTAACAATTCAAAATTATAATTACGACTCAACAATAATTGTGAGATAAATGGTATTTGATATAATAATGTTATAATAATATAATAATACGTGTGTAACAAATATTGATCGTCCTACATTTCTCATTCGTCGTAGGTTACAGTTTCGAATAGGTAATTTAACAAAATTATTATTGTTAACAATTCAAATAATTACGATGCAACATTAATTGAGGTAAAAATGGTATATCGATGCGATAATTAATAATATTAGTATTCTTGAATGAGTTACTTGGAAATGTAGCTTTTGAAAATAGAATAGTTCAATGCATACGAAATGTAGGATAAGTAATATTTATTGTAGATCGAATAAGAAATACTTTTCGGATGAACGTAAAAATTGTTTCTGCAATTGAGGGTGCAATGAAAATAGGACAGTAGTATAACAATACAAAAATGGTACAACCGCTATAATAATAATTGTCTGAATTGTTTATATACGAATATAATAATGAATTCGTTAATAGTAATGAATTATTTATTATACTCATATATGATATAGAAGTTTGATATTATAATAGTATTAGTGTAATATTTAATTATTGAAACCACATGACCTAGTGGACAAAATCATTTTGAACTTTTGAAACTATCCAATAAAAAGGAGATAAGTTTTCATAATTAGGTTGCTTTTGTAATGAAAGCATCGAAATAATTCAAGTAACGCATTATTTAGAAGACTCACTTTATCCGTCAAATGATCTATGAAATTGAGATCAACGGAACGAAATATGGCGTCTGGCATTCGTTAATTGGGGATGCAGAACAAACACGACGAAACAGGTGGATGCGAAATTCCTGACGCCGTAACCCTGAAATCTCGAATGAATGGAATCCATTGTGTGTAAACAACAAATGTGCGCATCAAATTTATCACATTAACATACATACGTCGGTGTACCTTTCATTTTCTTTCAACACATAATAAATCAAACGAAATAACATCGTGTTCGAAAGAAATTAATTATTATTAACTATTAATAATTAGACTACAATTTATAGAATCTGTTTGGACAAGGTTTGCGTGGACTGCATTTGTTTTAAGCAAATTTGCAAATTGTACATTGCACTTGCTTGAACTATTTACGAAAAAAAAATTAAGCAGATGTAAAGAAAAAAATGTTATCATAAAAATTACGAAAGGAATCAAATTTTTCATATAAATACATATAGCAATAGGAATATTGAAAATCCAGTTTCCATGCAATTTTAATTGATATGCATGTTGCATGTTGTCTTGAGGTTTCACAAAAACTGAAAAATTTAATTTACTACCGGTAGTATTCTACAAAAGAAATAGTTTATCATTCGCCACGACCCAGTATCATTCTTCGTCTCATAGACTGTAAGATTGGTTTGAAAGAATTGTCCGACAAATTTGCAATTGGTGCGCATCTGACACCAACAATCCATTCGTCTTCTTCAAGGAAGTCATTCCACAAAATCCATGAAGTTAATTTGACTCTCGCACAATGCACGAGCAAAAATAGATCTCGGTCAAACGGCAGTGGCACATGCAACTCCAATTTTCCTCGTGACCGATCAGCAGACAAAAAGGAACAGTGCAACGGCTCAAGGAAATTCCTCTAGTTTCAAAACTGTCAGAGCCGATTTCGTCCGGAGATCGTGATCGTACCATCCATTAACTCCAGATGTGCGCGCGGTCAAGTGTATGTACACTTCCCGTGGGGCTGCTAAGCATCCAACCGAAAGTGTGCTGTCTCTATAAAATTGGTGGAATTAATTCGATAATTTTCATGTCAAGAAATAGATTAAAACTCTCTCTCGTCTTTTCGTAAAGTAATACAGTAGTGCAGTAAAGTTGCGATATTTTGTCAACGACTGTGTTCTGCACGGAGACATATCGTGTAGGGACACTATCCTTTTATGATGTTTGTAATTGGATTAGTGGTGGTTCACACCGATATACCCATACTATGGTCTGGAGACCCGCTTTTTGTGGCCAAAAGTCAACTTTTCGAGATTATGATATTGAAATTTTTTTTTTGTAACATGGTAAAAACCTTTCAAAGCTTCGAAATCAAAAAATTATTATTCATTTCAGATTATTCTGTGCTAAGATATAACGTTTCGAAGACAAACTCCGTAAAATTCAGATGAAATAAAACGTTTAAAATAGTCATCGTAGACTATCAAAATACAAGTTTAAATGATAATTTCATACGTGTCAGCACAGATGTATTTTAGTTGTGTAATACAGTTATTAGCATCTTTTTATCGATAACCAAATAGTGCCAATTTTAAACAATGTAAACTTTGTGAAAGTTTTTAAAAAAACGGCTCAAATCGGGCGGAATAGACCTTTTGCATAAGAAACTGTAGACATTTCTGAATATAGTGTATAAAGTTTCAGCTGCCCTCGTCTGGCCGTTTTAGTTGTACATCGATTTTAATAAATAGTTATCGGCGGTTTCAAACGTTCCGAACGCGTTCGCTTGCAGGTAATTGACAGGCGCGCATATGCGAGTGAAATATTTTCGTTCCAGGTACCTTATGTATTGTACAATTTAAAATTTAGTTATATATTTTAGTTACACATTTTAGTTATGTATCGTATATGTATATTTATTGTTTATATCATTCGTATTTATATTTTATTTATTTTCATAGTTTATGTACATTTATAAATAATGCATATATGTACAATATAAATTAATACAATAATGATTTTATTTATGTTTTTATCTTATTTGTGTTAGTATTGTTACTTATGTTATTCCTGCGGCAGAATAGTACTGTTAACACGATTTTTAAGACATTTCCTATGATCTGGCAAAAAAATGTTTGCGACAAAAGTTGATCGGTATTTACATATCTATAAATTTCAATATACAAAAATTTAAAAAAAAATTCTTTTTATGAAAATGGAAAGTACCTCAATTTTTTTTCATGTTACTATATATTTCTGACTTTATAATATTATTGCTGGTGTCGAAACGAATTCAACGACCTAGCATACCATAACCGTTAACTTTAAAATAACGCTGAAATACTTTTGGTCACAAAAAGCGGGTTTCACTGGATAAATTCTGGGTAGAAGGTCGCGGAGAAACATCGCGACTTTACTGTAACTGTATACCAAAAGTGGTCGCTAATGACCTCGATGTTAGCGCGGCATTTATAAATAAACAATATAAAGAAAATACCAACGTACGTTCACAGGTCCAAGCGGAGCTTCAGAACTCTTGTATGAAGAAGCTGGTGTTCAGCATGGGGATGCGGGCGAAGGAATCGGAGATTAAGAAGGGAATTATCCGAAACAACAGTATTTGGGACAAGCTAGCCTTTAGCAAGATCAAACAGACGACAGGTGGAAGGTTAAGACTGATGGTCGTAGGATCTGCACCTCTCGCGGGAAATGTGCTCACGTTCGCAAGGTGTGCCCTTGGATGCTTGATAGTCGAAGGTTACGGCCAAACAGAGTGTTGCGCGCCAATCACTCTTACGATTCAGGTGTGTATACAAATTATTACTATGTCATGCAAATTGTGTTCCCGCATGAACCCCTATCACATACGCTTTCACTCGTGATTACTCAAACGACTTTATGAATGTTCAAAAGGTAGATTGTTACAGGTATCGCACTCAAAATTCACCCGTTTGCAAATCAAATACACCCGTGTGTGATAAATAAAATATTGAATTTCTTAACAATTCATTTACATTTGATTTGATTTCTTCCACAAAAACTTACTTGAAACTACTTTATTTGTGAAAGTTCGATGGAGATTTTATAATTTCCTTAAAATCCTTATTGTGAGAATACTCCATTTTATGTCACTATTCTTTCCGGGAAGAAATCATATGGGGAAAGTGTGCAATAGCAAACGAGCGACGCTCGAATCGCTTCGATGAGATCATTCGCGAGACGATTTCAATCGAGAACTGACTAACGATCAAGTGACACGTATGGTCACTATTTTAGTCATATTTGCTAGGTATCGATGCACCTAGGCGAGAAGAGCTATTATTTATAGGTAGTAGTCGTAGGTATTTATGTCGGCTGCTCTCGAATACAAAAACTCTGCAACCACGCGCCAAAAGCACGTGGCCAGCCACGTCATTGTGCGATCAGCTGTGTCACTATAGTCGTATATATATAACGTGTATGCAACTGTTGTTAAACGTGTATAATCGCCAATAATCGTAACAATATATAGGGTGACTCACTCGAGACCAGTCTCGAAAATATTTTCGTTCATTTTTAACATTAACCGTAGCGGGAATTTAAGTAAAGGAATTTTTTCCTGCAAAAGTACCGTGTTGAAAAGATTTGTCTTTCGATATCACGTTTTTAAAAGATTCAAACCGGATAACCGAACGAGGTATTCACTCCGAATCTAAATACTTCTACAGGAAATTATACATTTATTTATGTTTGTGTCACATAAATAAACTTAAATAATCGTAAATAATTGCATCACAATTTATACGTGGTAAGAATTACGGGTTGTACTATCGGTTTTTATAATAACTCACATTATCCAGAAAGATAGATGCATAATTTATTGCACAAAAAATTAAATACAAACAGTAAACAAATAAAAACGTTCCTTTCTTAAATGATAGCGTGATTTGTGGTTCATCCGAGCATTAAAAATTTCCCTGTGCAACGTAATTGCATTACAAAACATTTCTTTTAAAATACTGAACTCATAGCGTACGCATTAATATCGGTATTGTGCACTAAATAGTATCCGGCGAACCTATTAAATATTACAGTCTGCATTTTATGCATCATTATATATTAAATAAATTTATGAAAATTGATTCCAAAATGACTAGCTCTTGTGAACGAATTAAACAAACATTTATTTAGTTTACGCTCTTATACATAACTATGTTATGTCTTTGAATACAGTACTTTAACGCATAGAATGATTACTATCATAATTTTTAATATCGTTCGAAACCGTATATTTTTATAGGAGGAACTTTTAATACAAATATATTTTTTATGACTATTATTTATGCATATATAGATTTGTGTAAATCAATTAAAAGAGCTTTATTGAAAGAGCAAACAAAATGGAAATTGCTACTTAATTTTTAATTTTTCTGTGTTTTAAACAGTATTACGTTAATCGTCTATGCTATAAATGTATAAAATCTGCAGTTTGAATATAATTCAGCTACGAATTTTGCATTTTAAACCTCTTTGTTTTATCCTTGGCATTTTGCAACATTATTATACATTTTAGGATTTTAAAGTGTCAGCGCAAAACTAATTTATATCGTGAATACTGTAATTTACTTTTTAAAACTAGAATGCATCAAAATGTGGAATAATGTTATCAGACTGTAAAATAGTAGTTTAAAATATTCAATACCACAGAAACTCAAGTACGTGAAAATATCTGTGAATCAATAAACTACAAAATGCTTGAGGCTTCGATAAATGTACGATTTAAATAAGCGCAAGAGATAGAGCACGTAATTTAAAGCTGGATTTCAATTCGACTAAAAAGATCATTCAATCTCCCTGATACAGTTTACCTCTCTCTCTTGAATTCACTCTTGCAACTAGCATACTTTTATAATATACGTCTCTAGTAATATTACTGAAACGAACGGTTACATTATTCGCATTCACTGTCATACAATAACTAGTGAACATGTCCCGAAAGGGCCATTCAATTCACGTAACAATTACTCTTTAACATTTGAATAGTGTGTGCAGTAAATGTTCAACTTCTTATGCCCATAGTTGGTTCAAAAACAGTTAACCACTTAAAGCTATTGAAGAACTATCATTGATCTAATGCCTCTGTGGACTCGAAGAGTAGATCTCTTGTAGTACCTCTTGAACTCTTCAAGAAACAAGCAAGCGAAATTGGCTTTAAATGGACAATTGAATTTGATTCGATTTTACTAATTATAATATTGTTAACATCTTATTCATGGTTTTGCAACTATCACAGGGTGATTATGTACCGGAACACGTGGGTCCACCGGTTGCTTGCTGTTGCGTTAAATTAGTAGATGTCCCGGAGATGGAATACTATGCCAGGAAGAGCCAAGGCGAAGTCTGTGTAAAGGGCACCAACGTGTTTGTGGGATACTTCAAGGATCCCGAAAAAACTGCTGAAGTTATTGATGAATTCGGATGGCATCATACGGGAGACATCGGCATGTGGCTGCCTGTAAGACAAAATATATTCAATCATATTTTTCTTTCTTAACGCAATTAGTTGAGGACATCGTACCATTTCCTTTTCCTTCTATGTATACAGTCGGTCACATAGTTGATCGTACACACTTAACAAATGAAAATTAACTTACGGAGGCTTTATACAATGATTAGTACATACATATTATTCAATTTGTGGAGGCTTAACCCTTTTGATCCTAACACCAACCATAATCGGCGTCTTTGTAAAGGACTGTGGATCATAGAACCTAACAAGATGCAACCAAAGGGTTAAGGAATGACATTCAATTTTTAAGCCTTAGTTAATATTGTTGATTTTATATTGTCTTTCCACTGAAGGTTAAGAAGTAACATTTATATTGATATAATATGGTACCATCGATAGAGAATAGATTTTTGAGTTGATCTGTTAATCTTTCAAATTATTATCAAAGCTTCTAAGTAACATTAATAAAGTTTTGCCACTCTTAAGTTAAATAAAAATAAAAATCCTAATTTTTGCAGAATGGTACGCTCAAAATAATTGACAGAAAGAAACACATCTTTAAGCTATCGCAAGGAGAATACATAGTTCCAGAGAAGATTGAAAATATCTATTTGCGGAGTCAATATGTACATCAAGTATTCGTCCATGGGGAGTCCCTGAAATCCTGTGTCGTGGGAATAGTAGTACCAGATGTGGATGTTGTTAAATGTTGGGCGGTAGAGAATGGTATTTCTGGTACGCTAAGCGTATTGTGCAACAATCCACAGATCAAACAATTGATTCTGGATGACATGCTTGCATGGGGAAAAGAAGCTGGCCTCAAATCCTTTGAACAGGTAAGAGAAATAAAAAAGATATACTTTGATTACACAGTAGATTAGAATATCTTTAAATTCTCTTAAAAATGATTAGAAACATTTGAGAATATATAGAATCGATTAATGTAATATTTATATTAATGTCTCTGCAAAACAAATATGTTATTCTTTAAAATAACTGTTGTCTAGATATACAGGGTAACAAAAGTAACAAAAGCAGATTACAGCACTGTATGTCCCCCTAAGAGCTATGCAACATTTGTTTGAACATATTTTTCGCACAACAAATAACTTACGAGTTATTTGAGATCGTCATGTTATGAGAATCACCCTGTATATCCTGGAATAACCGACACTCTAATTTTATGTTTGTTAACGTTAGGTCAAAGATATATATTTACATCCGGATCCATTCTCTATCCAAAACGGCCTCCTCACACCGACATTGAAAACAAAACGACCTCAGCTGAAAGACTACTTCAAACCACAGATAGAGGATCTCTACCGACATTTGGACTGACCAGACTGAACATTCATCTCGATTTGTTTTCATTAGCACTGGGAGCAGCGAAGACAAGAAGGATTGAAAAGCCTTTGTGTCGCACCCACAGAAGTCACTTCCGTCATCGAATACGTTCGTTATTCCGCGCAACTTTTATTATATCATTTTCACGATTGCATAAAAACGCAAGCGAAACAAAAGAAGCACCGTTTTAGGCTATTAAGGGGTAATTGACAATATTATAAGTAATAAAATGAGTTATTATTAGGCGCGTCTGATTTACTCTTAACTGTAATCGATCCTTGATACAAACTTTTCACGTTGAACTACAATCTTCTCCAACTCTTATCCTTGTATTTTGATACATATTATTGCCTCTAACTATAGATGTCTATTTTTATCGATAACAATAATTCGCAGGATTCTGGATTTAGTACAAAGAAGGATACCTGAACGTTAATTACGTTAGTTACGTAATGTTTGCCGACCCGCAAAGTTCACGTAACAAATGGAGATACCAGGATCGTGAATATGATTTGAAATTTTTTCTAGACTTTCAAAAGATTTGCTTATAACATTGTAATTAGACAGGAGATATTTTCCTTTTATTAGTGCTAATAACATTACAATTGTTTCCTCCTGTTTGGCAACCATATCATTATCAACCGATTTAAAGTGTTTCTAAATGAGAAATTAATAGAACACTCGGAACGAAAATGATACTAAAAGTTCAGAAGCACAGACTGTTTCGATTGTAAAATAAAAATAGTTGGAACAAATAAAAATGGTACGACATCCATCCAAACTATAAGTTAATAATGACCACCGCATACTGCATTCAATGTAATAATAACATTTGAAACTCACTTATAATAAATATGGCTCAAAAACCTCGTTGCGACCAAGATATCACTCTACTTGCAGCTTTAGCTTTTAGATTTAAAGCTATAGTACACGACAACGCAACCAACGATTATAAGCATCAACGCAACTGCCGCTAAAATAAATCTTTGCTGAAGATTTCTGAATATCATTCCTGACAGTAACCGAGAACCTCGTCCCAGCTCTGCGTCTGTGTCGCGTAGCTAAAACAACGATTTATGTAACATTATAATTAATATTTCACTATAACGTAAGTAATAATAATGTTAACCCTTAGTACTCGAATAGTGACTCTAAAGCGCCGCTAAAAGTTGCTGTAGCATTATTCAAAATATTGTTTACATTTTGTTTAATACTGTAAACATTTAGGTATTGTACGAGGTATTATACCAATTTCATATCCATAAAAATTACAAAATCATAGGGAATGGAGATATTCTAGGTCTGAAGAAATGTTTCATTTTGGAGTTAAAATAGCTCGGAGTGCAAAGGGTTAACATTGTGAAAAGACATTGGATTCATATAGTTACAGTACTAAATTGAAAAATGGTATCTTACCCTTCCTCTTCCTCTTTGAATCGTTTCCCTTTGGCTGTGCAATTCTTTCAATACTTGAGAACCGATTTCCTCTGTTTCTAACACCATTCGATAACCATTCTGTAATGTCCTTCCGCTCCGGTCTATTCGATCCGAAGCGTCCAACAGTCTTTCTTTTTGATCTTCTGTAATACTGTTGTCCCATGAATCATCTCTGTTTAATTCGATACTGTCTTCTTTCGGCTTTTTAGCTGATTGGAATTCTTGAGTCAATCGTTTTAGCTCTACTCTGTGACTTTCTACTCGACCGCGTAAGCGGTCACGAGATGCGCCGGTCACCCCACGAACCTCCAATTCCATTTGCTCGAGCTGAAATTAGACATAAATTTTACCTACAACTATAAACATTGATTTAGTAGAACTGCTTCTAAAAATTAAACTTGCAATTCAACAACTCTAAAGGGACTTCTATAAAAATTTCACATATTAACACAACTAAATAATTTAATATTTACGTATTCTACTTTCCAAGATTGCAAGGGTGCAGGACGCGCCTTCTCATTTCTCGATAATGCAAAGATGGGGTTTTTGAATAGTCCAAAGCGCTAGATGAAAGATTAATCTAGACTGCTATCTCTCTCAAAAGTCCAATTTTTACGTTTACGAGGCGTAATTCGCATTATTCGGCAGCATGTAGCTGTCGCAGTAAGCAATAAGCTTTTTACAAGCTATGTCAAGGAAGTGTTGAGATCATGAACACTATCCATTTCACATTTGTTACGTTCAATCAATGTATTATCAAAACTTGGTAATTTAATCCTTTATAACTTGGAAAACTCTATAAGATAACAATTTTCTTTCTTCCGTTTAACTAAAACAACTTCTACTAATCAAAATGTAGCTTTTGTTTAACTCGAATAATTTATTGCTCGTTTAGTACGTTACTTTACTTTTGAAACTTGAATTCTCAAAATTTAAGTTTACTTCTATAAGTTGAAATTTTAACTTAAAAGTGGCAAAACTTTATCCAATGTGACTTAGAAGCTATGATAATAAATTGAGAGATTAACAGAACAACTAAAAAATCAATTCCTCTAACAAATTTGTGGTTTTTCTTTGAAAGTCAAGTTACCAAGGATCGATTGTAACATAAAAACCCTAATACATATATTCAAATAATTGCAGATAATTACATTTAAAGTATATAGAAAATAAATTTCTATTATTTCTATTATTGATAAAATTGTAAGACACATTAACATATAGGTAATTGACTTTTTATAAACGGAAATTATGACGAATCTTATTTAACCCTAGTACATAATATGTATATAGCAGATAAACTACTCGTAGTTTCCAATAATTTGAAATATCTGTATATGTTAAAATATTTAATAATAGGGAAAATAAACTATATATATTTTCTTTTACCAGCTCTTGAGCATCCTTAATTTGTCTATCCACATCTTGAACGAATGTTCTTCTGTCATCTGTAAATTACGTCACGTGTATCGATTATTGTTGTTTAATGTTGCCGAAAGACTGACATTCGCATCGAAAATAAAAATCGAAGTCTCGAAACAGAATCATTTCTACGATTCTACTTTGTCTATACTTACTGCCGTTCTGTGTCCTTATTCTACCGATTTTTGCAGTTATGTCAGCTGTCAAAACGGCGTATTCTTGCTCATAGTTGTCAATGAGCGACGCCATCTTAAACGTATTTCCATTGAAGACGTGTAAATGGGAGTGTAAACTAAACTGTACATGCAATGGTTAGAGAAAAACAGAGAGTGCTCATGCATGGGTTTTCGGTATCCCCGATGGTGCTGCCACCTAGTCTAAGTTTTAGCCTACACCATAGACTAGGTATAAGATATAGACCAATCACCCAATTGTATTTGTTTGTCACATCCACGGAGCCACAGCGCACTCATAGGACAACATCAAGGACTAAAGAACGAATAGAACGAGTAAAGCGCGTTGCATGATTGCGTACATACTGCGAAACACACAAGTTCTGAATGGAGACTGGCATGACCAAATTAGGTGCGGTCTCGTTTCCGTGCTCGGCGACGACGACCGCTGTTACCTCTAAATCATACTCCCACTTGTTCAACAAAAGTGCCCATGCCTGGTTTAGAATATAATTTAACCACATACAAAATTCAAACATTTTATGTATGGATCTACAATGAATAAATAAAGACAATATAATGAAAATATGAATCTGCGTATATTTTTATTGAACCTCCAATTTTTTCCAAACATCCGACTTGGCGTTGAGTTACACTATTGAATTGGAATTGCAAATATCGCGAAACTTCGGAAAACAAAAGTTTTCGACCGTCTGACTTGTTATCGAGTTGTACTACTGAATTTCGAAATTTTTTTCGACCGTCTGGCTTGACGTTGACTTGTACTACTAAATTTCGTGATACCTCCTTCGACATCATATGCTCCTAATCCAAAGTTCGATTTTTCGAAATTTTTGGAAAACCTCGAAAATTTGAATATTATATTAGGAGAATATGATATCGAAGGAGGTGGCACGAAATACAGTAGTATTAGTAGTAGTAGGGAAGTCAGACGGTCGAAAAAAAATTTCGAAAATTCAGTAGTACAACTCGATAACAAGCCAGACGGTCGAAAACTTTTGTTTTCCGAAGTTTCGCAATATTTGCAATTTTTGTATACAGTTTAGTAGTGAAATTCAATTTTTGAGATTTTTGAAGGTGGGGAAAAAAGAACACATTAACTGTGGTAACTAATATTCTTTATTTTTCACCAAAAAAATTACAACTTTATTTATTAACGTACACATAACAATTTTAAATTTGTAAGTACATGTGAGTGTAAAAAATTGCGTACAAATTTTTATTTTTTATTTACTATTATATAAAATACAACGCATTACAGAACTAAAAATCCTAATCCAAAGGCTGGGCCTCCTTGACATGGCCGCACGTTTCGCTCCCCATGATGATCATAGATCTCGATATACCTCAGACCCGTACAGTGTTAACCCATGAGGTATTATTGTTGATGCGTCTTTTTTGTCAGTGGGGTCCCTTGCGTCGCATGATAATTTCGAGAATATGAAAAATTTGAAGAAATTAATAATGCTTTAGAATTTCATTGCTATGCATTAAGAAAATCAGAAAATTAATTTCTTATAAATATCTTCTTGTATATGTAAGTACATTGCTTGGATTGATAAGTAGAAATTGAATTGGTTGGTTAACTTTGAAATGCTCAATATGCGTATCAAGTTCGCAGTGTAACAAAGAAAATGATACGATCTATAGATTAATAGCTTTAAGGATAGGAGGGTAGCATAACAAATACGTAGAGACAAAATTATTACGCAAGTCACAATGGACTTAGAATATACGTGATTCAATTGTACATTTTAAATGTTCCCGCCACGTTATATAGATGGCAGCACGGTATTACCATTCAACATGGCGGCAGCCAACTATCCCTCCCCGCTCGCGTCAGAACCCCTCTCACTCGTAAATCTATTTTACGCTCAGTCCAGCTCAGTCTACTCTGGTCTACTCATTGTCAGTCAGTCCTTTAGGTCCGTGGTCTTTGGTATCACTGGCGGAGAAAACCATGCAGTGGGGCTAGCGACGTAGAATGTAGATAAACTTATAAATGCTCTACGTATTTATTGGATTTCTAGGAGTCAAGACATCTTTAACACTAAACCAACCACGAGGGGTCAAATGACTCATTTTAGATTTTTGATTTGACAATTATTTAAATTGTAAAGGTGTTTTCACATGGGAATTTATTGAATATATTTTTTGACTCCAGTATATATTATATAAATAAATTTAATCTTGTTACTTTTATAATTCCATGTATACACATCAGTCACTTTTGATGGTCGGTAGATTTAGTGTTAAATAAGTTTATCTACAAGCTGTTTATCTTCAAAACTTGCTGGAGATTCTCCTAGACCTATATACACTCGGGGACAAAACTAATTGTAAGCGCACACCCTTTAAAAACTAATAACACTTTTAACATTAGCGTTACATGATCTAGTAAACTAATCCTTCTAACATCTCAAAAAACTCAAGTAGTTTGGTCTAATCGTAAAAATGCAACTAGTTTTTAAAGGACGGCCACTCAATTTTTCCCCCGACTGTCTAAAAAGAAGATATGTACTAGGTGTGTTCTGTAACATACGATCAACATTATCGTAGGGGTTAATCGAATGTCAGAAAACAACGAAAAAAAGTTATTCGTACGAACATGTAACCTTTGAACTTGTTTACGAAATGCAACCGAGCTCGTGTTGTAATAATTCTTCTTGGTATTGATAGTACTTTGAGACCAATATATTTTTAAACACTCTTTGGAATGCAAACTAAAACTTCTGCAGATAAGAGCATTATAAAAGATAAGGTGGTCGTTTCGTGCATCTCTTTTGAAAGTAATTAAGTAGGTTCGAAGTGAAGAAACACTCGTTACATATTGTAAATAAATTAATTAGATGCTTTTTATGAAATATTGTTGTTGCTCTTATGCGTTCAATAATTCCTTGAAATATTTATTGAAATCCTTGAAAATATCCATTAATTCTCGCACTAAAATATCCACTAAAATACATTAAAACATGATTTCTATATCAGTCACATTCTCAAAATTTCATCAATATACAAGTAAATCATGAATTTTTGTAGAAAATCAAATTGTTCACCAGTTTGGAGAAGTGCGATTAAAAATATAATATGCTCGCGGTTACAGATTCAACTTTTCTTATTCGAAGAAAATAGAAAGTGAATCGGACATTCCCAAACTGTAGCTGTGCTAGCTCTAACGTACGGATTCAGCGAATCTGCAAAATGACTCATCGCAAACTAATAATCGGAGTGACGGATTTCACAGCGCGCGATGCCGTCCAAGATTTACTCTTCTTACTTAATGTATTGTACTCGGTCATCGATTTCGGTTTTATTAGCTCGCCGGAACACGTAGTTATCTTGCTTGTGTTGGAAACATTATTATGAAGTATACAGGGGACAGAGGCCGATGGGGCTACCATCCTGTAGGCAAGCAAACACTTGTTAAACCATTCGTCAGTCTCATTCGCGGATCACTCTAGGTCTGTCGACGCGCGACGGTTCCCGGTATGTGTTGTTTACAGAAATTCTAACATTTCGAAATTTAAAATGGAGCGTTTACGCTTTGCGCAATATCTCTTATCAGTCGCGACCGTCCGTCTCCGGAATCTGACGTCGAACCGTTCGTCAGGAATCGAGTTCGTGGCAGTCTTGCTACGATGAAGGTTCTAAACTGAAAAGTTCGATTTCTTACAAAAAACCCAATCATTCTCATAAATAATCATTCTACGTTCGAAAGTCACGTAGTTGTTGAAGCACCTACACCTGACCGTGATCCACTGTGACTTTGTTTTATGTGACAAAAGTTGTGCAACAAAGTTAGTGCGACACGTCGTTTATGTTTCTCTTTGTTTATTTTTCGACTGGGGATGTTTATGGAATATTCAATTTTTGTAGATAAATTTTAAGAAAGTGGAATTAAATGAAATGTTATTGTCAGTGGTAGTAGCCTTTATAGATCTGAAATAAATTAAAATCGTAGTAAATTCTGTCATATTTTATGTCCTGGTATTTTTTGAAAATTTTTAGAAGCCATAATTGCATAAAGATCCGCAGCCTATTTATTTTATAGACGTTTACGTTTCTCTTCCGAGATTTTTCTGTCAAATGATACGTATCGCTCGTTTTTAAGCGAAGATAAAGAATGATAATGGATACCAGAATACTTGTTATTAATTTTATAACTGGGGCTATAAGAAGTCTAAGCTGTGTTTCTGTTGGAAAATATTTTATGATTTACCAGCAATTCGGATGTGTTTTTCCTAACCTCTTGGGAATATTTTCCAAGTCTTTAGACGTATGTTTAAAATTATTCGGTTTGAATTTATTCGATATTTCGTATCGCTTCTAAAATTTATTTCCGTCGAACAAGGCGAAGATATGAATATATCATACGAAGTAATCGGGGCATCGAAGAAGTTATGTACATATAATAATAACGAGACATGTGTTTATTATCTGAATACTCATTCTTACCGCCAATCGGCTATTCATACAGGTCGGCAAAGCGCTAGTATGTAAATACAAGTATCACTCGTGGCTATCTCATTGAATTCACTGTACACTCAGACAGAATCTCGAACATGTTGATACAATTTCCGACAATTATATGTCCAATATAATCATTTTCGTTACCAAATTAAACAGTTTGAATACTAAATTAAACGTACGGCACGTTTACGTTCAGATACATTAAAAAATCAAAAAAGAGTAGGTGTAATTCGACATAGTAAAAGAATTAGAAGAATTTAAAAACACTATTATATTATTTTCGACCTATTAAACATGTTAAGAGAGAAATTAAAATTCTATTTCACCCCAGTTGATTGCAAATCGATTAGAAAATTTTTATATTTTTATTTAATTTTATTTAATATTATTTAATTTATATATTTTATAAAATAAAAATTTTCAAAGACGATGGAGTGTTAAATTCGACAGAATTTAGTACGATTTTTATTTTTACATTGCATAAACATCCGCAGTGTAATGATAAATAATGGAATAAGGAATAAATGATTTATCTCTCACTATTATTCAAATAAATAGACGGTGGATTTCATGCATTGACAGAAATAAATAAGTAAATCTTGGAAGAATTTGAGAATACGGTTTCCAAGTTCTAAAATGATTGAGGAAACAAGTAAACCTTTACTTGATCCCTGATCATTGCGATCGACGCAGAACATTTTGATTTCGCACAAAGATCCACGGTCTACGTTATAATATTCTATTCGAACAATGCCCAACACTGTATGTTAATAGTGTCCGACTGCTTACGCGCACGAATACACATGTGACAAACGAGTTTTGCGATGCTTTTGGCCGTGGTAGACGGCTCCGTACAGAAACATGTTTGACCGCATAAAAAAGTTCGCGTTTTTATTTTACTCATCCACGATTAACCGACCGACACAGTCTCTACTTTCAGTTGAATATCCCAGAAGGAGGCTGCGACACCGCACCGACACGTGGAAGATGGACACGCTGAAACCTGGCTGGTTCAGTGAAATCAATGATCTGTGGCCAGGTGTCTCGTTGTCCCTCGAGGTTGTCAAAACACTCCACCGGGAGCGGTCACCGTATCAAGACGTAATGGTGCTCGAAACGTAAATATTGATTGTCAACCATCCTCTTCGCTTCTAACTACAGGGTGGACCAATATATGAGCCGCTCGCTTGCCAAATCGATTAACTCCATAAAACAGAAAGTGGAGAGATGCGATGAAATAATATACATTGTTTTTCAAAATTACCTTTAAAATCAAAATTGAAATAAACATTTTATAATGCGTAAACACAGATGTAGCTTTCATATAAAATATAAAGACATGTACAATGAATAAGATAGAATAGCCTTGGCGTAAACGTTATTAATATCACAACTTATCGGCGACTAAGGAAGATAATCGATTTGACAAGTGAAAAAAAAGTGATAACATCAAAATCAGTTTTCAAATTATATTTCTTATCGCAGAGAAAATTCATTAACCGCTAAGATTTACATATATCAGCCGTTCGCAGGCCAAATCGATTAACTCCGCTTTTTGAAATATTTCGAATTTAAGTGTCAAAACACTTGGTTCGGTCATAACTTTTTTATTTATAATAAATTTCCCAAATAATACAGATTAACACCGTTAAACGACAAAATGTTTTGAACGCGGATTTCATTATTGCAACGATTTACTTTAGAGTACCGAGTTAATCAGAATGGCTTCTGAGATAAATTATTTGTTATTCGGCGACCAAAAAAAATTTTGTCGTTTAATGGTGTTAATCTGTATTCTTTTTTTTGTATGTGTATATGTAGGAAATCACACGGAAGGGCTTTAATCTTAGACGGCATCATACAATGCACAGAGAAAGACGAGTTTTCATACCAGGAGGCAATTGCTTTTCTACCATTATGCAGTCATCCAAATCCAAAAAATGTAAGATTCTATAATAAACCATATCGCTTAAATTATTGTCTTTTGTTTCCATAAATATAATATTAGTACAGTATGGTCGCGTTATTTTTCCAACGGCCTGTGTTCTGCTCGGAGACATATCGTGTAGAGACATTCTTTTTATGACTGCATCTACCGCGCCGACCTCGCCGAGAGTACAATCGAAGCCGAACGTAGAAAAGGACAGCATGTAAACACGGATCGCGCGGCCGAAGCGTATCGGTGTGAACCGCTACTAATCGAATTATGAAACTTCTTTATTTTTCATTAGTCCCATTTTTATGGAACTAGAAGGTCGCAGAAAAACATCGCGACTTTACCGTACCCATAATTGCCGTGTAATTTGCATTCGTATACAGTCACTCACAAAAGTTGTATACAATCTTCCCTCGCGTAGTGCGACTTTCATCTCTACCGATAGCGTTACTTTTTTATCCCCTCTGCTAGGGGGTTTCACTTTGGGCGGTCGGCCGTGCTACAATGTAACACGACCCGAGGTCGAATATCATTGAATAATTTCGTTAATAAGTTATAAATAAAATGAAAATAGAAAGACAAAAGCCAGTGATGAATAATCAGACAAATTAGAAGTTAAAAAATTTGTCACTGTTTGTACAAGTCTTTATAGAGAAATTTTGTTACAGTTTGTACAGTCAAAGTAGAAGTCTTTAAATAATGTTGTGTTTCGTACGATTAATTGCTCTTTACATGTTCTGATAGGTTTTAATCGTTGGTGGTGGAGATGGAGGGGTTGCTCGAGAGGTGGCGAAGCACCCTCAAGTAGAAAGAATCGTGCAAGTCGAAATCGACGAGACAGTGTTAGAAGTTTCGAAAAAGTACTTACCTGTGATGGGCGCTGGCCTGACTCATCCCAAAGTCACCCTTGTCGTGGGCGACGGTTTTGAATTTTTGAAGAAGCGTCAACAAGAATTCGACGTTATTATCACAGACAGCAGCGATCCCGTTGGTGAGTACATGTTGACTGCCAAATAATAATCTCTAGAAAATCCAACAAAATCCTTAGATAATGAAACCAAAACTTGAAAGATAAAAATCATATAGTGATCATTAGACTGCGGATATTATGCATTTATAATAAAAATGGATAAGTCAAATTCAAAAAAGATTACAGCTTAAGAGAATTTAGAAACACCAATGTATTATTTTCAACCCACTAAACTAATTAAAGAAGGAAACACCTTTTACCTTAGCTCCTGTTTCATAAAACTGATGCAGAAAAATGTTTATTTTGTATAAACAACCGCAGCGTATAGTTATCATTTATAATTGCAAACACGCGGGATATTGATGCTGTCATGGAAAAAATAATCCAGAATATATTTTTCGTTTTAGGTCCAGCAGAGTGTCTGTTCCACGAATCGTATTTTAGTTTAATGAAAACTGCATTAAAACCTGGTGGAATCGTTTGTAGTCAAGCGGGAACCGCGTGGGCCAATTTGGAACACGTGACACAAACACTACAGCATTGCGGGGCAGTATTTCCGGTTGCATCTTACGGAACCGTAGCGGTACCAACGTATCCTACGGGGCAGATTGGTTTTGTACTTGGTAGTTTAAGTTCTGTAAGTATTTACATACAAACTACGTGAACTTTGAGCTACTGTTAAAACTTTCAATTATCTCTTCTATTCCGAGAACACTGTTGCAAAATGTAGTGTATCGATTGAAACTTTTATTCCATACATTCCCGTGTATAGAATAAACCCTTGTTTTCTTGAAAATGGAAATTAGTTCTAGTTTTAACAAAAACGTTTATTCAAACCATGAACATAAACATTGTGAGATGAGATGATTTGAAGTAATATTTTTGATTGTTTTAGGAAACGAGCTTCAAAGAACCAAGGAAAGTGTTTAGCGATAATGACCTCGACCAGATGAGCCTTAAATACTACGACGCCGACGTACATCGAGCCGCCTTCGTTTTACCAAGGTTTATAAGGAAATCGTTGCATCAGACAGACATTAAAAAAACAAATCAATTCGAGATTCCAATATGATAAAACATACGCACGTGATGCTACAAAAGTTAATTGTTTTTGTGCACGACACATCAGATTGCAGCCATTAATTACTTGCCCTAGAGGATATGACGGACTGCTGTCTTTGAACTTTTTAGCATTCTCAGGTTTACATAAAAATGATATTAATCGCGTTCGTATTTTATTTTTACAAATCTCCCGCGATCAGATCATGGTGAATAAGGCGACGATAGTGTTAAAAATTCTTTATTTCCTGAATGTAAGATGGTTAATATGTATATTTGTGAAATTTCGTTGTAATGTAATAATTATAATAAAATATTCGTTACGTAATATAGTGGTCATCATTCGCTGTACCTACAACTAATAATAAGAATAAAGCATATAATAATATAATTTAAAAGTACAACTTGTAACATTCCATAATAATAATAATAATAGTAATAGATGTGTTTATAAGATAGCCTAGCGGCTTAATCGATTGTACTATAAGTAACGATTAAACATGTATGCATTCCAATTGTTATAGAAAAACAATATTCTGTTAAAACTGTAAAACACCCCTCGTTGCTTATTTTCATTAATATATTAACGGTATGCATATGTATATAGTATGTATACATATAATATATATCTATTGTATAATTGTCTCGGTATAATTCATTATCTTTGTCATTTGTATATAATATATATGTATATGTATATATAATCTTATATATCATGGCACACACCTATATATAGGTACAGTAAGGGTCGGATCAGTCCGCCAAAGTCGAGTGCGTATCAATTTACTGAAAAAATTGTACCATCTCATGGTCGAATTGGACATATCGGGAGAAATAATGTAAAATGGTTCCGTCAACATTAATCCCAATTGAAATGGTTCCACCAGTCCGTATCCCATTGTATACTGTACATCAAATCAAAATACACATGGCGATCGTTCTCAAAATATTTGATACTAAATGCAATGTCTGTACCTTGTCCGAGACGAGGCAGTCAAGTACCAGCGTGTACTCTTCTCGCTGCCTACCTGAGAAGGACAACATCGTCGCGTCTCGTTGGACAAGGTATAGGTGCACGAACGTTCACAGTGTGGGATCAAAAGAAAACTTAAAGATGGCAATTAAAGTTTTTGTAACTCGAAACTGATACGTTCTAATAGTCAGATCATTTTGTGATAAATAAACTGCAGATTTGATGCATTTATGATCGAAATGAGTGGAGCAAATACAATTAAGATATTTCAGGCATTTAAAGATACCGTTGCAATATTTCCAACCCATTTAGTTTATTCAGAAAAGAAACGAACGGCTATGTAGAGAAGAGAATTAGAATAGCTCCGAGTGCAAAGGGTTAACCCTTGGAAAGTGGATGACGATTGTACAGATAATAATGCTCAGATCCATTCAGGCAGTTGTTTGTAGATTATAGAAACATAATTTAATTCGATTAAAATTAGACCGCCTTCGATTTAAATTAATGACTAGATTTCGGGATTTATGGATTTATATGAGAAACATTAATCAAATACAAAACAGTGAAAATATTCAATAAATTTAAAGATACTGTTCCATTATTTACAACCGATTAAAATGATTGAAAACAGAAATCTTTTTATATCTTGCAATCAATATAAACAATTTTTATTTTGCATAAAAATCCGCAGTCTTTTACCGACTACGAGTTCAAAATAGTCACTGCCGTTCCAAGGTTGAATCGTAATAGTAAAAAATTCAATATCAATTCCATATCTGGAACGTTTAAGTTGGCTATCTATGTAATAAAAGTGTATTTAAACTTTTTCTTGACCACCATATGCACCGTTTGAAAGAGTTCGACAATAAATCTGCGATTTTTTTTCAGGACGATCTCCTCCGCGCAAAGGGATTCTTCAGGGTTTACTTTCGACATTAATAAAGCATTCGATTTTTGGTAATATTTGAAAAACCTCCTACGTTCGCTACGAGCATATAAAAAAGCGGCAGCTCATTATACTTAGGCACTTTTCATCCTTCCATCCCTTTATTTTCGTAGTCGCGTTTTCCTCAAATTCGTCGATCGGTCGTACAGTGGTCGATTTTCACGGAAACGTGTCAAAAAATCAAGAAAATGAACTTTCTACATAGTACTGCAAGCTATTTCTAGTGGATTCGAGGTAGACGTCGAAAAATTCGAAGAATATGCTGTAGAAGTGGCAAAATTACAAAACAAAGAAAGATTTCATATATTCAACCGTCATTTAACTTATCTGTGATTCCGAATTTAAATTCGTAAACCCGAGATACCTAGTCTCGTAAAAATCAAAGAAAGATTTCATTTTTGGCCACGTTTTCAAGAAAATCGACCACTGTGCGTCGCGTGGATTATCTAACACCTATTTACAGTTCTTTATCTATCCTCGAAATACTAACAATAATTGCACTAATTGATCACTCGGAACAGGTCTGTCCAACCGTGTCCTATCGCAACTTTCTGAAAATACATTTTTGCCATACATTCCTCCCCCCTACAATAAAGCTCCGTATGTCGTCGTCATTTTTCCGTTCAGAAATTTATATTTAAATTTTAGGTAAATGTTGACAAAAGGGGACCCAGTTCCAACAAGATTCCGAACAATTTTTCTGTATACATGTGCCCGTCGCTCGGCTTAGTTTCGGAAATAATTGTAAAAACCTTTTGTTAAATTTAGAGTACAGTTTATCCGTCTACAAGCTGTCACTGAACGGTAATCAACATTAACCGTACCACGACTGGTCAAACGACCGGTGTCATATTTTTTACTTCATAATCATTGGAGTTGCAAGGATAATTCCAGTAGAAATTGTTAAGTGAATTTCTTCATTCAAGCACGTATCGTTGTAAAAAGTGCAAGAAATTTAAATCAATTCAGTGTTGTCATTTTTATAAAACAATGTATAGCAGTCGCATTTTATGCTCGATACGGTTAACGTTAAAATTGACAACATACGTGAAGATGATGGTCATCGGAGCTGGGTCCCCTTTTGCCAACATTTATCTGTCATTCAATTTTCTATTACCTAAAACAGAGAAGACAAGTTTGCAGCGTCCCACGGGTCGCTCCCTGTGCCGTTACTTTATTCGCTGTGACGTAAGGGCATCCTCTCCACAACACGCTTTTCGAACCGACGCGCGAGGCAGTGTCGCCAGAATCGACCAAAACTGGTCGTTTTTTCCACTCCTCATTTCCCCCTTTCACTATCCCATTCCAGCACCATGAGCATACTCCAACATTCCCCGCTAAGTCCGTAGGCTGGTCACGTATTAATGTGGTCATCGGAGAGGGGATAAACTGTATTCCCCTCGACTTCATCGATCTGGCGACACGTGGTTCGAAGAGTGCAATGTTGAGGGCCTCTGCGCAGAAAGAGCACAATATCTCAGCATTGCTTGTGCGGTCCGTGGGCCGCTAGTTTGGCAACTCTGACCTAAAATTTCGACCAATAGTTAAATTGTATTTTGTTGTTAACCTGTGGATCTTTATCGAGAAACGAGTATATTAACAAAAATTAATATTTATACGTCGTTCTCGCCACAGGGAATCATTCAGTCAATGAAAGAAAGTGTTCTCTCTCATTCTAATATTCATAAAACGAAGTATAAAAATGGAAATTCGCGTTAAGACCTATAGTGTATTCGTTCCTTTTTTTCTTGCGTGAAGCTTTCCTTCTTTTCTTGCGTGAAGTAAAATGTATAGCTCTCGTAACCGCTCTGCTCGCCTTCGTTGTCGGTGTCGGCCATGTCCGGTCTGTTCTTGTACTTGGCTTGGCGAATCGCTGTCAGCCTGCCTCTAGCTTCTTCGAGCTCTCGCTCGATACGCAGCACTTCTGACCTGGCGTCGATCTCCTGAGCGATGCCACCGACCATTCTGCGATTCAGGACCAAGGATCGGTCCTCCTCCTGTTGGATAGCTAGCTGAGCAGCTCTCACCAAGTTATCCGTAGCTCGTTTCACCGCGTTTCCAGCTGCTTGCAAACGTTTCGTACTATCGCTATCGGGATCTGCTTTGACCTTACAAGCTACCAACAGCTGCGCAGTACTGCTGGCAACCTGCTTCGCGCTGGAGATTAACTTTTCCTCGGAACTGACACCTTGGACCAACGCGTTCGCCGATTCCACCAGGCTGTGCGTTGCGGCTGCGACCATTCTTGCCGCTGATATCAAACCTTCGGACCATTGACCATCGTCGGAACTTGTCAGAGGTGTTCTAGAAACCTTTCCTGTTGCTATCAGCTCTTTCTGCGCCGCGCTCGCTGCTTTGATCAGGGCCGATGTCGCGGCAGCGATAGATTTTGCCGCTTCCAGGATCATTTCGTCGAAGTTCATGTCTTCGTTGGCCTCCTGTAACGTAAAAGTTAATAACTTGAAGCTGATCAGTTGGTAATTTAAGAAGTTATTAATTTCATGTTAAGGATTTAGGATGCTTAACCGTTCTGCGAGCAACTGGGTATCTGGATATTGATTTCGAAAATGTGAAATAGTAACACAGACGTGTGTCCCACGAACTCTGTCCACTTGAATATCTTGGTTATGTCAAACAATACGAGAAAATGTTACTTACAGAAGTTGTACCGGTTTAAGAAACTACGTGCTACGGTATAAATGGTATTCTTTGTTTTCTTAAATATAATGTTCAATTTTTTATGCTGGATTTCGAGGACATATTTTTGGTCGAAAATGCTACAAATTGAATGGAATATAAAGGGGCGTCAAAATAAATTGTTCCCACTTTTTCCTCAGTTTAAGCTCACAGTTAGGATGAGGAAGTTACATGAAAGAGGTACCTTGAAGTTTTCCTTACAACCAATTTAAGCCTTGTCGATCCTTACCTTCGAAAACTTTCGTTGATCATTCTAATCACCATAATAATATGTTTGATTCCTGGTCGATTATTAGAAAACAACCAAGAATATCAAACATATCTTACGGGAATCAGATCACATATTCAAGTCCTTCCCCGTCGCTCATAATTATTATCGCTGACTGTATCAGAGCTGAAAGGATTGCAGTCGAAAACGTTCAACGATAACTGACCTGGATGCTTCTTCGGGGTCTCAAGCTAGCCAGCTTCTTGGCAGCGGCATCGATGCTGGCAGCAGCACCTAGCAGCTCGTTCTCGGCGATAACAGTCGGGTCGTCAGGGTCTACCCAATCAGTACCCTTCAGCAACTCGGCCACAGCCACCAGTTCGGTGACGCTCTGAGCGATCTTCCTCGATATCGGTACCAGGGTGTGTTTAGACTCTCCAGACCTGGAGGCTATTTGCAGAATCGCTTGTAACAGCTCCCTGTAGTTCATCGCCACATCGTGGCCAGCCTGGAGAGTCCTGTCTCTGAGCTCAGCTGTTTCGGCGCAATTGTACGCTGCACCCTTGCAGATGGTCAACATGTCGCTGATTGCCTTGCGCACCATGTTCGCCGCCGCGATTAGATCGTCTTGCTTGCAACTGTTCCCTGCTGCAACAGCTTTTCCGGTCGACATCGTGATGCTCTTGGTGCAGCGGACCAGGTCCTCCGGAGTCACGTGCATCCTCTGGATCTCCGACGTGGTCAAAGCACGGATCTCTTGAGCGATCGCCTCTATCGTTGACTCCAGAGCTCTGGTACCACGAGTGTGCTCGTCTTCGACGGCTTTCACGGTCTTCAGCAGAGACGTCACGTTCGTCACCATCACCTGAACAAGAAACGGAGATGCGTGATTAAGAGTGTCTCGTTGTTCGAGAGTTGTCGCTAGAGTTGTCTATTGATAGTCTGAGTACTGTTTCTGGTGTACCAAAGGGATCGAAAGTATCATAAAAATGTTGGTTTTATGAATTGTGTTGCGTGGATAGAGGTTCGCGTGGGTTTTGATTAGAGGTGCGATCGACAGACAGCGGATTTTATGTATTACTATACAGACTATACATTTTATGTATTGTCGTTATGGGGTTAATATATGTTACGTATAATTATGTCGGACGTACGGTTCAAGAGATGTCGAATTCTGCTGCAAAAGAATTTTCGGACTGTAGAAAGTAACTCGAAAGTTACTCGAAAGTTACTCAAATCAAACAGAACCAGCCAAGGAGAGTTAAGAAGTGAGTATCAAGACGGTAACAGAATAAAAAATTAGTTACTAGTTTATAGAAAATAGTTACAGCCCACATTGTTTGATAGAATTTCTTTAACATGTCGATTAGAACAGATTTTATTTATGTTCGTATAAGTTATTTAGAATGTTGACGAGTACCAAAAGTTTATTTTTATATTGTGTAACCAAAACAGAAGCTTTTTTTAACGATATATTTCCTCTGCAATCGAAAAGACAAATTTTCCAATCAATTTTGCGAAACAAAAGGTATAGCATTACAATTGATTTAATAATATTTTTATCCGCGAATATACCGGCAAGGATATTGATAAAACTTTGTGAAGCTTTTCTTCTTTGCGAAGTTCTCAAAATTGAGAAACTCTAAAGAATATTATTAATTGCTTAATCCGATAAAAAAAATTATTACTACAAATGTTCTACGTGATATTGCAGGTGAATGATTAATTCGCTTTCCATTAGTTGACGAAGCAGCAGGCACGGTGCTGTTAATGGTTAATTCATACTTTCTAGTGAAATGTACGTACCTAATGTTGCTTTGTTTTAAAAATCCCTGTCACGGATGATTAATCAACTCGCACAGAGGACTAATGTAAAAGTTCAATGATTTATTTCGATACAAAAGAAAAGGAGAGAAATCGACAGGATGATGTACGGTACAAAGTAAAGTAATACAGTAAATTCGCGATATTTTTCTGCGACCTTCTACCCAGAATTTATTCAGTGCCTACCCACTTTACTGCCGGCCAACGCCGCAGAGCGGCGATGATTGATCTCGGCTCGGGTATATCGGTGTGAACCAGTACCAATCCAATTACAAAACTTCTTTAATTTTCATTATTTTTTATGGGACTTTCACCAACTTATTTCTGGCATTTTTCTGATTAAAATGACATTAAACACGATATCATTTCAACTGTATTTAGTGGTTTAATTAACGATGAAAGCTTCGGGCGCAAGGAAGGACAGCGTTCGGGAATGAAAGAGACCTGTTTACATACTGTCCTTTTCTACGTTCGGCTCCGCCTGTACTCTCGGCGCGGTCGGCGCGGTAGACGCAGTCATAAAAAAAAGACTCTACACGATATGCATCCGTGCAGAACACAGACCGTTGGAAAAATATCGCGACTTTACTGTACTGTGACTAAAGCACGATACAATTGTTTGCGTAGTAAAAAAAAAGAAGAGTACAATATGAACATGTAAATGAATAAAAATGTAGCAGAAGCGTATCACGTGACTACTGTTCGACTACTGTCGTCCTCGATCTTCGTCTACAAAGACTATTATAAAATATAAATGCGTCGATAATCGTTAGATCGATAGGATCAATTTCTGGGAGAACGGTGAAACGCAAATTTGCGAGCAAATCCGACGTTAAGTTCTACGAAAATGCAACTGGGATCGGTTCTGGCGCTGATAAAAAGATCCTGAATCAAGTAACAGCTGAATAAAATTCTACGTACGAACAGAATTCTAGAATGCGACCAGGTCTTATTGTTCCGAGGAACATGCAAAGATCTGCAGTCAAATAACAAGCGAATAATAAAATATGGTTTTACGTATGAACCAGATTCTAAAATTCGAGCTATGTCTTCTTGTTCCCAGGTGCATGTAACCCCCTAAGTTGAACCAGAGTTGGGCAGCAATTAATTCTTTTGTAATCGATTATTCAATGTAATCGCAGCAACTGTAATAGTTGAAATAAATCAGTAATCGTGATTACCTTTTGCAATTTGTAATCATTGGACTGCGGATGTTTATGCAATTTGCAATTTTTGTAGACGAATGTCAAGAAAGCGAAATCATGTAAAATCTTATTTTCAATGGTGGCAGTGTTGGTACTTCCGATATAAATAAAAATCGCTCTAAACTCTGTGGAATTTTATATTTTAACAATTTTTGAAAATTTTTAGATGCCATCAATGCATTTCAACCCACCTAACCCGAAAGAGTTAATCGGTTTACATTTTGCCCAACTCTGAGTTGAACCCCCCAAAATTGAACCGGTCGTAATGATCGACAAAGATCGCGATTAAACCGAGGATCAAGGCTTCCGCTACATGAGCAACAGCAAATCGGAAGTTCGCTGAGACGGTTGTTCGCTCTCGGAGGCTGATAGCAGACGAATCAGCTCCTCCTCTTGATCGGACACGAACCACTCGGACTCCGAGCCGCCGATGTCACTCAGAGGCACCAGCTGCTGGTGTAACTGCTGTTCTAACACCTATCCGAATCGGCCAGACCAATATCGTCAATGAAACACACATTTAAAGTCCACCGTACGTGACAAAATCTTTCACTATGTATTCGATTGTAAATCTCATCATCATCATCAACAAGCATAACAAAGCCGTAGTAGAGTGCTCTTTTTTTCCACCGATTGAAGCAAATGATCGGTTCTGCCTCGCACAGCCTCTACAATACGTTCCATCACAGGAAACACAGACCGAGTATGTCACACACATGAAAGAAAAAGATGGAAAACCGAACGGAGGAGAAGTGCAAGGTGGACTTTAATAGCGTGAACATGTTCATTTTCACAAAATGGTCGTTGGCGAGCGACGATCGTCGCCATTTTCAATGGCAATCTTTCGTACGTACAACGTGCCTCGTGAGTGAGATCGTCGAACTTGAGTTTGCATTTTTTTGGCTTTTTATTCTTTCGTTTTTTTAGCGGAACGTCAATGAAGTCGGTTAGAGGCAGTAAACAAATTGGTCGATTAAAGTCCACCCAAAAAAAAAAAGAAAATAACGGGAAGTTGAGCCGTGGTTAAGTGCGAAGTTCGGATTTAGTGCGTTAACGAGATCACAGTGAGACACTGTTAGATTTGCGACAAATTGGGAGTTTACGCTTCACGCGTGGTTCGTCCCTGTTAATGTAGTCAATTGGTTATTGTTAATGTTTAGTTAAGCGTTTTTCCCAGCCGGTTCTTCGGAACCACGATTTATCAATGATGGTTCTTGACAACACTGTCCTACAAATTTCAACTTTGTTTTACGTTTCGACTTTCACTATGCGATTCTTATGGAGCTTTTTTGCGCTGATTCCGAATCTGCCCTTAATTTTTCCCCTGGACGCACAGTCTTTGAGAAATTTGATTTTCAAGAAAAGATATATTTTTCAACTTTGAACAACTATTGTGATGTTATTATAAAAGATTTTGGATTGTTCTTTACAGCAAAAGATTCTGTAGACTTTTTAGACCACTCTTGCACCAATTTTTGAGGATACTTTTCACAATTAATAAAAGTATAATTTTCTTTTGTGATACAAGGAATGTTCATTTTACGTAAACATCCGCAGCCCAACCCGTTAAGTCCTATCACCTATCATTAGACTGCGAATCTTGATGCATTTATAGCAAAATTGAGTAGATGAAATTCAAAATTGTTGAAAAATTTTCAAAATTGAAGATCTCAATAATAATTTCCCCTCTATTAATATCATTAAGAGAAGAAATAACGTTCAATTTGGTTTCTATTTCTTGCGATCGATGCAGACAATTTCTATTTTGGATAAAGATCCACAGTCTACCTATCATTGTGTCCTAGAACACGAGATCAATAAAATGTTTAGTCGCAAACACATGTACCCTCAAGAAAAGCTCTACTTCCTGGTATATCGATGTTGCCATTCGGTTACAGGCCGCTTCCACTCAAGCGTCTCGGTGTCAGTTAATACTAAGCCAACAACAGGAGACTTCTCGTCCAACATCGAAGTGAACACGAACGAAGCAACAAAAATCCAACTAGAGAAACGAGATAATTACCTTAGCGGAGTCCTTGAGGTGCGCCATGCTTGGATCGTTGATGGGTTTGCCGCTGGCAGCTTTGGTGGCATGTATAAGATCGCCAAGAGCAGAAGCAACATCTTTCACGGCGTTGATGAGCATCACCTGTGCTTCAGGATTCTGGCTACCCAAGCTAGCGGCTCCATATTTCACAACTTCGGCCAGTTGGACAATCGTCGACACAGCATTCTGCGCGGCAACAGCTAATTGTTCTTGCGATGACGCAGCGCCCGCGACGAGCGTCTTGGTGTCCTCTACTAGAGCTTTGGCTGTCTTCAAGATGTTCTCTCTGTGATCGGCGAAAGTGTCGCCCTCGTTCTCCGCGTGCAATGTCCCAGCAGTGGCGAACATGATCGTGGTGTCCAGATCTCCGATAATCCCCGATACTGTGCTGGCTGCGTTGATGCAAGCTTGCGTGCCTCGGGAACCTGCTTGAAGAGCGGCCAACACCTGCGACACCTTCTCCGTCACGTTCTTGCTGTATTCCGCTACTTCTCTCTGCGCGTAAGCATCGCCAGATGATAGTTGACATGTTCCCGCAGCTCGGACAATGTCGGCGCAAGCCCGACCAAGTTCTTGCACACCCGTACGAAGTCTTGCAGATACATCAGCGTTGGACGCTGCTGCTGAAGCACCAGAGGTGTCGCGAGCAAGTTGCATATACTTGTGAGAGATGTCCACTGCGAGCGGACCGAGCCTGGCCACGTCGGTGCTGGACTTTGTCGACTAGAATTTGAAGAAATGAGATATTAGGATTCGAATGGGGTCAGGCATGTGCAAACGATTCTACAGTACTTGCTGAACAATTACCTGACTAGTTAGATAGAGTCGGCATTATTACATTGTAACATAATTAACCTTTTAAGTAGCTATTACGGATACGCAGTCGGTGTAGACACAGACAAAAAATTTAGAAAATCGTCACCTTTACTTTTTCCTTCGCAATTGCGACCAATAACAATTAAAAAAAATATATTTACACGTTAGCTGGTAAACTAATCCTTCTAACGTCTCAAAAAAACTCAAATTGTTGGGTCCAATTTTGAAAAAGTTATTCGTTTTTAAACGGTGTACGAATACTTTGTACACCCACTGTATGTATTCGCATTAAATTAAGAAACGTGAAACGCTATGCCCGAGTCGAATGTATTCGCTTGCTTGTAATAATAATAATAACGATGATAGTAAATCAATTGTTTACCATCTCTTGCGCCAGTTGCGCGATCTCCTTAGCAGCCTCCACCATCCTGGTCTGATAGTCTACGTAAGAGTCAACCGTATCGATAGTAGACATCCTAGGGTCCTCTAGCCTGACCATAGCTCGCGCGATTGTATCGATCAGCCCGGTGACAATGCCGTTAGAAGTAGAAATGGTCTCCAAAGTGTTCTGCAACTCGTGCAGCACATCTCTCATAGACTTCACAGTTTCGTCGAGCTCTGCGTGCAACTTGACGGCCTTCGGATTACCCCCGATCTCCTTGGCCACGCAGACAAGCTGCAGAGCAGATTCGGTGACGGTTTTCGTTTGATCGAGTAGCACCATTTGTTGTTTCGACTGCACCATGTTCGAGGCAGCGCCGATGGCTCCGGAGACCAAGGGTTCGCAGTACAGAGACACTTGGCTGACAGCGTGGCCCACGTTCTCAGCCTCGTACTTCGCAGCCATTCGCAGTGGTTCCAGTTTCTCGCGCAACTCGCTTACAGTGCTCTCCATTTGATCCATGAATCCTTGGACGGTGTTCTCCCGTCGCGGTGCCAGCGCCTGTGACACCGCGCTGAGCGAAGCAGCGTCCAACTCTCTGATCCTAGCGGACAATTTATCCATGGCCGCGTCGCATTCCTTCTGTCCCGACGCTTTATCTCTAATAGACGCGACCAGGGACTTAATAGAGTCGCTAACGCTCTTGCTATGATTAGCCAGCAGTTGCCAAGTCGGAGGATCTTTGGGACTAACAGCCAAGCTCTTAGCCGCTCGCACCATGGCACAAGAGCCATCGATGATAGCCTTCCCCGCGCTAGTAATCGGCTCTTGAGCAGCTCTAGCAGTTATGGATATCTTAGAAGGCTGACTGGCGAACTCGGGTGATCCGGCGAAGGTACATAAACTATCAACTGCCTCTAGAAGCGGTTTCGTGGCCTCGCCGCACTTGTCCCTGTTAGCTTCGGAATAATTCTGGTCGAGTGCCTTGATCTCCTTCACTAGAGCGGACGTCGAGTTAGCAACGTCCTTAGCCGACTGAACAAAGTGTCGCTTGGCGACCAGATTGCTGGTCTTGTTGGAAGCTTCTCGGCAAGCATTGCACAGCGCGCTCGTGTACTTCGCGATCATGGTAGCGGCCGAGAGGACCTGTTGTTCGGTGCTGGTCGGGTTTCCAAGACTCTGGCAACCAGTGTGGATGGCTTGCGCGGCTCTCAAGAACTGAGCTTGGTCCACGAGACCTGGTTTCCCGGCGACTGAAGATGGATCGCTTACACCTGCCAGGTACGCAGCTTGAGCTGCTGCTTCGATCAGACCACAAACAGACGAGGAGACTCCTCGAACGGCCACAGAGAACTGTTCGTGTTCAGATTTCTTAGCGTGATTCGCTATTCCTGTCATTCCATCGCCGAGGCTCTTGCTCTTCTCCATGACCGTTTCGAGACACTCGAAGTACGACGCGTCGGATATAGGCTCGCTAGGGTTGTCCAACAGAGATCGCATCGATTGGATGTTTCTAATGGCATTGTCGCACTCGTTTTGCCCAGGCGCAGCAGATATACAGACGTCGACGAGGTAATTGATGGAATCGGTTACCGCTCTAGCAGCAGCAGACAGCTGGTTCTTTGCATTCGGAGCGCTGGGATCAGCGGCCACAGTTTTGGCAGTCACCAACAGCTTGCTCGATGTCATACTGACGTTCTTCAAAGAGACTACCATCTGACTGCGAGTGTCGATCGTCGTTTGACCGGCCATCTCCATTCCAACGCCTAACAGGTCTCCGAAAGCGTTGGTGAATTGTTTTGAGGAGCTTGCGAGTTGCACAGAAGAACGCACGGATGAGACCACGTTCGAGGAAGCGTCGTTTAGGTTTGCGGCTGCGTTGCTCAAGTCGGATTGAAGTTGCCTGTAAGAGAAAAATTGGTAGTGTGTTTAAGCTGGAATTATAAAGTTTAAAGTTTAACGGTTAAACTGCGGAAAATCTTGATATCGACAGACTTTATTCTGTATATTTGATTGCGTTATTGTGTATACTTTAATCACGTATTACTCGATACATGTGTTAACACAGATTTCAGCTTATAGAGTAAATATTTTTCACGTTACTTAGAATTACAACAGACTGTAATGGAAATGATCAACGGTACCGTTAAATGAAAATACGAAGTGGTTATTGAATCTAGAAATGGTTATCTGTGATCATTAATTCCAAATATGCCAAATATTGATTAATTTTTCAAGCAACACGTTTCAACGCTAAGAGTCATTCAAATTTACCAACAATTATCGCCGACCATTCAAATGTATGTCAGCAAACGATAATTTGAAACGAGAACCAATGAGGTAAGAAACTATCGTGCAGAAAGATAACAGCGTCTTTATCATAGAAGCGAACAAACTCACCCATAATTTTTGTTGGTTTGCGGGTATTCGTTCATGCCGAGCACTTGCGTCATGTCCTCGATGTTCTTGATCGCTTCGTCGACGCCTCTCTGACCGAGCAAGCAGTCTTTGGCAACGGCAGCCAAGTTAGCTTCGTTGTCAGGACTATGTGGCGTCTTCAGAGGGGTAGAAACAGTTCTCATAGCCGGAGTGGCTGCCGCGGTGGTCGCTGCTCTGAGCTCTTTCGCAGCCTGGCGCAGTTGATCCTGCATCTTAGCGTCGTGGGGACTGCTAGCACACTGTCGGGCAGCCTCCACCATCTTCGCAGTGGCGTCAGCTAGCACTTTCGCTGCCGCCAACAGTCGACACTGCTGTTCCGAGTCTGTCTGCCTCTCTGCCTCGCCCTTTATGCTTTGGATCAACTGGGCGGTTGCTTGACCGACTACTCTTGCTTGCCTGACCATCTCGCCGGCGTCTCCAGTGCTGGCAAACAGCTTATCCGTAGCTATCAGTATGGTCTCCACTGCTCCCTCTTGCACTGTCTCTTTGGCACGTTCGCCTCTCGTGGCTGTCTTTATGTGGTTCAGCAGGTCGTTCAACGTTCTGCTGACTTCAGCAGCTGCTGCGCTCAGTTCCTTCAGGAGGTTGTCGTCGTTACAGGTGTCGTTGCACACTTCGACCAAACCTTCCACTGCTCTTGTCACTTCTCTGACGGCGTTCATCAGCTGTGTCTGGCAAGCTGGGGATTGCAGAGTTGGTGCCACCACCTTGGCACACGCTACCAGTTGCGATGTAGCTAGAGCACATTGCGTCGCAGCGGATATCACGCGGTTTTGCGTTGCTGAATCTTCACAAGTGGCTGCTATGTTCTTCGCTTTGAGCACCAACGCGGCGGTCGAGTTAGCTACCGCCTTTGCCAGGGCGAGCAACATGTCCTGCAGCTCCCGGTTCGAGTCATTCTCTTCTCCAATGGTTGTTAATACTTGGTGCGAAGCCTCGCCCACGCGAGATGCAGCGTTAAGCAGGCTCTGTCTCGGCTGGAAGGATACGAACAATTAGTTTTAGGCAGGTTATTGTTAGGGAGTGATTCTAGCGAGGCGGTAGAACAATTGAACAAACTTTCAGACCTTGCGTTGAGGTTACTGTAGGAAAATTGTTTTTTCAATTTCCTTCGAGTAACTTATTGTACCATGGAAAGTGAACTGTCGACAGTAAAGACTCGAGATTTAAGATATGTAATGTGCTGGATTTTCCTTGAACAGCGTATCGGAAGCAACAAATTTAGACGAGTTTAACTTGTATAATTGCTGCAGTCTTCGACGTTATGAATATCTTAGAAAATTATAGAAAAATTATTGCTTGATTAATATAAATGTGTATAGCTCATTCGATGTAGTAGTTTTATATATTATCTTGCACATCAAAATAGAACAATTACATTCTGAGAAAACTTCATTTAAAGAATCAGAATTTTATAATTGAGTGTAACGCTATATTCTTGAATACATTCACGATTTTGATAAGGAAATAAATAGAATTCCATTGTTCAATAACGCCATACCAGAATGACTCCGTAAGTTTCAAATAGACATATTGCTAAAAAAAAAAAATGAAATATAAGTAAGGTGTGCATACATGATTTTCTGCTCTAGAATAAACTATTATCGTGTGAAAGTTTGGGTACATGTTTCTTTTAATTATCCTGTTAAATCCCAAAATTATTTAAGATTGTCGGTCCTTTTCAGACACATGATGTTAAAAAGTTATCATTGTTCATAGACGATGCGAATGTACCCAAACTTGTGATTCTTTTGTTTAAAGCACATAAGGAACTCAACATTCAACTAAACAAATCTCGCAACATTTAGTGTACAATGATTTCTTTCTAAAATAATAAGAAAATAGGCTGCATTGGTGTCGTTTGAAAATTAAAACGTATGAAAACGTGTTTAAGAAGCTCTTTCTAGTTATTTTGAAATCAAAGTAAAATAGAATTGATGAATTAATGTTCTGTGACTATCTATGAAATTGTTTGTGTCAGTGCTTACGTATTTATCGTAGATACAAGCCATTATGTAGAAAGGCTGTAGAGAAAAGTTTAAAAGTTTAAACTTTTATTGGAAATCTTTCTTAATATTCTTTTTAAATAAATATGATAAGTATGATAACTTTTTATCATGGATCATATTTCATATATTTCTTATCTCATATCTGATTTTGAATAACACGCTCGTTATCGTTTCGAGCATACCAAATATTAATTTGCAATGTATATATAATATATGCAAATAACTAACATCATTTATTCAGAATTTGCTTCGTTGTTTCATATATCGAATATTTGACAAGTAGATCTTCGTGCGTGGTTTGTACACCGCTTTTCTATGATTTTTAACGTTGTATACAAATTTAAATGATCGAAAATACAATTTCAAGCATAAAGATTCAATCATGTGTTCAAAGTTTAAATGCACAGTTTCAAGATATACAGATACGATTATAGATCTTAACACGTTGACTGCCAAATCAGTGTCCAAAACAATTGCCCAAAGTCAGAGCAATTTATTTAATAATAAAAAAGTCGAAAAGCCAAGACTTACTACATCAATCAATTTTGGTACCTGGTTGAAAAAATACATTTCCTCGGAATTGTGAAAAGCAATAGTAATATTAACTTCTACAACTTTCTTAACCGAGCCAGTAACGAAAATTTAAAAGATGTGTGTTTGTAAACTCGTATAAATTATATAACTACTGAAAAAATCATTGAAATTGGTTAATTGTCGTGTCTTCCGTATATGATCGTCATGGCAGTCAAAGTGTTAATAAAACGAACTCAGCTTTACCAAACCCAGACCAAGAAAAGCGAATGTTTCCGTAGATCGAAATGGCAAGTCCAGGTAATGTGGCAAATGGCGCGGTCAGCACTTGAAATTCCGAGACACAGATAAGAAAAAGAGTTTATCAGAGTCTCGATAAGTGAACGTACCTCTTTGGTCTCGGGCTCGGTGGCTTTCAGTAAATCAGAGAATGCGGAACAAAGTTTCCTGGCGGCATCCAGGAGCCTGTCGCCGGAAGTGTCGTCCTCCATGAGGGCAGCGATCATCCGGACCCCCTTCGTCATCTCGGGCAGGTTGGTGGCGATCGTGGTGATCGCTGCTCCTACAGCGGTGTGATCGACGTCGTCGGCTGGGCCGGATGTCAAGGTGACAACCTGCGCTGTCGCGGCGTTCATCGCCGCGATTTGCGAGCCGACGTTCTGTTTGTGCGTATCTATGGTCTGCTCGATCCATTTCAAAGAGGCTGGATCAGTTCCCAGCTCGGGCAACGAAGCCTTGCAGGACAGCTCAGTCTCCGCGATATGGATCACCTCGTGACCAGCGGTGATAGTCGACAGTAAGGCACGTTGTGGTTCGGACAGGACGGATGTAACCTTGGTTTGTTGTACCTGATTTCAAGGCAGATTGTATTTTATCCTCGCAGTTCACCGGTGTTATCGCTGTTCAGGAGATTTTGGTAGATTGCGTGTTTGCGCAAACTTAGGGGAAAATAGGGTAATCCGGGCAATGATGGTCGGTATTATTGTTACTAGACTGAGGATCTTTATGCATTTATGGCTTATAAAAATTTTCAAAAATTGCTGGAGCATTTAATTCCATAGAATTTAGTACGATTTCTATTTAATTTGGATCTACAAACGCTATTACCAATAAAATTGAATAAAATGAAAATTGTATAAACATTCACAGTCTATTCATCATCCATAGGAAAAGTACATTTCATAAAAGGTTAAACAACCTGTAATCGAATAATCCTATAAATATTATAAAATGATCAATTTCTCTACAACCAATGTATTACGTGGTTTAAAATACATAGCAAACAAAACTGTGTGCTACATGAAAGAAAAAGAATGAACAATACAGACTTCACTGTCTAACATCAACAAAGTCGCGTATTTTTCCACGGTTCAATTTGAATTTGAATGTTGTTAAATTTCAGTGACGTCTGCACGTATTGGAAAATCAAAAACATAATAGAATTCAACCAAAACGAAAATCGTTGCATTCGATGTTGCTTTTCATTAACCAATTGCACAGTAACTGAAAGTTTTATGATTTTGTACCTACTCTGTGTCCGTAATAGAAGGCGCCTAGCATGAAAATAAATGTAACCGTCTATTAGTCGCATGGAAATTTGCTTCAACATAGAACGAAATCAACTTATTACTGATTTCTAAAACTTAAATGTATTGCCGATTATATGCTGCGATCGGTTAAAGATGCTCGATCTAAGCTATTACTACAGTGGATATTACTATGGCTCTTGCTCTTGCGAATAAACCAGTATTTCACTTGTTAATAAACCAAATTTCGGTAAAGCTACCGAAGAACATATAGACATACAATAGACATAAGTTTCCTTCGTTTTTAGGAAATTACGATCTACAAAAACGGTTCTAATCACTGAAACCGTAAAATAAATAGTAGGGCAAGGGGTTAATTATAGCAAATCGACATTTTAAAGTTGGTAAAGCAGGCTCCCCTTAAGTAAAAGTATTCAATGATCACGCCAGTTGATCGATAAATCGTTAAATTACAAATTACAACTCGGGTGTATGGTATGTTGAATACCTCTGAATGATCTGAAACGAATCCGTTTAACGTCAGTTAATGGGAAACACTGGGATTCAACATGAGCAAGAGCCTTTAAGTTTCTCATAGCTCTTACCATCGGTGGAGCGTGAGCGATGTTCACCTGGCCGCTGACAGTCGTGTATTGAGCACCGCCCATGTGCCCAGTCTCATATGGCCGAGCCCCTATAAATCGTATCATGCAACTATCCCAGTGGTATTTACAATGATCGATCGTTACGATCGATTGCACGACACCGAGGACGCTCAACAAGAAGCTAGATACCCACTAATCGGCTCCGTGATGCGAAACAACACATTTAGAGAAGCTCTTCAGGTTCACGCGTCTTTTACGCACGGAACAACGAGACAAACATGTACAGTTCGACAAGTTTAAAGGATCGAGAACAGTCTGAGCACTAAGGACAAAATAAAGACATGCTGGACTACTGGCAGATCATAGTGTACCGGTACGGTCTGAGACTTGATCAGTTTTTCTATTATAGCGATCAGCAACAAGTGCGCGCACATCTTTGGTAACACGTGAAAAATTATTGGAGCTTGGTTGGAAAGCGATTTAGTTTATTTCTACAATTAATATAAATTAATATAAATTTTTCTTTTTACAAAGAGTAAAACTTTTGATCTGAAATGTCACTTAAATCCTGCGCAGATACTATTTCCTTATCTCCTACAAAAGGATAGCGAGTAAGCAAAACATAGACAGCAGTGTATTAGCGAAACGATACTGATCCAGTGATAAAACTTCTTTCTTTTTAAATAACTTCTTTATGAAACCTTTACCAATATATTCGTATCATTTTTCTGATTGAAAGCATTATAGTCCAGAGAAAGATACAAAATATTTAACCAGAGTGCTCGTAGTGTATGATTTTGTTTAAACTTGTCGAACCAGCAGTAGAGTATATACAAAATTGACGAAATCAATAGCTAATGCCCGAGGATACAAATGTGCAAGGGTTTCTCAGCTCCCCCTTTTGCCTTTCACTTTGGAATAGTCAGGCAATGCCAAAATGCAGTGTCTTATGCCGTCTTAGATCAAATTAAGGATATTAAATCGTTCTTCATTAGAATTGACGAGAAGGAAATGAACAAATAAATATTACAACTTATTAGAAAATGGTATTGTTATTATTCGACTACGGATGTTTATGCAATTTTCAATTTTTATAGACACATTTTAAGAAAGTGGTACCAAATAAAATCCTATTTTTATTGACAGTTACATTTGTAGGTCCAAAATAAATAAAAATCGTACTAAATCCTGTCGAAGTTGATGCTTCAGCATTTTTTGGAAATTCTTTTAAACCATAAAAATTGTCTTCATCAATTGTCGGACACACGTATCATATACAAATATCTTTCCTGCTTTAATCATTTTAATAAGTTCAAACCAACACACAGATGTTCTCAAATTCTTTGAATCTTTTGACAGTTTGAAATTTCGCTCATAATTACACAAAATCCGCAGTCGAATAATTAGCAACAATCGGTGTCAGAAATCGAAAAGGTAATCTACGGATACAAGACACTGATTTTGGAGGAACTGTACAAATGTTGAAGATGTCTTACCATCTCCGACTCTCATAACTGCTGGTATAGCGACTGATACAGCTTCTACATTTCCTTTGCCGACGTTGCTCGTTGCGTGTTGCATGAATGTTGCTCTGTCGAGAAAATTATACTGAATTAATCATTTGAACAAAAACACACAACATCATAACGGACATTATTATTAGCACCGACTTAAACGATCTAATTGCTTACATATCTGTAGACAGGTATAAACAATATAAATAATTTTAAATCTTATATAGATTTAAAAGAGAAGCATTAGAAACTTCCTTAAATCTTAAATCTTTCAATTAAGTTGCATAATGTATGCATCTTCAGATAGAAATCTCTTTTTGCACACATTATATACGATCAGATATCGAAGCAAAGGAGAACTGCCACTAACTAAAATTCATACCCTCGTCTGGCTTCTATATAGCTCCTTTGTCTTTGTCTCAAAAACTCCTCCATGATTAAAATTTTCAAAAACAAAAGCTCGAGAATCATTTAATCAGTTTCGTCGCGTACGGCGAAAAGGAACTGGCAACTCAGGAGCTCAGTTAGCGTCGATAATTGTCCTACATCTTTGCAGGACCGTGCCACAGTATTCGTGGACCTCGAGCACTCTAGAATTCGAGCCTCGCCCTTCTCTCTTCGCATTCATGTGGCATTATTCAAGTATTCTACTCTAGAACACGATATTTCAGGCCAGAATTGCCAGATAAATTCGTATTCACCACAAAAATTTCTCAGGCCCTAGATACTGCGCCTAACATACCCAACGGATACAGACGACCCTGATTCTTCATCAGAATGTCAATTAACAAATTAACACGCGAAGCGAAAGCAAAACTTACTTTAGAGGCGACACGCTGTCCTCGACCATAGTAGAGCCCTCGTCTCCCTCGATGCCGAAGTGATCCTTGGCCTTCTGCTTTTTCAGGATGATGTCGATGTAACCGGAAATAAGCTGTAGAATTTGCTCGGCCTCGGTGGTCTGCACGCTGTAATATTGGTCGGAGTAATCACCGAAATCGAGCGTGAACGTGTTCGGAGAGGCGCCCCAACGTCGGACGGTGGTCAACGGCCAGGTCTTCAGGATCTCCTTCGTCTTCTCATCGAGTCGCAGCACGGAGTCCTTCGTGACGCCGAGCAAACGCGGCACCAGTTTGTTCTTGCCCTTCATCTTTTCCTTAACCAGGAAGAACGTCACGCCGTATGTGCTCAACGATCTTGCCGTTTTCGTGTAGAGAACTTTGGCGTCGAGCTCGGAGACGGCTCCATGTTTCTTGTGCTCCGCGAAGATCTTCTTCTCGATGCCCTTCACCTTCACGTACGATTGAGGCAGGAATTCCTTCAGGCTGTGGGAACAATGCATTTTCGGGTATGAATAATTTATATATAGCAATTAAACGATCTCATTGATAACTAGACCGCAGATTTGATCCGTTTATCAGAAAAATGAACAAATTAAATTACAAAATAGATTGTAAAGCTGCATTCATGAATAAATACGTTCCTGTTCTTTTTATAAAGTAATATGGAATAGTAAATTTTAGTGCTCCGTAAATCTACTGTCAATTACATCAAGTAACAAGATACAGTGCTGTTCGCTTGATTAGCCTCGGGTGAAAATATATGTAAGTTTATATCAAAGAAAGGAATTTCGGGCAAAATTCTTGCTTACCAGTTAAATTTGTTTATAATATGAATTTGTAAGTGATATATGTTTACATCGATATGTACACTTGCAAGAAACTTTGTGTTTGTAAAAATAAGGTGCATCCACATGAATAGCCTCACGTTGTTTAGTCACGGTTAGTTGTCGTTTTGCGATAGATCAGACAATACACATCCGCAAGAAGTCTACGTTACACATCTATGTTAAGTATTATATCCATTATTTTTTGTATCATTATCATCATTGTGCTAATACGGGTCGCGGAAAGTCATCGACTGTCGAGGAAATTGGAAAAATTAAAGTTTTAAAAGAAGAATGGTATTTAAACAGAGAAATTGGAAAAAGAATTAATAGGAGTGTTAAAGTGATTAATAAGTTCTATAATAGTCCTGAAAATTATCGAAAAAATTATAAAGGGAGAACAAAACGAGCTACAACGGAGAGTGAAAGGAGATCAATTTCACGTAAAATTTCGAATGCAGCAGTTTCCCTTAAGAAGGTTAAACAGAAAGTTGAAATAAAAGCGTCAGTTTCAATTATTCGACGTGTCATACGAAGTGTTCCATACATAAAACCCAAGAAAATGCAAAAAAAACCCGCGTTAACGAGAAGGCATATCGAAGTCCGAGTCCAATTTGCTAGAACGCATACGAGTTGGACTCAACAATGGCAGAATATAATTTTCTCACATGAGAAAAAATTCAATCTGGATGGACCAGATGGATTTTCCTACTACTATCATGATTTACGGAAAGAGAATCGAATTCTTTCTCGACGTCATTTGTTATTCGGAGTATTCGAGGCTATTCAAGTGAACAGCACTGTACATAGTAGTCTCGAATGTAATTCGTACCTTCCATCTGTATCTTCTTCTATTTTTCAGTATAATTTTTGTTTAACAATATGTAACAATATTTAATTTAGGATCTTACTCGAGAAATCCCGGTTTGTGCTTGTCCTCCTTGTAGTCGCCAAATTGTATTTGACATTGTATACCGGCGAAAGTGCAAGCTTTCTCCTGGGTAACCGGATGCGTGCCGTCTAGAATTGCATCCCTTGCTTGAACGTACAAAAGAGATAATTGCACGGGATCCCGGCTGTCGATATTTTGATCCGAGAAGAAAAACTTCCTCCGCAGCAACACCGTCTCCGACTCGTCTATTCCTTGCTCCCGCAACGTCTTACTGGGATCTATCCAATTCACTATGAAAAGAGATTACACGGTTCCTCAGTGGATTAGATCAGCGGAAATAGGGAAACATTGGGAAACGCAAGTATTACAAAATGATTAAATAAAAATTACTCCGGAAAGCTCTGATCGGTAAAAGACAATTTTCAGTCCATGAAATTTTTTTTATAGAACAATACTTAACATCTGATACGAACTGTATTAGAAACAGAAATATAGAAACATTGAAAAACCGTAAGTATTGCAAAGTTATCAAATAAAAATGTCTGGGAAAATCCCGGACCACTAGAAGAGAATTTTCAGTCAATGAAATTTTAGATTAATGTTTAACATCTACTATGAAGTGTGTTATTAGGTGTGCAAATTAATATATCGACTATAACAAAATAGAATTTAATTTCAGTTTACAGAAAATTAATAACATACATATTTCTCACGCTCTGTTCGAAAGCTTCGTGACGAGTCTGACTCGACATTGTGAGGTAAGGGGTTGAAATGAAAGGGAGTTATTGGGAAGAAAAATGAAAGACAAAATTCGTAGTGCAAAGGATTAGATTCAGCGGAAACTGTAGCGAGAGACCAACCTGACAAGTAAAGACTCGTTTTCACGAGTGAACGGATTAACGTTCAATCGGAATCGGGCTCTGGTCTAGTTATTTACCTTCGTCATCGGTCTTCAGTTTCTTTCTGAGCTGGTCCATCTTCGCGTCCCGTTCGCCTTTCTCTTCTTTCTTTCTCTTCAGAGTGAGGGTGCCGAAATTGCCTGGCTTTTGATTCTCGGTCTCTTCATCGGCCAGCTCGCGCACCAGCGAGTATTCGTCATGATTCGTGAGGCCTATCTTCGTGCAAATTACTACCATGAGATTGGCGACGGGTTGACTATCATCCACTAGCAGTGTCTTCAGCGTTCCATCCAACATGCGCACTCTGAGGGTCCGCAGTTTGCGCCGGTACTCGAGAAGATCGCTGTTCCTCAGAATGTAATAATCGAGATTCCGTCCTGGCTCCAGCCAGACTCCTTTCTTGACGTCCTCGTCGGCAAGGAATAGTCCGTAGTCCTTGGCTGTCAATGGAAACGATCATCTCATTACCGAGTCAACAAGACCAGAAACAACTATCATGATTCCAAACTCATCAACATATTCCAATGTAGAAGTAGATTACGAATTTTACTTAAGTACTTATCCATACGCGAGACTGTTGTATCCTTAAAAACTAGTATATTGTTCATATAAGAATGTAAATACTATATTATTCATAGGACAATTATTGTTCAGCAAAAATATTTCTTTCCAACCCGAAAATCTCGGTGAAACCATAAGCGACAAGACTTACGCAGCGAGCCAACATTTTAATAAACTTTTATCGTGTATCGTCCTCGAAAGTATGTTAAACATCCATGAAAGCGGGTCCCCCTCGGATATCGAGATTAATAAAAAAAAATATATACAGCATACATTCAATTATAATCATTAACGTCACCGTTAATATATTCCGTGCTCGGATAGGACATGCGAAGAACGTTGTTTGCGTCTGTGCGCGTTATCATAGGTCGCTGAATATTTTAGGTGAAGGTAGGAGCTTACGTTGGCCCATGTTACTCGCTTCGACGAGCTTCTCCCTGATAATACGGCAAGCGTCGTAAACGGATGTGCTCGGGTCGAATTGCATCGTCTTCGTGGCGTTTTTCTCCGGGATGTAGATACGCAGGGATAGGGTGGCCATTGCGACTGCCTGGGGTGATCTGCGTGCAGGGAAACCACCGGAATCACTCGACTGAAACACAGAAATAAGCTTCGTGAGCGAGCTTTTAAACTGTTTATGCTACGACCGTGACGTAGCTTCGCACATACGCAACAGACAAAATGAATTCGCGAAATTTTATTTCCCGAGAATCGCGTGCCTCGCTCTTTTTCATATCTCTTTACAGTAGACTCTCCGTAATTGTCGTCAGAGTCGCCGGATTAAGACTTGTCTCTCCACTCGACTTATTGTTCGTATAATATCGTTAACAGACTGCGGATGTTTATGCAATTTGAAATTTATGTAGACGAATTTTGAGAATGCGGAATAAAGTAGAATCTCATTTTCCGTGGTAGTAGCCTTTTCAGATCTCAAATAAATTCGAATAGTACTAAATTCTGTCTTATTTTATATCCTAGCATTTTTTTTTTAAATTTCAAAAGCCGCAATTGGAAGCCAAACATCGTCGGAGTCGCCGGATTATGACTTGTCTCTCCACTCGACTTATTGTTTGTATAATATCGTAAATAGACTACGGATTTCTATGCGATTTGAAATTTTTGTAGACGAATTTTGAGAAAGCGGAATAAAATAGAATCTTATTTCCATGGTAGTAGCCTTTTCAGATCTGAAATAAATTCAAATCGTACTAAATTCTGTTGTATTTTAGATCGTAGCATTTTTTTTAAATTTGCAAAACCCATAACTGGAAGCCAAACAGCAATTTTCTGGGCAACGCAGACTATTACGAAGAACGTAACAGAGTTCATGCGGATATACGATTTCCAGTTTACAGCCGAATCAAGTGCAACAAGTTGCAATGGATTATAAAGGTGGACCAAAAAAGTATTAAATGTACGTAATTTTATATTAATAAAGGAAGATAAATCATTCTTAATTAGTTGTGTATACTCACTTCTGATTCATATTTTTACAGATCCTCAACTATGTTGTATCTCAGATATTATTTATTAGATTGAATTACGTTTTCTATATTTAATTACCATCGATCTACACTTTATGTTTTCTATGTCTAATAATTGTTAAATAAATGCCGTGTTCTCGAGGAGCGTACTCACTTTTGACTCTCACTGTATGTATCTAATCCAGTATCACGTTACAGTCCTCGAGGATCGAACTTCTGAGCCCCTCAAGAGGAATATATCCCGCAGTAGTGGGGATAAATTTTTCACAAATACCGTGCACATCTCTTTCACACACATCGGAACATTACTGTATTGATCTTTCGCAGCAGATACGTTTCCCATAGAAGTTGTCACAGGGTGCAGCATGGGATTCACGGAGTACATGGGCGCGAAACCCACCCTGTACAGAGTGTATATCCGGGCTAATAAAAATAAATTGTGACCAGCTTCGGCCTAATTAAATCGATCCGAGGGAACGAGGCCTCTCATTTGCGCTCTGCGGGGGCGATACACCATCGTCGTGCTTTATTTGCATCAACAAGTTACGAATAAGCCGCGGGCGTTATACGAATAAATCACCGTAATGAAGACGAGTCGACTGTCTCGTTACACTCGTGACACGTCTAATTGCTGACGAGAGCACCGGCTCGAAAAGTTTCTTCGTTACTACGGAAACGTTATCTTAGTTTTTAACCCTTATCTCAACGGTTTCCAACGGGGAAGGCGCCACAATTTTTTAATAAAACATTAATTTTCATACCGTATCATCCACAAATAAATAGAACTTAACAGTTTTCAAAATATGCCTGTATCATTGCATCTGTTAAAAAATAAAAGGTAGGAAGGCGAGGAAAAAATTTTTGGCCTGGAAGCGAATAAAAAGGTAACATCATCCGCACAGACGAAAGTCACATCGTTCGAAGGAATACCGTACCAGTTACTTTTAAGGCTCGGTAGGTTTAGTGTTAAATCATGCCACAAATATCTTTTGTGTCGTTAAAAGTAAAAAAGATTTTTAGGTGGTGGTCTTCTTTAGCTGAGCAATTGGATAAGAATTGTTTGGTGAATTAATTGGCTAGATCAATTGGTTGGAACACGATTGTTTCAGGAACACCGAAATACGTTTCAACTTCAACCCTATGGGTCAGGGTGGACGAGACATGATTTGTAAAAAGGAATTCCGCGCGAGAATGAGAAGGCTGAGGTTGGTTATGTTAATTGAAAACTTGATTAATTACAAAGTTTCCATGTTGACGAAATAGTTCAGCCGAAGGAGGAGCAGATTATTTGTCTCATTTCACAGCCCACGGTTCTGTTAAGAAACGGAAGCCAAGAGTGGATTAAGGAATCCGATGTTATGCGGGTTTGTATGCATTCTAAAGCAATTTTACATGGAATTCCGCAGCTGCTCGAGCAATAATTTACAGATTTCTTATCGAGTTTAATTAGACTCGTCAATTTATTTATAAAAATATATTTATTTTATTTGTAAAATTTGTTAATACAATACACAGCTTCTTCGTTAAATATTTACTTTCCAATTTTTTTATTGAACACTATTTACTGCCGATTCAACGATAAGCCGCATTTAAGAAAAATGAAGTGAAAAGTAATTTCTTTCAGTTGACTGGTCAATGTATTCGATAATAACTTCCACAATTTTTAATAAAAATTTTTAGGTTACCCTGTATGATTGAAAATGAGCATCCAAATTAGAATATGATCAATCTTTTTGTATTGGAAGAAAATAAAATTCCTGAAACGTGAGAAGCGTGGGTATCAAAAATATTTGATTTATTGAATATTTTACTTTTTATTTTTACCCTGTTGAAGGAAAGGGAATCGACTTATGTCAACGTACACTCGGTTCATTCCTTTCTGGTATATCTCAGAATATTTTTTTATTTTCTGAAAATAGTTTGAAAATGTCAACCAACAAAGTTAAAGACAGATTGGTGTACGTTTGCAGAGGGTTCTACCAATAGACTGTGACTTCAACGAAGAAACGTGAAATATAGTTTGTGGATCGTTCAATTATTTGACGGCCCGCTATAAGCCCCGTCAACCGTTTCGAAATTCCTTTGAGCTGGCCGACAGAGGAGGCCGAACAATAAAAAGGTTCCAAAGAAATAGTATTCGCCAAAAGTCGCAATAATAAAAGCGTTCGACACTCTGTGTAAACCGAATTACAAAAACTGAAAGGGAACAAAAGCCTATTCCATAAAGGGAACGTTGCAACGAAAATAAAAGTCGAAATGCACTTGCGATTTACACCGAGTTAAACACTTTCATCTCTGATCTTTACGAATCGCTCAAAAGCATTTTCGTGGACATCGAATTTCAGAATTACAATCTATTGTTTTGAATTATATAGATATTTTGGCAAGGGGTTAAACATCGATTACGAGAGAACAGCGTTCGCATTCACCGGGTTGTGTTTGAAATGTTTGATTCCGACTCTGAATCGATTTTATAGGCCAAGGGGTTGAAGAAAAAGTAAGATTCCAGACCGTTCCGCTTCAACCAATGAGCCAAGACTAATAAAAAGGATCGGAGTCAATGACCCACTACGGATCTAAAAATCTATTTCCGTTCCCGGCAGCTTCTAATCGAGTGGCCGCAAGAAAAATGTCTGATTTCAGAAATATATCGGACACCCACGGGGATGATACACGATATATTGCGGCACGCCCCGCGCCCGAAGAGATCGCCAATTATAGCCTGTTTCGTTCGTTTATTCCGTTTTTTTACGCGTCCCGATGGGGGTGGCAGGGGGTCGCGGGTGGTCCACACGCATAAATTCGTTGCAAGTACACCCTACTACGCCAATGTAGACTTCCACCCTTAAACGTTGCCAGGCAACGCAGGTCTCTGACTGTGTCAAACTCGAGCACAACCACCCCAGACCATCCCTTCTTACAACCCCCAGCCGCCTTTCGAACCTTCTCTTTCCCCCTGACTCTCTCACAATTTTCTTTCTTCCACCCTCTAGCCGGACCAACTTTCTTGGTTTCTCTTACCCTCTTCATCCCCAACACTGTATTTCCACCCTTCTTTTCTCAAGTTCTCCACTCTTTTCCTTCCCTTGTCCTTACCCGCACTCACACTTATTTCGTTTTCCTCCTTATCCATCTAATTTTCACTCTTTGCTTTTCTACCGTCGCTTCCTCCCTTCTCCGGCTATCTCCCTCCTCCCTCTCTCTCTCTCTAGTTCACTCGTTCAGGGATTTTATTTTTCCCCAGGACCTCAGATTGTGTTTTTCAACAGCGTTTACCGAGCGATCTTCGTTTTCGGCTTAATCTAAATCGATTAATGGAAGGACGGCGTATAGGAAAGAAAGAAACGCGGAGTCCTTTTCTACGTTCGGCTCGGTCTTTGAAGCTCAAAAATATGAACGAACCTCCCCGAGGCTCTTGCGACTATAGAGGATTTATTGTATTTATAAAAATGATGCGCACACATCCGAAAGCTTGTTGCAGCTCGAACGATTTGAAATACAGTGGACGTGCCGCGGACGGCGTTATGCTCGAAGCGAAATGAAATAAATGACGAAACAACCCCCGGCGCGATGCATTATCCGATCCGATGCCATTCCGCTGCAGAAATTGATTCGCCGTTGAGCAAAGTTACTTCACTCGACCGCGGTACGTCACTTTCCAATTTCCATGGAATGTATTTAGAGGACTGACCTCATTAGCCGCAATTGGGTCAACCCGAGAGACGAGTGCATCCGCGTGGCCACGATATGCACTCCGACACCGTCCGGATCATTATTTATATGCTCGACGAGCGTCGTTAACGCGCGTACGCGTTTCACGATCTCGCGAGAGAGAAAATAGAGAGAGAATAAGAGAGAAAACAGACGAATAGAACAGGACGGAGTCTTCTTGAGAGGGTGGGCGTCGCTAAAATTTTTCGCTCGTCTGCCGACCCGAGTTACCGACTATTCCGGGCTGGCCCGATATTAATTACCCGTTAAATTGCGCGTTCCGTTTGTCACGAGGCTGCTCCGGTTCTCGAAATGTTGCACGTTGGAAAATACTCTCTAGATTTTTCTAGTCGAAGAATACAGTAAAGTCGGGTTTACTGTCCAACAGCCGTATTTTTGGTCGACAGTAATCTTGGTGTTGCGATCGTATTTTTGTTACTTCGAAGGAGAGTCCGAACATAGAGAAGGACAGAATGAAATTCAAAGGAGAAGCCGAACATAGAGAAGGACAGAACGAGTGTCTCTTTCTTTCCCATACGCTGTCCTTCCTTGCGACCGAAACTTGAATCGTCGATTTAACCATTAAATGCAATTGGAATTATATCGTGTTTGGTCTTATATTAATCAGAAAAATGTTAGAAATACGATAGTGAAATTTCATTAAAAAAAATAATGAAAATTAAGAAAGTTGAACATTTCGATTCATTCGAGTCAATGCGTGGTGTTTACACCGATATACCCGAGCTGGACAGTTGACCCTGGGCAGTTGACCCTGGACAGTAAACCCGACTTTACTGTATGTGTATATGTATTTACATTAAAAGTAATAAATAAAAAAGTAATGTAATCAATTTATATTAGTATTTTGCATTAAAAGTATTTCAATACTTTATCGTTGTACTTTTAGACTCTCCTTTTTTTATCATATTCACTTTCCAGAGGATGATTCATTATTTCATACCTGACAAAGAGGGAAAAGAATTATTATCTTATAATTAATATTCCCTCGAAACATTCATATCACTGTTCTGCTGTAATTTTTTAACGATTGTACATTTACATGCTATCTCCTAGTTTTAAATTCTATGCAAATCATTTTTCGATATTTTATGTAGCTATTGCTTCTCGTGCAGCAATCGTGTAAAAATTGTAACGAAATATGTGTAACAATATATGGAATAGTTGTACAGACTTTTAAATTCTTGTTCTATTGGTTTCCAATAAATACAACTATATACAAATATACACAACAATATATTAGATTATTTTATTATTTTCGGAAAAATGATGCACACGACAGTTAGGCAACTATACTTTCTATCCTTACCTTTCTCACCGGGCATTGCATAAAAATGTATTTGTTTGACACGTCGACGAAAAATTTCAGCGTTTCTAATAAGGACCATTCATTATATTCGTAGTAAACACATGCTACAAATAACAATTTCAGAAGTCACAGTTTTCATTTTACATTCGCGGTGTTTCAACATTTTTTCGCGTCGGAATTTATGTCATTGTTTTTGTTTCCAAACGCTTTGGCAGCGCCAGTCGACAGTGTCTACGTTGGTAGCGAACGCGTTAATATTAGTGGAACGGTAGATCAGTGTAACATTATAGATTCCGTTGACGTATACAATACGTACCATTGATTGTTTCAATAACGTTGCTGACGCGACTGTTGCATTTTTATTTTCAACGAGCACTCGTCGCTGTCGCATTTTCCACCAACAAAAGGAGAATAACCGAATAGAGAATGTCCTACAGTCGACATGAAACAGAAACCTGTTCTCTCTACGTATACAGAGCGTCGATATAACAGAAACAATGTTAAACATTTTTACTGGAACATCTACTTGATTTTCATCGATCAAACACGTTCAGAATACAAAAATATTCGTAATGTTATCAATAATTCTGTTATTAACAATTCTCCAGAAAGAGTAACGCGAGTAATACGAAAATAACATTTTGGTTTAAACTCTAGTTAACGATGAATGTTCAATCTTCAACATGTTTCATAGTCGTACAAAAAATATTTGAAAATTCAGTCAGTCAACCATTTGATTAAATCAACAAAGTAAAACATTTAAAAAAAGATCATACTATGATCAATTATTGTCTAATACAATTCATTTATGTAGAATGATGGAAAGAACGCAATGAATGTGAAAAAATGCAGTCAATCAACAAAGTAAAACACTGATAAATAACGATACACAAATACAAGGATTAACGCAGGCATGTTTTTACAAAATCAAGTATAAAAATAATTGTACAAATAAAAATTTTAATTTAAGTTCTTGCGAAGCAACCAGGTGTACATATTTATTGAATAAGAAAAATTAATCAGAACTTCCTGTGCTGTGAAATTACCAGAACGATTTACTAAATTGAAGAAATTTCGATACAAGAACTTTAAAAAACAAAGAACCAGAATTCAAATTAAATTCTTATGAAGCTACCAGGAGATGTATATATTTATTGAATTGAAAAATATCTGCGACGAGACGTGTAGAAACTAGGATTTGGCATAGCGTGCGCCCAGCGGTAAAAATACGAATGACGATCTTACATACATCGAGTAAGCGGCGCGGGCGTCGAGGAGGATGACAATGGCAGCCCAAGGCAAGGTAAAGAAATGGTAAACAGCGCGTACCGTGCGTTAACCAAAAACGGATCGATCGTAGCCTCTAAATTTAAACGTCAGTCTCTTTCCGCGGTGATGACGCCTGACGAGAACTAATTGAGGGTCCGTCGATCGGTAACGAAGACACGATTATGCACGCTCTACAAGATTCGGTAATCAGGGGTTCATTCTCTTAATGGATCCTGGCATACGTGCCAATCACGCGGACCCCCGCTGTTGATACAGTCGAGCATGAAAAATAACGTTTCGCCCTCGTTTAACCCGCTGTTTAAACCCAATCGAACCAGCCAGTCCAATTTTACCGATCACTATACATTATAATGCGAGGGTGAATCGAATGTAAACGAGGTTCTACGGTGCCGCACCGGTGAATAATGGCACGTGTGCCTGCGCCAATGTTCGCACATACCGTGTTTCAGCAACACTTTGCTGTTCCAATTTTAAATCGAACTTCGAAAAAATAGTTGAATTCACGTAATTTTGACTCGGTTCTAACGTGTCGATCACTAAATCCCTCCTAATTCTATGATAACTGGGCAATCTTTTGACGATTTACACTCATGAATGTATTCAATTCGAACCATTAATTTCAGCAATGATATTTAAAATTGAAATTAAAAATAAAGACGAAATAGAAATATTTTCAATATTCTTCAAATAAAATACTATTTTCAAAGTTGTACACATACTTTAAAATAAATAGGATTATTTACTACTTAAAATACTATTTTCCCCAGCACTGAATTTATCACGCTACAGTAAATCTTCTATAGTCGCAAGAACCTCGGGAAGGTTCGTACGACAGTTCGTAGACAGACTCTACTTTTTTGATCTTCAAAGATCGAGCCGAACGTAAATTACTCTAACAAAGATATTGATATTTAATTCCGTTTAAAACTTTCAGTAGAGTATTATAAAAGGTTAACACCCCTTTTTCGGAATAAATTTCCAGTAATTTTCGATTGTAAGTAAAGCGATAGAAATCTGTAACGTGGAAGAGTGTTTTTTAATCGAATGGGTTCACCGCGATGATAATATTGAACAGCTCCGTTTACTTCTTTACCCATCGTGCCTCGAATATAGGGCAAACAATCTACAATAGTTCACGTTGAAGCCTTTGCTTCTGTCCGACTTTCTCGCACACGCTTTGTAAATTGCACAATCTCACGTGTGTACGAACTTTGCGTGTATCGATTCACACCTTTGACCTCAGAACCCATTCCAGCGACGCGAGTGTGCGTGCCACAGACGAAAAGTGCATTCTGACAAGTTTAAACAACTCGCACAAACAGTCTACGGCTTCGGTACACAATGTCGCGTACAACGACGGTGGTGGTTTACAATTTTCTTAAAATCTTCTTTTACATTGCGAGATTTTTCGTTTCATAGAGTTAAATCAACACCCCTGGGCTTGAACAAAAATATACCGGTTGTTCCAAAAATGTTGCGGTTCCTTATAAGGGATGATGCCTGAATTAATTTGAAGTAATTTTCTCCTTTGCGAAAATGCCGTGCGAGGCTTTGTCGAGGAATTATTAACGAAAAAAGCAGACCAATCAGAGCGCGGCTATAATGGACAAGTTAGGTTAGGTTGGGGCTCGGCCAATGCCAACGCCGCGATGGAATTCGTCCGCTGTAATAGCCACGCTCCGATTGGTCCGTGTTTTTCGTTAATAACTCGACAACAAAGCCTCGCACAGCATTTTCGCAAAGGAAAAAATTATTTCGAATAACCTCAAGAATGACTCCTTTCAAGCACATTTTTGAGACACCCTGTACGCAATACATTCTTTCCGGAACCGTAGAACGTCACATTATTCAACGAATCGTACCGATTGTTGATAGACCGAACACAACGGAAGATAAAACGCAAAATGGAAAGTGGATTTGTCAACAACGTTACGACCGAAACATTGCAGATTGTTCCACTTTCCTCCGGTAGATCAAAGACCATCGAGATTGCGGAACCACTTAGAGGCATTTACTTTCGTTCGCCGCAGTACTTGGTGTGCTGCTCTCTATTCTAGGCGATCTCGAGGCGTCGAAAGCAACGCCGTCAGCTTTTTTAACTCCATCTTCGCCTTATGAGCTTCGTCTTTTTCCAAACCATCCCCCGTCCGACAGCCCCCGCGCGACGGAAATCGTTCGAGACCCACCCCCGCTGCCTGCCTGCGCCACCCTTCAACGCGAGGACGAGCTCGACGTGTTTGTGGCCATCGACACGGTGGCCCAAAATAAATTTGCGCGCGGTCCAGAATCGATAGCTGCATCATTTAACGTCAACTTTCTCTATATACAAGGCATTCCGGTTTTTCTTTTCAATTTCGTTAAACAGAAATAAAATTCTATTTTGTCGATATAGAAAACATAGGCGTAGTATAAATACAAACTTTCCTAAGGTACTTAGAGGAGAAAGGAGAAGAAGACGGTCAGAGCCTGATGGCGAGAACAAGATGTGGAAATATGGAAGAAGGGAGTAAATATTGGAGAAATGATGAAGAGAGAATTTGCACGATACGCGGAGACACCCGGGGAAACTAAAGCATCTGGCAGAAGACTGTGAAGGTGTAGATAGAATAAACATAAGTATAGAAAAGATAGTACAAGATAAAAGAGTCAGAGAAACGGTAGACTGGCTCAGGAGCATCGAGAGAAAAAAAGAAAAGAAATAACCAAAAGCAGAGAGGAAGGGGCAATGTTAGATATAAGAGATTAACATAGATTATAGACGATAAGGCATATGGTATGGCATGGGATATGGATGGATGGAAGGATGGGTAACATAGAAGTATTGTAAACCAAGTCCAATTTCTTGGCCGCGAGGCCGAAATACATAAATAATAATACAAACTTTCCTTCTATTCTAGAAAATTTTAGACTGCCGGTCTACTGCCGGATGTTCTTGCATTTTTGGCTTCCTAACATCCGCTGTGTACTAATCTGATACTGGTAGAGAGGGGAGGGAGTACCTTTCCCCTCGATTCGAGTGAATTCCCTTCATCTGGCGACTCCGCGTGTAAATATCAATGCAACGACGACAGGACCATTTCGCCCGCCTAAATATTGATTCCGATGGCACAGTTTTTCTTCGCGCCTTCTTCTCTCCGCAACCCCCTCAAGAGTTCGTAAAGAATGACCCCCCGACCGTAAGTATCTACCCTGTTACCGGCTGTTCGAATGACTTATTAACTTACACCCCCGGGAAAACCGGCGCCCCACTGTGTTTTTCGCAGAAACTTTCGGACGTCTTTCAAATAACCGAACCCAACTTCTCCGCACGGCCAACTCTTTGATCTTACCGCGAGAAGAAACACCCGGGCAACACCTTTTATTAAATGCACGCTCCTATGGTCGAGTTGTGTTATGACAATTTGTAATTAACAAACGGAACGGGCGTGGCCGTGACTAATTAAATGTTCGTTATGTAATTCTTTGTTGGCTTTAAAATTACACAATGAGAGACGGTTGCGTAACGCGTATATTATTTGACTGTAAAATTTCGCGAATCGTGTAGAAAATTATTTTCACTCGAAAACGATACGAAGCTGTTGATATTGATATTTCTGGCATTTTTCTTATTAAAATGACACTAAACATGATATAATTTCAACTGTATTCGGTGCTATGTCCCATAAAATATACGCATGTGAAAATTCCATAAAAAAATAATGGAAAATAAACAAGTTTTGTAATTGGATTAGCAGTTGTTCGCACCGACACGCTTCGGCCGCGCGATGCGTGTTTACATGCTGTCCTGTTCTACGTTCGGCTTCATTTGTACTTTGTCATAAAGAAATGGTGTTCCTACACTCTACACGATATTTCTCCCTGCTCGGAACCGGCGATGGGAGAAATATTGCGACTTTATACTGTATAGCAATTTTTAGCGGTGACTCTGAGACATCGTTCGTCCCTCATCATCCGTCATCATTAAATAGTAACGCAAAGGGTTAACAGTCGCACGCGAATGAATTTACCTGCCACGATATCAAACATCGTGGAACGTCGGACGTCAGGTGGTCAGGCCGTCGTCTCCGACGATGGTTTCTCACGCACGAAAAGTTCCAACACCGAATCGCACCCATTGTTATTTCGTTTTTTATTTGTTTACACGGTCTCGCAGAACTCCGTCGGGACGGAAATTCGAGCCATCACCGGACATTGTAACGCTCGATTCAATTCCCGGCCTCCCGGGTTCGATGTCGGCCGTCCGTTAAATATAATCGTCGTTCGATTCGTAAACGTCACTCGCGTATTATCGTTGTCACGGCTTAACGAAGAGGCCGATTAACGATCGACTCGCGTAACCGCCAACGGATGAACGCTTTGCAAACCAGAAGAAAGGTGGAAATGGAAAGATTGTCCGCCCGGTCTAAAGGTACACTCCCATTCACAAGTCGTCGCACAGTGTCGACCGTTTCTGTATAAAATCGGTGGGATTAATTCAACAACTTACGTATCATGAAATATAGGTTGACTCTTGGTCTTCTTTCCTTTTTATTTATTTATTGATGCCGTAAACCACGTTTGATTTATACAGCATGCATTGGTATAATACTTTACAAATAATAATGAAATATACATCGCAATATAAAGTGAAATTAATATAAACGGTAGACGCTAAATCCTAATCTTGCATTTTTTTTGAGGAAGTTAAAAATAATGGAGAAAATCGTCAACTCGATGATCAGAAAAATTAAGTGGATTAAAGCGATTTATTTAATGAAACGAGAACCGAGATTCATGGCGTTGAATGGTTTTTCAATCGTTTTATAGTTCACAGACCATAAGCCAATTTTGCACACTCTACCACCTGTCACTGGAGAAATTCATTTTTGGGTCAGGAGAAATACTCCCGTCACCCAAATATGGATGACACCGTAAAGTGATAACACTACAACCGCGTCAAATTGATGTGCACCACATTTTTGGGATTACAATTATCGTGATTGAAAAGATGCATTCGTGGGCAATTATTTGAATGTAAAATTGTATGCGTTAACGAAGTGCTTTAATAAGAAAATGTTAAACAGTTGAAAATATGAACGATTCGTATGTCACAATATAAAAATTGCTAAAAATTTGAATAAATAGAGTTACGTTATTTTTACAAACTGATGTAAAATAGTCATTTTTGGTGCCCCATAAATCTAGTATCGAATTATTATGGAAAGCTACGATTAATTTTAAATAATTTTTTCCTTAATCTAGTATCAATGAGCAAATTTTACAATGATTTAAAGAAAACTTTTATTGACACGATTCTGTTATATATTTTTAGTATATATTTAAATAATTCTTTCGATAATTGGATTAACCGACAATTTTGATGGTATATGGCTGGCAAGAGATGGTATTCACAAATAATAAATGAATAACAATATAATACAATTTATTTGATGTTAACTGAATCTATTTTTAGACTGTGGAATTAAACTAAATATAATTGAAATGTAAATATTACATATTTATGCATTCATACTTTCTTGTACTGATTAATTCGAATTGTAATCTTGGATTTATTAACAAAAGAATTCGCGATAGCAATGTTTTCTTTAAGAAAGCAGTATCGAAATCTGATAAGATAAAATTTTAATGTACACTGCCTCTTAAAAGTTTGCAGCATATCACAACTTCGAAACAAATGAATTGTTTCTTAAAAAGTAATAACTAAAACGCTCGTAGAAAATTCGAAACGGATAACTATCCTATAAAAATCCTATAGAACTTTTTTCAGTATTGTACTATTGCGAGTTTAAAATTAAAAAAACACTATAGGCATTTTAATTTTACAGTGTTCTAATAAAACAAACGCGGACCTTTGAACCCGTAATTACTTCTACGCCGAAGAACACTTCGCAGTGAACGAATCGTCATCGAAACACGAGTGCAGTGAAGGAAAAATCGAAATATCAATTACACTAACAACTGCAGTCGATAGGTACAGGAGTAGATAGAGAGTATCGTACAAATCCATTTAAAAAATTGAAACTTCTACCCGCAGGTGCATCCCTATATTTGCGGAAAAAGTACGGCACTGAAAAGTTCGATCCCGTCAAACTATGTATTTAACTTTCTCGACCGCCGTTTTTCGTCCGCTCTTTGACAAACAAAAATACTGTTTGAATTGCGCCATTTACTTCTAAATTTACTAAAATAAATATTCGGGTAACCTAGAAAACGCACACACAAACACAGAGTTATAATTTAGATCATTAAATAATAATTAATGTTAAAATTGATCATCCGTAAACGATACGAATATTACATTTCAATAATAAACTTTTCAGCCAATGAAGCGTGTTGGATTTGATGACCGATCAAACACGGTTTGTCGGCAATAAAATTTAATTGAAACAGCATTTAATGTTTCGCGGAATTAAAATCTTTCTATACCTAGAATTTCAATAAGAGATCTCTCGATTTGTCTTTGACCATCAAATATTCCGCCAAGTTCAGGAAGAATAAAAAGGGAAACAAAATTAATCATTTCGCCGACACTATATTCTCATCGACAGTCTGTATTTACACTATTTACCAAAATGTCCGAGTTACGTTAGTTGTATACATGCCGAACGTTTCATCGAAATCGATCAACATATCCAAGAGCTACAAGTGGTTAAATGCGGTGAAAATCATAGTTTTTAGTTTTTTCTTTTGGTCAGTTTCTGCTTCAAATCTACAGATTCTTACATCTTTCGATGCGTGTCGTTTTCTTCTGCCTCAACCGATTTCGATGAAATTTCCAGCACGCGTATAACTAACATACATCTACAGAACGTATATTTTAAATTTTCATACTGTTTTAAAATCCGTTCAAAAATACTTTCGTGGTTCAATGTACATGTACGTTTCACTGTATAAATACTGGTCGGTAAATATTCCCTTAAAATATGTATCGCAAACTCGCGTAATATGTTTCGAATTAACATAATGCTCCTGGAGACGGCATTTGCAACCGACCGTGCTACTCTTTATGACGTAGCGATTGTTCACCGTTAATATTTCGCGTGGAGGGCGAGTGCAATTTCTCGAAAACGGGATGCATAACGCCATTGCTTCTTCATGAATAGAAATTGTACACGGTACAGTGAGACTCCCTTATAAAGGGTTCACTTATACTCGAGATGTACGTCTAACCCCTTAATGCTCGAATCTGTTTAACCTAATCGCGCGTTATTTAATATGGCCGACGATAAGGAGCTTACTGTCGCCGACTACCAAGTATAATACAATTTTTTTGCAAACAAACTGTATGCAGATTCTACCAAACGCATTTTTACTTGAATCGCCGCAACGAATAACTAAATAACGTAAATGAAACGCAGCTCAACACCGGTTACGTGCGTGCTCCGTGCAACTGTAAACAAACGTATTTTTTTCATAGATCGTCAGTGAATAACAACACGTTTTGTAAACACCATTTGTACTTTGCGTAGCTTCCAGAGCCAAAGCTGAGGAAAACAGTATTTTAAATAGTAAATAATAAATAATCCTATTTAATTTAAAGTATGTGTACAACTTCGAAAATAAAATAGTTTATTCGATGTAGCAATTTTTGAAAATAATTTATTTGAGATAGTAATTTTTAAAAATAGTATTTTATTTGAAGAATATTGAAAATATTTGTATTTTGCCGTTATTTTCAATTTCAATTTTAAATATTATTGCTGAAAATAATGGTTCCACCTCTGTCCGGAGCTACGACTATACCGAACGTGTTTATGACAACAATGAAAAGGGGAATTTTGAAACACAAATTAGAAGAATTAACAAATTGAACAGCGGATTTGATATATTCGTGGCAAAAAACGAATTGATGCAATTTAATATAAGAATGTAGACATATTGCTTACAACTCCATAAGATTGATAACAAAAAATAGGACCTTCAACGTGCCTATTATTGTTTGATGAACAGTCTAACAATGATATATTATTTTCAACATAAATTCAAATTGTTAACTTTCATATAACCTTCAGAAACAGTTGCATATCCTAAGACAATAGTATCGTAACATATTTTAAACTAACAAATTCTGTTCTATTCGCAAGTTACTATTTCAAAAAGAGTTCTAGCTTCTATTTCACCTAGCGCGGTGCTTCGGTATTATGCACTAGGTTTCCCACGTATAAAGTGTTAGGAACCACTAACCTCTTCACGACGCACACAGGATAAAACCAAGAACACAGGAGTGAAACCTCCGGTACGAAAATTCACGTAAAGACACAACAAAAGCTCTGATCAGAGCCACAAAACCTGTGCTACATCAAATTACGGCCAACAATCGGGCCGCGTAATGCCGCCTAAAAACAGGGATCGGGATTTTTCGAAAAATAATCGAAGCCCGTGATAAGCAAGCACAATAGGCCCCCATGAATCAGTGACAAAAGCATCCCAATTATTCGGATGCGGAGCCCCGGGGCTCAGGCTGCGCGACAAATCAACCGCGTCTGTTTTCAATTTCCGCGATCATTTCGGAGACCGGAACAGGAAGAATTTTCCGCGGAGAGCCAGAGAACGAGAGAGTATATTCAAACAGGATCGCACAGAATAGACAAAAGAGTATCACCTGGAGTGTTCAACGGCATCGGAAGTCGACTGAGGAGTCTGTTTTCAACTTCCGCGATCATTTGAGAAGACCGGAACAGGAAGAATTTTCCGCAGAGAGCCAGAGAGCGAGAGAGCGAGAGATAGAGAGAGAGTATATTCGAACAGATCACACAGAATAGACAAAAGAGTATCACCTAGCGTGTCCAATGGCATCAGAAGGCGGCTGGGGAGGCCGTCTCATCCGTTCTCGGATGAGGTTAAACGCGTCGAGAAGGAGCCACTGGGATTCAACGCGATCCCCGATCGTTCGATCCAGAGACGGAACGCGTGTTGACGTGGATCGAGGTTATAATGGCCGATCCAACAGCATGGAAGCACGCACCGGGGCCGCGATCGGCCGAATTGCTCGCCGAAATAACACAGAGTACGAGGAGGACGCGTCGTTTCACTGCCGATACGAAACTGAATGCGTCGCGGTCCAAGCTAAGGCTCGAATGTAACCGAGAGGATTGTTGGGGAACCACCCCTCGTACCATTGGGGGGGAGGGTAAGGGTGAGCCGAGGAGAGAAAGAGGGGCAAGGGTCTACAGGGTGAGACGAGACGACAGGGGAGGCTCCGGTGAATTCACGTTGGGGATGCTCCGAGCTTCTGCGCACTACTGCCCCAGTAACACACCCCCGTAAACCGGCTGTGGAAAATTCGAACGGCGTGCAAGCTGGAACAAATTCTCCGCTCTCGCTCCGGGAACTGTGAGAATCGGGACTTAGACGCTCCTCGACCTCAACGCCTGATCGAATTTTTCGCGGCGATCTCTAATGGCGCAGAATCATTACCCACCCCGGAATTTAACGAAGATTTCGTTACCTCGGCGGCGAGCCATCTACCGGGATGTTTTGTTTTATTTCTTCCCTTTAATTTCCTGTCTAAAATATTAACCCTTTGCACTCGAGTGACGCCACCGAGGCACCATTAATAATTGATGTACTATTATTCAAAATATTTTTTACATTATTAGATCTGTCGGTATCTAATCAATTACTCAACATTTAAGTATTGTACGAGGCATCACATCAATTTCATATCTACCGAATTTAAGAAATCATACAGGATGGAAATATTCTAGATCGGAAGAAATGTTTAATTTTCCAGTTAAAATAGCTCCGAGTGCAAGCGGTTAAAGTTTTGCAGTCTCTTTGTAGATCTAAAACAAATAAAGATAGCACTGTATTCTATCGCACTTGATATTTTAGCCATCTACCGGGGTGTTTTGTTTTATTTCTTTCTTTTATTTCGTGTCTAAAATATTCAAGTTTTGCAGTCTCTTTGTATATCTAAAACAAATAAAGATAGCACTGTATTCTATCACACTTTATATTCTAGCCATCTACCGGGATGTTTTGTTTTATTTCTTTCTTTTATTTCGTGTCTAAAATATTCAAGTTTTGCAGTCTCTTTGTAGATCTAAAACAAATAAAGATAGCACTGAATTCTATCAAATTTTATATTCTAGCAGTTTTTGAACATTTCCATGAGCCACAAACGCATAAAGATCCGCAGTCTAATTGTAATTCAAACAATTCAAATAACATTATAGGTACGGTTTTCGCTATAATGTGTGCTCGAATATCGAGTCATTCGATCATTTTCTATTGAAGCGTTTTTATAATTACAGTAATTGTACAATTTTAAATAATAATGTGTATAGAAGTTTACTTTCGTTGCACACAATACGAGATCATGGTCGTCATAAACGCGAGGTGTTAGCTGCGAGCGTGTTAATGTTGACACGTGTATGTTTCTATATTCGCACCCTTTGTATTATACTTGTATAATATACAGACCATGAACTTTCTTCAAAAGGACCTTCTATTTAAAATATGGATCACAGAACTTTTGTTTAAAAAAGCATTTCTATAGCACAAGTTTCAAGGAGAACAGATAAAAAACAGCTGCTCGAAAGTTTTAGTTTAAATAGAATCTATAAAAGAGATACGAATAAAAAAACTTTACTCCAACAAAGAAATTTTGTTCATCGATATCAAAGAAGTTCTCAATCATTGTTACAAATACTGTATACTATTCAATTAATTGTTACCATATTCAATTCATTGTCACAATATTAAATTAATTATTAATGTCATAATAATCAATGTCATTTATTTGTGTGTATTTCTGTTATGAAATATTTTTTAATAAACGTTCTACAATAATAAAAATAGCTTGTTATTAGCTGGTCATTATGCAGATTCTGAAATATTTGTTCCATGAGAACACATTTTTAAAAAATTCGTATAAAAATAAGTTTTTCTCTCATAAAAAGACCGTTTTTAATATTTATCTATTCCATCATTTTTCATCTACATGGTCATTTAGTTTCTTCAATGTTTTTATGATTTCAATATTTCCCTTTCAATTTTTATATAAAATATCTTTTTAAAACAGCGCCACAAGCTTTTGCTAAAAAATCTACTGTGCTTTCATTGGGCACTTTGTTATTGCCATTAATCGTTTCTGTTTTAGACATTTTATAAATAATTGAGAAAGTTATTTCTGCTAATACTATCAATAATGTGAAATTAATAAAAAGATTATATTACGTGAATATTTGAAAAGAGATACATACAACAAGCTTTTAAATTAAAATGTCATCGTTACCATTACAGTTTACCTTTTAATTTTCACTGCAAAGAGTTATGCTAATGTTTGAAAGGGAATCTGTACAATAAGTTTTTCAATTAAAATGTAAAGTTATCGAAAGAGTGAATTTACCCAAGTTTTGAAATGAAGTACTTCGGTTAACTAAAAATGAATTTATTGGTATGTGACCTCGAATATTTTATTAGAACGTGTCCTCGACTAAAAAGATTTATTTCCCACGGTTAGAGCTATGCAATTTCAGTAATTGTATAATAAAATACAGTAAATGTAAAACGTATTCGTACGCCCTTTAAAACAGACTAACTATTTTATAATTGTACAATCTCGTGGTAATTTTACCGTTAAAATATAAATCTAGCAAAACAAGATGGCTTCGACTGTATGTAGGATACATACATGCATCGATCCTCCATGTCACCGAGCTGAGGAAAGAACGATATCTTCCTATCAAGCGTTATTTCCCCGTAACGATCGCTCTTCATGAAAATCAATTTGGGCCAATCATCGCGGGAGATAACAATCCGATGAACCCTAAATTCCGGCAAATTATTATACTTGCGGCCATCTTTCCTAGGTGACACACAATACGGCGCATAATTACAATTTGCAAAGCCGCTAATTGGGTATGAAACCAAGGGGTTCGTTTGACTGAAACCCACCATACACTGATTTATCCCGACGGCCGATTAAATTGTGGTTAAAAAAGATACACGGAAATCCCTCCATTGTGACCATTACCACCCCTTTCTTTCCCCTCCACCTTCAACCCTCCAACCTACCCCGCTGTTCGACAATCTCTCTCGCAGAAGGGAGAGCCGGGGAGGAACATTATACTATCTGATTTCAAGACCTTACAGATCTACTGTCACAATTCACCCTTGATAATTGAGTTTCTTATCTTGATTACTTCACGGCAATCAATTTTCAGCCCGGGAATCGAATTACAAACGCGGCAAAAGTTCGATGCAATTTCATCAATTCGCTTTTTTTTCTGCGATACAACGCTTACCGACACTCGAGTTATAAATTCTGCGAAGCATGTTTATCGAGCTTCAGTTTTTCCATCCGATTATTTACTGCCGTTGCACCCTTTTTTTTTTGCGAATTCTAAAGACATCGATTTTATTAACGAACGCATCGGCAATTTAATTATGTTATCGATAGTGTGCGAGTATCGACGCGTGTGACGACTTTAGGGAAATAGAATTGATTAATAATAATAATAATAATTCTTTATTAACCCTTTGCACTCGGAGCTATTTTAATTCGAAAATTAAGTTTTTTTTGTGTTAATATGAAATAATCGATTAGATACCAACATATTTAATAATGTAAACAATACACCAAGGGTTAATAATAAATTTACCGACGGTATTCCGCGTGGCCATTGTTTGCAATTGTCTTTCTGTGCGTTTTGTAAAACTTGTATTCAGCATAAAATTGTTTAACGTACTTCACAGAATGCTGGTAGCGGTCGTGGAATTGATAAATATTTTCAAATCAAAAATGACGAGATCGTCTCTAAAATAAGCTTTGCTAAAAGTGAGAAGATCCGTTGAATAAAATCTTGCAGTTTTCGAGAAGAAGATTTATTAACACTAGATTTACGGGACCCGTCAAAATGGCGGGTTCTAATATTCTTAATTTGCGATTATTAAGATTGTAAAAGTGCTTTCCCGAGGAATTATTTACCAAATTTATTTCTTTGGGTGTATATTATTGGAAAAATAGCCAAAAATTTGGATAGACACATCCTTGTAATGTTTATAAAGTAATGTGAAATAGTTATTTCTACAGCTCCGTAAATCTAGTGTTAAAAAACCGTTCGTCGGGCTCATGGCGGAGCGCAACATGTTTTTCAATACAAATATGGTCACTGTTCGAAAACTTATGAGCGGGAGATCGTACAGCGGTAGAAAATAATCGACTGGCACCACCCGGTGTTCCGTCGAAGAGCAGACACGTGTACAGCGCACAACTGGGTTCGTACTCACCGAGGCAAACGCATTTTGCACTGGTCTCTGGCCGGCTTCCCCTTGGATCGGAGGATCATAGCCTCGTCTTCCGCTGGCCGGATGTTCGTAACGAAACGGCACAAAGCTGCTTCGAAACTTTCCAAATACTTCAAATTCTTTCCCCTTCTTCGAGACGATTATCGGAGCGCGTTTAGAACACTCGTTTCAATTTCGTGGAACGAGGAGAAGTTCTCCTCGAGGGTTTTTCGGTGTGGTTGGTTGGTTATCAGGGATTCGAAAAGGCACAAGAGGGGACGGACGGGGTTACCTCGTCGAATTTTTGTTAAAAATTAAACGGGTACGGGGTAAGTTTGAACGATGCTTAAACTCGAATTAAGGCAACTGGTTCGCGGTCGGGCTCGAGGCCAATTCGTGGAGCGTAAGCTCGAAAACGAGAATCCCGCGGATCGACATTTCTCTTTTTGCTGTTTTTCTTTTTTTTTTGTTTTTTTTTTGTTAGTTTTTCAGTCTCTCCCGAACGGAGGAGAAACCTCGAAGAATTTTTTCACTTTTTTTTTGTTTGTTGTTTTTTTTTTGATTGAAAAGATCACAGTTTCGTTAAGGCTCTAACCGACAGTCTACGGGTTTTCCCGCTTGAGGCGTAGAGAGTCGCGAAAGGTGATGGGAGAGAAAGCGTTGCTTATTGTCACAAGTTCGAATTTGGACGGCAATTTAAGGCACGGGGAAGGGTTTTCGGTCGCGACAGCCCTGCATCGAGCACCAATGACCAAGCGGGAAGCTACGCGAGCCCTCGAGGAGAGTACTCGAAGAACTGAAACCGAACGCGAGCGGCAAACCGGAAACGGAAACGGTCTCGGAATGTGGTGTCCTCGTGAGAATGAGAAACTGACTTCTGAGATTACGCACTGTGGGGACTTGGGTTCGAGAAGAAAAAACTATGGTGGATTTAAGGACTCTTTATATTAGCCAGCCAGCCAGACGTCTGGCGCGCGACACTTTTCTTTCGTGCTACGTGCAGAAGGAAACCGTGAACACGCTCGAGCTGGATGGACGGACAGTCTCGAAAAGAAATATTGAAAAAATTGAAAAAATTTTGAAAATACTGGTCACAAAACCAGAATAGTAAGGTTCTGTCCGATGGTTTGTTCTGGCGAATATAAAGAGACCCTCAGGGTCTCTATGGCGGAAGGCCAGAGAAAAGAAAGAAAATACGAAACCGCGGGAACTGAACGACTCACCCCCACCGGAGAAACTGGAGGAGACCAAACCCACTTGGTCGAGGTTGAAGAAAGAATTGTTGAACTGTGTGAACTGTTGATGGTTGGTGGGCGAGTCACAGAAGGAATGAGGAGATAAGATTTTGTGGAGGAATCGAGAGGAAAGGAGCAAGAGCGAAGTGTGGAACAGACTTGGTACTCGTGTGCCGAGGGGATGATGCGAGGACGAGGACTAGGACGAGAACAAGGATGCTACCCCGACGGCTGTCGCCAAAGAAGTGATAGGTCTGCGGCCTTGCGCGCGGTACCCAAACCAAAGACACCACCGGAGGATGCACATGCGCTGATATACCATCACCGGCTCCGCATCGCGATTGGTCGACGTTGGTGGTGGTAGTTTTCCTTCTACCCCCACCAGACGGGCTCGCATCTTGCAACCCCTCTCGAGTATCATGGCACATGCACACACACGCGCCGACGGAATAATTCGTCTGTTGAAATTTCAGTTAATAACAGTTGTCTTCTTCCGATTCGATATCTCCCCCCCCCCCCTCTCTCATTCCCCTCTTTTTTCTCTCTCAATTGCAAGTTTAGGGTTTACCTTGCGGTGTGCGCTAACCCTCCCCGTGTTTTCGACGAATATATTCGACGTCAGGGGAATACAACTTTTGAAGGCCAATAGTTTACGGTAAATTCGAATTTCATTTACGAGTTGACGCGAAGCGACATTTAAGTGAAAAATAAAACATACACAGTGATCGGATTGCTTGCTAAATCAATGTTTTATGAATAGTTTGGTTATATTGTGTGGCTGAATGACGATGTTTGTTGTCTTCGAGAGGCAATGTGGAATACGTTCGACAGCCTTCGTAAGCCAGGTGAGGCATTTCATTGTCACACGAAAAATATTACTTTTCCTGGCTTAAGCACTGTCGTATTAGTCTACATACAAATTTTCAGATTTCTAGCTGGACTCAAAATATTTATGATTCCGTAGAGAGTTAACCCTTGCCGAACAACCATTTTGCTGAATCTTACCATCGATGTAACACCTGATAGAATACTGAAATGTGTAGTAATTGATTAGATACCAACACATTTAATAATCTAAACAATACTTTGAATACAATGGTATAGCAATTTTTAGTGGTGACTCTCTCCGAGTCACTAAGCGCTAAGGGTTTAACGTTAAAAATGGTAACTGTTAAAAATCGGACATTCTACGTGCAGCGACGTAACACCTGGACGAACCTGTACATAAAATTGCGAAACCGGGCGTATTCGTCGGAGTAATACGTCGCGGAGCACGAGGCAAGATGGCGGGAGCAGCAGCAGATCGACAGGAAGTTTTCATAACAATTTCGGTAATTTTCCTGGGGTCGAATTTAAACAAGCAGGCGCACAAAAGGTCCAGAACGAAAATCGAGCCCTATCGGACGAGGGGCCGCAAAGGGATGGTAATGCGAGTCCGCGGGTGGGAGGGAGGTCGCAACGGGGGTGGGAGAGTGTCACTCAGGAGCACGACGTGTAAGAGAATGGTCGCCATCCCGGGGGGTGAATTGAGATGTACAGGCAATTTATGCAGCAGCACTTTCGTTCGGAAGTCAGAGAGTTGACCATGAATGCTCGCAAACCAGCACGGGGACGATAACACCTCGCTTCCTTTGCAGGGAACAACGTGATCTTTCCTCTGTCGAGGATACATCTCTATGCTGCAATCTCTCAATTACCACAGGAATTGCACGATTCGAATACTTGCGATTATGGTACGTAGGGGAGAGTAAGGTGGAAGCACCAATAGTTGACCAGTTAAGAAAAATTCTCTGCGTAAACTTGACTTTTTTAACACTTTTTGGACACTGACTTCTTGAATTTCGCGGGACACCTACAGTCGATTTTCGTTTTCTTTTTTTTTCTTATGCTGGTACACTCGTCCCGAACATATGTTCACAGTTTCGGCTGTATAGCATTTTTTGTTTGTTTGCGAGAAGCATAAAGGATAGAAGTGTTTTGCCTGTTCGGCGGTTTTCTGCTGTCGAAAGAAATAGATCAAAGAATTTGCATCAAATTTTGTGTAAAAATGGAATTAAGTGCTCCAAAACACTTGAAATGTTGACAGTGGCATACGGTGAGTGTACTCTGAGTAAAAAAATGTTTATAAGTGGTACAAACTCTTCCGAGAAGGCCGAGAAGATGTTAATGACGGAGCTCGCCCTGGACGCCACAGCACGTCAACAACCGATGAAAACGTTGAAGAAGCGAAGAAAATGGTGTTGGGGAATCGTTGAATTACCATTAGAGAAGTTGCCGATGATGTCGGCATCTCGTTTGGTTCGTGCCAAGCAATTTTGACGGATGTTTTGGGCATGAGACGCGTGTCAGCGAATTTTTTTCCGAAACTGCTTAATTTTGACCAGAAGAAACGTCGCACGAGCATCGCTTGCGAGTAATCTTTTGGCCAGAAACAACACCACAATCATGCCTCAGCCACCATATTCACCGGATTTGGCCCCCTGCGACTTTTTCCTGTTCCCAAAACTGAAGAGACCCATGTAAGGACGGAGATTTGCAACGATCGAGGAGATAAAGACTGCATCGCTGGAAGAGTTCAAAGCTATACCAAAAAACGCTTATCAGAAGTGCTTCGAGGATTGAAAAAAGCGCTGGCACAAGTGTATTATATCTGAGGGGGATCACTTTGAAGGGGACAACATAAATATTTTGTTGATAAAAATAAAAAGTCACCTTACTTTTTGATCACACCTCTTAAATGCCTTTAGCCCTTATCAACCCTTAGAACTCGAGCAGCGCTTCAGAGTCGTCACCCGAATTTTAAGGGTGAACATGAGAAATTATATTTTTCAAATGGTCAGCTACCGATACGAGGTCAATTACTGGTGCCTTTACCGTAATTCGCAAATTATGAAACGAATAAAATTAGTAAACTATTTATTACATTCTAAAAGAAAGACTGCTTTAGTTGGTCCTTCTATCGTCCGAATAATTAAAAGGTACATGTTGAAACGAATATAGTTTATACATTTGTTATATTTTATGGAAAAGGTACTGCTTATTCGGTTCTCCCATATTGTCAGAATTCTTAATAGAACTATCGTAAACATAAGGTTTGAGAATCTTTTCCGAATAAAAATTCTAATTGCCGTAAGAATAATGTATGGTGTTTCATCGTTTTGTTAAACTTTACGGCGACGTAAAATTCCTCCTCGAGAGTTCATTCCACAAATTCGCTTTCATTCATTAAGTGGTTTAGACGAAAGCCAGCGAGATGTCACGGCACAGGGGATGATTCACCCTTCCAGGACAAAAATGAATTAGTTCCAGAGGAGAGGGAGGATTGAAGCGTGAAGCAGTGTAATATTCTCCATGAATGAAGTAAAGACTGCTTTATCTCCTTCTCGGAAGAAAATATTGAATCGTCATCGAGTTCTCAGAGCTTCTGATACTCTTACTTACTAGAATGTTATTCAAAAGTACGAAATATGATTTATAATATCGAGCTGTCGCTATAATCCTCGTCTCCATTACCACTCGCCATTGCTCCTTCCTAATTAATCTCTGAGTTTTATAAATTAAAAGGCAACGATTCGATCTGACATATTAATTCGAAGAGGAGACGTTTTCAGTGTTGAAATAATTATTACAAAACATTTCGACGAGAATGCGATGCGGCAAGCTATTATAAGCGGATCTTTATGCGAAATAACAATTTTCTACACGAATTGCAACGAACTGGAGTGAAATAGAGATTTATATTCTTTCTTAATTTGTTTATCGGGTTGCAAATAATATAACTGTATTTTATTATGTAACTATCCAGGTTGCACAAGCGTCTGACTATTTTTAAATAGATTTCTTTGGCCAAGAAATAATTCAAATCAGTTTCACGTCCAAATATTCCAATAGCTAGACTCTGCTGGACTGTGAATTTTTATGCAAAATAAAAAACTTGTCTAAATTAATTCCAAGCTATTTATCATTTGTTTTTTTATTTATTATTGGACACAGAATGGGTTACTTCGACTGTCCTAACAATCGAGCTGCGGAGCACTAAAAGTGTCCAATAAAAAATAAAAAAAAAAGATTAAATAAACGCCGGTGGATGGCGTGTCGTCAATAAGAATTGATTGTCCAATTTTCTTTCTTTATGAACGTTTTCTTGTGAAAGTGATCGCGAGGGTGGCCCAGCGAGAAGGATCACTGAAACATTTTTAAAGGTGCCACGAGGTGGTCCCGCACAATTGCAAAACACGACAAGGGTGGATATGGTTTATTCTGTTACAGGAAGAAGCATGGGGACGAGAGTAAGGGAATAAGAGCACGCCGCGCGCGCCAAGCCGGTTCCCTTTAGGGACAAATCTAAGAACCCCGCAGCGCGTGTCCCTTTTCCTCGGTTTTTGTCCACCTCTCTTCCGTCTCTGTTATTTTCTTGATTCGACTGTCCCTTTCGGAGCCATCAAGCCTTATCGTGGTGGCGTCAATCATTCTCTCCGTGTACGGTCAAACTTATCGTTCGATTAATCGCAATGACAATACGCCTGTCGATCCAAGTTACCGCCCGCCCCAAATCCATACGGTCGACTCTCGATGCAAAATTTTGTTCCCCCGAACCCGACTCTTGTTTAACGCACTCTGTCCGTGGCTGCGGGACCGCTGGATGATACTTTCGTGTCCCGACGTTCGCACCGTCGATGGATCGCCCAATTCCAATCCTGTCGTACTCGAAGCTCGCTATACTCGAGCTGTAGAACCGAGTTCTTTTCAATTTCGGGAAAATACGAAAATTTCGTTGAAAAAAAATATTAAACGAAATCAAATGAAGCCTTAAATGAAAAACAACTTGGATCGCGACAAGAGCGAGAGAAAAGAAAGTGACCCAACTCGGACCAAGGCAAGATCTCAGAGTAACGCACTATACTTCAAGGCAACGACACAGCGAGGTAGTAAACACCCGAAGGAGCCATAAAAGGAGGTTCAGATCCAGCGTTCAACAAAGAGTGTCGTGACATTAGGAAAGCGACACTCTCTGCAGTGCGGGATAGCCTTTTTCTAAATTAGTTTCCACTTAGATCTATCCTGCAAGAAAATTTCGGAACAGATACAAGCGAATTAATTGTTTTCGTATTATAATGTGTACAAATCGAATAGATTACAAGAAGATTTCATTTTGTTTACAGCTGAACGATAACTGAATTCTGCGTAAAAATTTATTGTCCTTCGTGTGTACCGATATGCACCGATCCGCAGTCGAATTATTACAGCGTTACATTTTACTTCCACATATTGACAACATATCAATGTGTATTGAGAACAGCATCAACAGTCGCATCTCAATCCCAGAGTAATTATAAAATATCATGCGAAACCTACCAGAGACCCGTAAGCAACCATCCTACAAAAGCAAATGTAATCGAAGTCGCCTAATTGGTGTACCTTCCGTTGCTAAACGGCTCGGATCTGCGAAAGGAGCCCCTGCTCATTGTCCCACTGAGTTTACTAGCTCGCTATACCTCTAACTCCAAGTATAAACTCGCCATCCCAATTATTACAGCATTACACTTTACCGAACAGCATCGATAGTCGCACACCTCTATCCGAGAGTAATTATAAAATGTACTAAGAGAATTTTACTTTGCGGAGAAACCGACGCAAGCCTAATCATGCGGGACCTAACCCAGACCCGTAAGCAACCATCCTGCACAAGTAAATGTAATCGAAGTTTCCTAATTGGTGGACCTTGCGTTGCTAAACGGCTCGGACCCGCGAAAGGAGCCCTTGCTCATTGTCCCACTGAGTTTACTAGCTCGCTATACCTCTAACTCCAAGTATAAACTCGCCATCCCAATTATTACAGCATTACACTTTACCGAACAGCATCGATAGTCGCACAGCTCTATCCGAGAGTAATTATAAAATATACTAAGAGAATTTTACTTTGCAGAGGAACCGACGCAAGCCTAATCATAAGCGCAACCATCCTGCAGAAGCACCTGTAATCGAAGTCGCCTAATTGGTGGACCTTCCGTTGCTAAACGGCTCGGACCTGCGAAAGGAGCCCTTGCTCATTGTCCCACTGAGTTTACTAGCTCACTATATCATTAACTCCAAGTATAAACTCGCCATCCCAACTTACTCCTCTTCTTGTCAGCAAAACAGAAAGCGCTGTATGGCTCCGACGCAGCCTGGCATTTGTTTCTTGGTGGACCCTGCTCTCTGTACAAAAGCTCGCATCATCGGCGCCGAAATGTCTGGACGATCGCCATTGGCTGGTCGTTTGACGTCACGAAGATTCCCGAATTCTAGCTTGCGGTCCCCTAAATCGTGATTAATTAACACCGGAACTGCCCGATACGGAACGACCCAGTTCGACGACTTCCTGTTTACGATCGTTGAAAACGCTAATCGACTTGAACACTTTTTATTTTGCATAAACGTGCGCAATTAAAAGAATTGCGATAGTTCTTTCTCAGTTCAGTAATATTTAGAAATATTATTATATTATTTTCAACCTATTAAATGTATTAAGAAAGAAAATAAATTTCTGTTTCACTCTGGTTTGTTGCAACTGAAGTAGAATATTTTGATTTTGGATAAAGACTCGCTGTGTCTACTAATTATTTGAAACTTTCTTAGATTTCAACACTCAACAAATTCAACTTCTCATCGTAAATTCTGTCGGCGTTTGCATTCAAATTCTCGACAACAAAATCCGATATGTAGAATAACAATGAAGTCGACTATAGACAATTGGGGGTTGTTGGGGACACGTTCTCCAGGAGGAAGGTAACTGCATTTGGGCTGCAGCTCGACAGATGCGTAGAACGCGTAGATCGTTGGATCGACAAGCCGGAGAAGGAAAGATAATTCATCGAGATACGGTCGAATCAGTCAATAGAGATCTTCGACGTTTGTTGTCGCTTGCGTCGGGTCATTTCAGGAAGATTCGGCTGATTTATGGAAAGTACCATGTGCTTGATCGTACTAGCCGGTTGAGTCACTCTTCTTGCATTGATCAATACCCCAACAATGTTATTTAAAAAAGCGGAACTACCATGCAATCCTTCACACAAAAATGTCGCAGCTTTATGAAAATAGCTAAATGTGCAGCTTTATGCTTCCGAATAATGCAAATACGCCTCGTAAACGTAAAAATAAACTTCAGGGCGATCGCGGCCTAGATTGATCTTTTATCTACCGCTTTTGACTGCTGAGTCAGAGTTTCAAGAATTTCTGATTTCGAATAAATATCGAATTGATTCGAAACTGTGTGGCGATTGATTTGTTCGAAAACTTTGCAAGGCAGAGCATTGAATGCCCATCACTACTCGCAGTTCGAAAATGACTCTCAAAATATTTTTTCCTTCAAAAAAGCAGCAGAAATTTGACAACGGTCGCCGCAGACTATAAAGGCAGGGGGATGCGCGAAGGTGCATCGGGACCCACCCCATCTCATCACGAGATGCCTATTCAAATTTTACGGGCCATATTTGTCGCAATTAAGTATCGCGTTTCCGGGCTTATGGGCCAGAAGTATTCCATATTGAGTGAGGGACGCGTTCGGCCGGGTGATTCTCGCGGAATAAAGATAAATTCGTGGACACACACACTCTCTCTCTCTCTCTCTCTCTCTCTCTCTCTCTCTCTCTCTCTCTCTCGGCCGCGAGTCCCCTGGATCCTCGGATCCGGAGGGGTAAGTTTATGACACGAACGGGGGTAGCAGACACTCGTCTGACTCATAGCCGAGAAGGTGGGACGACAACCGGGTGAAACGAGCGGCAGACGAGCTGCAGTTTTACGAGGTCCCCGACGAAAGAGACCGAGGCACTGAATGCGATTTGCAAATCGGAAGCGGCTACTCGAATGACTCGTACTTACAGTATCGTCGTATCTCTTTCTTACGTCCGCCCGGCTCTTCTTCGTTTCTGTCTCTTCGTGGTCGTGTGCGCGCGCGTGTCCCGGTTATGGCAGCTCGTTCGTTCTCAGCTTGTTCCTCAGGTCCTTCTGAAAACTAACCAACGTAACCGAATTAGACGCCTTCCGCGGTGGTTCTCGCGACGAAAGGTAATCACCAGGGATGGGATCAAGTACCTCGCAAACAGGTTCGAACCTTGATTGGTGGAATTCGAACTCTATACGAGGTGTGATCAAAAAGTAAGGTGGCTTTTTATTTTTATCAACAAAATATTTATTTATTCGTCAATATTTATGTTGTCCCCATCAAAGTAATCCCCCTCAGATATAATACACCTGTGCCAGCGGTTCTTTCAATCCTCGAAGCACTTTTGATAAGCATTTTTTGGTATAGCTTTGAGCTCTTCCAGCGATGCAGTTTTTATCTCCTCGATCGTTGCAAATCTCCGTCCTTTCATGGGTCTCTTCAGTTTTGGAAACAGGAAAAAGTCGCAGGGGGCCAAATCCGGTGAATATGGTGGCCGAGGCATTATTGTGGTGTTGTTTCTGACCAAAAAATTACTCGCAATCGATGCTCGTGCGACGTTTCTTCTGGTCAAAATTAAGCAGTTTCGGAAGAAACTTCGCTGACACGCGTCTCATGCCCAAAACATCCGTCAAAATTGCTTGGCACGAACCAAACGAGATGCCGACATCGTCGGCAACTTCTCTAATGATAATTCGACGATTCCCCAACGCTATTTTCTTCGCTTCTTCAACGTTTTCATCGGTTGTTGACGGCCTTCTCGGAAGAGATTGTACCACTTATAAACATTTTTTTTACTCAGAGTACACTCACCGTATTCCACTGTCGACATTTCAAGTGTTTTCAAAATTTGATGCAAATTCTTTGATCCATTTTTTTCGACAGCAGAAAATCTCCGAACACGCAAACCACTTCTAACCTTTATGCTTCTCGCAAGCAAACAAAAAATGCTATATAGCTGAAATCGTGAACATATGTTCGGAACGAGTGTACCAGCATAAGAAAAAAAAAAAGAAACCGAAAATCGACTGTAGGTATCCCGCGAAATTCAAAAAGTCACCTCACTTTTTCATCACACCTCGTATATCTCGAGTTCTACGAAGTTCTAAAGAAGTTTTGTAATTGGATTAGTAGTGGTTCGCACCGATATACCCGAGCCGATATCAATCATCGACTCCCTGCGGCGTTGGCCGGCAGTGGAGTGGGTAGGCACTGGATAAATTCTGGGTAGATCGCGGAGAAATATCGCGACTTTACTGTAATAGGCTTCCAGTGGGTGAAGTGTTAAGGTGGGTTCCGAACCCACTTTGGGCACCACAGTTTTAGATATCACATGGAAATCTTTTCCCAATGAGAAGACCGCAATTGGAAATGTTTCCAGAGGTGCCGGCGGGATTCGAACTCGCGACCACGGCGTGTTCGTAGTCGCGAGCTTTATTCACTGAACCACTGCGCGACCCAGAAGAAGCGTATTCCCCGAGCTCATGTTTCAGTAAAACATGTCCTACTAATTAATTATCGTGTAATACGCTGTTTGCGTCACAAAATAAATGTAAGAAACGACAGGATTTCAAAAAATCAATCTGTTACATTTTATTAGGTTGGTAACTAAATTCGCGACCTTTTGTTCCGTAATTCTTTTATTGTATCATAACCTCATTCGAAAGCTCTGAATTTTGCGATTAATTTGATATGAAATACTCCTGCTTAAAAAATATATATGAATGACTTTGTTTGAGAAAATGTGGAGGTCGCGAACTTAGTTGCCTACCTAATACTGAAGTATAAGTGTCGTAGGACATGCGTTCAAATGGATTTGTTTGAATTCATCCACTTAACACAGTTTTAAGCGAACGGCAGGTTCTTATGCAAAATAAAAATGTTCCGTCGGAATTGCAACAAACTGGAGAGAAATAGAATTTTCTTTTTAATTACAGTGTTACGTCGCATCTCAACTGCTAAGTTATTAGCGACGTCATAAAGTAAGTGGGGATATACTACATTGTTTGTTTGATAAATTTGGTTATTTTCTTCCTTGACATGCTTAACAGGTTGAAAATAATGGCACAACGTTTTTAAATATTTCGAAAGTTTTTAGTTTTTGTAAGTTACACCTGATCATTTTTGTCATAAATTATAAATGCATCAAATCCGTTGTCTAGTTACAAGAGTTTGAAAAATGCGACTCACGATGCGAGATTAACTATGTTTTTTTTATAATATACACCGAAGGAAATGAGCTTGTTGAATAATTCATGGAAATCGAAAATTTAAAAATATTTTAACCCGTAAACCTGGTGTTAAAACTGAGCAGCGTATAATGGCGTTGAATGTTCAACATTTTAGTTAAACTACTGCGTACGCAGAGTTGTCGTTCGTGTAATTTTGACAATACGCACGCGACATTCAATGGGATTCCTTGCACACCGATGTAGATGCTCGACTCATGAGTTCCATGGAACTGGTAGTGCTTGTAGTATGAGACATCAGAGCCCATGAAACGTGCTCGTAAGAGAATTCGCACTGCATTCAGACAGCTAACGTTCGAGCAACACGAGCGACCATAGAGCCCAGAACTGTAGTAGCCGTTTGTCTAGATTGGCTCAAAATGGAGCTACTTCTTTCGTAGAAGATGTACGGTAAAGTCGCGTTATTTTGCAAACGGCTGTGTTCTGCACGGAGAAATATCTGCATTACCGCGCCGAAAGTACATGGGAAGCCGAACGCAGAAAAGGACAGCATGTAAGCACGAATCGCGCTGTCCTTCCTTTCGCCCGAAACTTTCATCGTCAATTAAACCACCGAATACAGTTGAAATTATATCGTGTTTACTGACATTTCAATCAGAAAAATGCCACAAATAAGTTGGCGAAAGACCCATAAAAGAATAATGAAAAATAAAGAAGTTTTGGAGTTGGATTACTACTGGTTCACACCGATATACCCGAGGCGAGATCACCTGCGGCGTTGTCCCGCTATTTGTGTGTTTTCTCGTGTAACTTTGGAGAATTGAAATTTTGCACGAAGATTCCGAATGCAGATCTCACGTGCAATGGATTCATTGCAAGGTCCGTAACGTTTGCGATACAATGTTGATGGGTGACGCGGATCGCTAAATTATTCCTAAGCCAGAATACTGGCAAGGAAAAGTCACGCATTGAAAAATAGAAATTTGGAACATGCGTTGATGCGGACGAAATTTTTCAGAGGTTGTGCATCACCGACATCCTGAAACGTGACAGGGAGAAGAATGAAAGTAGCAAAGAAATATAGAACACAAGAGTTTGCGGATCGGCTGAAACGTCAGGGGGCCAGAAAACTCCATCTTTGCCGGTGGGGGTGGACAACAGGCGAGACGGCGCCACCGAGATTTTCGCGACTATCTCAAGGTCCGAGCAAATAGCTACCAAAAACAACCGGGGAAACAATTAAAACACAAAAACTAAATGCATCGATCTCTAACGACGCGTCGCCAGTCGAACCAAAGTGAACGATATTTCTGTAAAACAATGGCCAAGCCTGGCTTCTTTAAGGGACGTAACCTTGAACGGTTGAGAAATAAGAGAAATTCAACGATTCTTTTTATACAGGGTGTTTCGTCCGATTATGACATGTTGATTTGTTTCGGAGCAAATTGAAACAAACAACAAAGATAACGCTATCGAAGCGGTGGGCAGATAGCCGGGCGTAAAATCCATAACCGAGACGAAAGATAGAGGGCACAGGTCACGCGAGTGCGAGTGAATTAAAGAATAAAGAAGCGGGATAAAAGGTCGACAGAGAGGAGAGAAGAATAAATAAAAACCTGAGGGTCGAAACAGAGAGAGAGAGGAAAACGGAGAAGAGTTTAAGAAAAGAGAGGCTAGAGGGAGAGAGAGAGAGAGAATGCAACGGTACCAAACGTTGAAAGAGAGGACACACGAGGCGACGAGGACGAATAGGAGGGATGAGAGGGAGGAGAGAGAGAGAGAGAGAGTGAGGGGTTCAAGAGAGCCAGAGGAGGTGGGCGCTGGCGGCGTTATGACGGGCGCCGGGGGTGGCGCCGCGACGCTCTGGCGCCTCCAACGCCGAGACGCTCCAGTGATGTTGGCTCCATGCACCTACACATCTCCACCTGTCCGTCGCCTCCCCTCTACCGCGATATTCACGTACACTTAACTACGTGGTCGCAATGAGAGTTTGAGATTCTAGTTCCCACATGTACCCGTGCATTCTACCTCTGCGCCCTCTAACCACCACCCACCAATGTTCTCTCTCTCTCTCTTTCTCTCTTTCACTCTCTCTCACTCTCTCTCTCTGGGCTTCAGGTTCCAGCATTCACGCACAGGGGCTTGTTGTGGGATTAAACGAACATCGGGACAGAACCGAAATCCATTCTCGATTTTACACCGGAAAGGTCGGACCGTCGCCGACATTCGGCGAACAACAAAAGTGTGTTCCAACAACAGGCTTTCGATGTCTATACGCAATCTTGATCGATAGTTAGTTATGTTAAGTAGTTACTAACGAAAATCACGGGCTAATCAAATATGAATTACATAATGTATCCCTTCAATCAATGTATACAATGCATACTTTGGAAATTATTGAGGGTGAACAAGTTGCGTGGACCACTCTGTATAATAAAAAAGATACGGTGGCTGCAATAAAACAAAATATTTATTACGTAGCTAGATTATATAAAACAAGTTCAAATTTATAAATCGTGAACATAATTAAAATTTTGTTTTCTAATCAATTAAAGTTCATATTTCAAATGTCGCATTATCGGCGACAACGGAATCCAAAGGGTTAACAAAATATTTATTCCTTGGCTGCATTTATAGATATATGTACAGAAATGAATACGGTTCCAGGGACCACACACAGTGTATATGTATAGTGTTTCAGATCCCGTATCTACGGGTCCGTTACATTGTAACTCGCGGTGTCTTTAGATATCGAATCAAAGACAAAGCCGCGTTTCTTTTAGTCCGCTGACGTGATCCCTTTCGGACGTTTTTCTTTAAACGTATCAACGACGAGCTGCCGAACTCTGTTCAGTCACAGCCTAGCCTTAGTAGGGAGAACATCTAAATAAATCAAGTTCAAAATTCAATACCTTTTTTTTAAATTAAATTACATACCTTGCATCCCAAAAACCAATAGTATTATATAAAACAAGTTCAAATTTATAAATCTAGAACAAAATTAAAATTTTTTTATGTTTTTTAGTCATTTAAAGTTCATATTTCAAATGTCGCATTATCGGCGACAACGGAATGCAAAGGGTTAACAAAATACTTATTCCTTGGCTGCATTATATAAAACAAGATCGAATTTATAAATCTTGAACAAAATGAAAATTTTGTTTTCTAATCATTTAAAGTTCATATTTCAAATGCCGCATTATCGGCGACGATAGAATGCAAAGGGTTAAAATACTATTTTCTTTAAGCAAAATAAAATCTAAAATATCTAAAATGTCTAAAATATAAGACTGAAAGGCTGCTCAGCTGTGTGTGCGTGTAACTTCCAAAAAGCACCGCGAGAACCGCAGGTAATAAAACCGCCCCTAGGGTCGTAAGGTGGAACGCAAGTGACAATTGTACAATAAAACGGAGCCTAGATCGTCGTGCTTATAACGCGTAATCTCGTAATGGGCTTGTTGCACACGTAGCGACGTTATGGAAGAATCATAACGGCAGTAAATCCGATCAATCAACACGCCCCATTCCATCAAGTCCTGTGACACCCCCTTCGCCCGCCGTTACCGCCGAATGTCTTGCGCGTTTCCGCGAAATTTTGCGATTAATGGTCGGCTTCGACGGATCAATAGACGATTTCGACTAAACATCGTCGCACCGCTGTTGATTTTGGCTTTCATCAGCCGCGGAAGTGGCTGTCATCGCGTAAAATCGATCCTACCTGATCTTCGATTTTTTTCAAACCTCCAAAGTACCCCACCGTCGTGGATAATGCTAAATCATGCGGTCGAGTAACCATTAAGAATTTCTCCCGTTTAACCCTTAGCACTCGGGCGACTCAGAGAGTCGCCACTAAAAATTCTCGTAGCTCTATTCAAAATATTGTTTAGATTATCAAATATGTTGGTATCTAATGAGGAGACTGCGGATTTGATGCATTTGTAACAAAAATGAGTAATTGCAATTTGAAGCAGTAGTAAGATTTAAAAAATTGAAGACTATCGATATTCGGTAAAGTCGCGATATTTTTCCAACGGCAAAAGAGGTTCAACCGTGTCGTGAATTGAACAGGTAAATTTGATCGCAACTATGTCGTGTTTGGTCTCGTCTCAATCAGAAAAATGTCACGAACATGATGCTAAACGATTGATAAAAAAATGATTAAAAACAATAAAGTTTCGTCACTGGATTAATAAATAAAAGTATGATATTGAAGATAATGGAATGTACTTAAGTTGGTTTCTAATAGAACATCTCCCACAGACACCGAACACCAAGCGCGGAAAGCGTCGATTTTCGCCTAACTTCGGTGAAAAGGGTCGATGACCGGTCCAAGTTTGACCGATCCGGGTAAAAGGGGATTGTGCTTTTACGCAGGACGGAAACATAAGCCGATAAGTTCTGCTCTGATCTCGACGCGGTAAAATCTTCTAATAAGTTGAGCAAACACCGAATCATTGTTATTTTTATGCGAACCGTTCATTGAATCGATGACACGGGATGGAAGTGCCCCGGCTGAATGTACGGTTGGTCCATTAGGTGCGTTGTAACCTAGAACTACGTAAACAAGGGTGATCTTGGATTAAATGCGACGGACGGACAGACCGTAAGGGGACGAACAATTACCGAAGAAAATTGAGACAAGCAGCGCTACGAAAGGACAGGTGTGTAATAATCAAAATAAATTAACGGCTCCGACGGAAAATTATAACTGGCGTGGAGATCTGTCACTCTGTGCTCGACTACACTAGAGTACGTAATAACAAAAAATATTACATGCGTCCAATCAATTTGACCGAGCAAAGTCAGCCAATGTTTACGCTTCTTACTCTAATTTCTTTTGCGTACAAGATACAAACTTGCAATTCTATATGGATACTTTGAAGGACATATCTAATACACAGGACGTGTAATATGTGCATATATCCTATTGTGTTATAAGAAATATACAAATACATCAAATGCTCTATCATTTTGTCCGGCACTGTACATTTATTTTTTCCTTCTCCTCCGCTTCCTCCACCCCCCTCCCCCGGAGAATAATTAAACGTCAAATCATACACTTGCCACGCCGTTTATATTCGCTTTGATATTTAATACATTTAATTAAGTAGGTACGAACGCTCGATGCGTATTTGTTCTTATCAGAATTTAATTATAAAATACGCGCTATGCGCGTATTAATCGGCGCTTTCTCTTATTGTATTATCTTTTCATTTATTTTTTTATGCTAAACGTATTGTAACAAATAGATGTTTTGGAATATAATGTCAGTTATCGGTGATATTTTAAATAATGGTACAGCAATTTTTAGTGGTGACTCAGAATCGCCATTCCAGGTGCTGATGGTTAAAACTATGAAATCAAAAATTTGCAAATAGAACACAGTGTACGCGAACGTAGGAATATTTTTGTATATTATGCGATTCGCATTAAGATCCACGACTATTGGGTCTGTCATGTAAAAATGAATTCCAGTGTACTTGCCAGGATAGGTCGTAATTTCTGTAACGGTTCGAATAAGAAATGCGAAAAATCGGCAGCAGATGTGGCTTTACCTGACAACAACGAGTTTATGAGGCAGAAGTAAAACGAAAGTAAATCGACAGGGGGTCGCAGAGAACTCGTCATTCATTTCCATTTATTTCCATATCGTGCAACCAGAAAATGCTCGATATACCTTCTAAAAAAAAAAGGAGAAAAGAAACTGCAACCTAAGCAGCACAACAGCAGCGAATTCCAAATAAAAGTGTACAAAAGACATGTACAAAATAAAAATGTACAAAAGAAATGTAAAAAATAAAATTTCTTATGTCAAATCGAAAATTCAGTGTACGTTTTTATACACTCGTTAAAATCGTATTGTATTATAAACTATGAAATTGATCAATCCTTTTATGGTCTAACTTTTCTAATGATCTCTAGTGCGACCTCCAGATGCCGTTTTAACGAACATTAACGTCCTATGATTAATATTAATTTTTCGCCACTGCGGGGTGCAATCGCATACGATATAATTGGCTGCAAGTGTTCATTTGGATTCAATGAATCTCTCCAATCATTCTAAGAATTCTGTAACGAAGTCGTTTGTCTGCGATTCGAGAGGATCGGATCGCAAAAAGCAGACAATTCCGGCGAGACGAGAAGCAAACGACCCTGAAATTACATGATTATTCAAAATGACCGCGACCCACCAACGCAATGATCCTTGATATCTACTGATCACAATTCAAGGATCATTACACCTTCGGTAAAAGTTGACTGACTCAGAGTCACCAACAATATATTTCATCAAAATATTGTTTGCGTTATTAATTATGGTGGTATCTAATAAATTACTAAACATTTTCAATTACGAAAGTATTATATGAGATATTATATCATTTTCGTATCCATAAAAATCGTATAGAATGGAATTATTCCAGATCGAAAGAAATGTTTAATTTTCGAGTTAAAATAACTCCGAGTGCATAGGGTTAAATCTTAATTATTAATCTTAATTTTAAATTTTGAATCAACCTACTGTTTTACATTATACTCGGCCATTTTTGTCCTAAACGCATAAAATCTCCAGTCGTCTAATAACGAATCACGCGCGAGTATATCTAAAAAGGTTTCCTAACTCCACGCCACAGAATTAACTGTGAAATTTCTAAAAATGATCTTTCTTTATGCGACTTTATGGGAGCGTACCGTTAACGCTATTCCCGTGGAGTCATTGCGCAATAATCTAATATTTATTCAACATTCGAGACCGGAGTTATATCCGCTCGATCCTCTCGACACTCTCAGAGGCGTGCCTCTCTCAACGAAGAACAATAAATCTCGTTATATAATAAAAATAGATTGTGCATCGAGTCACGTTGCCGTCCAGCTGGAAAGTCGCAAGAACTTTCCGAAGCCTAACAAACGCGGAGAAATCGAGCGGTCGCACGTATATAGTTTTCCCGAAAATCACTTTAAACGTCATCCGGCCGGCCTTACCATCCTTTTCGTCATCGAACAATGAGACTATGATGATCAATCACAGCGGTAGTCGACGGGAAATCAATCGACGCCGCGACGAGACGATTAATTATTCGCAATTAATGAAATTTACTTGGGACTCCGGTGGCGGTTCTCGCGGACCCGATTACCAAGTCAGGAAAAACTACAGAACAGCTACCTACCCTCGATGATTCTTTGATACGTTGAAGAAATCGATATTTCGCACAAGTTTTTCCTTCGCACAGCAACGGTCTCTGCCGTAACTGTCAGCTACGGGGTGATTTTGGGAAATGGGACAAGTTACTGCTCTTTTTTAATCGCAAAATACGTAATCAGCTGAGACTGAACACCGGGGTGGACCTTATTTTTCGACTAACGAATTTTTTTCACGACAACCCCTAAAATTGTGCCACTGAACGAAAAAATAATCTGTGCGAAATTTGAAGTTGATAGAATAACGGGAAATACTGCCGCATCGACTTTGAACATCTTTTAATTTCGTAACTCGTTTTTCTCCACTGCAGTATATTATCAATATATATGTTTATATATCGTTGAATTTGTCTTGGTTACGCATTATAACAATATAGAAACAAAATGTAATATTAATTTCAAAAAAATAAATTCGAGACCTTGAAATCTCAAAAATTTCTTTTTCTTTTGCATTGTATTTAATTTATTAAACAGTACAATTTTTGTCTAAGAAATTTTTTTCACGAAGGGCTGTGATACACTTTATAGCAGTGGATTACATACTTATATTTTTTGGGACAAAATATTTCTCCAAACTACTGTAGACTTCTGTAGACTTCTTCTGTACAATCATTCGAATCAAATCAATCTTGAGCTAGAGAAAGAACTGTAACTTTCATTTGATCGTCCGGAAAACGATTTTTCAAAAAGTTCTTGGTTTGATTTTTCTGGGTGTTCAGTCTCAGCCGATTATGCATCATGCGCCTGGCTGCGGGCCGAGAGTTTCGTGCTCTATTATCATTTTCGTGGAATCACGTGCGTGCAAGAGTCGCGCGTCTCATGCACACATTGAGCCGCGTATACAGGCAGTCTCATAATTGATGGCACACACTTTAAATCGGAATAACTATTTTACGAATGGACCAAACGACTTCAATTTTTCTGCCCAGCTAGATTAGTTTCCTAGATGACACGTCATAAAAATTTTAGAAAATATCGTTCACGAAAATTTAAAATACGTGTTTTTTACATTCATACATTAGGGGTGCCCGTAAATAATGTCGTCTTTGCAGACTGATGAAACATTGCCACCTCATTCGCGGACTACATAATAATATTCGATAATGATAATAAAATTTATTAACATTTAATTTGTAGTGTGCTTATTGCAAAGTAAAATTTTATACAAATATCAAGAAACTATAAATTGGTATTAATTACTACTTAAATACAGTAAAGTCGGGTTTACTGTTCAACAGCCGTATTTTTGGTGGACAGTAATCCTGGTGTTGTGATCGTTTTTTTTTGTTACTTCAAAGGAGAGTCCGAACATAGAGAAGGACAGAATGAAATTCAAAGGAGAAGCCGAACACAGAGAAGGACAGAACGAGTGTCTCTTTCTTTCCCATACGCTGTCCTTCCTTGCGACCGAAACTTGAAACGTCGATTTAACCACTAAATACAATTGGAATTACATCGTGTTTGGTCTTATATTAATCAGAAAAACGCCAGAAATACGATAGTGAAATTTCATAAAAATAACACTGAAAATTAAGAAAGTTGAACATTTCGATTCATTCGAGTCAATCATCGCCGCCAGTGGAATGAGAACGCACTGGACTTAGAACCCGGTGTTGACTCTGGACGGTAAACCCGACTTTACTGTACTACTTAAGTTTTCGTTACAAGAACAATGAAAAGAGTCGTGAAAAGCAAGTTTTATTATCTTCTTTGCGATTCAGATTAAAAACGCAATGTTTCCAAAATCTTCACGACATGTCATCCAGCTAACTGATCCATCTAGCTTGGCAGATAAACTGAAGTTGTTTCATCGATTTGTGAAATGTGTTAATCCGATTCAAAGCGAGTGCCATCAATTATAAGACTAACTGTAGCTACCAAGCCCGCGATACTATTTTCAAACGTTCGGCAACCGTATTATACACGCGCGGGACATACGCACGATGCTATTTATACACTTCGAACCGGAACTGTATTTTCCAGGCTCGGACAAGTCCCGATGACTTCACGAAAACAGCGCTGAGGGTGTCGAAAGGGTTACACCAGGTCACTCACGTCGAAAGAACGTAACCTTTTGAGAAGCACACCGGGTGGAGCAACAACTCCGATCACTGAGACTGCGGATTTTATATATTTATAGTAAAAACGTGTAGGTCAGTGTGGCTCTTAAATTCGACTTTCGAATTTCCCCAGGGTTGTTGCAAATCATTTAAAAAAAATCTGTGCAAAGTTCAAGCTCGATCGGATAACAAGAAAATGTGTCCCAAGACGATTAAACATTAAAATCATTTATTTAATGCTCATAAAACCGTTTTTTTTCGAATATCTTCTAAACTATTTACCGCGTCGAAAAATATGTTAAACACAAAACACATTTTTCGCTAATGTTTATTCATAAAAGATAATGAAACCGCACTTAAAATTTTCGAATTTCAGAACAAGTTTTTGGTTTTTGGTCCGACGTTTTCCTCAATTTTTTCGAGGCAATTAGGCGGTGGACTCGTTTCCAGGATTGCAAGGGTGCGGGATTCGCGTTCTGATTTCACGATAATACAAAAGTGGGGTTTTTCAGTAGTCGAAAACGCTGGATAAAAGATCGATCTAGGGCGCTATCGCTCTAACGACAGTGTCTTATAATTCAACATAACACTCCTCAACGTGGAAGACCCTGTAGAAGGATTGAATTATCGGAAGATAGTTCTTAGAAATGTTAATGTAAATTTACATTTTGATTGGACAGGTCTGGGTTGGGTCGTACGTGGTGTGACGAAGCTCAGATAAGATAGAATTTCGCGTGCATACAGTCTTCGCAGGTTCGCTAGATCGCAAATAGTGTAAAAAAGATGAAACTTTCTGTTTTTATCCCACTTTGATGCTTCTGTAAGCTACAAATATACAGGGTGTACCAGATAAAGTGTTACAAGCTGTTGTCTCAGAGAATCTAACGAAGATATCGAATTAATTTCTTTTTTTAATGAAACGGTTAAGGAGGGCTGTACATATTAATATTTGAATATGTATTAAATTTGTTGGGGGAGAAAGGGGGGACACCAACATTTTTTTAAACGGAAATTATTATTTATTTTTCGTTATTGTGATACCACTCGTTATAAACTCGATAGAATTTACGTGAACGTTTCTTTTTATTGCGCGTAGTTAAAGTTATAGCGAACAATTGAAATTAATAAAAATTTTCAGCCTAATAAATGCGGAAGATGCAGTACAAGTGACGTGTTCGATTACTTGTTGATAGATCAATGATCGGAGATCCTTGAAATCACTTGATCGCTGGTCAGTTCTACTATAAATCAAACGAGTCGAAGATACAATTTAAATATGTGTCCGCTGAGGTTACCAGAGTTATCGGTAGCGACTGCATGAATAACGATTAATTCATGCAAGTCTGAATGGTAGCTTTTATGCATGGGCAATAACATCGTTCACTGTGCAATTGTAATTTTGCGCAGTTCAATTGAAAATGAACAAAACATACCGATACAGTAATTGAAATAGCTAATAAAGCGTATGTATAGCATTCTGTCTAGTATTTCAAATATTTGGGTCCAATTTACGAACTATTATGAGCCTACAAATTTTTGTAAAGCATATTTTCTATAATCTTGTATAATGAATTCGGCATATCAGTGTGAACCATTGCTAATCGTAAATTACATGTACAAAACGTTGCCTAAATCGAGTGTACACCTACTGCCACAAAAGATACAGATACACAGTAATTTTAAACAATTTTTTTCATCGCGTTATATGGAAGTCTACCGTATTCTTCATTATTTCTTTACGAGACTTCCGCTAACTTATTTGCGGCATTTTTCTAATGAAAATTACATTAAACATGATATAATTTGAACTGTATTTAGTGGTGTAACGCTAGAACTACCGGATAAGTCAAAATGAAATGTTCCTGATATCTTCTATTAGAAATATTAAAATTATAAATACGTTTTTGTGAGAAATTTTGTTAGTCAACTTATCTATCGAAGTGCAGATTTAAACGAAACTGTTACAAAATCTAAACAAATGCAATTTTGTCATTATTATAAGGCAATGTATAATGCCAAGCAATTTTAACGGAATTTTGGAAACACAATTCATGGATTTTGCATCACGATAATGCAACTGCTCGCGCATCGTTGCTTGCGAGTAATTTTTTTGCCAGAAACAACACCGCAATCGTGCCTCGGCCACCATATTCACCGGATTTGGTCCCCTGCGACTTTTTCCTGTTCCCAAAACTGAAGAGACCCATGTAAGGACGGAGATTTGCAACGATCGAGGAGATAAAAACTGCATCGCTGGAAGAGCTCAAAGCTATATCAAAAAGTGCTTATCAGAAGTGTTTCGAGGATTGGAAAAAGCGCTGGCACAAGTGTATTATATCTGAGGGGGATTACTTTGCCGGGGACAACATAAATATCGATGAATAAATAAATATTTTTTGATAAAAATAAAAAGTCACCTTACTTTTTGATCACACATCGTAAACATAAACGCATCAGTCGCCGGACTCGAACGTGCCGAACGGATCCGTGTGCACGGATCCTTAAGGGAATAGACTCGTTTTTCCAGGATTGCAAGGGTGAAGGATATCGGCGGTTCTCTGATTTTCGCGAGGCTCTTCGCAGGAGAGCCGATCGGAAAATAAAGATCGTCACTTCGAATAAATTCAATGAACGCCTAAATGTCGGCTTCTCAGCAGACCCTCGTTCGACGGCGGTAATTAAATTGCGAATCTGGCTCGACTCCACGGAAATAAATCTGCGGCCGAGCGTCGGGCACGCGTCGCGCGAATTAAGAACTCTAAATCCGCGAGCGTTCGGCAAACACGGCGCGAAGGTTTATCGGCGAGCATCCGGGAACGAAAAATCGATTCCTTTCCAGTTTGGCGATATTTCTCGTGCTCCACATTCGTTATCGGTAGACTGCCGATCTTTATGGTAAATGAACATTGTGAAAAACGAGAGTCAACTAGAAATCTATCGTAGACCATCGTATAGGGTGAAATGCCCTAACCAAGTGTGGACAAGCCAAAAGTGATGCCTAAATCTGGATAATTGAATTTTTATGGTAAAACCAATAACAAAGAGTTTAAATCATTATTTTCCATATTCTGGGGCCTTAGCTACAAGTGTAAATATCAGTGAATATCAGTTGATTAAGAAATCAACTGAAATTTAAAAATAAATTCAAAGTTTACCTGAAACCAGTATACAAAATATAATTTTCCATCTCTAATTATGGCTATCGACAGAATGTAATTTAATAAACATAATGTATTTACGTTTTTCTTTAGTACACTGTCGTTATTGACAATAAATTCACCTTTCACTTAGAAGCTGGGGTGTCGTAACTTAAAAAACGAAATTGGACTATAAAATTCAATCACCCTATAGATAAAAATTTTTGTCAGACCTCGGTTCAATAAGTTCTTTATTCGGTGTAAAAATGTCTATGAATTCGTCGGTCAAAAGCCCGTAAAAGAACAAAAATCAATTTTATTTTAGCAACCTTCAAAGCACTGAGATTAATTGAACACTGAGATCATGTTGCGCTCCATTTTTACGAAGGCCTATAAAAAATGCATATAATAGATCTGCGTCGAAACGATTCTCGCGATAAAAATATAAATCTAAAATTTAAAAAAACAATAATCTAGCTAATTAAAAACAAAAATTAAAAGGCAGCGTACGAAAAAGACATTGTTTTCCGGTTATTTCGTGTTCCATCCGTTCCCTATTTTATCTACGAGAAAACAATAGCCGATAAAACTGCACAATAACTAAAGTGATATAATAATTTTTCCGTATTCCCTCCATCTATTAAAAAATATAAACAGTAGAGCTTTGTAGGAATTAAAAACTAACAATTGTATACTTACATATAGTATAAATAAAAATAGTATTATCGTGTACTTCTTTAACACCGAATCTATTCCCCATTTCATTGGAAAATCTAAATAGTAGACCTTGTAGTAATTAAAATAATAAATATAGAGTATTATCGTGTACTTTTTCAACGCCGTATATTACGTACTAAATATACAACTAAATAAACGTGTAAATGCTAGTATTCAAAGTCGAAAACTCGTCAGGATCCAACAGAATAAATATAAAGAGTACATATTATCGTGTACTTGTTTAACACCGTATATTACGTACCATACAAGTAAACGAACATGTCAGCAGTAATAGCCGACTCGAATGATCAGTATTCAAATGCGAGTATTCAAAGTCGAAAACTCATCAGAATCCAACAGAAACGAGTACTGAACCGGAGCAGAAGAGAAAAAAAGTTCCTATATTGCAGCCGTTTCGCAGGCAAAAGCGAAGCGAAACCGAAAATAAACATGAAATATACGGACAAGTCGAGCGACAGAAATTAGAGGTTATAGAGCGTTCGTTGACGGACAGAGAAGCAGAACGAAATAATATTCTGGAAATCGGCTGTCGACGGATTCACCGGATCGCAGAAACTTAATAAAGTTCCATGCACGAAGGTAGCAGATGGGTTTCCCTATTTAACCTCTTACAGCCTGCCTATTGATTTTCTCGGGTCCTATTGTTTTGGCACGTCGCGCGTTTAACAAAACGCACGGGAAACGGAGAGGAGAGGAGCGTGCACGGTCTCCTCGCGTGTACGTGCCACCATGTCGAGAATAAATCGCCTAATCGACAACGGTGAAACGCGAAAAAACAACCGATGAAGTTGATGGCACAGGGAACACGACGAAACCGGAGACCTGTCAATTGCTACGATGTTATGAATCATCTCTATTTTAGGAGACACCCGTTGGGTGGTCCAACCCCTCGATTTTGAGGTTAGCTCGGCCGTAATCCGTGCTTGATACGGCTCGTACAAGGGCAGCCAGGTTAGGGCGGACTTTGTTCAAGCAAAGGACACGCGGAATAATGGTTGATGACGCGTTTTATCGGTCAGAAAACCGTGCAGGAACGATCGGAAAAGTCTAAACGAGGGCAGCACGTCCATCCGTGGCATATCAACGGGAAAATCAATAGGAACCGGCGGCATCGTCACCGACCGGTCGCTCCGTGCACTTAACAGATAGTCGAATGACTCTACTCACCGTGAAAAATATCCATAGATAGAAGAATGACCCGTTACTCGTTGCACAAAATCAATTTGTCACTTCGGCCACAACCACACGTCCGACAACACTCTTGCGACTCCGCCGTTTCAGTTTCGAGCGTTCCTCTCGTTCAAGGTCAGTGGTGGAGCTAGTCGGGAAAGAAGTAAGGCGGCGACAGTGCCCCGGCCGTTCAGCCTTAAACAATTACTATGATATTTTGCAAATATTTGCCGATACGGAAATTCACTGGTACATTCTCAGTTATAATTATTCTTCACCGTCGGTTTCCTAGCGAATTTCGAGCTATTCGGACAGAAAAATGAAATTGTACGACGTATCTAACTATTTTGAACAGTACAGTATTCCTCATTTCTAATCCACGAGCCACGCTATTTGAATTATTTCTATTCCTCTGATATTTTACACGAGCATCTCAAATTGTAATCTTCTATTTGCAGTATCATTTTCATTTTTATTTCGTTCGCATAACGAAAACTAGTAAATTATAAATATGCGTTTACAGTCGTTTCTCAAAGTGACATTTTAAAGTAATAAACATCTGAATGGAGTGTAATAAGGATTCTCTATATTTTAATGTCATCATAAGATCCACGATAATAATACTAATATATATTATCATTGATATTTTTTTTGTAAAAGAGCTCATTTTTATGTAAACATTTATGATCTGTTCATCGTAAATAAATCGTAAGAACATATTTTCAATTCATTGATCCTAAACTGATTTAACATCGACAACTATAGACGTTCGTTAATATTTTCAATATGTTCTCAATATATTGGTAAATGAAATACAAATTTTTTATTTCCAGTTGATAAATGGGTAAATTGATAATCAAAATATACGTATTCATTTATAATAATTTATACATCGTTACGTCTGCAGTCATTTATAAGAATTCGTAAAAAGATTTTCCAATTACACATTCACATTTTCCTCCCGGAAACTTTCGCTAGCTGAATAATCGATAACAATTTCGCGTGGCGCCCCGCGCGCCGCATCCGCCCCTGGCACCATGCAAATAACTAATCCAAATAAACAGACTTTCCTCTAAAAATAAGGAGTTTCGAGGCCCACGCGTCACGGAAAAAAACACATAAATATTTGAAGTTCCTTATCAGTCATCCGTTTCTGTTAAACTCGACACCGCGAGGCATAGAGAAGAAAACAATCGAAGAATTCTCGAATTCGTTGGAACGGTCGTTTTCGGAACAGGAAAAACTTACGAAAGAAATATGATTTTCAGGTAACAGTGTTGGAGGTCGTCGTCGGAGCTGTTCTTCGAAAAAAACCGTCGAAATACAGCGAGCGCCGTGCACGGAATCGAGACCGCACCTAATTTGGTCATGCCAGTCTCCATTCAGAACTTGCGTGTTTCGTAGTATGTACGCAATCATGCAACGCGCTTTACGTTACGCGCGTGCCTTGTGTCGCGATCCTGTGTAACGGCGTTTAAAACTTTCGTGAAAACGGAAACGGAAGCGGTACGGGGTTTGTTTCGGTTACGTTTCCGATTCATTTCTTTTCTATTCGTTCTTTAGTCCTTGTTGTCTACACCATTGTTCGGATGGACATTTTCGAAACATAACTGTTCTCGTTAGACGACTTACAAATAGTCCAGGAGGCTTTATGTAAATTACGATTTCTCTAGGTCACTTTCTGAAAATCAGAATGAGGAAAAAATTCCTTTCGTATACCAGACAAGATAAAATAGAAATACTTCATTTCCTGGTAGACATGTAAGTACTCTACCGGTTTAATCATTTGTTGATATCAATAAAAATTTGGCGTGTACTTTTCAATCACACTCGAGTAATAACAGTAGTGCGTTTTATTGTTCTTTATGATTCACTGTGTTTTTCATATTTGTCTATAAATATTTATATTTGAACGTATAAATGTTTGCAGTCTATTGGCCAGACTCAAAATGACTACGCACATTGAGGTTATTCACTTTTCCAAAAAATTCGACTTTTTTATTATCTAAATTGGAAATTGAAAACAAAGAATAGTGGAATATTTGTTTTCAAATTAACAAAATGGTGAAAGATCAATATGATGGGCAAACGATTGCAAATTAATTGTTTTTTTTTTATGAAAAACTTGTTTAACCTCCTTCGGTGTATACATATTTGTTATAGATCACTCTCTCGCGGAAAAGTTCTGAAATCTATCGATAGTACTTCTGCTGTTTATGGTTAAAAATTATCTAAATATTCAAATTTATTTAAAATATGTACTAGACGCTGCAATATTATCCTAAACCATAATATATCTACTATTATAATTAGACAGCGGATCTTTATGCAAAATAAAAATGTTCGACATTAATTGTGGGAAGAAGGAATAAAATGAAAATTCATTTCATCCCTTAATGATTTTTTTACTTTAAAAACAACATTACAATATTCTCAAATTTTTAAAATCTTGTACCGTTTTATATTTCGCCCAGCCAATTTCTTTTCAAAAGCATAAAGATCCTATGTCTGGTAATAACATTTGTAGGTTCAAAATAAATGAAAATCGTACTAAATTCTGACGAATTTGATATTCCAGCATTTTTTAAAAATCTTTATAAACCTTAAATGCATATAGATCGGCGGTCCACTTATAAGAAACAGAAGTTACACGGCAATGTATCTCTACCTCGATCTTACAATTAGTAGAATGCTGCATAAATATCACACGACTTTCGCCTTCGCTAGGTGTGTGTGTGTGTGTGTTTTCAATTTTGACTCTCGCTGTGACTCGTCGATAAACGCGACGATGTTCAACAGGCAGAGTTACCATGAACACTATGAGCACATCGATGAGATCACATTTTTTGTTACAGGTTTAGTCAGATATTTGCGTCGTTGAAATAGCGGCCGTTTTCGTGGCAGTTATTCTTCAATCATTTTTAGAAGACACGTACGTGGATTCTTCGAGCATTACCATCGAAATTTTAACCCTGAATCATTCTGTGTCACTTTAAAGTCACGTGCCAATGATTCATATTTATCCAGTCTTATTTCATTCGCTAGAATTTCTAAAGAATTTATTTATTCCAAATTTTAACGCTACTATACATGCAGAACAATGTAAGTCGATCATTTCGAAGACGTCGCTTGTTTTATTATGTGCACGAATCGAAAACCAACTTTTCGGACAACCTAATATTTATTTAGCAATGTTAAAGGAACACATTCCGAAAGAGACTTTTGAGACAACCTAATACATCTACTCTATTTTTCTCATAAATGCATAAAATCCGCTGTCTATTGATTAGTACGATAGTAACGAGATTAAATGACAACTCCCGGCAGATCCGAAGACTATAGTTAATATCAATCCTAGAAAATTTGTTTTTTGTTCAATATTTTGTAAGGAAGATAACATGTAGCAAATATACCAGTCATAACTGACCAACGAAGTGACCCATGACTGGCCAACAAAGTAATATTGCCTTTACGCGATACTTGAAACGTGACCTAGTTACAATACTTGTAGATACCAATATCTACGTCAGTCCACGCACGTCTATGCATCCATAAAAAACCGTCACGTTCTTTAACAACTGTATTCCAATTTGTTCGCAAACAAAACCATTCTGCTAAACTGTAAACAAACGTCCACCTACCTCTCAAACAAAACCCGTAATTAATTTCCATCCAGTCGTAGTCGATTCCTATTCTTTGAGCACTGTGCCACTATCAGAGACCCACTGTTCACAACAAAAATGATTAACAAACTACACACTCATCGTTGCATCACTATAATACTCTGAAACAAAGTATTACACAAATCAGCCGTGCAAAGTAGATCCGCACCGTACAATTTGCACTGTGATGAACACACTGATTGGACGTTTAAACAATGCACAATTATATAACCAGCAAATCTCGGAAAACGTTACGCACAGCAGTCGAACACGGAACGGTCTTCCGGCATTTATCTAGTCCCGAAGGAAGTGGTGATCAATTTCCTTGGCGGCGACGATTGTCGGCGGTTTGTGTCTGAAACACGGTGTCGGATGACGATTAGAACTACGGGATTGTTTTTTTTAATTCGAAACCGCCTACATCAGCAACCGCGAAGCTCGCGCATTCCACGCGTTCCACGCGCGTCGGAGGCAGAGCACAGGGAAGGAAGGCGTTGATCGCTCCACCAGAACGTGGGCGCCTTTTCCACGTTGTCGTTGTCACTGGACACAGAGAATGCACCTGTGCATAGTGCATAGCACGGGAAACGTGGGCGATGCTCGATATACCGACGGAACCGGTGCAATAGGTGGGCACGACCCGCATTACAACAAGACGAGGACAACTCCCGCGCTCGTGCTGCTCTTCGAACGAACGCAAGCTGAATTTTCAAACCTGATCAGATTCCCTCTCGTTCCCTCGCGGTCTTCATTCCCTGTAGACGTGGTTAGATTGCAGGTGGTAAAGTAAAAGAATTGAAGAGCTTCGTTGCATCGGTCCTAGCTTGTCAAAATTATTAAAGGGGTAGACTTGTTTTTAGGATTGCAAGGGTGCGGGATATGCCTTCTCATTTCTCGATAATGCGAAGATGGGGTTTATCAGTAGTCAAAAGCGCTAGATAAAAGATCAATCTGTGCCGTGATGGCCCTAAAAAGTAATTTGCATTATTCGGCAGCATGTACAGTGCCGGAGAAAATGATAGGACATTTGATGTATTTGTATATTTCATATAACACAATAGGATATATGTACATGTTACACGCCCTGTGTATTAGATATGTCCTTCAAAGTATCCATATAGAATTGCAAGTTTGTATCTTGTACGCGAAAGAAATTAGAGGAAGAAGCGTAAACATGGGCTGACTTTGCTCGGTAATATTTTCTGTTATTATGTACTCTGGCAGCAATCTATCAGCAGTGACTAGAAGCAGACGTGCAAATTTTTCAGTTATCTACAACATTTGTGCCATTAAAGTTAAAATGGGTCGAGAAAAACAATTAGACAAAAGTGAAACCGACCGAATATTGTTATTGCGATCACAAAATCTAACTGTCACGAATATTGCGAAGTTATTAAATAGAAGCCGTCGCGTTGTGTATAACTTCTTAAAAAATCCGAAAATCTACGGAAAAAAGAAAAGTACTGGCAGACCTCGTGCTACAACAGAACGCGACAGACGGGCCATATTACGCGCAGCTTCTAATTATAAGGGAACTGCAAGAACAATCGCTGAAGAAACAGGTGTTTCAACTAACGTAATAACTGTTCGACGTATTCTTCAAAGCGGTAGACAAATTAAACGAACAAAACTAAAAAGAAAACCTCCTCTAAGCGAGCAACACAAAGAAGCTCGTTTAATGTTTGCTCGCGATCATGTTTTGTGGAAAAAGAATCTAATGAAAGGAATTGGATCGATCTAAGGAAAGAAGAGCAATATTTAAGCCGTCGACAAATGGGTGGCGGAAGTGTCATGGCGTGGGCTGGTATTGGATATCGGGGAAAAACTGACATAAATTTATTATCAGGCCGTGTAAACAGCACAAATTATCTTGAATTAATAGACGATCGGTTAAATAAGCACGCGACTCGTATCGCAGGCGGTACGTTTATTTTTCAACAGGATAATGCTGCGATACATACCGCAAGATGCGTTAAAACTTATTTTAGTTCTAAAAATGTGACATGCCTCGAGTTCACCCGACCTTAATATTATTGAAAATATATGGGCAGAACTTTCAAGAAACGTTTATGAGAATGGAAAACAATACACACACACAAAGATGTAACGGAATTAAAACAAAGTCCTGTTACAAATTAGAGTCTTTTAAGACAAAAACGTATTAAAAAATTGTTTAAATCAATTCCTAATCGCTCGATGGATGTTGTACAGCGAAAAGGTGGTTTTACTAAATATTAATTTGGAATTCGACAAAATATTTATGATCATCAATCGTATTTTTTTAATAATGTTCAATCGTTTTGTCCGACTAAAATCAACACATGTCCACATTATTTTCTCTAATTTCTTTCGCGTACAAGATACAAACTTGCAATTCTATATGGATACTTTGAAGGACATATCTAATATACAGGGCGTGTAATATGTACATATATCCTATTGTGTTATATGAAATATACAAATACATCAAATGTCCTCTCATTTTGTCCGGCAGTGTAGCTGTCTCAGCTTTATGAAAATAGCTACTTGCGCGGCTGTATGCTTTCAAATAATGCATATTACGCTGCCGAATAATGCAAATTGCGCCTCGTGAACGTAAAACTAGGACTTTTGATGGCGATTACGGCCTAGATTGATCTTTTATCTAGCTCTTTCATGTATAATATGTATCATGTCTTGTATGTCTTATACGGACCCACGATGACTATGATAATTATGTTTTTATTTAATGCTGACCACAGAAAATCTTTAAGTGAACAAACAAAATAATTTACGTCGTTGTAATTTCCATAAAGAACTTGTGCGTGCCAAAATTTTCGTAAAGATCTGTAGATTACTAAGAGCGGTTGTACGAATACAAAAGAAACTAAGAAAAACATTATTTAATTAAACAATACAGTACGATGTATTATTCTCTAGTTTCTAGCTCAGCGAGTCAGAAAAATGTTGAGTAAATAATGCGAAAATAGTTTTTCCTTGGAGGTGTAGACCTGAAAAACCATATAATTAAATGTAAGAAATCTGTTCGCGGTCCAGTTAACGATACCCGCGAAGCAAATTGGGTAAAAAGCCAACTTCGCGTTGCCAGAAATCTGAACAACTAGTTTTCTTGCTTCGTACCTCGGCTACGTTACGGTTTTAACGAGTCATTGCGACACGCGCGGATTCGAAACTTTGATCGTCCGTCATGTCACGCGTTTCCTCTACAATTATTACGACAAAGTACGTTAATAGCACGAAAAATACAATGAATTATTCCACCGTTTTACACGCGAGTCATGGTTTGATGTGAGAATTAATTCGGGCGGATTTTACATTTTTGTAACGGGGACGAAGTATTACGGAGAGGAGATAAATCTCGCGCTTCCAGCGTCAAATAGAAGAGTCCCGACTGGACAGTTGCCAGATTCGCGGTCGTAATTCGATTTTCATTCATTGTGACTTTTTTACCGTGAGAGGAGCATGCTTTCCCTCTTGCGTCGCGTCGGCCTCGAGCTACCTTATCATCCGTTTCCTACCGGCACTCCAAGATGGAGCAATCACCACTTATATTCCACTGATAACAGGATTGATTTCGTTCGTGATAAAAATTGCGAGTACATGATAAAACGATAAAACTGCCCTCTGAATTGTAACACTCGAGACACGAAAAAGATTATGTACACGGAATTTTCCATTCTCGAAAAATTTTGAAAGTTTAACCCCTTGCCGTACGATTTATTTTACGGTTTCAGTGATTAGAATTTTTTTGTAGATCGTAATTTCCTAAAAAAGGAGAAAAGTTATATCTATTGTATGCATACACAGTGCGAGTCAAAAGTGAGTATACACCTCGAGAACGCGGCATTTATTTAACAATTATTAGATATATGTTACATTAATGGAATAATAAGTTTCCTCGTGTCTTCTGAAGTTTCTGTACGTTTTTCACTCATAATTCTATTTATGCACTAAGAATTTCAAAGTAATCAACACCGATGAAAATTTACACGAATTCACGCTCATTCGGAAATTACTGCTTCTAGAAAACCACTTTACCGGACCATCTTTCGTAACAGACTAACTACTTTTGCTGCGTACATTCACTTTTGACGCGTTGGTAACAAGCCTGCTTCGGACAGGCATTTGTTTACAATACATTGGAAACGTAATACTCTAAGATGTGTGTTTATATACGATTGTGACACTAGAAGTATCATGTACCACAACATCACAACTTTGGTTTTTGCGAAATATGCTGTAAATATAATGTAGAATCTCATATGTACGGGGTGTATGCTCATTTCTGACTCTCACTGTATGTTCTCCAGTAGCTGTACATTAACAAAACCAAAATTTAAGTACCATGTACAACGTGATTTACACCACCATGATTTTCAGCCCGCCACATGCCAGACGATTTCGGAGTAGACTTGCCAAAATATTTTGCAAGTTCACGGATGAATCGGTTGATCGTTCGTCAGGGGATCTCAGTTTTGGTAGAAACGAAGAGATGCTACGGTTCCACCCTTGTAGGACGATAAATATAGGAGCAACCGCCCCCTCCCCCCCAATGCTGACTTCCAGCAATTTCCCTCTTTTCTATCTAGGCAAAAGTTTATCGTCCCCCCTTTGTCCGATTCGCTATTCGCGTAGCGGACGCCCTGTCATCGAATGGTACACGCGGCCTGGAAAGTTTTTCCATTATATATCCGGGAGAAATGATATCGACTACCGAATCAGATTGATATCTCTCGAGGTGGATACATGGAAGTCGTAACGGATGAATCAACCCACTCGAACGAGTCTCTGGAAAGGATAACGCTCGTTGTCGGAACCGGAATGTCTACAAGCATAAAATTCCGCAATTTCTGTTCACGGATATTCGAGGAGCCCTTTCCCGTGAAATCGGTAAATAAACCACTCTGCACGCCATTCAATCTTGGAACGATCGAGCAGAAAATCTCAATATCTTGCGCGATAAACTTCTAATGCAGTTTCGACTCGTTTGCATTCAAGTACCAGGTGTACAGTAGACTCCCGTAAGTATGACGCGAACCACAAACTGTTAACAAAGACTTTATACAGGATGTTTCACAGATTCCTTGCAATGCGCGATTCCCGAGGTGATTTGAAGTAACTTTTTCCTTTGCGAAAATGTTTTCCGCAGCTTTGCCGACGAGTAATTAACGAAAAACATGAACCAATCAGTAGACAGGTCCCGCCGAGTCTATTTCACTCCAGTTTGCTGCGATCCAAGTAAGAGATTTTTATTTTTAATCATATCATTTCATATTATAATCAATAATTATCTATATGATATTACGTATAATCACATTATTCGGATCATATTATTGTATATCTTTTTACCGTTTGATTTTATCAAATGATATTAATAATGTCAAATCGATATACTTTCAATTTCGGTATATCGCCAGCAATAATCATTTTTTTTCATCTAGATCGGTAAAATATCAGTGTGGCCTCGAAGATCCTCGAAAACTATCGAATAAATGAAGTCGGATTATCTCGGTAATTACGAGAACGATAAAGGGAACGGCAACACGCCGAAAGAGTTAGCGAGCATAGCGAAATTCGTCGGCAGCTTTCGGGACGAATCCCCGGAATGGAAGTCAGACATTGGCTCCAGACCCCCTGGCGCCGTCGCGACGCTCCCCAGCTTTTGGCAAAACACATCCTATCCCGTCGTATCCCGGAACGGGAGCCTAGTTTTTTTATAGCCACCGTCGGCATGACCCCCGGTTCCAGGCTCCCGAAGATCCCCCATAAAATCTCTTCTCCTCGTTGCGTTACCCTCAACTTCTCTATATCTTGCTGCATCCTCCTCCGTAGACTGCTTCTCTTCCTTACGAACAATACTGCCGTCTTGATAGCGGGGACACGATTCACATCCTGGAATGGGAACTTCCACATGCCCACCCAAACAGATTAACTTTTCAGTTGCGCTACGTAGACCTAACAGCTTCGATAAAACCTTTTAATTAAACTACCGGACCCTTACATATTTATACTGCGAAGTTGCTCCAGGTAATTCGAAAGCTTCTTTTACTTAAAACTTTGAAGGTTTGCAGAAGTTGCACAGTGGTCGGAACGTATAGGGAAGATTGAAAAAACTTCGTAACTTCGGGATTTCTCAATATTTTTGAATAATTCTTTTTTCATATTACTTCTTAATCTTCAAACTTCTCGTATTATTAAACGAAATGTTAAACAATGAACTGAATATAATTGTTTATACATGATATCGTTTATTACATTACGAACTATTATTTCAGCATACTAAAATTGAAAACTTGAAATAGTATTAAGCAAACAAACTGGAAATAGAATTAAACGAAGAAACTTGAAATAGTATTAAACAAAAAGGTTATTATCATTTTGTATACATAATATTACTAATGATACTCTTCTTTGCATATCATTTCGTAAACCAATGCTTCTAATTGATTCTAAAAAATCAGGTCGTTTGGTAGAATTATAAAAAAGATATTCTATTTTAAAAGGTGCACGAATACTTTCTACACGCACTATACCTATAGGAGACCTACATATCTTCAGCAATAAACCTTGATAAAATTTTGATAAAATTAAAGAGGTTCGACTATTCTTTTTTCTTAACATCCGAAGACAGTGAAATCATTAATTCACAATCTTTATGAAGATGAAAATTTTGATGAAGATGATACAGTTGCAATTGCAACAGCTCCGAATGTGTTGCAACAGACACAAGTTGCAAAAAATTTGACGTTTATGAAAGTACATTTACAAACTCTTGCAGCCACAATAAAGAGACTGGAAACTGTCGGTTTACCCTTAACAAATTCAATGAAAATATTCTTGGATTGTATTGAACATTTAAGAGCTGTTCCTGGTAAATGTGGTGATCAAATTCGTGGTAAAATAGATGCAGTGGTCAAAAAGAATCCTGGTTTATGCGAAATATTTACACTCGTGAGGATATTAAGCGATGAAAATGTGTCAACTAATGTACCACGATGCTATTGGAGCAAATATAAATATGCACCCATTACATCCTGTGATGTAGAACGTACTTCTTCAGCATATAAGTCAATATTAACACATTACCGACCGGTGATTATTGCATAATTTTGAAAAATCTATGATGCATGGCTGAACACTTTTCAATGGAACCTTCAATAGCAACAGCAATTTTCATTAGGAACTAACAAGTCACTCCCAATAACGTCATCTCATAGTTTCATTTAAAATTGTAATGTAAAAGAAAATTTCTATGCTTACTTTTGGTACAGCACAATTATTGAAAATCCTATTAATAGGCTTCCGGTAGGTAAAGTGTTAACTGACAAACGGCAACAACTAAGTGCTACAAACATGGAGAAATTACTAATAACTTATTGTAACGCAAATTATGGCGTTTCCGTATAAATAAATTGTTAATTAATACGTAACTGATAAATATCTGTTTGTATCAGTTCTGATAATATTTTTCGTGTATATTTGCATATTTTTGTGCATATTTGCATATGCTTTTTGCATATTTTACGTAACTCTCGTCATTTTATGTGACTCTCCGAGTCCCTTAGCACTCGAGTGCTAAGGGTTAAAAGTGTCCGAATATCGCTGTGATTCACTGAAATTACGTTTGTTCATCGAAGAAGGTCGTAAGTCTCTCTTGAATCGAAGACCCGTGCGCTGGTTTAGTTACACGAAAAGATTAAGTGCTGGCAAGGGGTGAGATCGCGAATAATCCGATACGCAGTCAAGGGAAAACCCTGCCAAAATCGTCCGAGGGGGCGTTCTTCCGCATTTCACTCGGTAGATTCATCTCTATCCTCGATTCAGATGATTTATGAACGAGGTGACGGCAAGTTGCGGACATAAATCCGCGAATAAATTCATTTTTCTGAAAGGTTTCGATCTCGTCCAACCCCAAGCGTGGTTACTCCCCCGTCTACTATTATTCTAGATATTCAGATAAGATACACGCTCCTATTATACATGCCGTAGAACAAAATGCTTCTTCCGAAAAGCATTTTCCGCGATGAATCTCGTCTATCTTGATCCGTTCAAGGAATATTTTCAAGGGGCTTCCGCAAGTAAATGCTGCCTCGATGAAGCACCTCGATCGAACGAGCTTCTCGAGTTATCCTACTTCGATATTGAATAATTAATTATCGTTCACATGAAAAATCTGGAGCTGATTCAGGAATAAAATTACACAGCTATTTTTCGATTTTAAAAGACTCTGAACTTCTTGTACACATTCTTGCGCACATTCCGATATCTTCTGGTGTATTCTGGTATATCCTGGTATATTCTTGTATATTCTAGTATGCTAGAATATTTCGAGTATTTTCGAATTATCTACATCGAAATATCATAATTAACAACCGAGAAAAGAATGGTAAAGCGAAGGTTGTTTACCTCCGTATTATCATTAAACGAGGGGGGTTAGCGACTTAAAATTTTTGGGGGATTTCTTTCATGTTGAAAGCATCGTTTTGCATACGATACCAATACTATTTATTGTTCACTTGGTTAAATTGATATACCGATACGCGTATATCAACGTAAAGTATTACCATTTGAAAAGAAGCCACACCATAAAGGTAAATATGCGAGATCGGTTCAAGGAGCACACTTTCCTCTGCGCGAAATTTGACACGACAGCCAATAATATTCAGGCTACAAAATTCATTCGTATTTAGATGTTTCTACCTCATATAATTTACGATTCTCTTGCCGACGGAAGAAAGGGAATGTAGATACATCACGAGCCCCTAAAAGAGCACAATGGGACGAGCCCTTGCGAGTGCAATCGAGGATGATTTGACAAATTCTCGATCGTATACATGGGGGGATGCGCACCGAGAGCAAGAGCGAAGCGTGCAAGCCTATCGAAATCACCATAAAAACTCACCCATGTCTAACACGCGAACCGTGAATCGTAAATTCGAAAGGAATTAATGCGTTGATCTTCATCCGAAATCTCTGCCGTCGCATAGCGTTCGATGCCTTCCGGGAAGAAATTTGTCTCTTCTAAACTAATTCATTTTCTAATAGCAAGGTCAGAATATGTTTAATTGATAAAGATCTACGTGTTTCCTAAATTTTCCATATAAGCCCGCATAAAAAGTTTGCAAAATACAACTTTTAATATTTTCTTGCAATTTTTTCCAAAAATTTTGTTCACGTTGCGTAGCAAACTAATTGTTCTAACTTCTCAGAAAAGTTTCAATCGTACGGTCCAATATCTAAGAAGTTATCGTCTTTTGAAGAGTGTCCGAATTCACTGTCCAACAAATTTCAACTTTTTTTATGTTTCGCTATAACTGTTAGGCGCCCTTATAGAGTTTTTTCCGCTGATTCCGAATCTGCCCTTAATTAATCAATTCGGAAAAGTCTACAGAATCTTTTGCTGCAAAGATCAATTCAATATCTTTTATAATAACATCACAATATTTGTTTAAAGTTGAAAAATATGTTTTTTTCTCAAAGTCACGTTTCTCAAAAACTGTGCGCGTAGGAAAAAAAATTAAGGGCAGATTCGGAATCATCGGAAAAAAGCTGTATAAGAGACACCCAACAGTTATAGCGAAACAAATTTGGTATTGGACAGTGTATATATTAGTGGGAGTCACTGTATTTCGACCCCTGTTCTCGTGGAATCCATTAGCTATGAAACAATTAGTATGGAGACTTCCGACGGAGGTAGCCGATTCCAGTATTCAGAATTGGCTTTCGGCTGCAAACGCCGAGTTCCGGGAAAACCTGGTGCAGGCGTCACGCTCGTGTCCGGCTGACAAATGACACGTCGTGATTCCGGGTTCGTCAAAGCGGATGTGACGACGTATCACCGGCTCTTCTCTCCCCCCCTGTCAGGCACAATAACTGTTTCTTCCCTCGAGGCTCGTTCTCCCTTTCCGTACCCGGTGTTTTCGCTCGACTGACTTTTCAGATTCCGTAGAATCATCGCTCCCTGTACCCTCGCACGGTCGGCGGCCGCATAAAAATTGCCAGCGGAACCGGATACCGGAAGCGCGACGGGGTACTACTCCCACGAGCTACGAAACTCGAAGAACCGTAGGAGCTGAGCAGCCTCTCTCCCTCGATTTTCTCCCCGCGATCGTTTTCCCGGGACAGAGAAAAATTGCGCCGAAGTGTAATTAATTCGCATGGCTCTGCCTCCGCAGGCCTCCGCCCATCTCTGTCCGCCTACCTCGTAACGATCCACGTTTCGAATAATTCGTTTTCATTAATTCCCATCTCCTATAAGACTCGATTAATCCTAGGATTTTAGCACCGATTTATTTTTACTGGCCGCGTGCTCCTTCGTAACCCTTCGCGCTATTTATTTCGTGGCTATACAGTCAGGAGCATAACTGATCGCACACACTTTCAATCAGAATAACTTTTTTATGAATCGACCAAACAACTTCGATTTCTCTGTGAGGCTAGAAGAATCAGTTTAACGAATGACGTCTAAAAGATGTGTTGAAAAAATGTATTTGGTCGGAATTGTGAGAAACAATAATAAAAATTGATTTTTTCAAGTCTTTTAGCTGCGCCAATAACGGAAATTTAAAAGATGTGTTTTGTGAACTCGTACAAATTATATACGTTCTGAAAATTTCATTGAAATTCGTTAATTGGTTTACGAGTTATAAAAGATCAAATTAGAAATTGTTTATCCCTCAGAATTTCATAGATAACAACGAAAGTGTATATTCATGCCTATGTTTTCTCCAAAAATCAAGAAAGTGAAGAATATGTTAATTCTTTAAATTTTTTCTCGTCGTCGTGACATAGTATACGCTTGAATGTCACAGTTAAATATACTGGAGATTTCCACTCTGAATATATTAACTAAGCAGATTTTAAACATACATGAACAAATCAATTGACAGTGTAACAGAGATAAACAAATTGAACAGTATGCACCAATTGTTCCAAGCTATATGAACTGATTTAGATGCAACCGTGTTCGTTGTTTTATGCCATTTTACGCTGATACGTTGTGGACGTGTGATTCGAATCGTTACACGAAATGGAACCCCTGGGGTTAATTAAATCAACGAGAATTGTTATGCCATTTCTTCGCGCGCCATTAAAATTATCAACTCGAATTGGCGCACGTGTCTCTCGTAATTTAGCTTGTTAAATTAACCCCCTCGTATAGTAAATCGTGTCAAACGTTTTAACGCAAGGAAATCCCCCAGTAGCCACGAAAATAAAATATTACCCGGCTTAATTCCTTGAAGACGAATTTAAATTACGATCATGTCGGTCAAAGGTCGTAAGAATCATCTCTTATAACAAACCCTCTGCTATCATTTTTTTATTCTGATGCTAAATATTCGATTAATGTCGATGTGAACTATGAGGAAGAACTATGACGTAATTGACACATATAATTTAAATTTTTTAAATAAATTACATTCATCATTAATTTACTTTTCAATAAAATTCATTATTGTCGTATAAATCGTTGAAAATTAAAAAATTATTATTACTACGATTACAACACGGAACAAAGGATGATTTTATATGAAAAACGAATTGGAAAAGGCAATTTTAGAAATTGTTTGTATTAAATATAACAAATAATTTCATATTACCAGTTTACGATCGATTTGATTATTTTTGATTTATTGTGAAAGGACAATACCATATAACAGACAATATTCATAAAAGTTAGCACAAACAAGTAATCAAATATTTTCATATGTAGCTATTTCCATAGCTACATGCTGCCGAATAATGCAAATTACGCCTCGTAAACGAAAAAATAGGATTTTTTAGGGCTACAGCGCCCTTGATCGATCTTTTATCTAGCGTTTCTGACTGGTGAAAACACCCATCTTTGTATTATCAGGAAAGAGGAACGCGAATCCCGCACCCTAGCAATCCTGGAAACGAGTCTACCACTTTAAAATACCGAAATTACTTTCTTGCCAACTCAATAGCATACAGATAAATAAACAATTCACGTTTTAACGTTTTATACGGGAGATTAAAATGCGCTGACCTCGCAAACAATAAGATTTTGTAAAAACGTTTCTTCGTCATGCATCATGCTATACGTTACGTCACGGTGCACCGTGCTGAAGCACTTGTAATTTAATATTCGTACCCCGTGAACGCATTCATTACTTAAGTCCACACCCGGTGCAGTGCATCCCTTTGGTCGTATATCCATGATCATTCTACCAGGACTAATGCGCCGTGTGGCCAAATGTTCGATGCGATTTAAATGTCGGGGGGTATTTAAGTATCCCGACTACGGTAGTTAACACCCTCGATATAGCTCACGCGAGAAAACCTCCCTTGCCCCCAGAGGCTTGTTAAACCGATGCTTTATTCGAAATCTACGTCTGTCCAGAACTTTTCCGCTTTTATTCTGCACCGCTCTCGTTCAGGACTCGAAAGAATTGTGGAACTTTTCATACACCATATTGGAATCTACAGGGTGTACCAACTTAAGTGTCACAAGCTTAGCAAGTCCTATTTTTTCGTTTACGAGGCGTAATTTGCATTATGCGGAAGCATACAACTGCGCATGTAGCTATTTTCATAGGGCTACAGCACCCTATATCGATCGTTTATCTAGCGTTTTTGAATGCTGAAAACCCCCATTTTTGTATTATCGAGAATTGAGAACGCGAATCCCGTACCCTTGCAATCCTGGAAACGAGTCTACCGCCTTAAGTAGTGCGTGGGAATAGAAAAAATATTTTTTCTGTAAACTTTCTTCAAATGCTCTTTGTGTTAAAATATTCTCTGTATTATCGAAAAAGTGTACAGAAAAAAATTTCTTCTGTAAAAACGTACACTATTATTATTAATAAAGTTTCAAGAGACAAATTGCAAGAAAGGGCTCCGTACGACACCCCGCAATAATTCAGAGAATATTTCAACACAAAGAGCATAAAAAAATATTGCTCTGTAGTAGGCTCATAATAAAAACAAGTTTTGTTTCCTAGTTCACTTTTACGCCGATGGTGGCATATGTTCGCTTCCGTGCACCCTTAAAAGCAATAATGTTTCAATGATTATATTTGAAAAGTATTCATTTTATGCAAACCGATATCGAACCTCCGAACGAGTGCTTATTCTCGATGAAATAGGGAGAAAGGTGCATCTTTCCGCCTTGACAAGCATGCGAAGGTCAAGACGGACGACGTGCATCGGAAACGCAACTTTGTCGCATGCGGAAAATCCAAAAAAAGGAGAAGAAGGAGAAGCGGCCACTTAAGAAGAGTGTATCGAGGCACTTAAGCAGTAATCTGTCGAGGAGTGTTCTCTTTATTTAGCTGTATCAGGGGTGGGTTGTGTACACTGGCGAACCGGAGCAACCCTTGTGGGGCGTAGCCTCTGCAGTCCAGCCGCAAGGGTAAGTAACTTTTGTCTCTGTTGGACGCGGGATTCACCCGGCGCGACGGGGTGCTTTCACGAAAATTTCGACGCACATAGATGGACGCGGAGCACTCGGAATGGTCAGTTTATGTGGTTTCTGGGTATTTATGGTATACGGGGAAGTGACCGAGGGTTGGACGTCACCATGGCCCGGCTATATATCGTACAAATTGGACGCGGAACTCGTGAAAATGCGAGGTAATGGCGTGATTGAATTTCCGCTATTTCGACTGCCATCCTTTTCAATGCTTCGGCTTGATTTGTATGCGATATCATGCATTGTATCGAGCTACCTTCTTGTGTCTAGCTGGGTCAGAAGTCCGAGCTTCAGTTAGCTTTTTTGAACGTCCACAACGGGGCTTAGTAGGAATGTTACCTCGCGCATTAAATTTCTTCACAATATAATGAATCGTGAACTTACTTCTGTTTACAAGTTTTGCAATTTCAATTTACATTTGCCTTCCTTGTACCATTTTATTATTAATTCTCTGATTGACTTGCTTGTTTCGAATTTCTCGCGATTCATTTTGTTACAGTGTTTATAATGAAAATTGTGACAGAAATTTTTAACACCGTTCGTCAGGGTTTGTCTACTTATTGCTCTGACAATTCTAAATTTGATTAAAACAACAACTAGGTTCGATCAAAGCGATTTTCAAAATTAAATCCGTACACCCAGGTCAATGTTTAAACTTTTGGTGAACAACAAGTCAGCAAAGTAGTAATGGTTCATCGGTAAAAATTAAATATGTTAAAAGTTGGTCAACTAGCCTCGGTCTCCCCTACGAATTAACAGTGTCATTCGAGGATTGCCTTTTTGATACATTTTCTTTATCTTACAAAATGTGGCTATCATTGGAACTGTATCGATTACAAGTCGGAAAATAATTATCAATGATATCGCAAGTTCCTTTGAATCCCTGTCGAGGAATATTTGCTGTGTGCGCGAGACGAAACGTTCGGCTCCCCCGGAATTGAACTCGTCACGGTTCACCGCTCGTGGAACAATAAGAATTTATTACGCAAAAAGAACGCCGTGGATGATGACATTTATAATCTTTCACGGGGAGCATAGATCAGCGATGTTTTTGCTCGGCTTACAGGGGCGGTACCCGACGTTGAATTCGATTTTAATTATTATTAATTGTATCCCTCGTCACCAAGGGGATTCTTAGATCCTCCTTCTGTTTTCTTGTTCGTTACTTAGCTCTTGATATTAATGAATTTAAACGGAACGCGCACAGTGAACGTTTTATTCTACTTTTGTTTTATACTCACGAAAACAACCTTCTCTAGACTGTTCCCGAACAGCTACGCTTAAGTGCATTGGTCCCTTATCACCGTAAAGTTTATAAATCGAAGCGTGAAACGTATACGCAAAAGTCGGCACGAACATATTGTATGACCTGATATAATTGACACAGTTCTAGAAAACGTATTTTCGAAATATTCAACAACAATTTCTAGTATTTTCTCTGTGATTCCGACCAATCGCAATTTCTACAAAGATATTTTTTCTTAATGGCTCTAACTTCTCTTCTTTCTTGGATGAAATCTAAGTCTTACGGTCCGATGTTTAAACAGTTATTGTCTTTTGAAAAGTGTCCGAACGCTACCGCGATTCACTTTGCGTATCCATAACTCAATAAATCGCGGTGTAATCGACGCTTGTCGACCTACACGACCTACACGACTTAATATCGAGCAGAAGCGAGGTGGTTGATGAATAAGATCAGGGGGATCGTCGCGGTGGATTGATCCTACCATGAAGACCGATAACACGATCCCGGGAGGCGAACGGAGCAGCTCGGCGAATATGACTTTGAATCGGCTCGCCCCAAAAGTGTGGCGAGCTTTTAATCAATCGAATCGATGTACACGTTTCGGCAATTCGATCAGCCAAATCGTTCGTGGTATTGCGTCCCCGCCAGTCCTAAATCATCCATTTCTACGGGACCGGTACATAAATCGCTGCGCAGCGGGTATTGGTCCACATTTACGCCGCGCCTCCATATATCTATATGAATCTATTAGAAGATAACCAACGCCCTCCTCCCTCGCCCCTCGGATCCACGAACACCCCAGTCTTGCAGATGTACACACGCGATAGAATGTATTCCGATTTGTCACAGCCAGTATCCGGTGCATTCGCCCGAACAAGTCGCACTATCGATGATTGGACACGCAAAAGCGAGATGTCTGATTTATCGGGAACGCAGCACGTGACACGCTTTCCCCGAACCGGACTAGACAAAAATGAAATTTAAATGAGCTACGATATTGTTGTCTCCGGTGGTTCTGCGCGGTGCAACAATCGCGATCTCTGTCGGTGCACGGTGGTCCAGGAGCCCGCTTTCTGTGGTAAAAATTCAATTTTTCGACGTTCAAATTACAACCAAATTATTTCTCTTAATTAAGAACACTACGAAACCTCGAAATTGAAAACATTAGAACCGTTCGTGTTAATTTAACTTGCAGCCATTTTTCGGAAGATGAAATTTATTGGAACAGGAGCGGCCGTGATCCTTGCCTCGTCCTCTCTCTCGGAGCAGCGAATAGGTCGAGACCCTTTTTTTTGTACAGGTGGTACCTGTGTTCTTGTTTAGGGATGTTGATTAACCCTCGTACGTTCCTCAGGGTGAAAATTCACCCATCCAATATTTTCACATACTGTAAAATTATTCATCCTTTTATATCTACGTCGTGAGATGTATTTCTTTGAACTGTGACGCTATAAATGAAACACAATTTGTTGATTTAACGTGTAAAATAAAAATGGATGAATTGTTATCCTGGTCTCTTTTATGCAGCTGTTTTTGAGGAGCGTACGAGGGTTAAAAGTTACCTAGGGTTATGGTGCCCTCTATACATTAATATTGAAGGTTGTTGCGAAGGTTGTTTCTCGGATTGATCCCAAATGAGGTTTTTGATTAATAAGAAATGTTTCAAACAACTTATTGAAACCGTTTGAGCTATATTGATAGCTTCGTCTTGTAAGAGAGATTGCCTTTTCTCACGACTTCACCTTTGGAAGATAGCCTTTAGGATGAAGGCGGCCATTATGTCGAATAGGCTGAGATCCTCTGCGAACCTGTAATTTATATGCATTCGTTGCTATCCGCCGACGCGAAAATCAACAACCAGGTTGATTCGACTTTTTGCGCGCCCCCCCTCGCGTCGCTGCTCCGCGCGGCAGGCAACAAACTTCGTTCGAGAAGCTTTTCGAAGCTCGTCGCTTCGCGTCTTCTTCTCGAAATTTCTATACATGCTACAAACTTTATAATAACGATATACGTGAACCACAGTAATAATCGAACACTTTTAAAAGGACGAGATAACATTTTTAATGTCAGATCATACGACTTGCATATTTTTTGAGATGTCAGAGCACTAGAAGTTGTTGTTTACCACTTTTTTTTATAGAGAGAGGGCCCATACTGAAAATTTGGAAAATACGATCTGTAGATCTGTGTAATTTATACATATTCTGAAAATTTCATTAAAATCGGATAACTGTAACATAATTATAGAAAGTATCATTGCCAGTTTAACATCGAGTTTATTGTTCTTTTCTGAATGCTCGAGATGTTTCCCGATTCCCTTGTGCCATTTTTTACAGAGTTTATCATGCTAATGGCTGTCGCGCACGCCATTATATCTCAGCGAGGGTTACTACCACCTCTGCTTACACAGTAAAGTGCTACTAATTTTTTTCTAAACGGTTATTTTAAGGGAGACTCTTTTCCACCCTTCACCCTTTCAATAAATATCCATTTCGTTATGATAACAATCTCAGCCTGAGACAACATGAAATTCTCATATTAACCTCCATGTCAGTGTACCAAAAATTTTCTATGATATTCAAATAATATTATACAACCAAAAAATAACATTATACAGGATGTTCGTTTGAAGACTTTCCAGCCAAATATCTCGAAAATTATGAAAGATATCAAAAAAAGTGTAAAACACGTGTCCAAAGATTTCGAGGGGGAAAGAGGGGGGGCAGTATCAGTTTTTTATTTGGGTCGCGTTTTCAAGGTCATTTGAAGCTCAACTTTGTTATTTTCAAATGGAAACCTATATTTTTTATTATGGGATCTTATTGTGCGTAAAAATACCAGCAATTTTCGTAGCATACTTTTCTTTATCTGCACGCTAGTTTCGAAGATATTTCAAGAGAAGTAGAGCGAGTCATACTTACACTGCGAGAAAGTTTGTAATTTCTTTATAACTATAACAAATTTTCAAAATGTTCTCCGTTGTTTTCTAAACAATGATACAGACGATTCTCAAATTCTGAACGCACATTTTTGAAGGTATCTGTTGGAATAGCTCTACATTACATTCCTGTACAATTCTGCTATGTTTTACACTTTTTTAATACTTTTCATACTTTTCGAGATATTCGGCTGGAAAGTTTTCAAATGAACACCCATATTAACCAAAACAGCAGAATTTATATATTTGTCAAGAAGGACACACCAAATTTTTAAGAGAGATTATATTATTTGAATACTAATAATTATGTATCATTATTCTTTTTTCTACTCGAGTAGGAAACTGGAAAATTTTGCTTATGACTCTCACTTCCATTGTTCAGGAAGAAACTCTGTATTTCATAATTGTTATCGCAGTAGTCGGTTGACTGTTCTAGTCGGTTGACTGTTCTAGACAGTGAAGTGCCCATCAAGTTTGTCAAGAGCAAAAACCGAATAATATCAGAACATTTTAAGAGGCTGCAAGCTATCAAACGAGTGCAAGTTTATCGTTGCAAGATTCTTTTTTACGAAACGATCACAGCTCGAATACGGGCAACTTTTCAAAAATCGAAGATTCAGTACCACTTTTTCAAACCCACCTTCTCGATTGGAATGAATGGCGGATATTTGTTACAAAAGCAGACATATCGCAAACGCAAGCTTCAATTACAAAACTTCAATGTAGAAAATTCACTGTGAAATTCACAGGAAACCGGATAGGAAATGATAATAACCATATCAGCAATCATTTCGGGGAATTGTGTCCATTAATTCGCGAAAGCATCCCCCTGCTATTTTAATAACTCATGGTCATCACGTAACACCGCCGGTAGTTCTGCGTCTGCCATAAAACACTTTACAACTTCGCCAATAAAAAGGTTTCAACAATCCACCCCCGGGGGATCAATAATCGGTGTATTCTGATTGGATCGCGATGCGCCAATCGCCGGTGATCGCGGTGGCGAAGAATTTCGCGGATTCTGCGCCACCGGGCGAACGTTCTTATTGGTTGCACTTTCGCCAAAGGGGCTGGCACAGCCCCTGGCACCGCGAAATGTTCTAGAAATGGACGATCGGACGAAAATACGCCGAATTTCCAATTTTTATTATATCCCTTTATTGCGTTTCCTTGAATATAGAATATCCACCGGCGACAACGCAATAAGCCGTCAATGGTTCTTTTTTTCCTCCCGCGATCCAAGAACGCCTCCTCCGACAAAAGGATTCTTCCTGAGAAATGCTTCTTTTTATCGCGACTCAAACGAAAGACGACTAACTTAAATATCGGGGCTGTGTATTGCAGATGTTATTGCGTAGGCGACAACAAATGAATCGTCAGATTAACACCTTGTACCGATGAAGACATCGAACCAGAGGTGGACGTTATTTGGCCAAACAAATATTTCAAATACTATTGCATATATTTTAGATAATATTTTGCTCAATGAAAATAGTATTTTAGATAAGATATACAATTTCGAAAATAAAATATTTCTATTTGAACAATGTGAACCTGAAAATAAAATATTTCTATTTCAACAATATGATCCACAAAATAAAATATTTCTATTCGAACAATCTGAAACACGAAATAAAATATTTTACTTTTTGCATTGTTATAATACTCTGAGAAAACCGTATAAACATGCAGTGTATCTTATCGTTAAGAAACGACTTACACTCATAAATGTATTGAATTCGAACCATTAATTTCAGCAATAATATTTAAAATTGAAATTGAAAATAAAGACGAAATACAAATATTTTCAACATTCTACAAATAAAATACTATTTTTAAAAATTACTGCATCAAATAATATATTTTGTTCTCAAAGTTGTACACGTACTTTAAAATAAATAGGATTATTTACTATTTAAGATACTATTTTCACCAGCACTGCTTCGAACGTAGGCTAACGGACAAAAGTTTTTGCTACTGCAATTCTTTCACACCGCCCCCTAAAATTGTTTCATTGAGTAAGAAAAAAATTCTTGCGAAAGATGAAGTTAAGCAAATAAAAGGACGTGGCACATTCACGTTAAAGTTGCGATAAATATGAAATTTTATATGAATGGGAATATACAGTATGCAGGAAAGGCTTTTGACGAAAAATTGTCTTTATCGATTGCAAATTTAAAAAATACGTTTTGTAGATCTATGTCAATTATATGGACTGTAAAAGTTTCATCGAAATCGGTTGATGCGGGAAAAAACGACAGACATTGAAAGATGTAAGAATCCTTAGATTTATTGCAGTTAGAAGCCGAAAATCGTGAAAATCTGCCATTTTTACCGTCTTTAAACGTTTGTACCTCGTTGAAACGTCGACCGATTTTCAATATAGGAAATTTTCAATGTATCCACACACATGAAAACATTGTAAAATGCAACTTTTTGTATTTTTTCTACAATTCCGATCAATTGAAATTTTTGAACAAAATTTCTTTTCGCATCCTGTAGTAAACTAATTGCTCTAGCTTCCCAAAAAAGTTCAAATCGTATAGTACAATATTGAAAAAGTTGTCGTGTTTTTAGCACGCCCGAATATTAATCCGAGTCACTGTAAGAATTAATTGAGTTTACAGTTGATTATTCGACGAAATTTTCATGATTATTATCTACTTTTACTAAAAATATATATGTACAGTTAACATATAATACGACGTGCACATGGATGTCCAACCATGAACGAGGCCAATGCGTTTGTCGCATTGCAGACGTGCCCCGGTTCCTTTCATTTTGCGGAAGCGCCACTTCAACCCTTATTGAATTATTCGCAAGATTTAACCAGGACCCGTTTTCTCTCACTCACCTCGTTTAACTCTGATTGTTACAAAGTGTACGAGCATTCTGAAATGTGTCAGAGACAAGAGGTTCGACCCCATAAATCTTCATTCCCGCGGCTTGAAATTAATGCTTTTCGACCACTAAACTACTTACAAAACCATAAGTTTTCCTTTTTCTTCTTCTTTTCGATAAATCACAGAGCTGCATTGTAGACATGTTACTTGTTAGCCCTTTGTGGACGAGGATTTTCTAAAGCACTACATATACACATTTTTGTCAGAAAACTATTTTATCAAATTTCCTAAGATTTATTAACACTTAGCACTCGAATGGTGACTCTGAGAGGCGCCACTAATAATTGCTGTACCATTATTCATAATATTCTTTACACTATTAAATATATGTCAGTATCTAATCAATAGTGGAGTATCAAATTCGACAGAATTCAGTACGATTTTTATTCATTCTGGACCTACAGATGTTATTACCAATGAAAATAGGATTTTATTCGGTACCACTTTCTTAAAGTCTACAAAAATTGAAAATTGCATAAACATCCTCAGTCTACTAATCAATTACTAAACATTTAGGTATTGCACGAGGTATCATACCAATTTCATACACGTAAAATTTAAAAAATTATGGGAACGGAAATATTTTAGGTCGGAAGAAACAATATCTCCGACCGCAAAGGGTTAAAATTTCCGATTACCGCGGAATTGTCGATATTCAAACTTTGATAATTTCGTTAAAAATAACAAGGACCAACAATAAATCTCGTCTTATTTTAACAGTCATTTTGACCTTCATACAATTATTTATCTAGAACATTTTTGTATGATATAGCACGTGAAATACATGACTCAAAGAGTTAAATATAAAAACTAATATTTCTAAATTTAATTATACCATCAAATTGTAATAAAAACTAATAATATTGTATACTATAAGTTTGATTGAAAATCAAAGATTCTTTGTTTACATATGCTAAGTGTTTACAAAATTGCTTATAAATAATTTTCAATTGGAAAGAGAAGATTGGCATAAATTCTTCTAAAAATCAAGACGATTAAATTTTATTTATGTCTAACAATTGATAGGAGTAGGATACATAAAAATTTTATAATTTATAATGAACAATATTTTAATAAAAATCATGCGTTTATTACTACAATATTTTGAAATATTAATTGCACCACGAATAGTAATTTATATATAATTGTTTCTTCTTGGAAGAAATATAAAATATATATATATATGTATGTCTTGCCGATAAACGTAACCGAATTGGTTTGCATATGCAGTTCTAATTAGTCATCAGTTTTATTTATAGGCATAGTGCTTCGCTGTTTTATATTCTGCGCTGTATGGAAGATATGCGACTTAACTATACGCATATGTGTGTCGGCATTTTACACTTCGATAAAAACTTAAATGAAAAATTAATAACGCAACTGTACAAGCTTTAATTTGAGTCTAATATATAAATTGTATTTTTCTACTTCTAACATCACAAGATCTCATACTTTATTATTTTGAGATACAAAACATTGAGATAAAAATTTTATTTGCACATTATTCAATTATATTATTAGTATCCAAACGATTCAGGAAATATTCTTTAACACAATTAGTTATTAGTAGACAGCGGATCTTTATGCAAAATAAAAATTTTCTATCTAAATTGCAACAAACTGGAATGAAATAAAAGTGTATTTTCTTTCTTAATATGTTTAATAGGTTGACGATAAAACAACAGTATTTTGAAAATTTATTAACGTTTTTACTGTTTTAGATAAAACCTACTCATTTTTGTCACAAATGCATAAAATCCGCTGTCTATTATATAGTTATTAGTAGCTTACTTATTATTTGTCAGATTGTAGTAACTATACATATAATTCACTGCACATGAATGTTAATAGCATTTAGATTTTCATAAATTTAGAATATATGGTATGATCCAAAAATTTGTGAAACAATAAACACATATTAAATCAATAAAATAGAACCAATATAAAAATGCACGTGTATAAAACCAAATCTAAAAATCTTCTGAAGGATACAGTAATCAAGAATGAGTAATGTTACATGAGATATATTTATCTAAACAAAATATTATGTTCGTATTAATTCTTGTCAAAAATTTTTGTCAAAATTTCTTTCATGGCACCCCCAGAGTTGTTCCAAATAATTAAACAAAAATCTGTACAAAGTTTGAGCTCGATGGGATAATGGGAAAACTTCTCAAGGGTCAAGGTCTTCCAAAGAGAACTGCGTTTAGAAAAATCCTCTAAATTGAACCGTTAAATAAATATACGCTGGGGGTCGAAATAAGAGCCATCCTAGTGTAAACAAAAGTGGAAAATAAGAGCCATCCTAGTGTGCAATTAATCATTCGCTGAATTCGAGTTTCTGTTTTTTCTATTAATATTTTTATTATCAGATATATTTCATTATACATTTACAATCTTTCATAAACTTTTACAAATGCAATAAGATTGATAGGAATACCGAGTTTGCGAATAATTCGAGTTCTTCCTATGCTTGCTACTCGATATACCGTATACACTTACGAAGTACATTATTACCTTAACAGAATGCATTTCGACCTTTTCTTTTAATTACAGGTTTGAGAACGTTATGATTGTTCGACGTTGACATCACGGATAATATACGAAGTATAAAATCATTCGTCTTTCGAATTCGAGAAAGCCATGTTAATTTCCTTATATTTTATTCTGCAGTATTTGTCACGTTAAAAATGCGAAACTTACCTATACGATCACTCATCTAAGGGAATGTAGTACCAGATCAATAAATATATCATCTTATACAGCTGGTAAAAATTACCAGGTTCCTCCAGACGAAAACCGTAGATTTCAATTCTCGATATGCCCGATTTCCAATTAGAAAAAGAAACAAAATCACATAAACATTTATACAATATACCCCATGTGACGTTACAAAAAATCTCTATATGTAAAAAAAAAAAAGAGAGTGATAGATGTTACTAAACGAATGCGCAAAAAATGCATGTGCGCGTAGCGCGAGATATTCTTGATGAAAGACGATAAAAAAATATATTATACACAACAATCCCCTAATCAACTCACGACAAAGTATGTCTTATTCCAATCTTCGTAATCCTTCCTTCTTTTTTTTAATTTTTCTTTTCCTTTTAAATCTAATGTTCACATTTTGTCATCTTTGTCTCTATTTGTCTATGGTTCGCACTGACAAAAAAATATCACATGTTGAAAAAATTTTTGAATCGACTGAATTATACCAAGCTGAGTGAAGTGATTATTTTCATCGAGCCCGGAGAGAGGGCTTTTATCGTCCTCTGCTGTTTCGTTAGGTCCAACTCGGATGAAGAATGCATTTATTATACAAATGTTCAACAGAAATGCATATTTCACGGATACAAACATTGAGTCAGTACGCAAGGACAGAAGTTCTTATTTGTATCTTTGCTTCTTTTACTGTACGTTCAAAAACAAGTATTAGTACAACTTTTTCGCCTGCGCTTCCTTATTGTCCCTGTAGAAAGATGAATTAAACATGAAATACTTCTTTTCTGTTTTTAATATGCTGCTGAATGTGAATGTTGGATATGATTGGAAAAGTTCGTACCCAATTTACCTCGTGACCTTGTTTGAAAATAAAGATGTAACTTCTACGGAAAAGGAAATCAGGTTGTAAAATGTTCGGCGACAATTGTAGAAAATAGTGGTGACTATATAATTGATTAATAAAACTGTTATTTTTAAATATAACCGTTTGCATTTTATTTTCAAATAGGGTACGAACTTTTGCAATCTAATATTTATAAGTCCACACTTACCGGTACATACTGTATGCTAACAAAATCACCATTTGAATAGCCACGAATAATAAGAATATTGTTGTTGTTAAACAATTCGTTGTTGGACAATCTCCACCTCCGCTGTTCAATTTAGTGTTTGCTTGTCCAACTTCCCTTTTTAACGTGTTAAGTCCGTCTCGCATTTCAGAAATCAGTGAATTGTAATCGAATCCCATTTGTTGAACCTAAAAATTCGTTTTATCAAAGGATGTATCAAGGAGGATATTGATAAAACGAAATAACAAATAATAAGTATCTACCTGAGCAGTTGGAGCACGAGCTTGATTATTAAGAATGGAATCAGTCTTGGTGTATACTTCTTTCACAAAAGATTTAATTTCATTGGCTGCGCTTAGTATGGCATTTTGATTCCCCAAGACTTGGTCAACCTCTTGTCGACGTATCGTGTCGATTAATTGCATTTGCTGACCTGGTTGGCCACCAGCTGTTTGTACACCTACGAATAAGTTATACGTAATTTGCGAATCTCTTTAACGGCTGATAGTAGAAGACGTAATTAACGTTAAACTGAAAGTTACCTCCAACTTGAAGCTGAGATATTAAACTCAGGGATCTTTCCTGCCTTCCGATCATTTCATCAGATTTTTTATTGAGCTCGCGCAGAGATTCAAATACTTGACCCAAAACAGAAAAGATTTGTAACAGTTCTCTTTGATTGTCGCTTTCAAAGTATTCCTCGAATTCTTTCTCACGGCGCGCTTCTGGATGTTCCCTATAAAATAATATCATTTTAGAAAACAACTATATATTTTAAGTATAATTCGGAAATTACCAGTAGCCTTCTTACCGGCGATAATCCTCTTTCTGTTGATCCAATTTTTTCTGGTAATCCATATATTCTTGACTAAGTTTTTGCTGCTCTTCTAAAGAAACTCTTTGCCCGTCAGGCTTCATTTGGCCAGGAGGATACAAAGAATGTGTTAAGAAATGAGACACATCGTGGTCGTCAGCCAAGCCACCTTAAAAATATCATTATATCATAGTCAAGTGCTTCGATTGAAATAATTTTGAATTATTTTAATCTCTGTGATGCATACCAGTAGCAGCGGAAACCCCAAAGTATCCACCTTTCGGTAAAACAACTTTGTCAACGCGGAAACACACTTCATAGTCTTGCTCATCGTTTGTCATTCCATTATGGAATAATACCTTTGATCAAAGATGGAGATTTAGATATGATAAAGAGACACTTTCAGAAAACAACGTACGAACAGACTTACCGTTAAAACGTTCTGATAGTATTCGATTTTCGCTCTTGTTGCAAATGGTTTGTTACGAAAGTCTCGCAAACAACCAGCAGACAATTGTGTTGCACCATCGCTGTATCAAAATTAATGGAATTAAAATGGTTTCAATTAAATATCGTTTACGAGATTTAAAACATTAATATAGCAAGAAATATAATTCACTTAGAATGATCAAAGCTCTTTGTGCCGTCGTTGAGAACAGCCATGATGTAAGGGTTGTTATGTTTATTGTCGTTATCGAAGGAGTCAAAGAAGAGTCCAAGACCATTCCACTGATCAACATTGCCGAAGACAGTGCCATTGTAAGCCCCTTTCGAACTAGTATACCAAAAAGCTAAACCATCGGCTCCGATCCTTCCTCTTCCTGTTACTCTGAATATTAACTCTACCTCCCACCAGTCGAAGGTAAGCGGCTGTTTCACCCATATTGCACCTAAACATCATTCGAAATCTTTATGTATCAAGAAGTAGGAAATGAAAAGTGTAAGAAACAATTATTCCTTGATACATAAATAAAGGAAATAAAACACATTAGACCTTAAACACCAGTAATTTAGTAATATTAAATAGGTCATACGATAGACCATATTGTGTTTATCAAAGTGCTTTATTTATGTGAAGAAATATTTTTCAATATTGATATATTATATACCTCTCTAGCAGAATCTTTAAATATAATTATCGATATTTTTACATACCTTTCTGACTTCTCAATGACGGAGCTACTCTTACATTTTCCGCACTCGCGATTGCATCTATAATAAAAATACATGTTTTATGTAACGTATTCGGCATAAATTAATTAATTACGATACGAAATAGCAATCGAACGAAATATAATAGATTTTAATTCACCGTCTAAAAAAGTATTAAGCTATAAATGAGAAGAAAATTAGATCGGTTTATCTGATCGGACAGAAACAGGTATAACTTGATGCTCCCATTATTCAAATTTATTGAAATAGCCCTTAATGTAAATAAATACATATACACCTGTCGTGACAGTTTTACCGACTTCTGTCAAATAAACATTGTCTATTTCGCTTGTAAAAGTGGTTAAAGGGATAGGAGTCGATTAGTGTTTCCGTTCAAGAACGGAATAACAATACATTTTATTTAAATAATCGAAATGCCGACTAGGAGAAAATAACATACGGAAGTATTTTACGGCGTGTATATGCTTGGTTAGGTTTCAACGTTACTCACTTCCTCCGTATTCCCAAAAAGGCACGCTTCCATCTTTTTGTGCGAGATACGGTGGTTTAAACGAGTACTTGTACTCAAATTTTCGATGAGGTATATCACCGAGGACTGCACCAATTACCAAAAATACATGAAAAATTAAAAGCCACCTCACCTCGGCGGCCATCTTCATTTCGACTGTCGAGTCGAAAGTAGATTGACCACGTTCGACCCTGCAACCGGTAGAACTGATTGGTGGAATCGTTTGATTTCCTCTTTTCATTGGCGTATTATCAATGACGTGTCAATTTTCTGACCACATTTCAAAGATTCTGTCTTTTACCGGCAATTTGTATATTTCTCTTTCCGTTTCTATTACTTATTCTGTCGTATTTAATTCCATCGGGGAAATTCACGAAAAGAAATAATAGTCCTGTAACTGTTTAGGAATGAACATCCTGTCTGGAGGAAAAATTCGATCATTTTTGTGGACGTGTCATATGCGAATATGGCGTTATCGTGGATAAAGCGTCAGATGGATGCAACGAGTGAAAATATTATGACCGAATATAACATTATTATTACAATTTATCAATCGTGTTTCTTAGATGTTCGAACATTTTATAATTTTGCGTGTGAGCTCGAAGTATAATGTGTGTTTTAATATCGAATACAGTTTGATTATATGTTCGTTTCAGTAAATAACTTCTGCTGTTTTTTTTTGTACGTTTCAAGAATGAAACTATACGCTTCTCATGATTCTTCAAAGAAATGCAGTATTATTAGCTGATTCGAGGAAGCTCTTAGTTAAATAGGGGAAATTCCTCAGGCCTCAGACTATACCATAGCCATGTATATATGTATACCACTGATAGTATATAATCAGTGATGTATACATACAGTATACAGAACTTATAGACCCGGCTTCAGATAACATGCCGTGTTCCAAGATTACTTCATCTACCAGATGACGGATGTGGGCAAAGTGCTATATGTAGTCTGAGTCGCAGTATCACGTTTTCTTCTTTATTTATCATATAATTATTGTAGCAACATTTGTTGATTAATAAATTTGTGAGATTTCTTTGTTGTGTCCCTAATATAAATAGATACGTTACTGTTTTGTCCGTGCACGCGCGTGAAATTTTGCACAATATCGCAACATTTACAGTTAGGGAAATTACTAGGGATTGCATTTTTGTAAAACCTCTAAGGAAATTGGGACTAGAGTTTCCAATAAATGTGTAAAAACTTAAATTTATTTATAACTCTTATAAAATTGTAAACAAAATGTTACTAGTAAATAACACAAATCTTCGATCCTTCTTCTATCGACTAAACATTTTCTATTTTGAATTTTCATGTTAGTGAGTAACTTCACATCGGTGAGTGTCGCCCCAGTCGCCATACATTCATGAAATGTGAGCGTCCAGTAAGCGTCGTGACCTAACCTACAGCGAAAATTCGTTTCGCGTCACCTGCAACAAAAAGTAATTCACTGATTCCAAATTTCTGACAACAGATGTCAAATGTTTGAGTTCATAATTGGAATTTAGTACTTTTCGAACACTTCCTGCAATATGGCAATGCTTGCGGAACCGCGTCGAAAGCAAAAATGGGCTTTAAATCCACGAGGAAAACAATGGAGCGAAGGTACGTAAATATTTAAATTTGGTCTATTCAAATCGTTTCATCGATCCGAACAATGTTTACATATTTTCTCCAGATTCAAACAAATTTGGACAGAAAATGTTGGAGAAAATGGGCTGGACCAGCGGTAAGGGACTCGGTGCAAATGAACAGGGTATGACAGAGCACGTGCGTGTTTCTTTTAAAAACGACGCAGCAGGTACCAAAAATTACTTTCTTTTAATATTTTTAATATTCACGTGAATTATGCATTGCAAACTAATTTTCTTTTCATATTACCGCTTGCACTAATCGTTGCAATCTTTCTATTAATTTTTTATTCTATTAGCATTTGAGCGATAAATATAACTATAGTACAATAGTTATAATAAATGAATGAAATAATGATGAGATAATAATTCAAATAAAGTCACTACAGTTAGTTATTGCTCAGGTTAAAACACATTTAAGGAAAGAAATGTTGTAGACGAGTAAATTAGTATCACAATTGTTTGTTTATAACAGGTATTGGATATAAGAATGACGATTTGGATAAAGCATGGACTGAGCACCAAGATGGCTTTAATAGTTTCCTGCAACAGCTTCAAAAGAGTCAAGACAACAATGTGGTCCAAGTAGAGGAAGTTAAAACTGATACAAGTGAAAATTCGTTAGAGTTGAAATCGAAACAAAGCAGAGCTCGTGTTCAGTAAGTAAGCAAAGAGTAAATTTGTTTAAATATTGTACAAAAAATATATGCATAACTTAATTGTAACCTTTTAAATATTATTAGCTATCACAAATTCATAAGGGGGAAAGATGTGAAAAGGTATAGTTCAAAAGATTTGGCGAATATATTTGGCCAGAAAGAGTTGAACGTAAGCAAAAAGAGTAACGACAACGAAAATATTGTCCAGGAACATCTTGATTCTGATCTCCTTGGTAAGCAAGTCAATAAGGGTGGTGTTATTACCATAAACAGTGGTAACATGGCGGATTATTTTTCGAAAAAAACTCAGAACTTCTCTGTAACACCTAAACGAAAGAAACGACGAGAAAGTACTTCAGAAAGTGACCCCGAATATGTTGGATTTGGCTTTGCATTAGCTTCTATGGAATCACCTAACGATACTAAAGAAAACAAGGAGACAGGAACTTCTTGTAATTATGCTTTTGAAAATCCGTGCTTAAGGTTAAACAGTCCGGAAAATATTTCAAACAGCGAGATAAAGTTACAGTCTTCGAAAAAAAGGAAAATTTCCAATGACAATGAATCAACCTTAAATAATAATACAGATTGGAAAGACGATGTCAAAGATAGTTACAAAAATGCTTTTGTAAATCCCGCTTTAAATTTAGAACCTACAATCGAAGAAGCTTGTAACGGAAAGGAATTTGAGGTATCTAGAACGCAATTCGGCGTTACGAATTCTGCCTTGGATCTACAAGATGAGGTAGTTAATAAAAAAAGGGTAACGTTTAACGACCATGTAGAATATAGTACCGATTCTGTAAAGAAGAAAAAGAAGAAGAAGGAGAAAGCTATGCTAGATAGATTTGAAGTCGAGAACAAAAGATCTAAGAAGAAAAAGAAACAAGACAATACCAATAATTCCGTGTCAACGGGTATTATTAATGAAGCTTTAGACGTTGAGGAAGTATCCGAAGAAATGAATGATAACGAAATTAACGAGCGTAAGAGCAGTAAATCAAAAAAGAGAAAAAGTAGTCGCCGATCGAGTTTAGAAACGATAGTTGAAATATCTGAAGAAGATAAAGAAGCTGATGAGTGTGGAAATGAAGCGAAAAGACTTAAAATTGACGAAAGCGTAATGGACGATGCTGTTCCTCAGGAGCATCTTTCTAGCAAGAAGGGGAAGAAGAAGAAGAACAAGGAAAAGGAAAAAGTCGAGGATGAAGTGACAATTATCAAAGACAATAACAATATCGAAAGTGAAGAGAAAGAAGTAAGTATAGAAACAAAGGCAGAATCTTGCAAGTTAGAGGATGATAAAGTGAAAAGAGAAGACCAGGAGAATGTAAAAGTGAAAGAAAAGAAGAAAAAGAGGAAAGAAAAAACCCATGGAGATATCACCGAAAATCAAATAAAGGCTAACGATGTGGAATGTATAGAGCAAAAAACTAAAAATGTAGAAGAGGAAACTGTAAAGGTAAAAAAGAGTAAAAAAAAGAAAACAAAGGATGCAGATGAAAGCGATATTAACGCAGATGTAAATATAAAATCAGAAAAGGAGATTTTTAATAAGGAAAATAAAAATAGCGAATCTGTAAATATTTCCAAAGAAAAACACAAGGAATCCGTAGAGGATAGTAGTGAATCTACTTGTACTACGGAACCTGTGAGAGAGGAATGTGCAAAGCAGACGGTAAATACAGGAGACACAGAAATAAAAGTACCTCATGCGAGTTTAAATAGCACAAAAATTACGCATCCTACTTCGAAAAACATCAAATTAAATTCTTCTAGCCCTTGGAGTGAAAAAGCGAAAACGTCGAAGCAAATACTAAGATCCCTTTTTTATCGCAACTCGGTTGCACATTTCCCAGGCGCTAATGTAGATGTAATTAAGGGGTATGGCACCGACATATACAGTAAAGACTAAATAAACTTCTAAAATATGTAATGTTTTACTTATAGCTCCGATTTTAATTCAGTTGTATGTAGTGTGTATCTTAAAAGATCAACTACCAATTTTCAGGGATTTCCGGTAATCTGTTGAAGAATGTTTCGAACAAAAGTCAAGTCTCTCTTCAGTCCGCCATACATTTGTTTGCATGTTAAAAATTGTCGAAACAATGTTCTTAATTTTTGAAATAAGAAGTAAAGGTGATCTTCACCTTTTTAAATGACATTTTGATTTAATAAAACGATCTACCATGATCATCGGATGACTTGGAATTCTAAAGGTCACTAAATATTCGAGTGACTGACTTTATTGAAAATGCCTGAAGGACATCCTATCCAAGGATCCTATACATTATATTAATCTATAAGCATTTCTATTACTGAATCAGTAATAGTAACCATAATTTATTTTTTTTTGTTTGGTAATAATAGTAGATTTTAAAGAATATTTTCTAAAAAAAATAATATTTATTGCTTGCTTTTATCGTTGTTATTATTGTAGATAAATTTACAAGAGGTGATTATTAATAAATATTATTTTACCCAATATATTTACAGGATTCCATTGTAATTCAAGGTTCTAGTACATTATCATCTATTTTTTCAATATCCTCGAGGTTTAAAAGTTTTTGTTTCAAACCCTTATAATTTTTTAAGTCTTCTTCGTTCAATTCAATTGGACTTTCAGGTATACATAGTTCTTCTATATCAACTATAGAGTATCCTAAATTTGTTAATTGACTTGTACTTACTTTGGTACTACCGAAGTCACATTTAAACTGAAACAATCAAAACGCAATAGTATTATGTGTTTGATGAACAGAAAATGTGAAATTTGAGCTATCTGTACCTGAAAAAGTGTTTCATCTTCATCTTTTATTTCTTCTACATCGTGTGCGTTTATCTTTATCGCGTCTTCCATTGCTTGATCCGCGTTACAATCTTTTTTCATAACTGTCATGTAGCATGCACAGTCGAACAACCTCAACGCCGTTTCTTCTTCAGTCCTAGTACTAAAGACACAGATAAAACGAGAGTAAATATTACAATAAATTCATACAAAGAAGTACAGGGTGTCAAAAAAGTAACAGTCATCTATTCTAGGGATCACATTTATTGTGACGTGCTTAGCGTATGGCCGACTCGAGTGTCAATTTGTGTCTACGATGTGTCATTGACAACTTGTAGAAGATAAAACAATACTTACTTGTGTTTCTTTAATTTACCATAAATGTCTAGTTTTGTTTTAATCAGCTTGTCTGTTAACATATGTACAACTAATATGGCTCCTCCAGGACAACGAAGTAATAGTATTTCATGTTTAGCGTTCTGTTTGCTATTCTTCATTTTTTCGAAAAATTGTTTTAACGTTGCTGCAGGCATATTGGCTTTTTTAGCTTGGTCAACAAGTTGCGATAACTTTTGGTTTTTCGACGGATCAGAAATGCCGGTCTCTTGAAAATAATGAAAAGATTCGCATTATATGAAATCAGTTCTAATTAATATTACTTGATATGAGGAATTCATCAGATTTTACCATTTTTTCCTTACCTTGTATCACAGACCTCATTTTAACAGTCAGAATTCGAAAAATGTTCGATCTCGCGGCATCTTGCTCCGCTTTAATATGTTTAATATTTTGCCATTTACTATGACCCGCATATCTTCTGCTTTCCTGAAGTAGAATATTTCTGCACTTGTCATAAGCTAGGAAACCTAAACGATAGTTCATGACTTTATAACAGTATGATAGGTTACGATACACGCCTCTATCAGCTTTTATATACAGAGAGGAACAACAGAATGTGCTCACATCCGGGGTTTCGGTGTTCCCGGTATAGTGCTGTCCCCTAGTCTAATTTTTAGGTTTCATCATCTTCAGCCTGGATCAGAACCTACACCATTTTTAGTATACTGCCACAGACGAGATATAGGAAATAGGAATAGATCTGACACCTTATAGGACTTTGGTGTCCATAGGAATCTGTAGTACCGTCATCTAAAAATGCCAGTGATTTTAGCACGGACGACGCTTTGAGAACGGTGAATTCGAGAACTAGATCCAGCGCGACTCGGATTCGACTGGTCAAACTTTTACAGCGTTGTCAAGTCTAAAGTAAGTACGTAACATTGTCAGATTATGAGTTTTCAATACATCCAAAAATCATCGGAGAGCGCGAAACCTATTGGAAACCTATTGAAGAGTTGCTCTGATACGCCACGCGCAGTTCATATTGTATTGTACGTGTCTGAGGCAGCTCGAGAACTATAACAGTCACAGTGCATTATAGCAGTGGACCAACCATATAATATAATTGCCTGTACCTCGCCTGTGACCGCAGTCCGCAGTCCGCAGTCCGCAAAATTCTGGATGACCAAAAAATCAAAATAGGTGTTCTCCTTATGAATGTTTAGAATATAATTTAAGCTCGTACAAAATATAAACGTTTTATGTATGGATCTACAATGAATAAATAAAGGCAATGTAATAAAACTTTGAATCTGTGTATATATTTATTGAACCTCCAATTTTTCCCGAATATCCGACTTTTCGTTGAGTTACGCTACTGATTTGGAGTTGCAAACTTTGCAAAACTTCGGAAAACAAAAATATTCGATCGCCTGGCTTGTCGTCGAGTTGTGCTATTGAATCTCTTGCCACTTTATTTACTATCATGTGCTCCTAATACAAAAGTCAATTTTCGAAGTTTCCGAAAGTTTTTCGACCTTTTTGTTTGACGTTGACTTGTACTACTGAATTTCGCGCTACCTCATACGATATCATATTCTCCTAATACAAAGTTCGATTTTCGGGGCTTTCGAAAAATTTCCAAGAATTTTCTACCGGCTGGCTTGTCGTTGAGTTGTACTACTGAATTTCGAAAACTTTTCGACCTTCTGGCTTGACGTTGTCTTGTACTACTGAATTTCGTGCCACCTCCTTTGATATCATATTCCCCTAATATAAAGTTTGATTTTCGGGGTTTTCGAAAAATTCACGAGAATTTTCGACCGTCTGGCTTGTCGTTGAGTTGTACTTCGGAATTTCGAAAACTTTTCGGGCTTCTGGCTTGACGATGACTTGTACTACTGAATTTAGTGCCACCTCCTTTAAAATCATGTTCTCCTAATACAAAGTTTGATTTTCCGAAAATTTTTCGTAAAACCTCGAAAATTGAGTTTTGTATTAGGAGAACATGATATCAGAGCAGGTAGCACAAAATTCAGTAGTACAATTCAACGACAAGTTGGAAGTTTGGGAAAAAGATTTGGGATTCAATAAATATATTCGCAGATACGTTTGTTTACTACACTCTCTTTATTTATTAATTCTATATTCATACATAAAATTTGTTGCACATTTATATAACTTATATTCTGAACATTTATAACTTTGCGTGGGGGGCGATGTGGGAAGTAATGGTGTAACTATGTAAACATATTCCTTATAAAAGATGAGGAATTTTCATAATTTCGGTATAACATTTTTCCTTCGTGCTAATAATGCCCAGAAATAGTGTTTTATCGGTAACGTTGGGTGTTGACACTGAATGGTAATGGCGTCACTCTGGGGCGCTAGCGCCCCAATACCGATGAACACCAAAATACATTGGGTGTCAGGTCTATTCCTATATCTCGTGTGGTTGTAGTGTGGGAAGCAACAAGTGCAGAGGGAAGCTAGCAGTTAGGGGTGGGGAATAGGGATGCGGTGCAAAAGAGACGGGAAATTTGAATGGCGGCGGGAAGAAGCGAGACGGCTGCGTTGGAGTTCGTCATAGGCGACGGTGGAGAACGTTGGTCTGTGTTAGTTAATGATAAAAAAGGGAAAAATCGATTTTTGTAATCAACAGACATCTACAAATGAATAAAACCATCTTAAAAGTGGTATGAATCATTCTAATGTTGGTCACCTGAAGGATACGTTACATATTTGATCGGTTTTACATTTGCATTCCGTGGGTCCGTCGCCCAAGCACAATGATTATTTTTTTCAAATGATTCGCCCACTATACTTCGTTGCGTTGGTAATGTAGGAAACGACATTGAAACTGTTAACAACTTTTTGCCGAATCGCCAGAAATCCTCCACAGAAACATTATTTCCATGCAAAGTTCTGTCTTTTTCGAGTAAGAGTATTTCAATTGCTATTTCCAATGCCGTTTGATTGTAATGTGCCCAGCTCTGCCGGTCACAAGTAAATCCAGAGAGGGGCGACTCGAGAGCGAGATGTACAGTGGGAAGCAGCAAGTGCAAAGAGGAAAGTTATCTGTCGGGGGTGTGGAGTGGGGAGTCGGTGCGAGAGAGACGGGAAACTTGAACGGCGGCGGGAAGAAGGGAGACGGCTGCGACCGTCGGAGTCGGAGTTCGTCATGGGAGACGGTGGAGAACGTTGGTCCTCTACTGTTGGAGAGCGCGGAATCGTGGAGTAGAGCGAGCCGACGACGCACCGTCCGGGTCGCGCTTCTCGTCGCGGCTCCTGTTCTTTCCTTGCGGTCGTTTCGTTTGGGTTGAATGAACGAGGGTACCAAGTGCAAAGTGCCAATCGGCGACGCCTGCGTGTCTATGCGCGTGTGCTTCGACTCCCTGTGCTTCTCGTCGACGCAGCAGCGGCTCGCCGACGAGGAGGACGCCTCGCAGCTGCCGACGCACGGCGCCGTGTCCGTGCTCGGAGCTGATCAGAGGCCCGTTTCGAACGTCACCGGGGCGAACGCGATCACGACCATGGGCACCCTCCGCGAGCTGCAGGAGTTGTTGCGCGTCAAGGACGAGAGGATCGCCGAGCTCGAGGCGCTCCTCTGCCGTCGCGACGCCGAGATACAAGAGCTGAGAAGTCATCTCGACAAGTTTCTCAGCGTGCTACCCTTTAAATCTCCTCTGACACCCACCAAACCCAGGCCCAGGAAACAACGGGCCCAAGGGATATCCGCGGAGCCGCCGCTCCAAGAATTCGCCTCGCTGACAGTCGTCGATAAGAATGACAGGTTGGTGTCATCCTACGCCCGGGTGTTTTTGTCGTCGTTCCGATGAAACTTGTTAACCGGTACCAGTCATCTTTCGGCCTTGTCAAGGGGTTTGACACGTGTATATATATGTGTGCGTGTGTGTGTGGCTATATAGTTCACATTAATCATTCCTTTTGAATCTTTCCTTGTCATTTGTGTTGGTTGTTACTACTCCTCTTAGGTCCCCTCTGCAATCTTCCGTCCAGTTACTCTGTCCTCTATTTCTGTTTCGCTGCATTCCCTTAATGTTCTATTGTTTTACCTCCTCTTGGCCACATAACCTGCAAAGGTTTTCGCGTGAATCTTTTCAGCATCTAGCTCCAATTTCTCGTTTCCATATTCGATTTTTACTATCGCCTGGTGGTCCACGATCGGCACAGTGTCTCGGGGCAATGCCAAACGTCTGGATACAGGCTGTCGCGACAGAAATATCATTCGTTTCGACTATCTCGGAACTGTTAAGTTGCAGGTTAACCACTTAGCGTCGCGCATGCGCGTTACGTCGTGCATGCGTGTTTACTCGATCGTGGTCGCTGCGCGTTCGATTGGTAGTCGTGATTTAACAGCACTCTCCATGTGGAAAGATACGCGCGGAGAAACTCGTGCTAACAAATTCCGACGTTTAAAGGGTTAACAAGTTTCCACGGAACAACGAACCCGGCCGCTTTACTTTCTTCTTTTAGCCCGGCCGGACCACGTGATACGGTGCCATACTCTTGCGGTCCGACTTCTGTCACCCACCGGTGCGGTTTAAAACTGCTGTTAGAGATGGCACCCACGTGACTTCTGCGTTCGTTTCAACGCACACGTTCGAATAAGATATCGAATTGTAGAGACTCCGTGCGCTTTGTTTTTTTTTTACTGATCCTTTTGCGGTATATTTTCGGAGCGGGAAATACGGGTGGATACGCGGGAAATGTCGACCAGTGCTCAACACTCGTTTGCCAGAGAGTTCTGTCGCCATTTTTTATCTTTCCGCTAGAATGTGCCGCGTGATTGCGCTATCGGCTTACATCTATTTACTAGACTCAGTTCTTTTTTCACTTGTTTGCACGTTACGCACTTTACCGAAGCACGAACTGACATCCTTGAATTCATAAATCTTATATTAATATTTGTATAATATAAAATGTTAGTTAGCTTAAATCATTATATTATACAAGTTATAATGATACAAGTATATTGCTTAAATCATTATTATAATCGTTTTCACTATAATCATTGATTAGTTCCTCACACATGATGTTTCCCAAATTATTCAAGCGACATTTCTCAGATTATAAATTTTAGCCAAAATCGGCACCAAAATTTTGATATTCTTAAAAATGTCGATATTTTCTCTAAATTTTCAAATTTTGGGCTGAAGCTCAACCTGAAGACGTCATTAAGGCGTCGAATCGCAACTTCTCCCGTGTAGAAACGTTTTCGATTTCGAAAAAAATGTTTTTCAATCCGATCCAATCTACATATAAATATTGCAGAACGAATTATACTAAGGATAGTAAACGACGCAGAAGCAGAATTGCATCTAAAACTGAATCGAGACACGTTACAACGGTCTTGTTTGATATGCAAATCCGCAATTTTGTTATTTAACATTCTAAACGCTCCTCCATCTGAATAACAAAGCATGGTTAATGTATTATACGTTCGGTAGAGCTCGATCGAAAAGAACGCGCTTGCAAATATGAATGCAGCGATAAAAATAGATATTCCTCTTTCGGTGTTAAGCGAATTCCTGAACTTTGCACTATTTACTAGACTTTTCGATTTCGTGCTCGCATTGATTTCACGAGTTTTACCAGAAATTGTATATGAACTGCTAGATAGATATTTATGCGACGTAACATTAAAATAATAATAAACGTCTCATATTTTCCTGCTAGTTTCATCAAACTTTCAAACATATTGTTAATAAAACCTTTATAAACATTTCTCTTTGTTTAATCCTTGAACAATATGAACACAATTATACGTATTAAAATCAGAGTTTTGTTATATTTATTAAATATATCACAGATTTATATGTATGTTGTCAATAAAAACATTTAAACATTACGTTCACCTATTTTAAACCATTTTTGCGGAAATAAAGAATTTGGTAACAATGAAAATTTCGGAAGTTACTATTAAAACTAATTTTTGAATAACGATATTATCTTTAAGAATAAATCGATTTTCGAGTATAATCTTACATTTATCAATCCTGAATAAACACATAACCTTTCAAAAACAATTTGGATACCTTTCACCGTGGCCAGGCATTGATCATTCACAAATTACAGAATTTACATAACCTTACGTAACCGTGAGCTAAAGCTTCAGCCATGTGTTCATGTAAACATTGCTCGGTTTTAATCTGCGAAGTCGATCTGAATATTTCAATCGAAAAAAGAACATGCAACTGGAGTAAAAAGAAAATGTCTCTGGACAGAAAATGGCCGGCGATTATTACGTCAATGCATGCTGCCTGCTGTATGCAGCGAGTTTAAATAATAAAATGTCTACACCCTCCACGATCGAATGCTTTCGAAAACAAAGTACCGAAGTTTATTGTTGATGCACGGTGGAACAAACAGGTATACTCTATTTCCGTCATGGTGGCGGACATTATGGTGTATTTTGAGACGAATCGAGTCCGCGTCGGCTGCTAAAAATAGTCGAACAAGCGGCCATTAAAATCTGCATATCGCAAGATGTAACAGGACTCTATATTTATCTCGAAACCACGAATGCTTTATTTCTTCTGTAAGTGGTCTGCCTGCATATGTATATGTCTAATTACAATGTATAAGTATAAATGAATATTAATGTATAAGTTCTATAAACTTATTCTTTCTTTCAACATTATCTTTCAATAATAACGGTTAAACATTTGAACCGAGACAATGGAACTTATAACAGAACTAACAAAGAATCTTCGATCATCTCCTCTGTTTCGTTTATAATACTTGCAGATTTAAATATTTTACATACGTTTAAAAATGGGAGAATTATTTAAAAGTTACGTAAAAAGACTGACAAAGTTTTTGTTATGTCAAATAATGATCTTTTCATGAATACTTTTTATGAATACTGTTATACGTTATTTATTAAATTTACGGAATCACAAAAATGTATTATAGATATATGTATTAGGTTGTTCCAAAAGTTTCTTTCGGAATGCGTTCCTTTAATGTTGCTAGATAAATACAAACAATGCGATAATATTTATGTCAATGTATTAGTACTTCCTAACATGAATTTACATTATGTGCATGCATCGGAAATCAACTTTTGGGATAACCTGACATAATATCGAATATTAGATGTTTGTATTTATTGAGATGAGCAAGGCCGATATTACTAGAATGCGGATTTTATGCAGTGACGGGATTATGGTTTTACCTCAAAAATGGCAAAAGGTGCTCGATCAAAACGGCACATACTTGATTCAATAAACTTCATTCAAAATATGGAAAAAAACTTGATTCATTTCTACATTAACGTACGAAGAAACTTTTTCCCGAACCCAATACAGTAAAATTTAGTTTACTGTCCAACATCCGTGTTTTTGGAGGGCAGTAATCCTGGTGTTGTGTCCTTATTTTTGTTACTTCAAAGGAGAGTCCGAACATAGAGAAGGACAGAATGAAATTCAAAGGAGAAGCCGAACATAGAGAAGGACAGAATGAGTGTCTCTTTCTTTCCCATACGCTGTCTTTCCTTGCGACCAAAACTTGAATCGTCGATTTAACCACTAAATACAATTGGAATTATATCGTGTTTGGTCTTATTTTAATCAGAAAAATGCCAGAAAAATACCAGAAATACGATAGTGAAATTTTATTAAAAAATAATGAAAATTAAGAAAGTTGAACATTTCGATTCATTCGAGTCAATGTGTGGTGTTTACACCGATATACCCGAGCCGAGATCAATCATCGCCGCCAGTGGAATGAGTAGGCATTGGACTTAGAACCCGGTGTTGACTCAGGACAGTAAACTCGACTTTACTGTAGTATATTTTCTACAGATTTTGATTGTTTTCCACGCGGTATAAGTGTCCGGATAGGATTTTCCCTATAAAGAAAAATGTCCCGCGTCGACGAGCGGAAGTGTGGGTGACCGATGTAAAGATAGAAGTCCCATCGACGCTCTGGCTGGAGATGTTTGATTTATTATGGTGTTCAGCTATTTTTATGGCGCAAGCAGGACGCGCCTTGGCTGCGAAGATGCGTGGGCGTGCGAGGCCGGCGCTAAGGCTCTCTCGCGATCGAGCCACACGGATTTGCATTCCGTGTTCTAAGGCGGGCGCCTGTGGTAGGCGTTGCATTAGCCTCGGTAAATGCGATTGAATGCGCCTCTCCGATATCGCCGATTCCCTGTAACACTCTTGCGAAATACACATTTTTTTCTCGTCGTCCGCGACTTTCATCTCTTCTTCGGAGAATGGAGAAGGCTCCGCGCGATTACTCGCAGCTAAAACTTTGATTATTTATAAGATTATTCGCTGATCGATGGTTGCTGCAGCATGCGCTACAGAGAATCAAATTAATTCTTGATCGATTGAAAATTATTTTATTTATCAGAGAATTGGTTTTCTGGCGCGTTCCCGTTAGTGATGGGCATTCAATACTTTGTCTTGCAAGTTTTCAAACAAATCGATCACAACAAGATTTCCGAAAACAAATGAGAATCTTACTCAATTCTATCGAATTTTATATTCTAGCATTTTTTGAACATTTTTGTAAGCCATAAATGCATAAAGACACCTAGTCTAGTTATAAAGAGACACAGAGTCGACAGATTGAAACTTGTGTCCCCACTCTACCTTCCCCTTCTACCACGCTGTTCTCTCACGCTTCCGCCATTGGAGGAAGAGGTATTTGTATTTTTATTATCAACAATCTTTCTTTATTGGATAATAAATGTCTGGAATATCAAGCCTGAATTTTAAATTGCATTTGACGATTAATGGATTTTAAATGCAAATAGTTTGCCTCAAAGCTATTCGACTTTCGTTCTGTATTTCGAAACAGAGTTTTTAAATGGCTAAAGTTAAGACGGAGAACGTTCGAATAAAGTTGCGTGGGAGTCGGGTTATAGCACTAAAAATAATATTTGCCTTCATTCGGTGTATTAGCAAGTGGGAATCGAAAGTCTGTTTTTTGTTTGGTTACTATAAATAACCGACAGTTATAGATTAAGCGAACGCTTCGATGGAAATGGGCATTTATATCTATGATATTAAAACCATAAATTAAAAAAATATTCTATACGATACAAATTTTTGACGTTTTAATGTTAAAAATATATTAAATATTTTGAAAACGTTCAAAATCGGTATTAATATAGAATATTTTTTCAATAAAATTACAGTTTTAATATCACAGAGAGTTAAAGATAAACTTGTTAACATTAAAAATATTGTTAAGGTTTTTGTAGGTGACCATTAGACAAAAATGAGTGACTCAAAGAATAGAAAGATTATAAGACTTCAAAACTGTTTTGAGGTTTTTGATTTTCTTACAGCCAGGATTGTCAACTTAAAAATCCGAATTAATTGCAGTATACAGGGTGACAGTTATAAAACGTAACAGCCTTGAATGATCTTGAGTCATAGATCAATCATAGGTCATTGAACTCATCTTAAAACGCACTATTCGATGGTGGACAAAAAAACATATGATTCCATTTAAAAAAAGAAAGTTGACCTTGACCTCACCTTGGAGTGTCCACCGGGAAAAATAAAAGTCCTACCGCATGTGTCCCTCTCGGTGCTGAACAACTTTCATCTGACACATTTTTGCGTATAATCAATACTTTTGGAGATATTCGTCTATAACGCTTTATACTTGCCACCCTGTATGTATCTGGCTATTTGACACCTGTGTGTTCTATGTTTTTCAGAATATGTGGGCATGATTGAATAGAGAAAATAATTTGTCCAGTTTACCCGATAATTTGGTCCAAGGGAATTTTTTATCATCTTATCTGCCCATACCAGAGCTGGGGGAAATAGTATTTTAAATAGTAAATACTAAATAATCCTAGTTATTTTAAAGTAACTTTGAAAACAAAATATTTTATCTGATGCAGTAATTTTTGAAAATAGTATTTTATTTGAAGAATATTGAAAATATTTGTATTTCGTCTTTAGTTTCAATTTCAATTGTAAATATTACTGCTGAAATGAATGGTTCGAATTCAATACATTAATGAGTGTAAATCGTTTCTTAACGATAAGATACACTGTACGTTTATACGGTTTCTCAGAGTATTATAACAATGCAAAAAGTAAAATATTTTATTTCGTGTTTCAGATTGTTCAGATAGAAATATTTTATTTTTTGGATCAAATTGTTGAAATAGAAATATTTTATTTTCAGGTTCAGATTGTTCAAATAGAAATATTTTATTTTCGAAATTGTATATCTTATTTAAAATACTATTTTCTTTCAGCAAAATAAAATCTAAAATATTCAATAGTATTTGAAATATTTGTTTCGCCAAATACTGCCTCAAATAATACCTCTGGCCAATACTCTAAGCGAGCACTGCTGTGTATCGAGACATTACTGTACTCTGTTTTGCCGGTGTGGTCATGGTTGTGTGTCGATGGCTAACATGGGCTGGCGCTAGACTTCCACTCTCATCGGGACGCTTGCATTCCACTTTCTAACAGTGGCGCCCATGGTAGGCGTTGTATTGTGTGTATGTATACGTAGTATGTATAGTCACTATAGTGCCAGCGAACGTGATACGTTTCGCCGTACCTATGCGCTCGCTCGCAGCCTCTCTCGACGCGAACTCGGCTGCGTTGCGAAACGAATTTTTCCTTCGTCTCCTCGACGAGACACTATTGTGTTTGCCAGTTGTAGATTTTTCCCTCTGAACCACGCTGACGATAAGAACACGCGCGTGGCGATGCGAGGCGGGCATACACGATGACAATCGTTTGTTCCTGAGACTTTTTAAACAATCGATCATTTTAGCACGTTGACTACTGTCTACGTCCGTATACGGTTCGTGCAATTTGTTCGTGCAGACCTAAAAATGAAGTTTTACGGTGATGTCAGGTTGTGTAACACTATGGCAGGAAACGTTAAAAAATTGTGAATGTGATTTATTAGACAGCGGATCCTTATGTAAAATAAAAATGTTCTACTTGTATAACAAGAAACTGGAGCGAAATAGACATTTATTTCCTTTCTCAATATGTTTACTATGTTGAAAATAATGTACAGTATTTTTAAATTCTTCTAACGTTTTTACTGTTCTAAATTGCGCCTGTCTAGTGATTTGTATAAAAATTGTATGCGTCGATTTATAGAAACAGGAGCGATTTAGAAGGTTCTTTCTGACTTCGATAATCCGAATAAATTGGAAATAATATGTTAATAATGTATTAATAAATTTTTAGGTTTTTTAAATTTCGTTTCGTAGATTTCAAGGTCATCTTCATTTGTTTTTCTACAACTTTGACCTACTTTTTGTATCGTAAGTAAATAGAGTACGAAATTCTGAGTAAAAATGTATTGTAGAAATCTGATCCTAAATCTGATCGTTAACGAGATATTATCGAAATAATTTTCCTGATCGGGGCAATCAAGTTAGCTGGGCCACCCTGTATAAGAGAACTTGTTCTAGCTAATTTTCATGTATTTGGAACTCTTCAAAATTCTGTTAGCTCGTCGAACAACGTACAAGAGATAAATATGCAAGTATTCGAGTTTTTCAGTAAAAATGGTGAACACATTTTACGTAGTGTTTTTTATCACGTCATTTACATGGGGTAAATACTATAATATTTACGTAATTTAAAAAAAAGTAGGTCATATAACAAAATATAACGTTAAGTATATTTTATAGAAAATTAGTATTTTTTTTACGAAAATGTAGAATACGCCTATGACAGCCAAGACCTAACATTTTTTCAACCCTGTATATAATAAATAGACAGCGAATCTTTATGCAAAATAAGAATTTTCTACCTGAATTGCAATGAACTGATGTGAAATAGAATGTTATATTCTTTGTTAATATGCTGAACAGCTAGAAAATAATATAACAGTGTTTTCAAACTCTTCTAATGTTTCCACTGTTTTAAATTACGTCAGCTCATTTTTGCCATAAATGCATAAAATCTGTTGTCTAATAATAAAAACAGGAACCGTAACAGTAAACATTGCAATAAACCTTTGTTTTTCAATTTTTAGTTCGTTAAATAAGATATTGTACATTTTTTATCGTTTTTTTGGTTAGCAGTCAACATCTGAACACGTTGACTATCATTCTAGTGTTCATAAAAGTCACACAAACTCGGAGCAATTTAGTTAACATTATAAGAATAGAAAAACACAAGATCTATTTTTATAGATATCGTGATTTTCTTACAAATTCTAAACAAGTTTGATTCACTTAATAGATTCTAATAGAAATTGATTTTTAAGCCTGCTAAAAAAAATGGTGTCACCCGTATGTGACTAACGTGGCAGTGAACGCCTTAAATAAGTTGTAAAGTAACGAAGTAAATGGCTGTTTGCATCGTTTGACTTTTACCTTGAGCTTTGCTAACTCGAACCAAGCATAAAATTGAGATAACGGAAGAAAATGAATGGTTGTGTTATACTATGTATACACAATTATACACATAGTGCTATTCTGAAATATAATAAATATTAATACACTATTCGATGAAGGCAAGACACAAAAGCATACCAATTTTCGAAAATTGGCAATATCTACTGAAAAAAAAATAAAGACACAGGACTGAAAGATGAGAAAATAATACAATCACGTTTTTGGAAAAATATTCTATTCAACCGCTAACTGAAATAGTCGTCGAATTATTATAAGTCTGGTAATTGATACGACAGCTAGTTATCAGTGAGATTGAAGATTCAGGATTATTGCGTCATGATCATCTTGTGCATAAGCGCATAAAATATAGTCGTCACGTTTCTTTCATATCAGTGCGCTATCAAAGTCCATATTCTGAGACCTGAAGGTCATCCATGTTCTTTCTTTTTTTCAATATAATTGTTCGTTATTGTACAACGGATGTTCATAAGAATTTATACTGTATGAAAAGTGTTCAAAGATAATGAAATTCCGATATATTTAAATTGACATCAACATAACGCAACCGAATTTATTTATCTATTATTCCTGCAGGAAATGAAAGTCTAGTCATTGATTCATAATAATTAGACTGCGGATTTGATGCATTTATGGTAAAAATGAATGGGTCAAATACAAAACTAAACACACATTAGACGATTCTAAGGATATTTCGATATTACTTCCGACTTTTTAACATGATTTAAAAAGAATATATATTTTTTTCAACTTCGGTTTCGTACAATTGATTTGGACAATTTTTATTTTGCACAAAGATCAGCAGTCTAATAATAATATTTGTCGCAAATATTTAGCATGACTTGCTATTTATAATACAGTCATTATCATTAGATTAAGATTGCTCTTCTTCTTAACAAATATGTGCGAAGGAACGAGCAAATTATTTGGCGTGACAAAATCTTCGTTCCTTATTCACATAATTCATGATTGAAAATAAGAATGACGTAAATGAGGGAATAGCGAGCATACTCTAAATTCTAAACTGTTTTTTTTGTGGCATCAGAACCAATTTTCTAACTTAAGGACATCTGAAGATCGTGCAATAACGAATCGTTGGACCGATGTTCACTGTAACTACATAAAATATTCAGGCCTGTATAAGAAACATTCACGACGTCCGCAAAATGGGGAAAAGTATTTAACCCCTTGTCGTGTAATTTTCTTTACAGTTACAGCGGTTACAACGACTTTTTGTATGGCTACATTTATTTTAATGCTTAAATATTGATTACAAACGAATCAAATATTATTTCATCTAAAAAGAAAGGCGTAACGTTCATATTTCTTAGGCTTTGTCAAAAATGTTCATGACTGGCGTGGTCTCGTTAAAATACGGCAAGGGGTTACAGATATTATTTTCTATAGTTAATATCTTGGTATCTTACATATCTTCTCGGATAAGCTCTTAATATGTCAAATAGGAGCTATGATCATCACCGTTTTTCCTGTGCGGAGTAATGAATCACGTATATAATAATAAACGTATAAAACGTCTTTAGCCAGAGTCATAAAAAGCAACGGAAAATGATAATTCCATGTTGAATGACTCTATAAAGAAGCGTTATCTAATCTTTCGACGTTCTTTTGTAATTAGATTGTGCTTTTTTCAATGTTGCAACGCCACTAGAAGAAATGTGTCACAGTAGATTAATCCATTGTGTAAAATCAACGTTGAAATCATTTTTGTATTGTAAATGAAAAGGAAGTTGTAGTCACCTCATGGCTAAACTTGCTTTGTCCTGTGGTCAATTATAGTACTTCAAAGTTGATTTCAGAAACAGTCATCATCAGACTGCAGATTTTACTGTAAAATAAAAATGTTCGATTGTAAGAAATGTTGTATGAAGAAACATATGAGGTCACGAAACATAAACATTCTGAAACGTATCTTGATTTATTTATCGTGCTTTCTCGCAACATTCATCCAAAGTTCAAAATTCTGAAAAATATGGGTGGCGCAACAGTTATGCTAGTACGCTATTGTCCTATAGTCAATTACAGTACTTCAAAGTTGATTTCAGAAACACCCATCACCAGACTGCAGATTTTATTGTAAAATAAAAATGTTCGATTGTTAGAAATGTTGTATGAAGAAACATATGAGGTCACGAAACATAAACATTCTGAAACGTTTCTCGCTTTATTTATCGTGCTTTCTCGCAACTTTCGTCCAAAGTTCAAAATTCTGAAAAGTATGGGTGGCGCTACAGTTATGCATCGCGGTGTGCAAGCAGTACAAGCTCACCCTGACTGCACATCAGACCGCGGGTAGCATCGTGAAAGATAATACCTTTCGGGTTTGTCGACTGCACACACACGCGCACACACACAAATACACCGCATCCACGAGATTGACGTCATCGTTACGCGCCGTTGGCGCGCTAACGATCGATTTCATAAAATAGTGCGTGCAGCGTGCAAAACGGCCACGCTCTCGCCCTGCAGGAAGCAGCCTTCGAAAGGTTCGCACCCGAGGCCGAATTCTCAAGGTCGTTGCACCGGGAATGCAGGCGGCGGCTGCACTTGACGCCTGTACGAGCCCCACGGAACCCCTTCTGTGCTCCCATTCAGGTTCTCCCGCTCACAATGATCCTCGAGACAATATACACGTGTGCGCGACACGATCCTGCTTATTCTACCGCAGTCACACTGCGACAGAAAGTCCGTTTTCTGAAGAAAATTCCGTATCTTCAAGAAGTGGTAGAACAAAATATTTCGCGGACACGCGTTTCAAGCCAGTTCAAATTCTTTGATCTGTGCCGGCGACGGCGACTGTCCGCGTCCCTTTTTTCCCATATGCTGTCCTTCCTTGCGCCTGAAACTTTCAGAAAGAAATACATATCATTTCGTGAGAGTCCAGTGCAGAATTATTAACACGATGACACACAAACCATTAATTGTTTATCAGAATCTGAAAATAAATAATTATAATAGTATATGTTCGGTGCTGGGGAAAATAGTATTTTAAATAGTAAATACTAAACAATCCAATTTATTTTAAAGTATGTGTACAACTTTGAAAATAAAATATTTTATTTGATGCAGTAATTTTTGAAAATAGTATTTTATTTGAAGAATATTGAAAATATTTGTATTTCGTCTTTATCTTCAATTTCAATTTTAAATATCATTGCTGAAATTAATGGTTCGAATGTAATACAATTATTAGTGTAAATCGTTTCTTAACGATAAGATACACTACGTTTATACGGTTTCTAAGAGTATTATAACAATGCAAAAAGTAAAATATTTTATTTCGTGTTTCAGATTGCTCAAATATAAATATTTTATTTTCGAATTTGTATATCTTATTTAAAATACTATTTTCTACAAGCAAAATAAAATCTGAAATATTCAATAGTATTTGAAATATTTGTTTCGCTAAATAATGCCCACCTGTGCACTAAATACAGTTGAAATTATATCGTGTTCGATGTGATTTTAATCAGAGAAATGCCAGAAATAAGTTGACGAAAGAGTCCCATAAAAATATGATGAAAAATAAAGAAGTTTTGTAATTGGATTAGTAGTGGTTCACACCGATATACCCGAGCCGAGTGGGTAGGCACTGGATAAATTCTGAGTACGTAGAAGGTTGCAGAAAGATATCGCGACTGTCGCTGTAAAATACATATAGATCAACGCGTCCAAGAAAAATGCGAGTGAAATATAAATCAGATTGAGGTCAAGGCTATATTTGAGTAATGCTTTTTGCGAGGTTTAAAGAGCCTCATTTGTAGCCTGCGCTATGCCAGAGGTGACTTACCGACTAGTAAGTGATTTAAGCACCTGCTACGTCGTTCTATGACGCCGTCGAAGACCCCATAGACCGGTCGCAGCTGTCCCTCCCTCGTCCCCCATTCCCTATTTCTTCGACGTGCTTGAAACTCGTTCCTCGATAACATGAGCGGATCTTTAATGACCTCATTTCATGCACCGGGCATCGGCTACGTATTCCACTCTGGGTCATAAATAAGTATCTGCAGATTTTCGAAAAGCCTTCTCTCGCTCGATATGGGGAAATGCTATTTCTTTCGATGCGTGTTTCTTTGTACTCTTTTATAAAAACGTGTTACAAATATTAGTATGTACTTCCGCAATTTACATATAAAACGTCGATGTCGCGTATGAAACGTTTTAATACCACTAGTTATCGGGTAAAAACAAAATGAAAGTTGTCGACGTTATTATCTCGAAATTATTGTTCAGCTGCGGCACTTGTTCCGCTCGGATGCTTCTTAAGTATCTTTTAAATGCTAACTATCGTTACCGTTATATAATTATGTTCCTTTTACTCGACTGAGGATGTTATGCTTTCACAGTGTGAAATACAACTCTGAACGAATGTATGGAACAATTATTATTTTATTGTTTATTCACGAAAGAAATAATGCACTATATTATTGTTCTTCGAAAATAGTTTAGGAAGATCAAATCTATGTCGAGGACAATTATTTTCTCTCAGATTCCACATATCTTCTCTCAGATTCCAATGACCTTGAGATATGTTGTCAAATTCACCATTCTGGACAACATTTCACTTTAAAGTTTCTGGCAAAGAAATTTATTTCAAAATGGGTTTGGATTTGATTTGGATATCGAACCTAGACCTAATCTTTGCATTTACAAGTAAAGTTTATGCAATTATCTCGTAAATTAAAAAGCCAACCGACAAAAGCATTGAAGGGAAATGTTGTTCAGAATGGTAACCTTGACAACAGATTTCAAGGTCATTGAAATCAGAGATGAGATAGCACATCGACAAATGGATCGACAAGCAACGTTTTTTGCAATTATCTCGTAAATTACAGCGGATCGACAAAAACAATGAAGGTAAATGTTGTTCGGAATAGTGAACTTGACAACATATTTCAATGTCATTGAAACCTGGGAACGGAAACCCGACGATACAAGTAATTTGCCCAATAAATAATGCAAAATGAATTTTTGATATTTAACGATCCTGTCTTTTTTTCGATTCTGCGGTCTATTCTTTGACAACCGATTCCTTCAATTTAATGGCAGTTCGAATTTAAATGCCACCAATAATCTTAACTAGATATCCTCCAATGCGCATTTTTGGGATTCGAGCAACGATCTTGGCAGCAGAGTGTAACAAGAAGTAAACAAAAATACTGAGAGTAGAGTGTAAGCGATGCCAAATATCTGTTAGTAATAAAATCTTGTTAACAACAAAACTGTAGCATTCTTGTTTATTATTATACTCTATCGTGCACTTACTCTATCGTCGCTAATGTTTTTTCAGTTTGTTATTTCACCTAGTAATTACGTAAATTTTACATGAAAATTAGACTAATGATACCGATTAATCATTTTTATCGTAAATGCATAAACTCCGCAGTCTAGCGAACGTATGTTTAAACAGAGCTTAGAAAATAATTTTATGAATGTAAAACAAAGAAGCATAGTTCTAATAGAAATCTGACAGTGTCATTTGCATTCAATCTTGGAAACACCGCGACTGAAGCCACCAAAATGGTTGATGCTGCAAATGGTGAAGGAACTGTGACTGTCATAGCTCATTCGGCTGACATAGCTCCATCTGATTACCATTTGTTCAGGTCGCTATAGCATCATTTAGCGGACACACGTTTCGAATCAGTCGTTCAGAACGAATTTATTATTTCGAAGCTGCCGAGAAATTGCTAGAAACGATTAACAAAAACGTGAATTTGCATAAACATCTGTTATAGATATCTGTCTGGTTATAGATATACTTAAGCTGCACAATAAACATAGGTTTGCGATAAAAGTGGAATGCGTTTTTCATGCAGCGGATTACCGATAAAACATCCGATGAACAAGTTTGCAAGAGGCAGTAGTTGCGAAGCAGCAGCTTAAGAAGAGGTATTTCTCTATTTCTACATACGGCCGTCACTGTAGTTACTATAGGCAGATTTTTCTTGGACGTGTTCAGGTCCGGTGACTCTCAGAAACGCTCGTAAAACGCTCTTGTATAATTTTCCTGGTCTTGGATCGTGCAACGAAGAAGAAAGAATATGGCTCGTTTAACTGTATCTGTATTCGCGTATTTATAGCTGGTCCACGTACACGCATGATTTGACGAATTATGTTTCGAGACACGGCTTTGATCTCGTTCGGTATAAATAGGAGCTGGACGCTGCTCTTAATTGCAACGGTGCCACTTAACACGTTCATTAGCGGCCGATTAGATTCGTATGCACATTTTGTTTCAACAATTCTTTGTAGTAAATACTGAATAATGTAAATGTAATTGAATCAAACAGTTTCTTCTTGGCGAAAATATCGTTATTGATTCTTGATGAAATCAAAGGTTGTTCAACGTAACAAAGATTGATATTAATTACTAGAATTTTGTGCATTTTTGGCAAATATTAGTAGATCAACATTTTGCGAATATCGCAGCTGTTTGCTTTTATGGCTCTCGATTGATTTTTCCCGAAAGCTTCCAGTTTTAGTCGAACAGCGCCGAACTGGCAAAACAAATCCGAGCGAAGCCAAATAAACGGGCCGGAGCGCCGGTAATTTGAGCAGCAGGCTGCGCGAGAGCGATAAAATAATAGACAACGATAAAATAATAGACAACGCTAAAATATCAGAATACCCTGGAGCCGTTCAATTATACACAGTGCGAATTTAATAAGCTAACGCGCATTATAACTGCCCGTTCTTAACACCTTGCCTTACAATATCGTGTCCGATTCGTGATGAATTTTCTGAACAAATAAAAGAACATTACTTAACATATACAGAGGTGAGCATTATTTGGCGAAACAAATATTTCAAATACCATTGAATACTTTAGATCTTATTTTGCTTAAAGAAAATAGTATTTTAAATAAGATATACAATTTCAAAAATAAAATATTTCTATTTGATCAATCTGAACCTGAAAATAAAATATTTCTATTTCAACAATTTGATCCACAAAATGAAATATTTCTATTTGAACAATCTGAAACACGAAACAAAATATTTTACTTTTTGCATTGTTATAAAACTCTGAGAAACCGTATAAACGTACAGCGTATCTAATCGTTAAGAAACGATTTACACTCGTAAATGTATTGAATTCGAACCATTAATTTCAGTAATATTAAAAATTGAAATTAAAAATAAAGACGAAATACACATATTTTCAATATTCTTCAAATAAAATACAATTTTCAAAAATTACTGCATCAAATAAAATATTTCATTTTCAAAGTTGTACACATACTTTAAAATAAATTGGATAATTTACTATTTACTATTTAAAATACTATTTTCCCCAGCACCGAACATATACTATTATAATTATTTATTTTCAGATTCTGATAAATAATTAATGCTTTGTGCGTCATCGTGTTAATAATTCTGCACTGGACTCTCGCGAAATGATATGTATTTCTTTATGCAAAATGAATAATAATTTCATATTGTTAGAAACTAATTTTTGAAGAGAATTTTTGTAAAGTACAAACTAGAATGTGTCTTTTCAAACAATTTTATTCTATTGCATCCGTTAACATTTTTGCGAGCGTCGTGTTAAGGGCTTGGACGTATATTTACTAACTATCGGCGTGTCATGTGTACATGCATCTGTCTTATCTCCATAGATAAGAGATTGCGTGGAAACGTGCATTCTCAGTTTGTTTCGATAAACTTGATAAAACTGGTTTGAAAAAGTTCGATGAAAGCATGTCAACTTTTCCAATCTATCTTAACACTTAGGTTAGTAGGTACAAGCGATTAAATAATCAGGGTTTAAAGGTTTGTTAACAGTTCAGAAATCTTTCGATATACACGGTGTCCCGAAAATGTTGTACTTCCTTGGAAAGGACGATTCCCGAGGCCATTTCAAGTAACTTTTTCCTTTGCGAAAATGTTCTCCGTGGCTTTGTTGAGTAGTTATTAACGAAAAAAGGGGACCAATCAGAGCGTGGCTACAGTGGACACTGTTTGGAGACAGGTCTCGCTGAGCGCGGTGTTGCCATTGGCCGACTTCACTTCAAATGACCTTGGGAACCGCCCCTTTCAAGGTAGTACATTTTTGGGACATCCTGTATGTGAAAACCTCCTGTATACGAAAGTATATTAGAATATACAAACTATTTATATATGCGTTTTTTATTATATTCTTATGAAACATTTACCAACACATTCGTGACATTTTCCTGATTGAAATGACACCAAACACGGCCCAGTTTAGACCATATTTACTCCCGTAATTTACGATATAGTACAACCTCGATTATCCGAACTTAGAAGCAGAACGTCGTAAGCTTTTGGCTCATCGAATAACCATCTAGCTGCAGTCCTAGATTAGGTCTTTATCGATTTGTATTATAAATAGTGTTTCGTTCATCCGTATAATTTCGATATCACCGGTTCGGATAATCGAGGTTTTACTAAATTGCGAATTGAACGAGCAAATATGCTACTAACTGTGTCGTGTTTGGGCTCATTTTAATCAGAAGAATGTCCGAAATATGTTAGCGAAGGATTCATAAAAAAAATGATTAGAAACAAACATTTTAGGATTAATATTGTTAGTATGATCAATTTTTCAGGGATATCGTGCGCACATCTTCCACATATTTCAAGCTATTATTGTATACGTCAGTGTGTAATACGTAGCGAGATAAGATTCCGTGAAAACGTGCATTCATTCTTAGTTTGCTTCGATAAGGTGGACATACAAAGTTCGATAGAGGCATGTGGACTTTTCGAGCTACTGTAATTGCGATTGATGCGTTGTACGATACGGATTGAATGGTCTGTTAATAGAGCACAACATGTGTGTGCTACACTGTTCTTTGATTGGATCTAAAAAAAACTTAACTTTCATTACGACATACTCGAGTAAACGGAATTTCGTTAGATTTTTTAATGTGACTTCATTTTGCGAAGAATCGAGTTCCATATTTGGCAACTTAGCCCTAACGGGGAAAGCCTAATTTTCGGACAAACAGTTCCGTCATTCAAACACGGATGACGCGGCAATCAACGTGTCAATAAAGAACCTCCGCTGATAAAGCTATTAATAGACATTCGGCACATAAAGCATCGAAATTACACACACTGTGTAGCAATAATACGAAGTGCAAAGCCATAAGCGTTTCGATTGCTAGTTCATCGCTCATTCGAGGAGGATACATATTCAAAAGTGACGGATACGATGCACATAAAATTGCACCGAGATCCGAAAGTTAGTAGCTCCGGCGTGAATATTTATAGGGACTCAAAGCATCGTCACGTTCGCGAAGGACGGTCAAACATGGTGCAAAAAGATTTGTATGCCGCCGCGTAGCTTCCTCTTCGGACTTTGTCCAAGCCGGAACATCGTTTACGGCGAAACTGCCGGAATTTCTATGGAACTCGACGTCGACGACTGTAAATAAACCGAGCTCTGACGTCCGAGATTGAGCCGCGATAATTGTACTATCGTCGCCGACGATCGCACACCTGCGATTATTTATCGGCGCTCTTAGAGTAAGTGCACGTAATATGGGACAACATGAAATCTTGATACAGAGTATCTCCCGACCAGACTGCGGATCTTTACGCATTTATGGCTTCTGAAAATTCTCTCTTTCTCTTCACAAAATTTCGCTAACTGCACGGTAATTGCAAATGTATCAAGTTCCTTTAAATTCTTCAGAACATTTGGATCATTTGTGTTTGGATATTTGTCATAAAAAATTATTTAAACAAAATATTATATATTTGAAAATAATCTATTTGATTTGAACGTAACTTGAAAATCAATGTTTTATCTTATTTGTAAGATACAAAGAATAAAATCTTTAAAATAATTCCTTATTTCGATGATTATTCAGACAATTTTTATTTCGAATAAAGATTCGAAGTCTATAGATTACTGTAGCTGAAAAATAAATAGCAAGTGGTTAAAGGGTTTGAAAATACCTTTGTCCACCACTGCAGGTTTCATTGAAGGTAGAAGCAATTTCCTCTGCTCTTGGCAAGCTTTTGAAATCAGGTGTTCCAATAGGCAATACACCAAGCTTTATCCTACAGCGCACGTTAGCAGGCAGCATGGAGGGACATGAATCACGTGGCTCTATTATCCTCGTCCCCCGAATGAAGCGGAAGGTCCCCTCGATAATGCCGGTGGGTCTGAAAATAGCTGGCCGTCACGGCTAGTGACGACACCGCACCGTTATGCCCAATGTGGGCCCATTGGCTTCAGTCCGATCCGACCAGTTCTAGAAACGATTAATCCACAGGCTCGCCCATAATGTGGGTGTTTATCTCCACGGAATGTTCTCTCCTTCCTTTCACTTCTCGGTGTATGTTGTTTTGCTACCCGTTCGTTTGTTTATAAATAGAAGGAAGCGTTCTTATTGTTCGAACGCGCCTACCAGGGCTAGTGATTTCAATTGAACCTTCCAAATACTCGGCGTACATCTTTTAAATTTTCGTCATTGGCCCAGCTAAAAAAGTTGTGAAAATCAATTTTTATTTATTTATTTTATTTTTATCAATTCGTTTTTCACAATTCTGACCAAATGCACTTTTTCAACATATTTATTAGACGTCATTTACTAAACTAATTCTTCTAGTTCTAATTCTTACAGAAAAATCGAAGTCGTTTGGTCCATTGAAAAAAAAGTTATTCTGATTTAAAGTGTGCGTGATCAATTATTTGCGTAACTGTAAATCTGTGGATGCAACGAAAAACGCCGCACGTCACAATTTCAAAAAATTTAAGTTCATGCATTAATTGAACTTTATAGTATAAGATTTACGTATTTACCTGAAAAAAGTCGTTAAAGCAAAATTCGGAGGACTCAAAAAAATAACGCATTAGATTCCTGTACCCTACGATCGTAATGGTAATATGACGGGTGCCTTTGTTGGTGCTGAAAGTTATGCAACTCTATTTTTAGACCACATCATTTAGACCGTCGAGAGATAATGTATTATACATTTGTGTTCCCTACCTTGCCTCCCCATCGCGTTCCCCTTCAATTATGGTTCTAAATATAACAACCGCAATTATTCACATCTATAGTAACAAAAGTTGCCCGCTTACTTCCAAACGCTATTATCCCAATGCAGTAGACCTCCCGTATCTCAATTAAAAGAGATTTAAATACAGCAACAATTTTTTAACAGACCAGTAATGTACTGTTTCTATTATAATTTTATTACTGTAAGTGTTGAAAGTAATAGCGTAATAAAATGGCCTCATGTAATTAACTTTTATACAGTAAGTATGAGATTGATATTAATGAAGAATGTATAAAACATTTATGTATAATTTTATTATACATAATTTATTTATTGAAGAAAAAGGAACTTGGTTTAGAAATGAATTTTATCATCCAGTCTGCTTATATAACGAAACAGCGTGTAAATCACATCTAATGTGTAGCCTACATAAATTCCATGAAGACAGAAAATGTTTCCTTGTTCTTCAGAATTTCATGAGCTCGACTTCCTGAATCGTCAATGGCAATTACTTTCAATTTTTCCTCGCTGAAATATTAAGCCGGTAGAAAAATGAATTGTTTCCCTCGATCCAGCCATCGCGGAACTAAGCGGCGTAAATCCTGCGCTTCGTCATTATAATTCATAATAATTGCTCGTTATAGCTGGCTTGGAATTCCCTTTCTAATGAGAGATGCGAGTAGAGAGTCTAATCCTTTGCGTAGAGACGCGCTTGCGATTTTACGCTGCGTCCCTCGGTAAATCATGTCCACGGTCTCGTAAACAGTGTCTCTCTACTTGCGAAATAAGGTAAACAATACGATTTATGCTGCGACCATGCTATAATTCGTGACTGCTTTCTAATATTTAACGCGGGAACTAAAAATAATCCGGAAAAACAAGCGGTCAATGAAAATGCAACTTTCGCTTTCTCATCGATGCGAGATGAGTATTTAGGCGAGGAATGCGAATTGTTGACAGTGGAGCTGTTACTCGACGCGCCTGTCTTTGTGCGAATTGTGTATTAGACTTCGGAGAGCTTTATGTAAAATGAACGTTGTATATCTTGATACATAAAATAAAAAATAGGAATCTGATGCAACATTGCCATTCTCTAATAATACACAAAATAATTTTGGATGGCATATTGAAGATAGTATTGATCACTCTGATTGACATCCTATTCATATAACTACTGTTACTTCGGTATCGATAAGGAAACCATTTGGACTGTATGTAACAACTTTTCTGATCTTCTCGTCAGCCATATGCAAACCAAATGATTTAGAGTACCGTATTTTGTTAACACCTCCTAAAATAACTGGAAGTCGTTGATATATCACGTTGGACGCAGGAACGTATAATGAACAAAACCATCAAACGGTCAGGTTTAGCTCTTTAGGCGTGGGCTTTGGTAGTTCATGAACACCCAGACATTGCGTAGATGATCGTCGATTATTATACATTATCCGATCCCTCTCGCTGATCTAAAGATAGGCACGCTGGAATGGCGTTGAAATTGTGAACCGACGACCGCTTCGTAAGAAACTTACGAGCTTGCCTCGCGAAATTTATGCAAACTTGCTCTGCAAGTCCTCCGGGGCCGGCCAGACTCGAAATTGTTTTCAGTCAATGTTACGCTTCTGTAATCAAAAATCGGTACAAGTAAACCAAGTTGTAAACTAAATCAAATATGCAATTACCAGAGCGCGAATCTATGTGTAAAATAACAATCCTGTACCTTAATTGCAAAACACGCTAACTCTTATACTGGCAACTGGGCACTCCGGTGCACGTTTACTATAATAACTAGACTGCGGATCTTTATGCAAAATAAAAAATGTTTGCATTGATTGCAAGACACAGGAGCCACATAGAAATTAAACAAATAAAATAAAAATCGATTACTTGTGTGAAGTTTTCAAATAAAACACGTCATATCGATAATGAAGATACGCGAGATATCTCGTCCATAGTATCGTACGTCCGACAGCATGATAGCATTGTTTCTTCGTAGTGAAAGAGATAATACCGTAATCAATATTTTGAATAATGGAACAGCAATTTTTAGTAATGATTGTGTGTGCGAGTCGCCACTCGAGCGTTAAGGGTTAATTTCGAGATAAAATAGCCCCGATTGCAAAAGGTTAAAAATTGGAGTCTTCCAGCTTTCCTGATTCCGCGATCTAGGCGCTCATTGAGTTTCCTATGCGTGGCTGGCGTTGTTCCAGTCAATCAGTTCATCAGACCGGTCGGAATGGGACGTCTAGCGACGGCGGGCCTAACACGCCACTGATTTACAAGCCATGGCAGCCATAAACTTTCGGAGTTCTGTTTTTACCACCTCCCACCTCGTCCGGGCCGAGAAGACTCGTCTCGTCGCAGATGCAGCTTTCACCGCTGCTGCGGCGACTGCAGCTCCATCGCGAGAAAAAGAGAGAGAGAGAGAGAGAGAGAGACTCCTGGCCCACTTGCCGTGACTTGACTCGACTCAAGTCGACTCGCTGCACTCGTCGGTAGAAACGAACGGAGTGACGTCACGCATAATTAGTTCTTTGATTCTCTCTCTGTCCCTCCCTCTCTCGATCTCCTTGCTCCACCGCGAGCCTCCATTGTACACTGTCCCCCCAGTATCGCTTCAATTTCAACGAGCCTGTCGCTCTTACTCATTGTCGGTTATGTAATTGAATCAGTCTGAGAGATTAGCAGTTTTAGGTGGTGATAACGGCCGTTGCATAATCGCCAGTCGCCTCCTCCCGGTGCCGGGGCACTTTCTATGCCTCGGAAGTCGAGGAGGAATTCCGGAGCGAAGTCGTTAGCTACGAGGTCCCGCGAGATCCGCGATAATCCTCGGAACGGAAATATCGATGCGCTAATGGAATAATACTATTCATTTTGGAACGGCTAAGAATACTACAGTTTCCTTTCGATATACGACGATTACTCGGGACGGCTTGCGACGTGTTGCGAATGAGAGTACCTATTCGGTTGACACTGTCCTCGAGTGGGCTATGAGTCCATGGGTCCCATAATGTTATCTGTAGACGCCTCCTAGAAGTTAGCACCCATTTTTGGAATTAACCCTTTGCACTGGGAGATATTTTACATCGAAAATTAAACATCTCTTCCGACCTAGAATATTTCCATGCCGTATGATCTTTTAAAATTTATGGGTATCAAAGTGGTATCATAACTATAAATGTTTAGTAATTGATTAGATATCAACACATATATTTAATAATGTAAACAATATTTTGAATAATGGTACAGCAATTTTTAGAGACGCCTCAGAGTGACCGTTCGAATACTAAGGGTTAAATAATTTCAACAATTCCAAAAGTGGGGGGCTAACTTCTAGAAAGCCCGGCGGATCATACATTCGTTGGAAAAGCGGTCTCGAGCGGGCAACTTCAAAAGAAAAAGAGAAGGATAGAGATTTTCTTCATCGTCGTCTTATAGCGAAAGTAAACTATTCATTCTGGCACGGTCGACCGGTGGCAAATTCCTCAATATTTTCAACTATCCGAGATAAACAGCCGAGACATTCCTTCGGCACGCCATGTGCCATCGTTTACAATACTCACCGCTCGCCCCAGACTTGCATAAGAGACGGATTCAGTTTATTCCTGGGGACATGACCATTGATGGCACACCAACGCCACAAAAGGATAATGACGAGCTAGCGCTAGGTCTGCTGGACTCCGTATGACCCAATTCGAATTCCTTCTCTCTGAAAATGATTTTAATTAGTACATTGTCACGTTTTTCTTTCGACGTTGACTCTATTTAGCCTATAAACAACCGAAATAGCACTAAGAGTTTGAATATAATAATTAGACGGCGGATTTTATGCATTTATAACAAAAATGAGTAGATACAATTTAAAACGGTAAAACCATTAGAACAATTTAAAAATATTATCACATTACTTTTGAATCTATTAAACATATAAAGAAAGAAAATAAACTTCCATTTCACTCCAGTTAGTTGCAATTCAGGTACGAAGTTTTTATTTTGCATAAAGATCCGCTGTCTAATAATAATACATATTTTCAAATTATCGATAGTTTAACACGTTGGCTCCCACAAAACAAACAATTCTTTAACGCCAGGTTTTGTCAATATTTTACGTTACTTTTAGTACAATTATCAATAAAAGATATTTTCGTCTATATGTAGCTCCTGTAGGTTGATACTGCAAACAATTTTTAATTTACTTAAAAATCCGCAGTCTATTCGTAAGCATTCTAAATAGAATAACTCGTTCACAATATGAGGCTCTCGTTACACACATTCTAAAACATCTGTACTATGAGAATACCTTTTTCAAAAATTTACAAATATTTTCTTGAACGAGACACGTCGATACAATCATAATATTTTGAAAAACTAGAGACAACTGTTTATTTCAATCCGTGCCGAAAACGTACGGGTAAAGTCCTTTCTACATATAAAGAGCAAAGGATAGTAAGTTTGACTATAGCGAGTGTATATCCGTGCGAAAGGGAACGGTAGAATCAGCGTGGTTGCTCGTCCAGTTTCATTGATCACTGCGCAGCCAGAAAGTTAATTAAACAGGTGTTTTTCCAAGTGCTGACTAAAATACCATCCGGTTACGCTACTGTCTGTCCCACTCTAGGTCCCCCATTTCTCTCCCGCTCTCGGAGATTCCCTCTCTCGATCTCTTTCCCGGTTCTCTTGCCCTCTCTCGCCCGTCCTCACTCCCGCGCTTATCTCGCTGCAGCTAAAAATAGATCCTGTCACGGCCATCGGCGACATTTTAAAAAGTCAAAGCCGCAACAGTCGGCCGAGCGACGAGTTCCGAACCGATGCGAACCGAACGAGCGAATTAGCGCCTTCTTCTCGCTCTCGAACCATCAAGGCTGGTCAGTGGCGCCTTCTCGCGAGCTCGTTGCGTCCTCTGTTCCCACCTGTCCGAGCGGATCCTTTTCTAGATCGGCTCTGCCGATACAACGTCTATTACAGGACAGACTTTTGCAACAGCATATTTAACCCTTTGCACTCGAAACTATTTTAACTAAAAAATTAAACATTTCTTCCCAGCTAGAATATTCCCATTCCCATTGATTTTTTAAATTTTATGGATATGAAATTGATGTAATACCTCATACAATAACTAAATGTTTAGCAACTGATTAGATACCGATATATTTAACCCTTTGCACTAGGAGCTATTTTAACTAAAAAATTAAACGTTTCTTCCCAGCTAGAATATTCCTATTCCCATTGATTTTTTAAATTTTATGGATATGAAATTGGTGTAATACCTCATACAATAACTAAATGTTTAGCAACTGATTAGATACCGATATATTAAACCCTCTCCACTAGTAGCTATTTTAACTCGAAAATTAAACATTTTTTCCGACGTAGAATTCTATGTATAACTTTTGATTAAAATTGCTATGATTATTAAACAATTTCTTAACATTAGGTTTACGTCAAAATGACAAGTTCTAACATTTGTAATTTACTATTATTGACATTGTAAATACGCATCTACGAGAAATTATTCAACAAAATGTCTTCGCGTATATGTATATTATTATATAAGAAATGTCGAAAAATTTAGATAGACTCATTCTTATTATTTTGATGAAGTCATGTGAAATATTCCCTTTTAGTGTGCCGTAAACATACCATTAAAAAACCTTCAATTACTTATCTTCGACTCGAAAGGGCCAATAGCTTTCTTATTAGCTGAAAGTCAAACAATAATTATAACGGGTAAATATCGCACGTGAAACGACATAACCTATTCTTCCCCTTTCTATTCTGTTTCTGAAAGCCGGTTACAGATGTTTTGTCATTGAAATTCACGTCGAATCGGCATCGACGATTCTGAACGAACCAACGACGCACAGATACTCAACGACATATCTCGATACTCATTGTCAGTCCATTAATACATATGTACCACTAAAATTAACACAACATAAATTTTACACACGTTATAAAGGCAATAATGTAATGATTAACTTGTCAGAAGTTCAATACAGACTATAAAGCAGCAGCGAAGTTACGGATTGTTGATCGCCGTCAGGTCGTTTCGTCCCACTGTGCGACGCACCGATCGCAAAAAGAAGAACGAGGATATTTTATGTACCAGCACGCGAAAACGAAAACGGTTTCGTCACTTCTGCCGAATCGAGGTAATACCTGGCCCGAGGCACAACACCGGGTATTATCCCGACCGCGGACATCAGTAAAAGTGATATACGTAAATAGAACGACTTCCTTTCTCCCACCTACGTGAAATCAAGCCGAAATGTTACGTCAACACGCGTGTACACGAAGGTATTTCCAAGGAGCACCGGCCATTTTTATTTTCTAAGGATGTCCGTTGACCTTGATCTGCCGCGATTAATTTTTCACTTCGGCTCATTCGTTTGCATCGCAGCCTCGATGGAGTCTGGGATCTTATTCGCTCTCTTGCGGTTTTCAACGTTTGAGTCTATTCTCAGAAAAAGAGAGACGACGATTCTATGTAGTATCACAGCATACTGGTAGGCTGTGTAGTATCACTGATATATATACTAATATCAGTGGGTAGTATACTTACTGGCAACCAGTGTTCCCCCGCAGTCCTATCTTATTACTATGTACATAGATTGCGGGTCTTTATGCGAAATAAAACTTTTGTCCACCTGTGAAACAATCAAAGGTTAATGAAAATAAAAGAAATCCCTCAAGACGGCCTAGGGGCAAAGGGGGTCCTCGCTCGCACCCAATGGTTAGGCTCTGACGTCACAGCTTTGGCCAATAATTTGGGTAGAATCGAAAACACGTGAGGAACGATCCAATTGGACGGCTTACAGCCACATGTCGAAATGTTTAGTTCTGTACGAGGCATAACGATGTCAGATCTATTACATACGAAAAATATAAGGATATGGAGTAGTTATAATCTTATATACCTTCTGTGCGTCATGAATATTTCAAAACACTGTCGCATAAAGAGCATAAATAAATAATAGCAATATCTTATGTTAAGTTTAACAATATATAAATATAATTAACATTCAAAATAAAAAATATTACTCCTTTTTTATTTGTTATTATTTATAAACAGAATTGGATCAATACAAAATATATTTTAAATGATATTTAATTTTTCGTAATTGATATGATTTTTACAATTGACTAATTATGGAAATTAACTTCATTTACAGCCCGTAAATATATGTTATTTTAGTTAAATTCACCTAAAAGAAATGCATATAATCAAATTACATATTGATAAATTAGTAGAAACATTGCCAGACTTGATATAATTAATCTACATTTTTGAAGTGACTAATATGCTAATCTTCAATTTTCTCGAAACAACAATAAATGGACTTGCACCACTTTTAAAGTAAACGGTCCATTTAATGCTATACGTACGAGTGCAGAATTTGAGATAAAAATGTATCAGGGATCAAAAAACAAGAGGGCCCCGCGCCCGTGACTTGAATCCAAGTTGATCATGGACCCCATATTATAAGACAGAGCCTTAATGACCGGGGCTACAGGTCCCTCTATACATATCCTTGTATATTAACGTGTCTTATAGTGTCATATTTGCAAGGAAACATATTTCGTTATACAGAGTGTTTTCGAAATCGTTGTACAAACGGCCGAACGATGGTTCTACGAGCAAAACAACGTCGAAAAGAAAGAACAACATTCTTTCGTTTGACGCCTCGTTTTCGAGAGAAACGAATTTCTTTTACACCTGTAAACAAATCCTACAACACATACGAAAAAATGTTACTAGATGGGCAACTTGTAATACGAGAAGAGCTAGATAATTCTGTTAGAATTAACAGACATAGCATGAACTGCTATAATCATTCGTGATTGAGAACGTGATCGAAAACGAAAAACGTGTTTTTCACAGTGATTCGTGATTTTTGTGATCGCTTCTGATTGGCAAAGAGCATAACTGTTCTCCGCGCAAGTCACAGAAAAAACCTGTATATTTTATATTAACGACATCGAAACAAAATCGCGAGTTACATCGTGTAAAGTAAAGAAATAATGAGGAATAATGAATAAATTAATGATTATGAATATGTTTTAGCCTATTTCACATCGAATAATTTTGGATATACAAAACTTTGTGAACGTATGTATCTCTGCCATCGTATTTGTGGATAGAAATTATATTATTGTATTTTCATTATACAATTTGTACATAAAAATAAATTCTATTGTGCTATGATAGGACAATATACATAATAATAATAAGTGACAAAATTGTTCTACATATTTTTCCTACTAACTGAGAACAAGGAAGTGTCTGGATACTTTTGAGCGGGAGCGTAACTGCCCCACTACCTCGTCATCATAATATAAATACGTTCTGTCTTGGACACGCATGCGCGAAAAATCTTGCACAATATCTCAGTCTTTCTCACCACCGCGAGGGAATCGATTATTGATCGATGCGATCGAGCGAACCAAACCTAACCTAGGAAGTGCCGCATACAAATAAGGATGTGTCCGGTCACAGTGTTAAATATTTGCATCATCTTTTACGGACCCACAAAAAGTAACTATACCTTTCTATTAATTCGACAAATTAGTCCTCGATATATTCGTGGTTTTAGTACTCGAACCCCTTACCTTATAATATTTATTAAATATGTATACGGTATGCATTTTTCTGTTGTCGATATTGTGCCATTAAAAGAAATGTAGCCGTACAAATCAATTTCTTTTCTTTTAGGAAATTGTGAACGACAAAGAAATTGTAATCACTCTAACTGTAAAATAAATCATACGGCAAGGGGTTAAATGTAGTTCGTACATTCGAATACGACTTTTCCAATATTTGAAAGATAGAATTATACTTGCTATAAACCTTTACACAGTTCTTGTGCAGAAAATTTTAATGACAGTAGTGATGTATAATCCGTAATTTTTATAATTTCATTATTCCGTAACGCGGTTATGCGTACACGATTGTCAAATGAGAATAACGAAGTTGTGCTCGTAAAAATTACCGGAAGTGATTTTAGCATACGAAATTACATAAAGATTGTATAGTTTCTCTTCTGTACGGTTTTTTCTGAAGTCGATCGTGACGTTTTCTATGCGATTGATCAAGGACTTGTTCGTGCGTATTTCATTTCACGCATCGAGTACGCTGCGTTTGCTTTCGAAGTTGCTCACCAGAAAATTGCGATCAGTATTCCTTTCCCAATTACTACCTGCTACCTTTTCCATGTAAATTATTTTGGAACCTAACTTTGGATTTTACACTTCAGATATCAGTAGAGAATTTAACTGGAATAATCATTTAATGTTGTTGTAATATTACACCTTAAATAATATTTGGCGCTTGCTATAATATAATGTCTGAGAACTTTGTTATAAATAATTATAAGAGCATATCTGTTCCAATATTATAGAACAACTTTGAAATTTTATTAATTCCAATCAAATAAAAAATTTAAATCTCAAGAATTCTCTTATATCTATGATACTGTAGGAAGAAAATATTACAGGGTTTCCGAAAAATGTACTTCCTTGGAAGGGGAAATTCCCGATGTCATTTGAAGTAACTTTTTTCATTGCGAAAATATTCTCCGCGGCTTGGTTATAAGGCGTTATCAACGAAAAACACAGGCCAATCAGAGTGCGACTACTGGCGGCTCGCGCTGAGCCAAGCGTTGGCATTGGCCGAGCCGGAATCCGTCCGTGGTAGCCGCACTCTGATTGGCCTGTGTTTTTCTTTAATAACTCGTTAACGAAGCCACAGGGAACATTTCCGCAAAGGAAAAAGTAACTTGGAATGATCTGAGAAATCGTTCCTTTCAAGGAGGTACAAGATTTTCGGACACCCTGTAAGAGAATTCTTGAATTAATACAATTTAAAAATAAAAGTATTTCTATTATACGTAACAGGAACAGGTTATCAGACATTATAGCAGGTGGCAAACATTATTCAAGCTACAGCTACATTGAAATTTATTACATGTGGTGCTTTTTTAAAAATTCAAATATAGCCGATGAAAAGTCCCGGAGCTTTCAGAAGACAAAGGGGTTCGAAACACGGCGTAATACAAAGGGACACTTGTTTGAAATCAGCCAATCGTTGGCAAGTACAATGAACTTCACGTACGAGAAGAAATTCATTGCAACGTTCGACCGACATTCACGGTTATCGTGGCGAATCAGCTCGTGCAGCGTTGTTACGAAAACAGCGCGTTTTCATCAAACTCTTATCGCGAGTACGTTGTAGCAGCTCTGATCGTATTCATTGCGATCGCACGTCGTTCCGGAATAAATCGATTCTTCGCGGTGGTTAATGCACGTTTCCCAGCAAACAGTTCGAGAACGTGCACCTTCTTGTTACGTCGACCGCAGATGCAACGTAGCGCAGCCGTCGCCTGGATGCAAATTCTGTGCAGTCGAAATACGGTTTGTGTACACTTTATGCCAATTGTTCGAAATATTCTCGATGCGATGAGAGATTGCCTCCGCAGTGTTTCTGCAATACCGAGTTCTTCTTCATTGTTCTCAATTCGCTGCGATTCAGATTATTTCTTTGACCTTTCGTCCGAACGAATTTCGACGATACCGTACGCCGTCCTTGCAGGTTTTATGAATTTATGGCAAATGTGAGCGCACGATGTGCATACGTATTTAATGCGAGCGTGTGCGGTTGATTGGCTCGGTAACTACCGAACTCACGCACAAACTTGTATTAAAATACTATTTCATGTAACATGTTATTTTATTATATGATTTTATAATTTTTATTTTATAATTTTTATTTTATATTTTATAATTGCTTCCATGTAAAAATATTACATATTTCTCATAGAAGTTTTGTCTGTTACAAGACTAGTGACTTACTGTTGGAAGAAATCTTCTTAATTAATTACTGCGTTTAAGAAAGAACTCATTGGCAGATGTAAGCATTCGTTGAATACACGAACTACTGAAAATCTGCTAGTGTACTAGTGTACGCGGATGTAACAATTTGATCCGATACTTTTGTATTGTTGAATGCATGCACATTAATACTGACATCGAAGACCTCGATAACAGTCGAAACAGCGATGTCACGATAAATCGTTTCTTTGGCTCATCGAATGATCCGATTCAGCCTTGGGACTCAATTAAGTCTTTTTTTGGTCGCGACATGCAGAGGGAGAGCAAAATAAAAAGATAAAGAGCAGGAGCCACGTGACAAACGTTTCGACGTACTTTTAATATTCGTTTATTGGGTAACGAACCGTTGAAACTGACAGTTGCCAGTTGGTCGTCTTCGATAAAGAAGTATGCTATGTATTATGACATTTTTTTATCATGTTTTCGATTGATTTTATCGGGCAATAATTTAGATCGACAGGAAAAATATGTTTCGTTCTGGCAATCGCGATGACACTTGAATCATCAGTAATGATATTTTAATTGCATACGATGATAAAATCAGAAACTTTATTTGAGAATTCACCAGCGTTATTGAAAGCGATTGACAGCACGAATTACTGAACAATCAAGTATGACCCTTATATACAATGACAAAAAATAAATAATACAGTAGGACCTCGATTAATCGACTTGAGACAAACAGCCCTCATAAATTAAGGCTCGATGGATCATCGAGACCCGAAGAAATAATTAAAATGTATTATATTTGAAAATTTATTTCACTTCACTATATAATCATATTTATTTAACTGTTTTGTGATATAACTGTTTTTATTTCAAACGATTCTTTTATGATTGAAAGAAACCTTTTGTCAGAATTATTTGATATTTTAAGTGGTCCACACAACATAGGGCACATTTGCTGTAATGTACAAATATCGTGCACATGTTTTGCACGTATATCGAGGCATTACTGTACTCGACACCGTACAGCGTGCACGTACAAATTTGTTACATTGATGTGTCGGATAGGCACCAGGATGACGATAAACGTCAAGGCACGTTTGCACATGCAACATCGCATTTCGCATGTAATTTGCAGCGTTCATTGAGCAAGTGTCCGCCATTAACGAAGGCGTCTTGCAAAACGACGCCGGATTTTAGCTAAATTCGACCGTGCTTATTGTCTGGATTACGAAACGAAAATACAGAGGGTACACAGTGTACGTGGCTTAAATAATTCAAATGAGACCTACCGTAATCGGCTCGTCGAAGGATCTACGTGCAAGTTAAGCACGATCGTCCTCCGTCGTGTTGTGGATACACCTTCACAAGTAAGGCAAGGTCTTGATTGGGAACCGCGTGGGAACTGTGTACGCGACTAAAGGAATACTGCAAAGTGGTGGAAAGTTTATAAACAAGTCCAAAAGTATCTACAGCAGTGCTGAGGAAAATAGTATTTTAAATAGTAAATAGTAAATAATCCTATTTATTTTAAAGTATGTGTACAACTTTGAAAATAAAATATTTTATTTGATGCAGTAATTTTTGAAAATAAGATAATTCATTTGAATTATATTGAAAATATTTGTATTTCGTTGTTTATTTTCAAATTTAATTTTAAATATTATTGCTGAAATTAATGGTTCGGATTTTATTTCGTGTTTCGGATTGTTCAAATAGAAATATTTTATTTTCAGGTTCAGATTGTTCAAATAGAAATATTTTCTTTTCGAAATTGCATATCTTATTTAAAATACTATTTTCTTTAAGCGAAATAAAATCTAATGTATTCAAAAATATTTGAAATATTTGTTTCGCCAAATAATGCCCACCTCTGATCTGAAGTGGATCTAAAAAGTATCTGAAAACTGAATTCTCGATTTTTCAAGAATTGCTGATACGGATTACGTTACACAAAATATATCGAAAATATAATAGAAATAAATTCAGTTCGACAATGAGAAAACTTCACCATAATTTTTGTAAGAGAACGGTTGAGGTTTGACGTATGGTTTATTTTGCACAATAAAAAACAAATTGTTGGCCTTTTGAACTTGAAATTAATATTGATTTTCCAATACGACGGGGGTAGAGGATTTGGATTTAAAATAAAGTTCAGATTGATTAATTTGTTCACGTAATGAAAAATGTATGCTGTGCACTGTGCATGTAAAGGAACAGCATAATTTATATATGACCTCATCCATTCTTTTTGGGGACTGATGGATGGACATTTTGCAATCGCGATGAAAGAGAGAGTAAGGTGCAGGCAATTTGTGGGCACCGATGAATCCCCATCTCTGCTGCAGATATTTGTGGATTATTGTTAGAGATACGCTAAGTATGGCCGGCAGGTTTACCAACATTGCGAATTATACTGTCAGCTGTGATTGCGAGTGCAGGGTACATTTGTAGGTCAACAGTATTTTTTGAGACACCGGTGTATGGGCATTTTGCAATTGCAATGAGAAAGATGACAGTTTGCAGGCACTGATGAATGGTAACTCTTACCTTGGAACTTTATGGAGCATCGGTAGAATGCTTTTATCAACTCCTTTTATCTCGTTTGCATGATTGCTACATTTTTATTGCTTTAATAAAACTGTACCCAAAATAAAAAAAATAGAGTCAGTCTGTACAAGTATCCTAGCACGTGAAAAAGAATAATAATAATTCCTTACAAGACCATACAAGATCTGAACAAAGTATCCGTTACAGTATGCTTTTGCGAGACTGCATTCGAAATAAAAAATTAATTGAAGAATCTATTAAAATTTGTTTAAAAATTAACTACGTACGAAGAATAAAAATTTAAATATTCCTTATATAAGGTATAGTATGATTTACAAGGATTTTATTGACACAGGTAAGTGTAATATCTTGTAACGATTTTGTTCAAGAGGCTGATTGAAAAAATCAAACAACCACAGGTGCGTTTTCCTGCAAATAGAAACATGTAATCGTACTCGGCTCTAGTCTATTAATAGTTAATCGTCTAGGTAGAACTTACGTCTATAATTTCCATTCGGCGATTTGATTTCCCGTGGTGTTTCATAATAATAATAAAAAAACAGGAAAAGCAATAAATAATCGGCAGTAAATTACACAGGTATGTACTCGTGATGAATATACATACAATAGTTGTATTACTCGATATAATGAAATATTTCTTTTACTTCGTGATATCTCAATCTTATGGTATGTATAATATTATAATCAATTTAGATTTTAACAATTTTAATCCATCATTAATATCGATGATGGAAACATTAGAAGAATCTAAAAATACGGTTACATTATTTTCAATCTGTTAAACGTATTAGGAGAGAAAATAAGTTTCGATTTCGCTCCAGTTTGTTGTAATTCATTCTTTTCGAAATGGTGCTCCCTTGTTTATCCTTCAGTCTAAAATTAATTATAATACGTTCCTGGTACCTGTGTCACAGAAACGGTGCATTCTAATTAACCTGTTAATCTTATCTCGAATAAGGTTTTCAAACTGTGTTCAATGACGTACTGCACCGTATTTTTTCGTATGCAAACGTAGTTCAATTTGAGAAATTGGTTTAGTATACTTTACTTTCGGTATCGCATTCTTCGTACGTAAATATAGCGCAATTTAGAACACTGTTTTCTAACAATTTACATTTACAATTAACTATTTCACGAATCAGCATTTTAGCTACATATTATTATTTTAAAGTCGTTAATGGGAATAGAAATATTATTTATCATCATTTTATACAAAACCGAGATCCAAGTTATATTTTATCTATAGTGATTTTATTGAACACACATTATCAACACACGGTATACATGTAACGCTAATGCAGGTATCTATTTATAGAAAATTTATATCATGTTAAACAATGCGGTCGCTAATGACCCTGATGTTAATGCGACTCTCATAAAAAAAATAATGAAAAAGTAAATTTAGTGCTACAGTCATAGTAATTTTTAAACAGGGTCAAAATTCACTCATTTCCTTTTTTTTTAGACACTGTAAAATGGCTAGTTTCTTTCTCTATGTATATTAAGATATTTAATTCTTTGTGAACATTTCAAAATATCTTAAATGTCCTCTTCAAGAAGTTAAGTCCTATATGAAAGTCTTCGGTTCCACAAACATAAATTACAACAAGGTAATACATCTACTATAATATAATTATATTATACACATAATTTGGGCTACATCTAATATAATTAGTAAACAAAATTGTTTAAAATAAGTAGCAGCAAGGGTGTCCTTTGCGAACTGTCCTTTGAAGTAAATTCCAAATAAAACACTTAAAATAGTAGGGAGTTGTCGGCAATAAAATTGAAAAATAATTCGGAATGCAAAGGGTTATTTTATCCAGGATTCCTCTTAATTACCGGCCTTAATGTATATTAAGATATTTAATCGTTTGTCAACTTTCAAAAATATTTTAAATGTCTTCTTCAAGAAGTTAAATCCTATATGAAAGTCTTCAGTTCCACAAATATAAATTACAACAAAGTTTGAGAGCTACATCTAACATAATTAGTAAACAAAATTGTTTAAAATAAGTAGCAGCGAGGGAACTGTCCTTCGAAGTAACTCAACCCAAATAAAACACAAAATAGTAGGGAGTTGTTGGCAATAAAATTGAAAAATAAGTCGGAATGCGTAGGGTTATTTTATCCAGAATCCTTAATTTATCCAGAATCCTTAATTTATCCAGAATCCTTAATTTATCCAGGATTCCTCTTAATTACCGGCCGAGGCAATGGTTGATCCGTGCGATAATACACGGCTCGGAGAATTCCAGGTCCGCAGCAATTTGACGAAAAAAATCGATGGAACAGTTGGGTAAATGGGATCGATGGCCCCATGGGGCACGCTGGTCACGCACTCTCAGTGCTTGCGTACAGGTAGCCGAGAGGATCGTGAACGAATGGAGGGAGGGTTCCCGGTGAAAGGGGGCCATTTTTCGAAAGACGTCTCAGCCAGCTCGTCGACGGACCGTGTGCGCGCTTGTTCTCTGGCTTCGAGGAAGCCCGTGTCGCGATTATATCTCAAAAATAGACTGTGCGCGAACCGGCCGGTTGTCAGTCGTTACTTCCCTACGCGACCAACAGCCTTCGTTGGTCCCCGTGGTCCTTTCCGATCAGTTTCACGGTGAACCTTTGAGGTGGCGGCCGTGCCGCGTACATCGCCAGCCAAGTGAATCGCGTTCTACTTCCTTCGACAGTGTTCTTCTTTCTTTTCTCTTCTTCTTCTTCTCTTTTTCGGTTTGTTTTCTTTCGCGGAGAACGTCCTGGAAAAGTACCGCTTGGATTGTTCAGTTCGTGTGACACTTCGGTTTACTGTACCACTTCGGTCCTGTGCGTTCATGGGATTACTCCGACGAATTCTCATCGGTCTAGTAAATAAAAGTAGTTCCATTTAGCTGTACTTTTTTTATATTGTTAGAGCTGTGCGAGCGTTGGTGTCGTGATGGTTATCGATGCAGGGGATTTGTGGATTTACTCGAGCATTGAATTCGGAGATTTTGCATTCTACGAAAGAAAATCATTTTGTTTTGTTCCCCGTTAAGAACTTGGATAGAACCATTTTGGTTCAGCGAGTTTATTGTATATACTGAATTAAAAAAGTATATATTCAATAAATTCCCATGAAAACACCTTTACAGTTTCAATAATTGTCAAATACAATATCTAAAATGGGTCAGTTCACCCCTCGTGGTAGGTTTAGCGTTAATCTTCGATTAAACCACGTTTCTTGAAAAATTAGAGGAGTTGATTCAACATAATAGCGAAAAGAATTATACAAATCACGACAACTTCCATATCAACGCGTGCATGTTTATCGTACCAAACAAAATGTGCTTTCAAATAAACAACACAAAATTTCTTATCGTCTAAATTAATTGCTAATTCGTTTTCGTTGTTTTCGTATTTACCGTCTATACCTATCCAACTATGTAACATTGATCGATGGTATTCAAAAGATATACTGTCCGGCATTTTATCTTTTAATCTGTCGACATGAATCACGCAGATTTATGTTTCTCGCGTGACATGTAAATGTCTAAATTCATTTTCACCGTTTAATTCACGATTTCGAATTCACCAAGCAGAAGCAGGTATTAATATTTATCAATTGAACTGATTAAAAGACTAGCGCAAAATATTCCGTAAGCTGTACAATTCTAATGCAACGACAAATCGCTTCGTCCCAATTCACTTAATTGCTCAAGTTGAAGCATTGGTCAACTTTCATTTAAATGCGTGTAATGTAACACTTCGACAGAAAAGCTTCTGCTACTGAGCGTTTATTTCTCTGGAAACATTCACGATAAATATAACATATGTATGCGTCGATTCTTCTTTTTTCGTCAATTAACTTAAATTTGTATAAATGGAAACAATTTTTCGATTTATAATCTCATCTTTGGTAACATTGAATTAATAATCGTTGAACGATACTGTTCAAAAATAGGATTTCAATAATCGTCTAAATTCTTTCAATATTACAAACTTGGAAACTGTAAATGGATAAATTCAAAATTTAGAAATTTATTTTCTTTCTTAACATGCTTGATAGGTTGTAAACAGAGGTGGGCATTATTTGGCGAAACAAATATTTAAAATGTTATTGAATATTTTAGATTTTAGTTTGCTTAAAGAAAATAGTATTTCAAATAAGATATATAATTTCGAAAATAATATATATTTCTATTTGAACAATCTGAACCTGAAAATAAAATCTTTCTGTTTCAACTATTTGATCCATAAAATAAAATATTTTACTTTTTGCATTGTTATAATACTCTGCGAAACCGTATGAACGTACAGTGTATCTTACCGTTAAGAAACGATTTACGCTCATAAGTGTATTGAATTCGAACCATTAGTTTCAGCAATAATATTTAAAATTGAAATTGAAAATAAAGACGAAATACAAATATTTTCAATATTCTTCAAATAAAATACTATTTTCAAAAATTACTGCATCAAATAAAATATTTTATTTTCAAAGTTGTACACATACTTTAAAATAAATAGGATTATTTACTATTTACTATTTAAAATACTATTTTCCCCAGCACTGGTTGTAAATAATGCAACAGTATTTTGAGAAACGAATCAAATTCGCTGTCCATTGATTATTATTTATAATTCATTTTCCATTTTTGACGATATATTTTGACTAAATTGTTTTGCGGTTAAATGCAGTACAAAGTTATCTAATAACTTAATTTTACCGTGACAACCTAATAATACGTAAACCCGTATTAGCGTACAATCAGTGGTACCTTTTTTCCGTCCTGTGATCTAACTGCGATCGATCGGCGCCAACTCCGATGCCATCGAGTTCTTTCGAACAAATTCACGATCTCGTAATCAGTTTGATAGAGGCTGTCCGAAGCGTCGGTACTTCGCCTCTTGTCCGCGTTCAATTGATTAAATCATCCTTTCAATAATGTAACGTCTGCTCTGCATCAACTGGTCGAATACGGGTCGTTAACAAACGTACTAATTTTTGGAGCAATCCTAATTGCGCGTTTCAAAAACTATCATACGTGTCTACTCTTCTCTAAATGTGAATTCTCGAGGTTCATTGAAATTTTCGAGGATTTTTAAACAAATATGTGACGTGTTGTGCACGTGATGTGAAAAGTGAATAATTTGTTGAAATATTAAAAAGGATTCGTTGATCATGATGGTGGTCTGTGATTAATCGACTCGATGTTGCGATTCATTGTTAACAATCTGTCGGCTCAGATAAGATTCCATCGGAATTGTCGAGAATGTATATTTAGTTCCACATAGACACGTGCAAAATTTGGAAAGTTAAAGACTTCGCAAGTTCCTGGATAACGGGAATATTTTCAGAGAAGCAAACAATACGAAATCGTTAAATTTTATCGTAAATAGACAGCGGATTTTATGCATCTATGATAAAAATGCGTAGTTGTAATTTCAAATAGTATACACATTAGAAGAATTCACGAATACTCTGTTTTATTATTTTCAACCCACTAAACATACCAAGAAAGAAAATAAATTTTTATTTCACTGCAGTTTGTTGCAATGCAGGTAGACAATTTTTATTTTGTTTAATCTTATTTTTCTATTAATTATTTTTGTTTTAATAATCCTTTAATACGATAAAGCAATTTTGCGATAGTTTTGCATGTATTCGTAGACAGCAGACTTCTTCTTCATGCATTCTGTATTATTTACAATTTCGTAAAATAGTAAACAATATGTGTATTAGTTATAATTAACAGGTTTTTGCTTTCATTTTTAATTGAATGTATACGGTATTTATTTACAAATATCACATTTTGTCTTCTTCGTGTTTTGCACGAACATTATTTACGTTATTTGTGGTGTAAATTAGTTGGTGGGCAAGGCATGGAATTTGTAGCTGAGAATATTCGAAGATCGAGACAATGAATAACTCGACAAACATAATCCGTCCCAATTTCCACAGACTGCCAATCACAACTGTCAATCATTGTTATTCCACGGTCATTTTCGAAAGTATTACGCACTGGTACCCCTCACTTTGGTCTAGGACGCTCAAGAACGCTGAGCCTCTGAAACCTCCGTTACGTAATCGGAATACGTTAATTCAAAGCCGAACAAATCACTGCGAAAAAACAAAAATACCATCGGACACTTCAATTATTCTCGGCCGACAGCGGTACTAGAAGACTCTTCTGGAAAAAATGGGTCCTTGAGGATCTCCAATTGTACATTCTATCAGAATTTGAATATCGATTCTTAATTTCGTTCTGATGTTTCCTTGTGCCTGTCAGCCCTTTGTTAACTAACACGTTAATTACTTACGAGGTTCTTTAATTGTGAATTGCTCAAAACGAGTCACGACACGCGTGCGACTCTTGTCGATTGTTAATAATGGTACAAGATTAAACATTGCTGACATCACCGTTTTTCTTCGAAAATAATCAAGACTCGATCGAAAATGATCAAGAACTGCTCAAAGCATAAATTATAGAACTTTCAAGAAGCAGGAAGTATAAAAAGATTGACGTACCGATCGTCAATCCAGTGAGAAACTTGTGGGAACCGTCATCCGCAATTGGCTGAATCGCTTGACGAACACAGCAAATGCGCGTGTTAGTGTGATTGAAACAGTGCTGGGGAAAATAGTATTTTAAATAGTAAATAGTAAATAATCCTATTTATTT
>CM052187.1:805676-947466 GCA_028455805.1 Lasioglossum figueresi
TTTAAATATTATTGCTGAAACTAATGGTTCGAATTCAATACATTTATTATTGAAAATATTTGTGTTTCATCCTTATTTTCAATTTCAATTTTAAATATTATTGCTGAAACTAATGGTTCGAATTCAATACATTTATTATTGAAAATATTTGTGTTTCATCCTTATTTTCAATTTCAATTTTAAATATTATTGCTGAAACTAATGGTTCGAATTCAATACATTTATTATTGAAAATATTTGTGTTTCATCTTTATTTTCAATTTCAATTTTAAATATTATTGCTGAAACTAATGGTTCGAATTCAATACATTTATGAGCGTAAATCGTTTCTCAACGATAAGATACACTGTACGTTTATACGGTTTCTCGGAGTATTATAACAATGCAAAAAGTAAAATATTTTATTTCGTGTTTTGGATTGTTCAAACAGAAATATTTTATTTCGTGGATCAAATCGTTGGAATAGAAATATTTTATTTTCAGGTTCAGATTGTTCAAATGGAAATATTTTCTTTTCGAAATTGTATATCTTATTTGAAATACTATTTTCTTTAAGCAAAATAAAATCTAGAGTATTCAATAGTATGTGAAATATTTGTTTCGCCAAATAATGCCCACCTCTGGATTGAAACAATCAGTACTGGTATCCAAAATTTCGATTATTATCAGATAGAGCATGTACACATCACTATGTTCGTACGAACTCCAAAATAGTTTATTATCTGAGATTTTAAATAGAACGAGTTATTTTTGATGGATCGTGCGGCTTTGAAGACTTAAGTCAATCTATGAACTGTTCTAACTTATTGATTATTCGACCTTTGAGGGAAATACCTCTTGAAGTGATAACAATTTGAAGCACTTGTTTGTTAGATCGATATATTGTAGAGTGTCGTAGGGTAAAGCAAACAAGATTAATGAACGTTCAAAATAGAATATCAGACAGCACTGATCTAGAAAATACTTGTACTACCGGTGCAGGGACCATGGAAATTGGATATGTAGTTTGTACGTATAAAAATAATAAATTGTAAGATTTTTTAAAAATCCGTGCGATCGTTAATCATACTCGCTCTAAAAATTAAACATGGCATCTCCAACCTCTTCGACTATTAGCAGAAAAAACATTTTTCCTATTTGAAATAGTGCCAGCGTTGGTAGTAATAAATTCGTTTCGAGAATGCGTAGTGATATTTACGTTAGTTTAAAACGATCACGTAAATATTATACAAATACTTCTTATTAGTTTGCAGTAAATCTATGAATTATTTCGAAAGTTTAACTTTTTAAATACTTAAGACTTGTATCAATCGGTGGCAAGATGGAAATGAAAATGATAATTTTTTAACAAATTTTTATACGTCACAAGTGTTTTTCTAAATAGAGTTGCCACCTTCCCATGTTACAGTTAACGTTTCAGTTTTGAACACTTACTGTTCATTGTTATTATCGCGTAAACTGTCACATATTTTAATATTAATAATTAAACAATAAACAGCGGTTGAATTTTAAAAAGTCTTACCGTGCTGCCGTTCGTGTATTTGCATAAAATGCAAATAACGTAGTTACCGTGTGCGTGTAAAACTATTTCAAATAATGGTTTGCCGTTAATGCAAATGCGGGGAATGTTACATAATTTTATGTATTTATAACACACGCGAATTTACAAAATACAATTGCTCGAAGACTGCGACTGACTTGCGCAATTTTAGCATGTACTTCATTTTTCATTTCAATCCAGGGTCTGGTAAATGCTTCCAAAAATCTATAATTTTGCATAAACATCCGCTGGCTAGTCATAAATAGACGGACGTTCACGCAAATGTGGATTTTCATGCTCGAGCCCACGCGAATTGGTATAAATTCTCCAAGGTTCATTTACACAATAATAAGTCTTAAATATTTTTAAATAAAGTAGATCGCCTATCAAACTTTTCTATATAGATCCAAAAAGTATTTCATATAAAACTGGTTCTCGATAAATTTACGAGAAATATAACCTTGAGTGGGGTTGGACAGGTACCAATAGTTTGCTTAAGAGTTAAGACCCCCATCGCACCGTCACGAACCAATCAAACTCGCTGAAAGGTTGGGAGGGAATTGGTGTGCTCAAAATTGGTGTCCTCTAAGAAAGAAGTGATACGTGCATGGCACGTGGATCGGTGGGAATTGTCGCGAGAAGTAGATCCTGATCGAAGTGCCGACAGGAGATCGAGGGACCATGGACTCGATGCGAGACCTGAAGAGACTTTTGTACGAGAGGACGGAGGCGTTGCGTCGCCGTGACGAAGTGATAGAGATACTGGAGAAAGCGATCGACGAACGGGACATTACCATCCGCTACCTTCAGAATGAGATTGACAAGTTCCGGCAAATCGTGGATTTCAGCTTGGTTCCCGGCGTCATCGGACGTGGCCCGAGGTCCAAGAGACAAGCCATTTCCGCGGAACCGCTCACCAAAGACACCAAAGTAGTCGTCAAGTTTAAGAAGCCGCAAAGGTAGTATGATTTCGGCACTATCTATTAGTGATTGGTTATAATTCTACTCAAGCGATATCGATACCTGGTTTCAAAGTATCAAGGTATCGTAAGCACGTATAATTACGTAGATATCAAAAGGTATCGGTATCTAAATGTAGTGATGGGTTATAATTCTACTCAAGCGACATCGATACCTGGTTTCAAAGTATCAAGGTATCGTAAGCACGTATAATTACGTAGATATCAAAAGGTATCGGTACCTAAATGTAGTGATGGGTTATAATTCTATTCAAGCGACATCGATATCTGGTTTCAAAGTATCAAGGTATCGTAAGCACGTATAAATACGTAGGTTTCAAAAGGTATCGGTACCTCAATGATATCTACTCGGACGTGTCGATCCTTTGTAAGTACGTCCTGGATGAAATTGGTATCGATACTTTCACAATAATCTACGGTTCGCTGTCAAGTCGCGTTTGCAAGTCTATTTCGTTTACTTTTGTTCTGTGCATTCTTTTTCCTTGTCAAAATATTCCAGTCAGAGTTGGGCAAAATGTTTGTCTAAATAAAAATTGCGAATAACGGATAAAAGATAAAAAAAATTTGTATTCGTTATTCGAAGGTTCGAATAAAAAAAGTATCTTTATTCGACGAGTATCGAATAAATAATTTTTTTTACCATCATTACTATCTATACTAGGCATGCACAACTGGACGATTTGGGAGCGCGAGCTCTCGACTCGGCTCGTGAGCCGGGAAGGGTGGAGAGAATTGCAACACTAGCCGCTCTTGGAGCTACGAGTTGTGCATGCCTGAATCTATACCCTAAAGTTTTAGGGCCTAAACCAAGGAGTTCCAACATGTACATAGTTCGCGAGCTGCACGCGGTTCGTTCCTCTACTCATAGACTTCATCGTTGACGTAGAACAAGGAGTTCCAACTTGTAGCTCGCGAGTCATACGCGGCACCTTCCCCGTTTAGGTTCTTCCCCCACTCTTAGACTTCGTCGTTGACGTAGAAGTTCGTCCCTGTTCCCGTGCCGCCGCGCTAACTAGCAGTGGAAAGGAGTTTGACTAATGGTGGGGACCTTGCGGTTCTCGGAGGGGAGCAAGTTGGAACTCCCTGCCCTAAACAACCTGTCGAATAAAGTAGCGCGATCCGAGCTATAATTTGTATGCACCTGAAACAAGCAGAACTGTGTTTGTCTAAAACAGTTGGGCACATCAGCGTGAGGATGAGCTCTTGGTTAACTTTCAACTTTGGTTAAGTTTTAGCCATTTTTTAAATAATATATACCCCCGAAGAAATAAATTTGTTGTGTAATTCTTCACTTAACTGTCGCAAAGATCTCCCCCGTAACTGTTAAAATTGTATCTCCAACACTGGATGGTTAACTCTTGGAATCATTCAAGTGGTAAACACGCTTTTGAGGTCACTCATAGAGATCGATGACTCTGCGATCATTTATGCTATTATTAAAAGTGAAATTTGATCGACATTTACACAATCTAGAACCATGATTTCGCTAATATAAATTACGTTACCGCGAAAGTACGTGACAAGGTATTACACCGAGACTATTTCCAATGCAGAACGCGGAGCTTCGTTAAACTCGACGCGTTATTTCTTAATCCCTCTATCCTCTTATTAAACGTCCGCGACCTACTGCAACGACTCTATTAAAATTTCATTGCTACAATTTTAGAAAATTTGAAGTTATAATCATGCGTATAAATATTTAACATCGTGTCAAATGGTTCTATATTCCTACAATTTTCTAAGAATAAGCTGTTTAATTTTTATTAGTTTTCGATAAGAAAATAGTGATAACATTTTATCTTGAAAAATGCACAGCACCGAACGAACACGTTGCAAAATTATAACTCGACTGCGAATTTTTACGCCAAGTTCAAATTTAAGAGCCAAAGGTGAATATACATTGTTATTTGTTTATTTATACATTAACTTCACTATATTTAAAAATCGACAATTATAAATAACTGGACACAAATTTAAAAAATGGAAAATAATTTTCTAGAAACACTAATTAGGATAATTCATATTGTTTAGGTAATGTACGACTAATATTGATCAATTATTAGAACTCGTGTAATTATTCTTTCTATTTAAATTAAATATTTCTTATTATTTTATGCAATTGATCGTAAACAAATTATTCTGGATAACGCGTTAAGATCCCTCGACCGTACACATTTTCATAGCAAAAAGCTTAATCGACATTTATCACGCCATAATTGCATATACATACTCGTTCGAGGCACACAGTGTATAGTGTATGCTAATGCAGGATATATAACAGGTGCACCGCGGTAAACATAGTTCGGCGCGTTTGATCTTTCATTCTGCGAATAAACGCAAGCATTTGGTTCGGAACATTGACTGCGACCATCGTTATGTGCGGATTGTTAATGCGAAAGTCACTTTAAAGCTTTACAGAACTCTGCTTATGAACATGCTGTTACTGTTATCTTTCTAACATTATTGCCACGTAACGAAAACAAATTTTGTCGTTTTGGACAATTGATGAGAACAAATAATATTCGAATTGTGCGTATACAGGGTGAGGCAATAACTATGACCACTTTGTATATTGTCGTTATTTGTAATAATATGAAAAAATGTTGTATACAAAACTTACACGGTATAGAGGCGGCCATATTGTGATACAAACATTTTCTGCGTGGGTGGAGGCATAGAGGAGATTTCAAGGTCAGCTTGAGTTTTTTAAATGGAAACATCTGCTTCTTGCATCATGAATCGATAGACTATCGAATTCTGAGTAAGAATGTATTGACCTTCGTATGTCCTAAACCTAATAGTTAACGGGACATTATCCATAGAAGAAAGAAAATTATTTCGATAATATCTCGTTAACTATTAGATTTAAGACATATGGAGGTCAATACATTTTTACTCAGAATTCGATAATCTATCGATTCGTGGTACAGAAAATATATCTTTCCATTTATAAAACTCAAGGTGACCTTGAAATCTTCTCTATGCCTCCATCCACGCAGAAAATGTTTGTGTCACGATATGCCCCCCTCTATACCGTGTAAGTTTTGTGTACAACATTTTTTCATATTTTTACAAATAACGGCAATATTCAAAAGTGGTCATAGTTATTGGCCCCCCCTGTATATTGTACGTTTTCACTTTATTTTATCACGCGTATTGTACGCTTAAATGTCTGAAACGTAAAGTTAATGTGTACCCTAATGTGCGCATACAAGCACACAACGAGTACAAACGTGAAAGAATATCGAATTCAATGAATTAACATCCACCCTGAAGTTGCGTTCTTATCGCATATCTAAACGCATGCGAAGAGAATTCAGAGGAACGGTAAAAATGCCCTGGAGAAAATTCAAGTAATTTCTCCACTTTGGAAATGTATGAAAGAAAATTTTGCATAACTATAAAGTAATGTCGCTGCTATGGATGTTCGTGTTTCTGTAAAGTAATAATTGATAATTTTCCTAATCGATTGTACATTTGTAAATTAAGGATAGTTTCGAACTAACCTAAACGTTGTCTGCATATCACGCTCGTGTATCACTTATCGGTATAGACGTGGGTCGTTGGGCGCCGATTCGTTGTTCACTATGCAATCACACTTACATAATACAAACAGATAACACAGTATTAATTGAAAATAATATACAGTAAAATACACTGTGGTATCGCATGAAAATTTTACGCATTTCTCGTCGCAGAGAACTCGCAATTGAAAGTTTCAATTTGAAACAAAAGATTTCATAGTTATCGCGCGAGCCGCTATTGCTTTAAGTGTGAGATCATAGAGGTCTCTGCAATCGATATCGTTCAATTTTCAAAATTTAACGTTTCGCACATTCAATCTCGGAGATAATCGATAAAATAAACTGCGAACTAAACTCTTGGCGGCGCACAAGAAGGCGCTGGAACCCTTTCAAAAATTAATATTTCTGTTTTATGCAACATACTTCAGAGCTATCGTTTTGATTTCAATGTTACGAATTTCTGAGACAATCAACGTGTATATACGCTGACATTTGTACACGTCTGTACGCATAAAAGCTATTTCACAAAGCAGATATCTCATTTCTCAGGTAACTAAATGATTCTAATTGTTATGCACACTATCTTTACACTGTTACGTGCGAATCTACAATTCTTTATACACATATACATTTGTCATGGAGACCCAAGTTTCTATTCTATTTGATTCTATTATTTATTAATTATTAGTAAATAATTTATCAATTATTATTCGATAATTCATCAATTCTTACTAAATAATCCCAACAATTGCTATCAAATAATTCCAACAATTTTTATTAATTAATTCCAACAATTGTTATTCGTTACACAATTTCAACAATGGTTATTAAATAATTCCAATTGTGGTATTTTAAATGGTTGTTATTACGTTAAACTGTCTTTCTGTGAAGATCATTATTATGCGTGAAGATACAACGGAATTAATGTTCTAAAGAAAACATTTTTGTTTATGCGTTGCAGGTCTCGTGACTTGATCAAAGCTGCCATCTTGGACAATGACTTCATGAAGAATTTGGAGCTGACGCAGATCAGGGAAATTGTTGACTGCATGTATTCTGTTACGTTTTCAGCCGGTTCGACTATTATACGCGAAGGAGATGTCGGGTCCATCGTTTATGTTATGGAGGGTAAGTTTCTAACACATTTAAATAAGCTTCATGACGCGTGGTAGTTTTTTAATCTAATCAAATATCAAAAATGAGTAAGGTGAAACACAAAATAGGAGATACGTTAGACGAATCGAATATTACTGGCGCATTATTTACAACCTATTCAAATTTAAAAGAAAAATCAATATTTCTGTAGCATGTAGCTGTCGCAGCTTTATGCTCCCGAATAACGCAAATTACGCCTGGTAAACGTAACTGTTGAGAGGTTACGTGTAAATAATTATATACGAGGTGTGATCAAAAAGTAAGGTGACTTTTTATTTTTATCAAAAAATATTTATTTATTCATCAATATTTATGTTGTCCCCTTCAAAGATATAATACACTTGTGCCGGAGCATTTCCAATCCTCGAAGCACTTCTGATAAGCACTTTTTGGTATAGCTTTGAGCTCTTCCAGCGATGCAGTCTTTATCTCCTCGATCGTTGCAAATCTCCGTCCTTTCGTGGGTCTCTTCAAGTTTGGGAACAGGAAAATGTCGCAGGGAGCCAAATCCGGTGAATATGGTGGCTGACGCATGATTGCGGTGTTGTTTCTGGCCAAAAAATTACTCGCAAGCGGTCAAAATTAAGCAGTTTCGGAAGAAACTTCGCTGACACACGTCTCATCCCCAAAACATCCGTTAAAATTGCTTGGCACGAACCAAACGAGATGCCGACATCATCGGCAACTTCTCTAATGGTAATTCGACGATTCCCCAACACTATTTTCTTCGCTTCTTCAACGTTTTCATAAGTTGTTGACGTGCTGGGGCGTCCAGGGCGAGCTTCGTCATTAACATCTTCTTGGCCTTCTTGGAAGAGCCACTTATAAACATTTTTTTTACTCAGAGTACACTCACCGTATGCCACTGTCAACATTTCAAGTGTTTTGGAGCACTTAATTCCATGTTTTACACAAAATTTGATGCGAATTCTTTGATCCATTTCTTTCGACATCAGAAAATCACCGAACACGCAAAACACTTCTAACCTTTATGCTTCTCGCAAACAAACAAAAAATGCTGTATAGCTGAAACTGTGAACATATGTTGGGGACGAGTGGACCAGCATAAGAAAAAAAACGAAAATCGACTGTAGGTATCCCGCGAAATTCAAAAAGTCAGATTACTTTTTGATCGCACGTCGTATACGAGGACGGTGGAAGAAATATATTTGAAGTACGAGAAGAAGTTGTCGTTGGTGTCTAGAAGACGGGCGCGCGATTAGAACTAACGCCTAAACGCGATGAATGCGGTACGTACCTTCGTACCTGAAGGAAGGAAAGCATGTAGTAAAATGAAGGGGAATCTGTTATTTCCCAATATAGGATGTGGGGTTTTCCACAAAGTGGCGTAAAATGCCAAATGTTTTACCTTGACAGTAACAATAGGACTTTTGAGGGTAATTTCGGCCTAGATTGATCTTTTATCTAACGCACCCTTGCAATCCTAGAAACGAGAGTCTACCCCTTTAAGGATAAGTTTCGCGTGGTCGAGTATCCAACCATAATCGCGAGCAAGGTGCCGTTGAAAGAAGCGGCAGGGGGAGATGAATTCCCATGCGGATCACGCGAAACCGAGGACTGGATTTCGCGCGAAATTTTCGAAGGGGCGTAACAACACTAACAACTGTTTATGGACGCACGAAACAATGGCCGAGCTTCGTGCACGAACTGCGAACAAGTTACAATTAGGCGCGGCGACTGAGATTAAAACCCATTGCAATTCTGCCACTCAGAGCTCCTTTGGTCGAAACGATTTTCCGCCCATGCGCTCAATGCGTCCATTAAAGTCTGACTAACTGCACCATTTATAACTGGAACGCATAGAAAAGTGTGCGGTCACGTACGGTTTCATCTATACAACTAGTCTGAGGATGAACTGCTTTGAAAATTTTTTAAATTTTGTAACTCGTTATTCTCCACTGCAGTATATTATCGGTATATATGTTTATGTATCGTTGAATTTGTCTTTTTACGCGCTATAACAATATAGAAACAAAATTAAATATTGATTTAAAAAAAAAATTCGTTATCTCGAGATCTCAAAAATTGACATTTAAAAAATTTCTTTTTATTTTGCATTATATTTAATTTATTAGACAGTACAACTTTTGTTTAAGACATTTTTTTATATTTTTAGAAGTACCGATAATATACTGCAGTGGAGAAAAACGAGTTACAAAATTAAAAAATTTTCAAAGTCGATGCGGCAGTATTTCCCGTTATTCGATTAATTTCAAATTTCGTGTAGATTATTTTTTCGTCCAGTGGCACAATTCTAGGGGGTGTCGTGAAAATAAATCTGCGAATTAATTTTCGCCAAGTATAACCAAGGTCCACCGTAATGCACACTGATTCAAGACAGCTGATGACGTCAATACCTGATCGATAAAACAAATGAAGATCTACAGCAAACTCCCGCGCAAACATCGCGCGTTGCTATACCAAAACATTGTCTATCCTGTTTTCACGAATTTCGTCATTCTTTCTCATTCTGTCTGTGACATATAAAAATATGGGCTGCTTTAATCGTGCAATTGGTAAGAAAATGAATCGTTCATATACAGTGATTAATAATTATATCAATTTACATGAAAATCACGGGAAAAATCATTTTAAAGGTGGTAATAAAAAATTGTCGAAGAGACAACATTTATCATTAATGAGGTCTGCGCCTAAGGAAAGGAGAAACGCAGCACAATTTCGAGCTGAATTGGAGCTTCCGGTAACAACAAGACGCGTGCAACAACTTTTAAATTCTTCTGAGCAATTTGCGTGAACAAAATTGCAACGTAAACCAGGTCTAAAAGAAGTACATAAACAGACCGGTCTTGAAACACCGGATTTCGCACGGGCACATATGTCCTGAACGAAAGAGTGGGAGTCTGTAATTTTTTCAAATGAGAAAAAATTTAATTTGGATGGGCCCGATGGCTGTAAATATTATTGGCATGATCGAAGAAATGAGAAAGTGTGACGATGAGTCGTAACTTTGGCGGTGGTTCCCTGACGATGTGGGCTGCGTTCAAAACTGACAAAAAAACTCCAATGTGTTACATAAATCACAAAATGAATTCGGAAAATTATACAGATTTGTTAGACACGGTTCTAATACCCTTTACAGAAAATATTGAAGATGACAATTTTATTTATCAGCATGATAATGCTGCGGTACACGCGTCGAAGCACACAAAGCAGTGGCTTCTTAAAAGACACATCAATGTTTTGCCATGGTCCGCTTGTTCCCCTGATATAAACCCTATTGAAAATGTTTGGGGTATCGTTGCGCGACAAGTTTATAAAAACTGCAAACGATAAAACTCCATCAGCGAACTAAGGGATGCGGTGAATGAAGCGTGGGCGTCTGTTAAAACAGAAACGGTACAAAAGTTAGTTTCGTCGATGCCCGATCGTATTTTTAATATAATTCAAACAAAAACGGAGGTTACACCAGACATTAAAATAGAAATAATAAAAAAACAATCGTTAATTTCAACTTCATCCGTGTAAAACGAAAGTGACATAGAAATTTCGCGGTTTGTTCTTTGTAAAATGATATTTTTGTTTTCTTTTATCGATAAATGTTATACGTATGTTTTGAAATCGGTGCGTATGCTTTCTTTATGCGATCCCGGAAATGCTACGAAATACAAATTTTTCATTGGTATGGTATAACGATAAGAATTCGTTACAGAGCACGGTGCCTTTATAGAAATTTCGGCGAGTGTATAATGGCCAGCTCTGTCGGAAAGTTTTCGCCAGCAGTGTACAGACTTTCCGTACGTGGGAGTGGTTCCACCGGTTGCTGGAAGATCGGTTTGAGAGCCGCTGTCCTTTCTCTCGCTAACAGCAGACATAGTGGGGGCTCGACAGTCCGCGGGGAAGGGAGTTTCTCGTGCACGGTCTTTGCGGGCGTACTTTTCACCAGTCGCGAACGCTGTCAGTGAGCGTCAGTCTCGAAGGAGTGGTCCTGGTAGTGTCCTCGTTTGCTCGACGCCAGGATCCCCAGGCATTGTCCTTTGTGAGAGGATCAGTGTCCCTTCGAACCTCGCGTCCTCAACTCGAAAGCCAGTCGTACATATACAATATCGGATCTCGACGACGATCGATCCTCGCGAAACGGAAGCGGCGTGATCGAACGCGTAGTGAAAACGGAACTGGGCCTCATTGTTCCGCAACTGGATTTCATTGCGCAACCGATCGATCCATCGATCCATTATTCCGACCATTGTTAACCGCTGGCCGATCAGCTCTCTAAAAAGTTACCTCTCTCGTTCGTTATGATAGCGCTCTGCCGATTTCCCACTCGGCAGCGTGAAGATCTAGGAAACTCGGAGGATCTATAAGAGTGCCAAATGTGTTGACAATGCGAAAGTCTTGGCGTTCGAACGGTGTTAGTTCGCAAGAAATGCTGAGATGCATTGATAGAATCGCGGTAGATCTTTTTCAAACGAAACGCCGACTTTCCTTTGTAATGGCAACCAAGTCCCGTTCGATCTAAAGATTTACACCGCGGATAATCGAAAAAATAAGGAATCCGTCGTTCGTTGTTCCCACGGGAATCGATTTGTTGCTCCAGAAACGACTAGATTTGTTTCTTATGCGAGGCAGATACAGGACACGTTGAAAGGATCACTGAAATTGTTATTGATTTTGAGAAAACGATCTTCCAATGCAATCTCGAGGTGTTGTGCATCGACTGAATCACGATCCAGAGCGAAGAGAATTTAAAAATAGGTACTACATTCTGTTCGAAAACAGTCGAGCTCGTGCCTTTTCACGTGAGAAAGATAAATGATACCCCCAAAGGATCAGGATCGATCGAATTACGATTCACACTGGAGCTAGAAATAAGCACTCCATTATTTATTATTCTCGCGGGAGTCTGAAATTGACACACCGGTTCCAAAACAAGAGTTTGTTTCATCTTGTATCGAGGGTAAATGATCCAAATTGAGAGACTGATTAGAATCGATCACACTGCCGTCGATCTCTAAATAAGTCCTCTATCATTGTTTTCGTAGAAGGCTGCATTGACTCCGCCAGTTCAGAAGCGATACAATTTGTACCTTGTGTGCAGCAGATAGAGGATCGCTGAGATTTCTGATCAAATTGAGACTCATTTCCGATCGGTCTGAGAATTGATCACGATTCACACCTTGGTAGAACTAAAATTAGCTACCCCATCGATCATTGTTCTCGCAGAAATCTGGATTTAAGAACAGCAGAATTGACACAGTGAAAGGATCACCAAAATCCCTGTTCGAGCTAAGAAACTGATTATTGTTTGTTCCAATCACGATTCACACCTTGGTGGGGCTAAAAATAGGCTCTCCGTCGATCATTGTACTCGTAGGAACCTGGATATTGCAAAAATATTGGAAAATATTGCTAGAAGAATCGCTAAAATTCTTGATCAAATCGAAGGACCGATTTACGTTGGTCCGATCACGGCTTGCACCTCGGTTGGATTTAAGAACAGCAGAATTGGAGCCTTCGCGTGCGAAAAAGTTGCACGACGCGCTAGAAGGATCGCTAAAATTCTTGTTGAAACCGATCAACTGATCGAGAAGATCGTGTCTGCAGGATCCGCGTCGGGTCGCAGTGATTCACGCGTGGAGCGGTCCCGCGATTTAAACCGTGCGGTCTCGCTCGGTGTAGACGGAAGCGGTCGGGAAGAGTGATCCATCGATCTTCTGGCTGGATGGATGCCAGATCCGCGGCGGGTTCTCGAATTTCACGTTCCCACGGTAAATCTTAGCGGGTCCCGCGGGAGGAACGTGCTCCCGTGTCCCGGGGCTTCGCGATATACAGAACGTGACTGGGTGCACCGGTGATAATTAATAAGCGTCCGGTGTAATTTATGTCCGCGCGAGTGAAAAGCGCAAAAACCGGCAGAAAGTGGCCGGTACCGCGGTGAATCATGCCGAAGGTCAGCCCGTTCGATGAAAGTCAGCTGGGTATTGTCCCTGAGCAACAATCTCTCTCCTCGGTGGACTGTTAGAGAGACGGTGCGTGTTCGGTTTCGAGTGTGACGGTTCTTCGGGAAGGTACTTCGATAAGGAAGATGAAGGTGAGGAGTTATCCCGGTCGCGCGGTCCTGGAGGACCCGGAACTCTTGTTGGACCCTGACGCAACAAGGGGAAGAGCCATGGAGCTTCTTTACGAGGCCAGCTGGCGCGAGTGCGGAGTAAATTGGACCGGTAATGGGAGGAGCAAAGTTACCAGGGAGCAGGAAGAGAGGTGTCGGCAACCCTACGCCGAGGTGATCTCTCAATTGGAGGGTGTGCTCGAGGGTGGCCGGGTCAGTTCCTCTGTAGTTAGAGAGGACTCCGAGTCGAGGAGGTCGAGCAGCACCGGCACCACCGACAGCGAGTCCGAGGTGAATCAGAGTGGCAATAATCAAGGTGGATTCCTTATACCGAGGCCGAAGCTGATCGTACCGGTCCACACCTACGCCAGGAGACGACGCACCGGCGCCCCACCGCCTATCCGGAGGCGACAAATGCGCGAAGGTACCACGCCGATCATTTTTCTTTTTGCCCCAGCCGTTCGCGCGAATCGTTGACGTAACCGACCGGAGAAATTGCAAAACCTGAAATCTCCATACAGCTGTCTCCCGTCTATAGAGTAGCGCGATCGTTCGTTGAGAAGCTACGGTAAAACTTCATTTATATGAACCTGTCGGGAGACAAGTTGGTTCATACGAGAGGAGCAGAGGTGGGCATTATCTGGCGAAACAAATATTTCAAATACTATCGAATACTTTAGATTTTATTCTGCTTAACGAGAATAGTATTTTAAATAGGATATGCAATTCCGAAAAGAAAATATTTCTATTTGAACAATCTGAAACACGAAATAAAATATTTTACTCTTTGCATCGTTATAATACTTTGAGAAACCGTATAAACGTACAGCGTATCTTATCGTTAAGAAACGATTTACACGGTCGTAAATGTATTGAATTCGAGCCATTAATTTCAGCAATAATATTTAAAATTGAAATTGAAGATAAAGACGAAATACAAATATTTTCAATATTCTTCAAATAAAATACTATTTTCAAAAATTACTGCATCAAATAAAATATTTCATTTTCAAAGTTGTACACATACTTTAAAATAAATAGGATTATTTATTTATTTACGATAGGTGGTTTTCGCACATTTTTTTGTTTTGTCAACGTGTTCAAAGCATCTAACCTATATTGTTTTCTCGTTGTTTGGACTTCCACCTTTAATTTAGTAAAAAAATTGTATCGGTTGGTTGTTTAGTTTCGTTTTTATCCCAATTTAAAAATGGAAGAACAAGACGCGCGTTTCAGACATATTTTATTGTATTATTTCTGAAAAGGCAAGAACCGGAGCGGGATTAAGCCCAGTAGCAGGAGTAGCAAATGCTACGGGCCCCGCGCTTGCAGCAGAAAAAACCCTGGCTTCTATCAACAGATATTTCTGCTAAAAAGAAAGGTTCTTCGTTGTGTTTTGTTTTATTATCATGCAAAACCTAGGGCCCCCAGGTAACATTTGCTACAGTCCCCGCGCTAGCTTAATTCGGCCCTGGCAAGAACGCATCGCAAGCGCACAAAAAGTTATGTGCCGTATATGGGCAAATGAAGGTAAACGAAGCCTTGAAAGAAAGGCATTTTCAAAATTGATTTGCCAAATAAAAAAAAATGAAAAACCAAACGATTAATTGAAACGTGTACGTTCAAGAGTCGGCCAGAATTGGCAAATCGTAAGGGTGTTGTTTTCCAGCGTGATAATGCAAAGCCCCACACATCTTTGGTCACTCGCCAAAAATTATTCCAACTAGGTTGAGATGTGTTGTCACATCCACCATACAGCCCTGACCTTGCGCCTTCAGATTATCATTTATTTCGTTCCATGCAGAACTCTCTTAATGGTGTGAAGTTGACTTCAAAAGAGGCCTGTGAAAATCACGTGTCGCGCTTTCTCGCCCAGAAATCACAGAAGTTCTACAGTAACGGGATTATGGTTTGGCCTCAAAAATGGTAAAAGTTGGTCGATCAAAACGAACAATACCTAATTGAATAAAGTTATATTTTTAAGCAGAAATTTTGAATTTTCCTTTTTATTTAAAATACCCAATGACTTAGTTGCCAACCCAATATTTCCCCAGCACTGGATAGGAGTCCATCCGTCTCCCACCATTGATTTAATAGCAGTTCACGTTCATATAAAAGAATTTCGCTTAGCTACAGTTCAATTTACCAGACACTGCTACGATTTGGTTCATACAAATTTGATTCATGTAATAGGAGTCCACCTGTCTCCCATCACTGATTTTATATGAACCTGTCGGGAGACGAGTTGGTTCATATGATAGGAGTCTACCTGTCTCCCACCACCGACTATAGCTGACCAGTTACGTTTAGTTCAGTTAACCGATATAGATAAAATAGATGTCACTCTTCTCATGAATGAACGATGACATGGATGAACGAATCGCCATTCTTACGAATGGTTTGAGTGCACGACAGAGATGAAACGCGTCACGTGACCGGGCCGCGACGGAAACGTGAGGGAATAGCGTCGTGGAAGGGGAAGATAGAGGCGGGACAGAAGTCTTAATCCGGTCACAGTGCTTCGAGCGTATCACGCGCAGGATATATCCCACATTCTCCGCGAGCACGGTGATCGATACGACGGCCCGTTCGATATCCACTCAATATTTTCAATTATTCAAAGTGCCGTCGGATGGGCTAAATTACTAACACCGATTCGATGCGAAATACATTCTCGCAGCTGGCGCTCCATTAACTCGTTTATCTCTGTCTGCTACGGTCCACTAACCGCGACCGTTTAATATGCAAAAATACGTATTTACCTAAATAGAATAATCTTGCCTGGAATTGACTCGCGGCTGGCTCGGTCTCAACTTGTTTATTTTTCTCAAGGTTCTCCGCCGCGCCGCGTGAAACGCGTCGTCGTATCGCGTGTACATGTACGTATAGTTAACGACAAGGATCTCGTCTAGATACAATCTGTGCCCCTGCTGATACATTACATTTTTTCACGAAAATATTCTCCCACGGCCATGCGTTTGTTATTTCGTTTATGCATAATCAAAATTAGCGGTTCTGCTCGGTAAGCGGCGCGCGATCGTCGCTACAAACCGATATGGCGGCGCACTTACTTGTCAAAAACACTGCAAATTGCTCAAATTTAAGCAACCGTAACTCCTGAACCATTGATCCTGCAGGATCGACACTTCGATCTGCAGGTTCCCCGGGTACAAGTCTACTGGATTATATACCAAATGCATAATAATTTATAGAAGAAAGGCAAAAATTTAGAGTCCGGTAAAGTAAAGTAAAGAGCAACACGGTTTTTCTTAGACAAGGCTTTACCGTATCGCTTTATGCAGCATTTAGAGTTTGTTTCGCACATTTTGTGTGTTCATAAATTTCGAAAATAAATTTCTAACTCCGTCTTCCACCGTTTGAAAAACTTCCGTGAGTTCTTTAGCAACCGCATTGTTCTTCCAGCGTTGTACAACGAACGTGCTTGTTAAATAAAACATGCGTGGCGAAGATAGTTTACTTTCATAATGGCTTTATTAAATATATTGACGTCTGTACAAGGTTTTCGCGCGAGGCTCATCTTGTCTCGTAGAACAGCACACTTCGTACAACCATTAAACGACGCACTCATGGTATTATTTTCATGTGTCGTTCTTATTGTTCAATGTGAATGTACGATAATACTCGACAGCTCTTACTTCTAAACTAAATAGGTAGCCTTGTTATTAAACATTTATGATTCGTTTTCTTGTAGTTCCATTTTGCACTCCCGTCGATTTCTGCCGAAGGAAATTAGATTATTATTGCGCCACCGCCGAACGCCACGTAACGGAAACATTAAATCCTTTCATGTGAAATGGCGTACATTACGCATTGCTGTGTTACCATGTGAAAGTAGACTTTTTACTTATGTTACGACTACAGATGCGAATGAAGAAACTTTTCCTGAATGATAATCGCCGGATGTTTAATTCAAGTTTCGCTTTATCTGTAGATAGGTCGCTGGAACAGGCTGCTTCGCTATTCGATCTAGAATAATCTAGATTTTGATCAGGCGATACTCTTCATTTGCTTCCGTCAGGAAAGTGATTTAAAGATACCGATGGTATGCACGAGATTACGGATTCGGGCGAACTTTATAACTGAATTACGAAGTCTGTGCATTCATAGCAGGCACACAGAATAAATCATACGATACCGGACACTGTAATAAAATTGAACAGCAGTTTCGCTTATAATCTTTCGTGGAAATGTTAGTAGAGAAAATGAGACGATTTAATGAACATCTGAACTGCATATTTTATCTTTACGAAGTATGACGTCTTTCGATACAATTAATAAGAAAAATAAGATTAAATTATCAATTGAAAAATTAAAAAATTGTGCAACTTGGGTTTTTATTTTCTTTAAAATCGTGTGCCCGAAAGAGGTTTCGCCTTGACGCACAGCTCAACGTCCACGCATTTCGTGTTTCCACGCAGATTCTCGAGGAAGTTGTCTAATCGTGAAATTAGATACAATACATGTAGGCAGTGAACGTCAATTAGATGGTACATATCCACGAGGACTGGTTTGCCAGCAGTCTCGGTGTCCGTATCCGGGTCGAATCTTACGCTCACAAGTCTTTGTAAGTCGACTTCGCGCCTTTGTGGTACGCAGGGAAAGATTCGACCTTGATTTCGTCCTCTTCGGAAAGATCGAAACGAACAGTTATGTTTTGTGCTTGAACGAAATTCTGTTCGAACTTGCAGTGGCCCACGACAGGAAGTTATTGGCCACACTAAACTGATATACGTAAATCGTATAGTTTAATATAGTAAAGTTTAATATACGTAAAGTTATAGCTATTGTATAGTTTAAAAAGTATTCGTACACCCTTCAAAAACAAACAAATGTTTTAAGATTGGCTTATAATTGTTTTTGAAAAGTTGGAAGAATCAGTTTACTGTGCAAATAATTGTTTTTTTTCATCGCTATTGATCGCAATATTACAGATAAACAATCCCCGGTAGCACAAAATATTGTATACACATTCATATAATATTTATTTTACTGTGTTATTAAAATGTCTATTCATGTTACGAGAAAAATATTTTTTTCTAATATACCGGTCTAATAGAAATAGAATATTTTTTTCTAATATACCGGTAATATTTATTTCATATCATGAAACCATTGTGTACGAATACTATCAGTTCTGGGGAAAATAGTATTTTAAATAGTAAATAGTAAATAATCCTATTTATTTTAAAGTATGTGTACAACTTAAAAAAAAATGTTTTATTTGATGCAGTAATTTTTGAAAATAAGATAATTTATTTGAGGCAGTAATTTTAGAAAATAGTATTTTATTTGAAGAATATTGAAAATATTTGTATTTCGTCTTTATTTTCAATTTCGTAAAATATTTTATTTCGTGTTTCGGATTGTTCAGATAGAAATATTTTATTTTGTGGATCAAATTGTTGAAATAGAAATATTTTATTTTCAGGTTCAGATTGTTCAAATAGAAATATTTTCTTTTCGAAATTGTATTACTTATTTAAAATACTATTTTCTTTAAGCAAAATAAAATCTAAAATATTCAATAGTATTTGAAATAATTGTTTCGCCAAACAATGCCCACCTGTGAATACTATTCTATACTTGTAACAGCGATAGGAACATTTTTGCAGTTATATTTATATTGTAACTTTTATTCAAACGAAAACATAAAAAATTTTCTATTGCCTATGGTTTATCAAGAAGTAAATTAGTTCATTTTTTCGTTGAATTTTGCAACGATACTCGAAAGATCGTCATAGTTTTCCGAACCATTATCCAGCCAAAGCAACTTCATTGCGCAAACATCACAAAAAAAAAAACTAAATTTAGGTTCAGCGAGGCTGTCGCAAGACAAACGTTACTCAATTACTGCCTGTAATCATATCTCTCGGACGTATACTTTCGTTTCTCTCCCCATTTTTGTGCAGCGCAAAGGCGCACAAAGGCTACCGAATTATTGCGTCTCATCTGTGGCAATTTTCTACTTTCTGCGTCGCGGAACGCAATGTCCTCGTCGGCTCGATTTCATCAAAAAAGCTGTGTTGTTCTCTGGCAGTTTAGCATGGTCTTTTTTATTCGTACGCGAGAATCTCATCCGTTATTCATCGGGATCTGCTCTCCTGGAACTTTCACGCTTTTCGCGCGCGTATCGGTGCTCCTTCTATTCCTTTTTGCCCCATAAGACGATCAAAATAGCTAAACTGGCCGCTGGAAACGGGGTCGCACGGAAAATTTAAAATTTTAATTGGCCTATAAACGAGGATTTCACCTTTTTGATCTATAGCCTCCTTTTATTTGCAAAAAGCATGTAATAAAAATGAACGTCGTAACAAGAATTGTGCGTCTTCACAGGTGGTAAAGAATAGAATAATATAACAATAATTATTATCACAATATCGTTATTATTATTTCCTTAATAACAGCGAGTTTACGATACCATGTGTCTTCAAATCAGAGCAGCAGCCCTAATCAACTAATTTACATTTCAAAGTAATACTGACCGTTTCGATTAGAGATCTCACGTGGATCGAATCAAGAAAATTCTGATCCGGTACCAGTCCCCTCGTTTCTCACGTTCTTACGGGAAAACGGATTTTTAATTGGAGAGATCTGGCGCAGTTGCTTCGATCGACGATCCACGATCGAGCAACCATTCGTGTCTGGATGACACCAGTTCTCCGTTTCTTGCCGATCGTCGGACGACATCGTAGAGAAAGTTCCGCGATCCTGTTTCAAGGATAATGAAAAACTAATTAAGAGGAATGGAATTGTGCTGGTCGTAACGGCGGTTTCGAACCGGGCACTGGTTTTTCATCTTTCTAAAAGCCGACAGCTCACCATGCGACAATCTTCGACCGGATTCTTTCTGGTACTCGACGCCTCGTTTCTGCCACTGCACTCGGACGACAATCGTGTTTAACTCTTTACACAATGTGTCCCGTTTAACCCTTCCGCGAGACTGTGTCTTCTAAACTACTCCAAAAAATATGTATCCGTGCAGAACACAGGCCGTTGGAAAAATATCGCGACTTTACTGTACCTGTTTTCGATACAAACTTCACGATCACCCGTTACAAACACGTTTAGAATATTTTCACAGAAATATATGTATACGGCAGAGGTGGGCATTATTTGGTGAAACAAATATTTCAAATACCTTCGAATATTTTAGATTTTATTCTGTTTAAAGAAAATAGTATTTTAAATAAGATATAGAATTTCGAAAAGAAGATATTTCTATTCGACCAATCTGAAACACGAAATAACATATTTCACTTTAAACATTTGTTTGTAATTGAAAGGTGTACGAATACTTTAAAATAAATAGGTTTATGTAATATTTACTATTTAAAATACTATAAATGAAATGATATTTCACTATCGTATTTTTGGCATTTTTCTTATTAAAATAAGACCAAACGCGATATAATTCCAATTGTATTTAGTGGTTAAATCGACGATTCAAGTTTCGTTCGCAAGGAAAGAAAGAGATACTCATTTTGTCCGTCTCTATGTTCGGCTTCTCCTTTGAATTTCATTCTGTCCTTCTCCATGTTCGGAACTTTCCTTTGAAGTACCAAAATATGGACACAACACCAGGATTACTGTCCTCCAAAAACACGGCTGTTGGACAGTAAACCCGACTTTACTGTATTTAGTTGCCAAATAGGAATTCGAGAGGCATCACGGACCAAAGTGTCGGCAATTTTCCCGCGCCATTAACGACTCGTAAAATCCGTGGGCTCCATTCCATTCACGCGACTATCGAATTAGTGCGTCGAGTGAAAGTAATGATGATCGATGACCGAGAAACGGCTTGTTTTCGTTGCGCATCAGGCGCCGTGACCAAATTCACTTCCGCCCGTAATTTTAATTGCTGGAAATTCCAGCGGACACAGCTGCCAGGCTCCGGGCCGTAGCCCTCGCAGTCGCACGAAATCAAATCTTCTGGAATTTAGGTGCCCGCATGAGCTTGAAATTGAATTACGTAATTCAATGTATTTGAATTGAAATTAGTACAACTCTGGATAGAAATATATTAATAATTACATACTATTAATAGTGGGTACCATGAAAATCACCGACACAATTTTCACCGACTCCAGATTTGGCCGACAACGACTTTAGACCACGACAGTATTATTCGATATTAACACTTTACCTACCGTAAGCCTATTAATAGGATTTTCAATAATTGTGCTGCACCAAAAGAAAGCATAGAAATTTTCTTTTACATTGCAATCTTAAATGAAACTATTAGATAACGTTATCGATGGCGACTCGTTAGATCACAATGTAAATTGTTGTTGCTATCGAAGGTTCCATTAAAAAGTGTTTAGCCATGGACGACAAATTTTTCAAAATTATGCAATAATCACAACATTAGCCAACTACATCTAATTCTTCTTATAGTGTAATAATTATATTTTTATACAAAAGTAAAAGTGAAAGTGTAGAATAGTTAAAGGGAAAAAATGTCAGCGCCATCTTTAGAAACGATGTTACTATCGGATAATACTGTCGTCAACTAAGATTGTTGTCGGTTAAATTCGTCGACGGTCAAAGTCGTTGTCGGTCAAATCTGGAGTCGATGAAATATTGTCGGTGAAAACTGTGTCGATGAAACACCTGTCTCTGTGATTTCCATGGGTCCCATTAATAGTTACCATCATTTTGCTACCACATCAATCTTTTACACTTCTGTAAAAGATCAAGCTGCTGGACAATAGAGCTTGATAAACAGTATAAAATTGTCGAAACGAACTCGCCCACCGGTCCAGTCTGTAGACTCACCCTTGTTCAGTTCTCTTTTAAGGCGAATGTTACTTGAAAAAGCTTTGCAACTCCGTTTGGACCACTGTGGGGAGTGACGACATATGTTGGACAGAGTTCGTCAAAAAATTGCACGGCTCGATCGTCAGCCGAGAACTTTGACGTCATTGCTCGCGAACCTTGATCGGCAAGTTTGCGAAAGCGGACCGTCAGCTTGTTTCCACTCTTTTTCTCTCTATCTCTATCTTTATCTGTCTATCTTTGCCTTTCTCTCTCGCTGTCCCTCTATCTCTCTTTACTATCTCGAGACGCACCGGCTCGCGAATTAGGTCGACACATCCGTGTTTTTAGCAACAACAACGTCATTAACCACCGATGATGTACCCAGTCTGTTGTCAAGTTAAACGCAGCTAGTTTTTCTATGTTCTACAGCTATCTTTCCTCGAGTTTACATTCGAGTCACCGACATCTGTTTTTATCTCGGCTGTGTCTTAACCGACGAGAGTTCATCGAATCCACGTTTAACCGATACATACTGACTTTATTTAGGTAATTACTAGACTGCGGATCTTCATGCGAAATAAAAATGTTCCGCATTGATCGTGGGAAGCAGGAATAACGATTTGTTAGACTTTGTTTAAAATCTTCGTGACGAGTGTGACTTGTTAAAATACGAGAAGGGGTTAAGAACAGTTGCATTAAGGACTGCGTCTCCTAGACACTCGCATACCGCTAGATCACGTATACGTACGCGAGGATTGCAAGGGTCCGGCGATTTCACTCCTGATTTCTTAATAATGCAAAGACGGGGTTCTTAATAGTCAAAATCGCTAGATGAAAGATCAATCTGGGGGGCTATTTGCCTCAAAAGTCCTACTTTTATGTTTACGGCGCGTAATTCTCATGATTCGGCAGCATATCGACAGCATATCGACAGCCACGATAGGCGGCAGCACCGTCGCCTGTCCATTGCTTCTCGCGGCTCCGCGACATGCTGCCGAATAATAAGAATTACGCGCCGTACACGTAAAAGTAGGACTTTTGAAGCAAATAGCCCCTTAGATTGATCTTTCATCTAGCGATTTTGACTACCGAGAAACCCCGTCTTTGCATCATTAACAAATCACGAGTGTCGTCTGTTTAGGAGACGCGGTCCTTAAAAATTACTACTCTCCCCACTCTACCTTCCCCTTCTACGACGCTATGTCCGGTGATGTCGCGTGACTGATTCAGTATTGGCAGAGAGAGGATAAGTTTTTCCCCTCGATTCGTGCTCCCTCCCCTCATTAGGCGACTCTGCCTACAGCGGCTAGTTACCGTGGCTGTCGGTGTACCTTACGGTCTCTTGTTTCGAAAAACAAGCCATAAATTCTTCGATCCGGACCGCTGTGCACCGTGTCAGGATCGAGATCGTTGCCGGCCGGAGTCCGCTAGAGCAAACAAGCAGGAGTTCAGTTACGCGGCACACGAATAAAACCTTCTCCACCGGGAGTATCGTATGCGAGGCGTAAACTCTTTGTTCTGTTAGGTCGTCATGCTAGAACCGCTGTCGTTGCCGCCATACACGGCGCGGACGCCGGCACTGCACGTTATCGAAATAAACAGTTACACAAACGACTATCGACCTAACATTTTATGTCGCACATGATCCGCCTCGAAATTTTACGTTACGCTGTGTGACTCGCGCGATCGTTCGCACATCCTTCGTATCAGAATAGCATCTTTAACCTCTTGCGCTACGATTTATTTTACGATTTCATTGGTTAAAACTTTTTTGTAGTTCTTAATTTCCTAAAGAATGCATTTTTACCCATATGTATTCGGAATAAATTATATAAACATAATGTTAGAAAGAAACTTATGTTTGAGGATGATTTTAAAAGTGCCATTTCATTATGTGCACAAGCACAAAAATAAATGCATGTAGTGCAAATAAAATGCATTTATACCCAATGTGTTCAGAGTAAATGATACAAACATAAACGTAATGTTTTAAAGAGAATTATCTTTGAGGATGATTTTAAAAGTGCCATTTCATTACGTGCACAAGCACAAAAATAAATGCAAGTATTGCAAATAAAATGCATTTGTACTCAATGTGTTCAGAACAAATGATACAAACATAAACGTAATGTTATAAAGAGAATTATCTTTGAGGATGATTTTAAAAGTGCCATTTCATTACGTGCACAAGCACAAAAATAAATGCAAGTAGTGCAAATAAAATGCATTTGTACTCAATGTGTTCAGAACAAATGATACAAACATAAACGTAATGTTATAAAGAGAATTATCTTTGAGGATGATTTTAAAAGTGCCATTTCATTACGTGCACAAGCACAAAAATAAATGCAAGTAGTGCAAATAAAATGCATTTGTACTCAATGTATACAGAACAAATGATACAAACATAAACATAATGTTATAAAGAGAATTATCTTTGAGGGTGTTTTTAAAAGTGCCATTTCATTATGTGTGTGCAAGTAGAAAAGGGGATGTAAGTAACTTAAATGAAAAGCATTTTTAGTCACGGTATTCCGAATAAAATCTACAAACTTGATAAAAACGATGTAATGGGTACAATGATCTTTGCGGGGAATTGGAGAAAATGCCACCAAACCGCGTGTACAAGTGCACAGAGAAACGCAAATAAAATGCTTTCGTTGTAATCGACTTCCATTACGAAGACTCTAACAAGCATCCTGTATAAAATGTTGTACATATGCAAGGAACGTATACTGGACAGACCACGAGGGAGGGTATCTTCCTCCTCTGTTAGTTTCTCTCATTTGAGGTCTCGCCGGGTCAGGTATAGCGGGTGTGTTTCTTGGTTCACGTTTCGCCGAGACGGAGCATATGCGAATACCTGAGGTGTATTCATTTCACAGCAAAATCGGACCCTTCGAAATCATCTGCCAGCTGGTACATCGTTCTTTCACTTACCGAATTAAGTCTTTTACTAAAACTGTTGTTTGTACAAATTACTACTACAGTATTTTATCGATAAATGTCCCAAATGTCTGGCCGACAATTGTCCCAGAACTATCCCCACGCCTGCGGGGTGTACCCCCTTGAGGGGCCGCGAAGCTCGAGAGGCCTCGGTCGCCGAGAAGTATGACATCATACGGCTCGGGTATATCGGTGAGACCACACTAATCCAATGACAAAACTTCTTTAGTTTTCATTATTTTTTTATAGAACTTTGACCAACATATTTGTGGCATTTTTTCTAATAAAAATGATACCAAATATCATATAATTCCGATGATATTTACTTGTTTAATGGACGACTAAAGATTCGACGCAAGGAGGAACAACGTATGAGAAGTTCTTTGCGTCGAAAACTTTCATCGTTCGTTACACAAGTAAATATAATTGGAATTATATCATATTTGGTATCATCTTCGCTAGAAAAATGCCACGAATATGTTGGTCAACGTCCTACCAATAAATAATGAAAAATAAACAAGTTTTGTTATTGGATTAGTTATGTTTACACCTCTCGAGCTCCGCTGTCCTTTTCAACGTTCGGCAAAAGTCAAAGAATAGTATCCCTGGCGGATAATTGTCCCTGAGCAGACCCGTGTTGGGGACAATTATCGATAAAATACTGTACATAGTCGCCTCGTAAACGAAAAAATAGGACTTTTAGGATCTTTTATCTAGCGTTTTTGACCACTGAGAAACCCCATTCTTGTATTATCGAGAAACGAGACAAAGGAGTCTACTCCCTTAAAGAAAATTCTTCCTGAAAGCTAGAAAACAAACGTCAAAGACAAGTTGTAAATCTGAATTCGTTCAACAAAATGAAACCCGTACTTCTCGGTACGTGATGATCATCTTCGCCGGCTAGACGTAGCCTAATAGTCTCGAAACGTCGTGTTGGCTAACCGTTGCCGGCATTGCGTGCCGCAATGTTTACAAAATAAACGATGAATCAGGCATCCACTTTTTCTTGTCCCGATCCACGGAGGCAGCGGAAGGCTATCGCATGACTGAGCACAAAGACACGATTCAATTGGCCAATGTAATTTTCAAAACAGTCCTTAATGTAACATCGTCCGCTCGTTTATATCGGCCCCGACAATTGGCCACGCCGTTGACCGCGGCTCGTTCGCCTCCCCGACCCGTAATTACACGGTGTCTTGCGTAATTTCAATGGAAAGTTATGCTCTTGTTTCGCCGGCTAAATGCATGGTTAATTGGAATAGTAAAAACAGGCCGGATCGCAACTTTCTACGGTGTACGTGCTACGAAATACACTGACAAAATGATAGCGCACGTTAAGATTGACACGACTTTCATGTATTAGCTTGGCAACTAACTTCGCGACCTCCACATTTTCTCAAACAAAATCATTTATAAATATTTTTCAAGCGCGAGTATTTTATATCAAATTAATCGAAAAATTCCGAGCAGAGGTGGGCATTATTTGGCGAAACAAATATTTCAAATACTATTGAATATTTTAGATTTCATTTTGCTTAAAGAAAATAGTATTTTAAACAAGATATACAATTTCGAAAAGAAAATATTTCTATTTCAACAATTTGGTCCACAAAATAAAATATTTCTGTTTGAACAATCTGAAACGCGAAATAAAATATTTCACTTTTTGCATTGTTATAATACTCTGAGAAACCGTATAATCGTACGGTGTATCTTATCGTTAAGAAACGATTTACACTCATAAATGTATCGAATTCGAACCATTAATTTCAGCAATAATATTTAAAATTGAAATTGACGAAATACAAATATTTTAAATATTCTTCAAATAAAATACTATGTTCAAAAATTACTGCATCAAATAAAACATTTTATTTTCAAAGTTGTACACATACTTTAAAATAAATAGGATTATTTACTATTTACTATTTAAAATACTATTTTCCCCAGCACTGATTCAGAGTTTCCCAATGATATACAGTTCAAAAGACATGGTCAGTGAATGAGGCAATAATGATACAATAAAAGAATTACGAAACAAACGGTCATGAATTTAGTTTCCAACCGAATATTTAGGGTAACTATTAGGGCTAGTCATGCTGTTAATTGGTAACCTGGAAAACAGCCTGTCGCTGTTAAAGAAAAATCAGGACTTTCCCAGATCCGCAACCCACACTATCGTAACTAGACAAGATCCGACACGTGCTTGTTAACGTTCACGAAACAATTAACCTGTTCTTAGATTGTATTGTTTAGACGACGACCCATTTTCCAGGTAACAACGTGAATATAATCGTCTCTCCGTGTTTAATGTTGTCAATTTCTGACACCGTTCTTCTGTTGTGATTATTAGCCTGCGAATCTTCGCGTATAGCAACAATTGTCTGCATCAATTGCAAGAAACGGAAATTCATTTCTCTTTTCACAAAATGACAGCACACGCGACAAATAAAGATATATATTTCATACAACACACCATGGATGTTTCATGAAACAAAACTACAAATATTTCTTTAATATATCTTTTCGTCTGGGAGTGTAGATAGGCAGTTTCACAGGATGTCCCAAAATTGTTGTAATGCGTATTTGGAATTTAAAATATAGAGCATACTCTTGAGTAAAGAGACATCACCGTCGCCGATGACAGAGAGATTTCAATGCCCGGTTAGGTTAGCATTCTAAATCAATCTTCGTTGCTTGCGATCGCGAGACAATGGTTCACGAGCAACTTACAAATGTCATTACAAATGTCACGTACGTGTACGAGAACTCCGCGGAATTTCACGGTTTTTTCCTTTCGTAACCTCCGCAATTCGTGACCGGATAACGTTATTCCGTTAGACGGCTGTAATTATTCTTACTTTCCAAACTTCAGCCTGCTTCGCGCGGAACGGGAAAGCTGTATCCATATTTTGTAGCGTTTAGTTTCCTAGTTCGCTTCGCAATTAAACACATGTTAATTTCTCCTGTAAGAACAATATTTGTCTTTTTTTAATTTGAACGGTCCGGAGTCGCTAATTTCATGCTGTCTATCCAGTTCCGTCAGTTTAACTTTTTGGGGTTAGATGGGTTAAAAACTGTTCCACCTTTTGCTTAGATTTTTATGCATAGTGGGATGAAAGAGCGCGGCTGTAGCCGAGCCTGACGTTGTTTTTCGTTAACAACTCCTGAACGAAGCCGCGAAGAACATTTTCGTAAAGGAAAAAGTTATTTTAAATGTCCCTGGGAATCTTTTCAAGGAAATACAGCATTTTCGGGGCACCGCGCGATGATTGGTCGGCGTTTTTCGTTAATAACTCCTGAACGAAGCCGCGAAGAACATTTTCGTAAAGGAAAAAGTTATTTTAAATGTCCCTGGGAATCTTTTCAAGGAAATACAGCATTTTTGGGACACCCTGTATACAGAAGTTAGCCACCCCTGCCGTAGACTGTTTATCCTTTGAAAATTAAACATTTCTTCCGAGCTGAAATATTTTCGTTTCCAATGATTTTTTCAATTTTATGAATATTAAATTGGTATAACACCTCGTGCAATAATACCTAAATGTTTAGTAATCGATTCGATACTGACATATTGAATAGTGTAAACAATATTTGGTTTGAGTGCTAAGAGTTAAGAGTTTCGAAGAAAATTAAGTGAAAACGAATGATAGCGATTCTAACGAATGCACTTCACGCCCTGGAAAGGTGAATAAAAATTTGTACAGTTGCACTTTCGAACTTTCTATCTTTCGAATCGTTTGAACACAGTGCAAAGTGGTTCGAGTAATTACGAGCGGCGCGGTACGTAAAAGCGTTTGTGAGCATCGGTGTATCCGAGTTTGGAAGAGGAACAAGGAGAAAGGACCCTTTTACTTTCCTGAAAGAGTATCGACATAATAAATTCGCAAATAAATCGTCCCGGATGCTTTCTATTTCCGTTCGAAGTTCGCTCCCACCGCGAGCTAATGGTGAAACCGAGAACCATTGCACCTGAAGGTTAAACGTTCATCCGCAACGAAAGCCACGTGGTCCCGATAAAAATTCTTCGCGTGACGGATGCTCGAGAAAGTTATTTCCTCGTAAGCTATAAATAACGATGCCGAGGAGCGTTTCAAAGGACAAGGTTTCGTTGCCCTGGCCGCGCAGCTTTGAACACTTTCAAATTACCGCCGACGCGATGTAACGTCTCGCTAAAATGGCGACAACTCGCCTAACCTTTTCCGCAAAGATCTCGCTCTTTCGTGTCGCTCGAAAGGGTACTCTTCGATTATACCTGTTCACATTTTATATTAGGTTGTTGCATGCGAAATGCCTGATTTTAAAATGCAAATTTAACATTCTATTAAATTAACCGTACCGTTTTAATAAATTGAACTTACCATTTTAGGGTACGAAGCTGACCCTTGAGATCCTATCTTCGGTTCTTACGTAGATACTTCTCGCGTAGATCTTAACGTGTACATGTTTTTTCAATTTTTAATGACTAGACTGCAGGTCTTGGTGCGGAATAAACATTGTCTGTATCAATTGTAAGAAGCTGAAGTTATAAATGTAAATGTCTGTCCTATACAATATTCCTCAGTTCTTCTAATGTTTCAAATAGACCGCGGATTTTATGCATTTAATACGAATTACAATGACTAATGAAAAAACTATTTTATCTAGATTTTATCAAATTATATTTTGCGTATAGATCCGCAGTTTACGAGGCAGTGAAAATATTTAATAACGTACTAAAACGTATTAGATAAATTTCTATACAATTTCTGGTTCTTGTAGTTAATAATAAAATTGTTAATGCTTTCGGCGCAAGGGTTCGATCGTTTGTTACTAATTTATAAAGCCGAAAGCATTAACAATTTTATTAACGGTAAATACGATCGATAGAAAACTGTAATTATCTTGTAATTAATGCAGACAATTTTCATTTTGCATGAAACTCCCCAGAACGCTGTGTGGATTAGACGATTACAATAACGTTTCCCTGAAAAAGTATTAATTCGCAAGTGAAAATTTGAAAGAATCGTGAGATTGCTCCACTGACATTCATCCGGAGTAAATTGGCTACACTAATGCGTCCCATAATTGTACTCATGAGCGTCGGTTTATGAGCGAACAAGTGAAAGCACCGTTCTAGGACAATACAAGTCGGGAATATTCCCTTCTCTTATTTAGTGTCTAGGTACCCACGAATCATCGACGGCCGAGAAGGTAAAACTGTATCATAATGATATTGCGTAACGAAGGACGATTTCGTTACGATCTTGAACTATTTCATGTATATCTTCTTTCGCAAAATGATGATAGTCACGAAGTAACTATTAGCTGGCCTATCATTAGTCTATCCACCGAAGAAATATTGTAACATTACGTGCCGCAATGGATTTATTACTGGAATCCTAGTTCTACCTATGAGGAAATACAGAGTATCGATTCAACAATATATTTAGAGCATATTTATGATATTAACCCTTTGCACTCGGAGCTATTTTATCTCGAAAATTAAACATTTCTTCCGACCTAGAATAATTTCGTTCCGTACAACTGCAATTGATGAGCAATAAGGAATTTAAAGCGAATGGATCGTTAATAGAAGAAACAGTTTTGAAGAAATTCAATCGCAGTTTAGAGATTTTCGTTATTGGCCCAGCTACAAAAGTTGTAAAAATCAATTTTTACCATTGTTTTTCACAATTCCGACCAAATGCGTTTGTTCAACGTATGGACCGATTATTTTGAAAGTGGTGCAAGTCCATTTTTTTTTTTTTAAATGAGACCTCGCATAATTTCTGATTAATTTAGTGTAAATAGAAAGTCATTTTTTTTTTAAATGGACTTGCACCACTTATAAAATAAACGGTCCATATTTTTTAGACGTCATTTATTAAACTAATTCTTCTAGCCTTGCAGAGAAATTGAAATCGTTTGGTCCATTCGTAAAAAAGTTATTCCGATTTAAAGTGTGTGCGATCGGTTATGCTCCTAACTGTATAAACAACACGTTGGTCCCGAAATCTTCATACATTTTTACATACATGATTGCACGCAATTGCAAAGTTGTCCAGGCACGCGAAATTAATCAGTTTTAACAAGGAGTTGCTTTCACTGATGAACAGCGGTTCCGCGAACGCGTTACGCGCCAGATGAAAATTTATCCACCGACAAATACTTACGCCAGTTACAGCGAAGTAATCGGCTTCATTCAACAATTATCGTCCCTTCCCGAAGCTATTTCTGCGAGCGCTTACGTTATCCCAGGAGAAGGCTCGTGTCTACAACGAACGCGACGAAGTCGATTCGCCACGAGAGGGGATCTTCGTCACGAGCGAGTATGGTTTCGCGGAATCGCTGTATGACAGCATGCCGTTAGTTAATCGATTCGTAGATTTTCCCCGATGCCACTCTCACGTTGGACTTTCTACGACGTCCACGGTTCTCCGTGACACACGTGTAGAAAGCACCAGTGAAAATTAAGCGGTCTGGACGCCAGTTTCGCCAGAATCGACCAAATACGGTTGATTTTCCCACTCCGCCTTTTCCCCTTCCACCGTCCCGTTCCACCACCATGAGCATACACCAACATTTCTTTAGGGAAACTTCTTTAGGGACTTTTCCCCCACTAAAACCGTAGATTGGTCGCTAAAGTGGACCTTGGTTATACTTGGCGAAAATTATTTCGCAGATTTCTTTTCACGACACCCACTAAAATTGTGCCACCAAAAAAACAAAATTGTGACAAAAAAAATCTGTGCGAAATTTGAAATTGATCGAATAACGAGAAACATCGACTTTGAAAATTTTTTAATTTCGTAACTCGTTTTTCTCCACTCCAGCATATTATCTGCACTATGACAATATAGAAACAAAATGTAATGTTGATTTCAAAAAAAATTCGTTACCTTGATATCTCAAATATTGACATTTAAAAAATTTCTTTTTCTTTTGCATTATATTTAATTTTATTAAACAGTTTAACTTTTGTCTAAGAAATTTTTTTATATTTTTATAAGTAGCAAAGATATATATACGTATACTTATACATAATACATAGTATACATTATACGTATACGTAATACAGTACATCGTACAAAAATCGATTAAAAGTATTTTTATAGCCATAAGAAAAGATTCCTTTAGAGAATTTCGTTGAAACATTTTGTGTCTCTTAATGATTGTTTCGATACATCTGAAAATTGTTTCTTATTTTCGGAAATAATTTGTAAAATATATTGTTTCTCCTCTTTATTTTCTGATAATAACCGATTATAGTCCTGAATAAGTTTAATACCACGCTCAGAAGTGTCGTTAACAACTTTTAATTTTTGTACAATGTTTAATCCAGATTTGAATCTTTTTTTAAAAATTCTATAGGAATTGAGAATCTTTCAAAAATATTAGTATTTCGTGGGAAATAAAATGGAGTGGAAGGGAAAGGTAGATTGGGGACGCTAAACTTAATATGGCAACTCTGTCTGTATCTGTGATTGCATCTCGTTACGTCAGTCATTGTTATCGTAATCTACTGAGAATAGAAAATTTTCGACGTTGTTGATCAGTTCAGGGTTACTTAATTAGCAGAATTATTTTGTTTAGGAGAACCTTGCTTTCCGCCACTCGAGTTTTATCCGGAAGGTACAAAGATGCAGCTTCGATAAACGATTGCATCTCGTTAGAAAACTTAAAATTCTCGTCTGAAATTCGAATTATTGTTCGAGTGGTGTAATCAAAAAGAAATGCTCGGTGCACTCTCGAGTTGTTGACTGTCATTAACGGTACTAGAAATATCCCAATCAAAGGAGGAAGAATGTGAGCGAAATCGCGTACAGTGTACGCTATACACGGTAACCGTAAGCGAACAGAAACCTGCACAGGTACCGGATGTGTTTCATGAATAGGCCCATTGTGCTGAAGGGATTGGGTCTCCGAGATAACTGCACACGTTCATTGTATCCGGTCCATATGTCGGTGAAATAAAAAAATGTTGATTATCGCAAGACGTATGTAACTCTTGCACGTCCACGTGACGCAATTTCCTTGGATATTTAAAATATTTTCCATTATTGCGCAACAACATCGAGTGACTATTAACTACTCTTTGATAGCCGATAGGCGATTCTTACAGACTGCGATTTGCTAAACACATAACCGGAAGTCATTTGTCTTAATTATCCCCAGTTCGATTCGAAGAAATAAATTTCGAAGAACAATGACCAAAAAACCGTGAAGAAGTTATATTTTATTCTCCACAGTTGAACAAGTATCGCCGCTTCAGATAAATATTTTCAGCTTCGGAATTTGAAAGTTATAACTGCTAATATGCAAATTGAAAAATGCGTCGCGCTCTCTGCAAAATAAACTTTGCGCGACGAAGGTTCCAGATAAATGTCACGTTGCAATTAAAATACTCACGACTTTGTATATATGTATGTATAAAGAACTACCGCGTTGACCTGATTGGTTGCATTGCAAATGTCAGTGGTCCTTCGACTTCGCAAGTCGTTCGACCTGTAATTTGATCAAATAATCAAAACATTGGCTTCCATCATTTATACGGAATCGGTCGGCAATCGAAAACAAATATGCTATCTAACTCGAATGAATAAACACACGATTTACATAAACTAAAGACATTCCCCATTATTATTAAGAGTTTTAATATTTACCAATATTAATATTAGCATTTATTAATACCGATTACTAATCATTGGTTAGAAAACTGCATATTCGAATTCAATTTCGCTATTCAATGAATATAATTTTATAACAACAAAATTTTCCCTTAAGGATTTAAAACTATGTACTTTATCGTAAACTAATTGCACCTGCTAAAAAAACCACTTTTATTAAAGCATTAATAAATGAATAAATTTCTTCCAAATTGGTATTTTCATTGGGACACAGTAGTATGTATTACATCTTCCAAATTGGAATAATGTTCCTTAAGAATTTAGCAACTATGTAATATCTAAGCTACACGTAACAATATTGCACCTGCTAAATAAACCACTTTCATTAATGCATTAATAAATGAATAAATTTCTTCCAAATTGGTATTTTAATTGGGACACAGTAGTATGTATTACATCTTCCAAATTGGAATAATGTTCCTTAAGAATTTAGCAACTATGTAATATCTAAGCTACACGTAACAATATTGCACCTGCTAAATAAACCACTTTCATTAAAGCATTAATAAATGAATCATTTTCTTCCAAATTCGTATTTTAATAGGGACAGTAGTATTATATCTTTCAAATTGGTATTTCCTGATCAGCCACTAACGATGAAATGAATTTTTGCAGAGGGTAAGGTCGAAGTGTCGCGCGATGGCAAGTACTTGAGTACTCTCGCGCCAGGGAAGGTCCTCGGCGAACTAGCAATCCTTTACAACTGCAAAAGGACAGCGACGATAACAGCAGCCACCGATTGCCAGTTATGGGCCATCGACCGACAATGTTTCCAAACTATTATGATGAGAACTGGCCTCTCGAGGCAGGCCGAATACACGGACTTCTTAAAGAGGTAAATATATATTTCACTTACAAAACAAAATGCAAGATGATGCGACAGAGATCGACTACAGGTTACGTCGAGATCGAGTGAAACAGAATGGCTGTGCTACCAATAATAATCATTCATAACTTACAAAATAGGAAGCAAAGGGGAATGATTCTTGAGGGATCGTTTAAAGGAAGGTGTGCCAAAAATATTCCAATTTGTCAGAAAACTAAACTCGGCTAAACTTTAAAGATAATCTCTTGAATAGAAAGGACTACACAAATTTTTCTTACTGCATTGAGCATTATTTTTTAAGTAGTTTCAATTTTAAAAAAAAAACTAAGCAAGAGAAAATATTAAATAGGATATCTCTTCTTAAAATGTCCAACTTTCAATGTTTATTACAAGTGATATAACATTCATTATACTATTTATTAAACTGTACTAATTTCTTCGTTCATTTCCGATGTCCATAGACATTCACCGGGAAGTTAATTTTATGCAAAATGTTGCTGAAATTCTCGACCCGGATCACTGCGCGGGTTAAGCCAGTCTCTTATTAATTATGTTCTTACAACCTCTTCTCCGTGGGTCAGGCCGCAACGAGACCCATTAATCACAGACAAAATTAATAAATCTCTATTCCACTGTTACACCGAAATTAGTTTCACTTTAGCCTAATGCTTCCATCGTATGTCCTCGAGCCTATACGCGGAACGCGGAACTTCCCAGAGTTCCTCGAATGATCGCTGTTACATAAACTATCATTTCCAAACCATCATTGCACAAATATTTATTTTTAATATTTCTTTCAGCGTTCCTATCTTCAAAAACCTACCAGAGGAGACGTTAATCAAAATTTCGGACGTTTTGGAAGAGGTGAGATATACAAGTTTAACTAGATTCTGGAAGTTCGTGCAATTCTATTTTTGCAGAAAGATTACCACTCGCTTACGAAATTTACGCTTTTTCTATTCTATTAGCTTTCCTACCAGTCGGTGAATTCACAGGGTGAGCTATGTAGACTTTTATAACCATCTTTTCATAGGTGCCTCTCGAATTGTTATAACTTTTTCTTTTTTAATGAGTAAGTCGCGGATTTTGAATAGTTTAGGGTAAAATTAATTGTTTGACTTATGAAGAGCTTCGTTCATGTTTTTAATGTCGAGAATACTTATGGAAAGGTGTCGAAAGGTAATTTAAAAAAAAAGTTTCGTGCCTAGAACCATTCTATTATTAAATGTTTAAAATCATGTCCATTGGTTTCGAAACATTTATCTGTTGCTTTCAAAATGATAGTGTACATACTTTTTATGTAATATCTTTGTGATTATCGATTTATAATAATTTTATATTCCCAATTCATCGCAGATTTATAAAAATTCTCACTTTCGTAGACTTGCAGAAGTATCGATATAAATGGAAATATCGTTTCACTTAAGTATTAGAGGTTTTATTACAGTCGATAATCAAACTATTAGAGCCACAGTGTTAAAAACATGTATGAACGATGTCTGCAATTGAATTCTTAGAAAAATTCTACGAAGTAATTTTCACTTTCACTTTCATTTAGAAATTGATTGTTTTGACATAAGATTGTTAACTTCTGCGAGTGGTTCTAATGTTTTGATCAACCACTGTAAGTTACGAAGAAAATGAAAGCATTAATTATTGTATGGTGTTGTTCTTATTTATTGTCACTTCTTCGTTATGTTTTCAATATTCATCTGCTGCGAATAATTGCATAAAATCTGCATTGTATCTGTTATTATTGAAATCTTGCATCATCTGATCCGGTCTGATTTGATTGTACTCTGTTCTGTAGACTTTCTACAACAATGGAGACTACATAATCAGGCAAGGAGCAAGAGGAGACACATTCTTCATTATAAGCAGAGGTCAAGTGCGTGTAACTATAAAGCAACCTGACAATTCAGATGACAAATACATCAGGACACTGGGCAAAGGCGATTTCTTCGGTGAAAAAGCTCTCCAAGGGTAATTTATATATTTGTCACTTCTTCACCGTCCAAAGAGTCAAATATCAGCAGTATATAGCCAAATATCGGAATAAATTCGCAGTCGTGTGTGCTATTGGATAGAATGTTTATGCATTTTTTCGTAATTTTTCGTCGAGCAGAGCAAGAGAAATAGTTGATTAAAAGCGTGCTCATCCTGTAACTACCCTTACGGTAAGGGTACGAACTTGAAACAATGAAATACATACGTACGATACGTTGCTGCAAATTCTACAAAAATAATACCGAAACGTGTTTACAGGGACGACCTCAGGACGGCCAACATCATCGCCGATGACCCGGAAGGAGTCAGTTGTCTGGTGATAGACCGTGAAACGTTCAATCAGCTGATATCATCCTTGGACGAGATTCGAACGCGATACAGAGACGAGCTAGCGGAAGGCAGAAGGTGAGTGTCAGTTTAATTCCCGAATGGTAATACTATCGCGTTAGTAGCACCGTCGTTATTATTAATCACGTTAGCTCTCGTTACCTCTAATTATACTCTGCTGTAATCGCGCGTGAATCGTTCGTTAAATCCCCGTGTATGTGTGTTGTTGTTTCACGCATACCACTAGGACGGAAGAATAGTGCGCACGATATCAGAGTAAGTTGTATGGTTTGGCAATTAAGTTAACGTTTCGCTTTTTATAAAACGTCCCGGCAATTTGCATTAATTGCCGGGCCCTCACAATACGGCCCCGTGAACCTCTTGAGAAAGGGAAGATGGTAGGAAATCCGCCGTTGAGGATTATTAAGGAGGTAGACTGGTTTCCAAGATTTCAAAGGTGCGGGATGCGTCTTCTCGTTTCTCGGTAATCCAAAGATGAGGTTTTTCAGTAGTCAAAAGCGCTAGATAAAAGATCGATCTAGGCCGCGATCGCCCTCAAAAATCCTATTTTCACGTTTACAAGGCGCAATGTGCATTATTAGCAGGTATGAAAATAGTAGAATAATGCAAATTACGCCTCGTAAACGTAAAAGTAGGACTTTTGAGGGCGGTTTCGGCCTAGGTTGATCTTTTATCTAGCGCTTTTGACTGTTGAAAAACCCCATCTTTGCATTATCGAGAAACGAGAAGGCGAATCGCGCACCCTTGCAAACCTGATACGCGAGTCTACCCTCTTAAATGATTATAAAACGAGTAAACTGATCATGAAACTAACGTGTAATCGCAGATTGAACGAGGAATTCAGAGAGCTAAGGCTGCAAGACCTTCGACCGTTGGCCACGCTGGGCGTGGGCGGTTTCGGAAGAGTCGAATTAGTTCAAATATCTGGCGACAGCTCGAGATCCTTCGCCCTGAAGCAAATGAAGAAAGCTCAGATCGTCGAGACGAGACAACAACAGCACATTATGTCCGAGAAGAGAATCATGGGCGAAGCTGACTGCGATTTCATAGTGAAACTGTTCAAGACGTTCAAGGACAGGAAGTATCTCTACATGCTGATGGAAGCCTGCCTTGGTGGCGAACTGTGGACGGTGCTTAGGGACAAAGGACATTTCGATGACGGCACCACACGATTTTACACCGCCTGCGTCGTAGAAGCATTCGATTATCTCCATTCTCGAAACATCATCTACAGAGACCTCAAGCCAGAGAATCTTCTTCTTGATGGTCAAGGGTAAGATTCGACATATGATTAGTAGACAGCGGATTTTAACATGGTTAACATATTCGGTAATGATCAAAATCAAAATTGTCCTTTCAGATACGTGAAACTGGTAGATTTCGGCTTCGCCAAGCGTTTGGATCACGGAAGAAAAACATGGACTTTCTGCGGCACACCTGAATATGTTGCACCTGAAGTGATTTTAAACAAAGGACACGACATCAGCGCTGACTATTGGTCTCTTGGTGTTTTGATGTTTGAACTTCTTACGGGTACACCACCTTTTACTGGCGGCGATCCAATGAAAACTTATAACATTATTCTAAAAGGAATTGACGCCATAGAATTCCCGAGATCAATTACACGGAACGCGACAGCATTGATTAAGAAGCTTTGCAGGTAAAAATTTGCCAGAATCTATGATTTTCGAACCTACCCAGTAAGCAAAATGCTCTGGGCGCTGTTTTTGAATTGGACAGCACACCTTTCCAGCAGCCTGTAATCGATAACCGCTCGAAGCTGGCTGACTGGGTGCATACTATACTTTAATTTACATCCTCGTGTATCGACCAAGATATATTTCGTACATTATTTATTTAAAGGGACAATCCAGCAGAGCGTCTTGGTTATCAAAAGGGTGGCATTAGCGAAATACAGAAACACAAGTAAGTATGCCTTGCGCGTTTGCAAAATTCGTGAATTATCTACATTATTAAGAGTCACTTCTCAACAATGATTTTCTCGTTTAGATGGTTCGATGGTTTCAACTGGGAAGGTCTGAGATCGAGAACCCTTGAACCACCAATCATGCCACGCGTTCAAGGTGCCACAGACACCACAAACTTCGACGAGTACCCAGCAGATTCAGAACCGCCACCACCCGACGACATATCTGGATGGGACAATGATTTTTAGCGATTACAAATTTCTATCTAAAGAAATGTTTTATTGAAAATCAAAAGAATTTATTTCATGTTCAGACGAACGGAAAATAGTCGAGGAATATCACTGGAAAATATGACTGTCACCATCTGCATTTATTCTGCACACTACTGCTAAGTGACGTGTAGACAATCATATACATCGGTTATACTGAAAATAACTTGGAGGAAAAGAAGGAACTGGTTTCTGATAAAAAGTTACATCTCTTAACAACGTTGTTTTCAAGAACCTCCAATGTCTGTCGATCCACTTGATCGTCAAGAATAAACAGAATACATTGTTATTGCATTATCTAGAGGGACCGATTAAACGAAACAGAATTTCAGAACACCGCCCAGTATCAAAGTGAACTTAACGCGCGTCTAGCTTAGAGAATTGTTGATAACACGCATAGATCTGTGTTCCGTGAATTAAAACTTGAACGCACCATCATAAGACGCGCGTGAAAGCGTCAAGTGCCATGCCTGTCAGAGGTAAAGTCAAATATAATCCATGTGTAGTGCATCTCCCCGCGAAAGTGCGCAGAACGTAGTCAGCTCAACCGGAAGTAAATTCTTGCCATCAGACTTACAATGTGCACGCGATTTCGCGAAACAAACCATTGGAATCTTCATGTCCGGTTCATTGTTGTTTGATTCACTTTATAGTTTATTGTAATAATCCTATTTTAATTAATTATGAGAAAAAGTGACTCTTGTAAATAATTGATTATAAATATATTAGGTAATGTCCAATGTATATCGATATTAAATAAAGTTTTATTAATGCTAACTGTATTCGATGTTCCTCTTTTAATTTATATATAAGAAATAATAAATATAATTGATTTATGTTATAGCGAAACAAACCTGTAGATGCCAATGGTAGAAATGAAGTATACAGAATACTCGATTCTGACTAACTCGGTAAACTCGGTATCTCGTGAGACAGTCAAGTACCCGAGTACCCGAGTATCTCGTGAAGTCTCAGAACTTTCTATTAGAACTATTACTATCCGAGTGGCCGTACAATGGTCCAGATTGGAAAAAGCGAGTCATATTTTGTCGAAAAATGATCTTTTCATATTGACATGTACAAGGTTTGTATTGCTTCTGAATAATTCATCTATCTTGAAAATAAAGTTGAACATTTTGAAAATAGTATGTTCCGCAAAAGAAAGATGCTTATCTTTATCTGGATGTCCTGGCTAACCTGTTTAATATTTTATCTCTGCTCTTCTTTTAAAGTGAAGAGAATTCCTTTACGATAAGAATTTACACTGACAATTAAAAATTATTTCAAATAATATATTGAAAAATAATGTACAGCGAACGCACGGAAATTGTGAAAATTCCTCATCTTTGATAAGGAATATCTTTTAAGTTCCAAATAGTACCGCATTATTACAAATTGCACTACCTTTCAGTAGACTTTTCCCTACATAGTTACACACGATTTACTTCCCACATCGCCCCCCCCAAGGCAAGTGTGCCGAATCTCACAAAGCAACTCGACATTCTTGTTATAAATGTTTAGAATATAAGTTATGTACATGTACAAAACAATCATTTTATGTATGAATATAGAATGAATAAATAAAGAGAATGTAGTAAAGAAACGTCTCTGCGAATATATTTATTGAATTCCCAATCTTTTCCCAATCTTTTCCCAAACTTCCAACTTGTCGTCGAGTTGTACTACTAATTTCTCGAAAAAATTTCGGGCGTCTGGCTTGCCCTTGAATTGTACTACTGAATTTCGTGCCACCTCCTTCGACTTTATGTTCTCCTAATACATAGTTCGATTTTCGGGATTTTTGAAAAATTTTTGATCGTCTGACTTGTCATTGAGTTGTACTACTAATTTTTTGAAAAAAATTCGAGCGGCTGGCTTGCCCTTGAGTTGTACTACTGAATTTCGTGATACCTTCTTCGACTTCATGTTCTTCTAATACAAAGTTCTATTTTCGAGATCTTCGAAGAATTTCCGAGAATTTTCAACCGCCTGGCTTGACGTTGAGTTGTACTACTGAATTTCGTGATACCTTCTTCGACTTCATGTTCTCCTAATACAAAGTTCTATTTTCGGGATTGTCGAAGAATTTTCGAGAATTTTCAACCGCTTGACTTGACGTTGAGTTGTACTACTGAATTTTCGAAAATTTTGGGCGTCTGGATTGACGTTGATTTGTACTACTGAATTTCGCGATACCTCATGGAGCTTCAGTATCTCTCTTCATCAATCAAAACATTATTTAACGAACGATTTCTATCATAGAAGTTTCTCATTTTTCGTTAATTACCACTTACTTTGCATCGAACGTTTAAAACTTGTATTAGAATTTCACAATTTCTATTATACTTAAATACAAAAAATAATAATTACACTGGAGATCTCACTTATTGCTTACAACTTCCGTAAGTTCTTTGAAACATTTTCTCCTCAGATTTTCGAAAACCCTTGAGAAATCGTGATAATGGAGTGATTCCGCCGAAAAGCTGGAAAAACTTATTTTTGTATGTAAATTATGTTGAAATGAGGTAATTTATTATTTTAAATAGAAAGAAACTTTTTAATAAGTAAATGTATATTTTAAGAAATTTTTAAATTCTCACTATTAATTTTTATCAGGACGAAACACACTTAAACTAACTTAAATTGGTTTTAAATCTTCAATCTGTGCAAATCTGAGACTAATTCATCTCGCACTATGATCACAAAACCTTTAACGAACGTAATGATACGAGAAAAAGCACCGCATGAATAGTTATTAAATTTTCGTTAAAATTAAATATAATTTAATAAATTCTCCTAATTTATAGTAAATTAGGACAAGCCCGACAATAGCAAGAACGATAAATTAGCGTTACAGCATGATAATAAATCGCAAAGGTAATTTCAATTATGGTTGGAAATGTCGATCTTTCAAAATTACCAACTGTGAACTTGCGTATCTCCGACAAAAGTACGTATTACATATTGGTTGTAACAAAAAAAAACGTGCTCTGGAACTTTATAAATAAAGTACTATTACACACACATTTTTAAATTACGGAAAAAAATTGGTTACTTTTGGCCACGATTTCGGTCGAACTTTTCACTGTGGCGTCGTTGGTCTGCCAGAGTGCTGCAAACGTTAACGCAGCGCTGTCCACGTGCTGTTGCGTGTACGACGACGTTTCTTCCGCGCACGCACATTTATTGTGTGTTTGCTTTGTCCTATGCGACTGTTAGTTAGGATCGAGATTCACAGAGGGTTTCACAGTGCTCGAGTATCATACATAACTCACGAATCCCATCGATTTCTCCTCCGCCAACAAACCGCAATTCTCATGCCTCATACAATATGCACGAATCGTAATAGATCTCTTTCTTCTTTCTGCCGAATGACCACGTACAGGTAGTAAAAACATAAAATATTAAGTATACTGCCGATCAATCCTAAATGTCACTTAATTAAAGCTGTTTTATATATGAAACGGTTGGCATAAGTGTATCCGTGTAATGTGGCATCGCTTTACGACAAGACCTGTCATCACTCAAACGTAAAAATGTTCTTCTCGGACAGTGAGGATTTCTCGATCGCTGTGATATCGTTCTTAACGAAATGCACCGGCGTCTGGATGCACAAAAATCGCGGGGAACTATATCGCAGATATCTCGTTATGCTTTACACGTGTTATCACCTTTGTTTCGGCATCATCATGCAAACGATAGCATCAATTCACAACACGGATGATATAGGCGTAAGTGGCTTGAAAATTCGTCTACACCAATTGAATTGATCTTGGTGCACAAATCGGGACATTTTTCACAGTAAAATTGTGCTTGCTGAAGCTCTACGGATTTTTATATGATTTTCTAAAATTCTACACTGGCGGAATTAATTCTGGACACTTTGAAAACAAAAATATTCTTTATTTCATATTTGTGCAGAAAATGTATATTCTGCTATGCTAAATTGGGCTGCTCTTTACTTCACCGGACTCAAAATTTGTGCCTTTCTCATATAAATTATGACGTATTTGGTATGTAATCCAGTAGATTTGTACCCCGGGTGGCTGCAGTCGAAGTTTCGATCCTGTAGGATCAATGGCTCAGGACTTATGCTTGCTTAAACTTGGTCATTATTCAGTGTTTTTGACAGATAAGGGCGCCGCCATATTGGTTTCTACTGACGATCGCGTGTCGTTTACCGAGCAGAACCGCTAGATGGCAGCACGGGCACGCGTTAATGCTGATAATATAGAGCGGGTGTTGCGATTGTTGTTTGAATTTTGGAAAACATGGCCACAATGTTGCGTTTTAACTGGTCTAGGTTAGGTTTGGGTTACGTTTCGGTAAATATTTTTCACGATATTTCTTTTCAAACATTTTCTGAGATAATTTCTTCTTCTTCTTCTTTATTGAAAGATGATCTTAGGCACAATTTGCCCATAAATCTAGGATGGAATATTGCATACAAGGTTTGGTATAGGATATAGATAATTAGAAAGTAGATAATAATACATACAATACTTAAAAACTAGTTATCCTTTGGAATTTTATATAGTAATATTAAACTGATGGAGAAAAGAGATAATTTCTCTATGTTATCGATATTACTGTGTGCCCGTGCTGCCATCTAGCGGTTCTGCTCGGTAAGCGGCGCGCGATCGTCACTACGAACCAATATGGCGGCGCTCTTATCTGTCAAAAACACTGAATAATTAACAACTTTAAGCAAGCATAACTCCCCAACAATTAATCCTACAGGATCGAAACTTCCACTGCAGCCGCCCAGGGTACAAATCTACTGAATTATATGCCAAATACATCGTAATTTATAGGAGAAACGCACAATTTTTGAGTCCGGTGAGGTAAAGTTTACCCCTAAATTGATACCGTAATATTTTTATTGTAATCTATAACGTTTATACTTAATACAGTAAAATCGCGTTTTCTGTCAGCGACCGCGCACGCGATGGTAGTCAGGTGCCTACCAACTCGACTGCCGTCAACAACGCAGAACCACTACTAAACCAATTACAAAACTTCTTTATTTTTCATTAATTTTTTATGGGACTTTTGCCAACTTGTTTTTGGCATTTTTCTGATTAAAATGACACCAAACACGATATAATTTCAACTGTATTTAGTGGTTCGATCTTGGAAAATAATACCGCAGTAAAACGAACACCCGTAGTAATAGGTACATTTACTCTACTGTAAAGCCTTGATCTAAGAGAACGGAAACCGCAGGATCTACGAAAAAAGGATATCCCCTCCATCGCGAGACATACCTCGAGGTAAACCACTATTAATTCAATTACAAAACTTCTTTATTTTTCATTATTATTTTGTGGGTCTTTCGCCAACTTATTTGTGGCATTTTTCTGATTCAAATGACACTAAACACGATATAATTTGAACTGTATTCAGTGGTTTAATTGACGGTTTGTCAACTAAATAGTAGGACCACAAGATCTAAGAAACAGCACGGTTCCGGAGGTTTTTCTTATTGTTAGATCAAGGCTCGACTGCATAATGACGTTTTTTAATGGAAATAAGGAAGCTTCTGTGAACAAAGATGCTTATTTTTCGTGTTTGTAGGAGTTTATATACACATTCTTCCTTACCCTAGCCACGGTTCTGGGTCTGTTCAAATTGATCCTCGTGTATGTGCACAGGCACGACTTCTTTGCATTAGTGAAGTATCTGCATGAAAAGTTTTTGAATTCGGAATACGACGCGCGAGAGCAGGAATTGCTGAACCAGTGCAAACGCCTCTCTGCAATTGGAATCGGTTGCTTCACAAGTTTCACTTATGTTACTGTGCTTTCTTTTATGGTAACCCCGCTAATAGGTGAGTTAATCATTTAAAGCTTAACATTTAATGATGATGAACTACGAATAGCGTCGTAGAAGGAGAAGGTAGTGCGGGACACAAGCTTAAATCTGGCGACTCTGATTACTAGACTGCAGATTTTATGCATTTACAACAAAAATGAGTAGGTGTAATTTAAAAAAATAGGAGAAATATTCGAAAAATTTAAACATACTATTATATTATTCTCAACTTACTAAACATACTAAGGAAGAAAATAAATGTATGTTTCACTCCAGTTTGTCGAAATTCAGATAAGAAATTTTTATTTCGCATATAAATCCGCAGTCTACCGATCACATTCGATATTGTGTTTATAAAACATTCGAAGAGGAATCATATGGTCTTGCAAACTTAAACGTTTGACACTATTAATTATAGACAATATTGGAAAAAACGAATCGGATAGGCTACTTCCGTTCGCTTTTGCGATAAACCTGCCCTTAAGTATGACGCCGTATTACGAGATAACGTTTGTCGTTCAGGTAAGGTCAATGTCCCTATTTCTGATCATGTTCCGATTTCTGATCAGCACACATGTATTTTTTATTTAATGTAGAAAGTGAAACAACAAAATAGTTATACAAAATATCTTCGAAGAAAATGCTACTTCGTCCGCAGCTGAACTATTGTAAACTATTGTTATGTTAGAATGTCTTTGAACAAATCGTTTTTAATGCAATGTTTAAAGGGAAGCTCAAATATAATATCTGATAAGTCTTTTTGTTGATTGTTGCATAAATAAATAATAAATATCTATTTCTGCGATAATAGATCTCTTACGATGTCTTACATGATCAGAAATAGGGACATTGACCTTATTACCATTTTTACTTGTTTTATAGCCTGCTTAAAAAATTTAGCACTTTCTGTAACTGACAAATGGATCGAAATGACTTGTTTCGGATTTTTCTTTTGTCATTATCGAAATTATAAAAACAATTTCATGAGTAATGCTTGAAGAAACTTCTTCGATCGAGTAAATATTCTAAGAAAAATCGTTGGAAATCTGAATAAATTCAATGTTATCATTAATCTGTCTAAAAGTAGAATTTCGAATAGCTGACGAAAATAAATGAATTTTAAACTTGTCTTTGTAATAGTTTTTAATGCTGTACCAAATCGCTGTATGTTACACTTCCTTCGACTACTTCCTGTGCCTCTTCAATATGCACGTGGCCACACAGTTTCGTATACTGCAGTACAGACTGTCACATCTGAATTATACGAATATGAAAGGAATTACCGATGGGAAAATAGAAAAACCCCTATCAGACGCTTCGGAAAGATGTTATGCGGTGTTCAGAAGTAATATTCAATATCACCAGTCGCTCATCTCGTTTTGCGGGAAGCTCGAAGAAGTGTTCAGTCTAATAGTGTTGGCAGAAATACTTAGCAGCAGCTTGGTACTCACCCTCATCGGAATTCAATTACTAGGGGTTAGTACAAATCAATCAAGGTATAGATCATTTCATTATAGATCATTGCACGCGGTCAAATGTGTGTTAAGCGACGAACTTTACTTGTGTTTGCGATTATATTGTCCAGGGAGCCTCGCAAAATGGAGGAACCCTCACATTTATATCTTACCTGGTCACGTCCTTAATCCAACTATTAATGTTCACTTACACTTGCGACGGCCTAATGAGCGAAAGCCTGAATGTGGCTGAAGCAATTTTTAACGCTCCGTGGCACACGTTGTTGATGAATAAATATGGAGGAATGCTGAGGAAGGATCTGACACTCGTTATCCTGAAGTCCAGAATTCCTTGTTGCATCACGGCCAAAGGATTTTTCCCAATATCCTTGGAAACATACACGAAGGTACGAAACATTAATAAAAATAGCCCCGTTTGAAACAATACAGGGTGGGCCGGAAATCATAGTACAACCAGGCAGGTGGTGATTCTATATGCAAAAATAAGTCGAAAAAAAGGAATAACAGTTTTTCGTTTGGCAGCTCGTTTTCGAGAAAATAGAGTTTAAAGTTCCATCAGATTCGCGTGTTTCGGTACAAGCATTTCCAACTAGTAGCTCCGGAGCTATTCGAGGCAGTGTTGCCAGAATCGTGAGACGTGGTATGTTTCCCCGCCGCTGGTTCAGCCCAGTGATGCCAGAATCGTGGGTCGAGGCACCTTCCCCGCTTAGGTTCTTCCCCCACCCTTGGACTTCATCATTATATGTTTGGCAGTGGGAAGCTCCCACCACGAGCACCTTGACGCACACGCATACATAATTACAGAGAGTATACACTCTCTGATAATTACATTGTAACTTGTAACCGTCGAACTGTTATTTTAACAGTGACTGTAATAATTTATCACTGGCTATTCCATGACAGTCAAATGACCTTCACTGTTCATACAGTGATCGAATCGTGATATTGAAAATTCTTGTATACTTTGCTTTTTATAGGTATGGACTACTACATTTTCATATTTCACACTATTGAGAGAAATGATGGACTAAACTGACTAGAATTAGCACGACTATGTCCATGGATAACGTTGAATTTGATTATGTTGAACTATTGCTCGGGTTTAACTAGAACAAATTAATTCACTTTGAACGTATAAATATGTTTTATAGAAGATGTTGATAAAAAAAAGTCACTGCAATGTGGCACCTCAAAAAAGAAAGAACTATGAATTTGTTTCCATAGCTTTCCATAATGATTTTTGATCTACCACTTCGTTGCCTAGACGTAATATTAATGTTCTTAAAACAAATATACATCTGTTTCCTATAAATAGGCTTGTGGAGATGTGCAAAGACAGTTTTTGGTTCAGGCTATACGCTCAAAATTAAAACGACAAAACTATAATAAAAAGTTTGAAAACTTTTATTACTTTGGGGCAATATGCAGTTGCAAAAGCCTATTTGTTTCATAGCCATAGATTCTAAAAAAACAAATTCTACTCCATTATTTTCCATAGTTCTTTCGTTAAACAGCACAAATATTGCAGTGACCGATTGATAGACCACTCTGTACATCCCAGTAAGCAATTTGGTATGAATTTGGCACCAAAACTTGCCTACAAATTTCGACCCATTTGTTTCCGCGTCAGGATCGGAATTTGCCGACAGTTTTTGGTAGACAGATTCAGAGAAAATAAGTATGGTTTGGCACCAAGACGACCGCATTTTGTTCGCAAAGTACAACTACAAACATTTGGTCATATTTGTTCGAGGCAGATTTTGCTGACTGGGATTATTATCAATATGTTTTTTGTCAGTAAAAAATCCAATGAAATTTTATCAGAAATGGATATTCTTCTACAGCGACAATTTAGTCCCGTCGATAAAAAAAACACTGTACACTGATCAAATAAAATACACGTTAAAACAATTCCAACCATTTTGCAAGATCTCGATCCATTTTTTTCATTTCGTATTTTGCGTTCGTCTTTCTCCGAGTCGCATGGCAGCTAGTCACGATTTAGATTTGCGGAGAGCTGTATAACACTACTACAATTGCGATGCATAACTTATGACCTTCTGGACTGCGACGGAAGAATGGCAATTGGCAATTATAAATGCGTGTATTAGGGTGGACCTTATTTTTCAACTATGAAATTTTGAACACGCCCCCCTAAAATATTCACCGCATTCAGTTAAAAATATTACGCTCCGATTAAATACAACATATTTATGTCGATTGTTGTAACAGCGTTTTTCATGAAGCCCATCGGTCTTTGGTATGGAGATCAGGTATCTAGAACAGGTTTGTAGTAAAAGTAAGATTTGTATTAATTAATTGTATTATTAATAACACAGTGTTTCGCATGAAGTCCTCACGAATGTCGAACAAAAATGGTAAACAAAGCGTTTAATCTCTTCAGCATTGTAAATAGAAATACTTGTCCAATAAAATACAGAATACAATTTCTCTCTTTTTCACAAGAAAGGCCATTCTTGTCTCGCCAGAAAAGAGTCTTTCTTTTTAAAAAAGTGTTTGATCGCTGATTACAGTTCAACGTAAGAGCGCTGTGTCTCCTGAATCGTGAATAACTCATCTGTCTCTTGCATGGCAGAATTATTCAAAAGTAGCAATTGCGGTAGCACGTGGTTAGGCCGCCCTCTTGTTATAAAGACTGAATTGAATACAGAACACATAATAGGCGAATAAAAGATGGCCACAGATCAAAGAAAAATAGACGGACTCGGAATACAAAATCGAGCTGTTGGAATGCCGCTATTTCTCATGAGCAGACTGCGGATCTTTATACAAAATAAAAAATGTTTGCAATGATTGCAACCAATTGCAACAGAGAGCAGAGAATACTCTCTGCAGAGAGTATAATTGCAAGACAGAGGAGCCAATTAGAAATGTCTCTTTGATCGGGACACTATTGTGCTGCCATCACACCTAACGATCGAGAAACAACTATAATTCGTTGCCACTTTTTAGCAAACTGGTCGACACCCCCTGACCCCTGATTAAAAAGACATAACATTCTTTTGATTCATATATCATTTATTTATAGAATCCCCGACATGAGATATCAAATTCTATCAGCAACAGCACCGTTGTAGAATATAAGTTCCGGCCGATACGGTAGGATGTGACACGAAAATGGTAAAGGGGCTCTAGAGAAAAATACATTGGGTCAGTGGTCTACATCTATATCTTGTCTGTGGTTCTGATAAATACACATATACAAAAATATGATTGCGACGATATAACCATCAGAAGTGTGTTCACTTGTAGTTGTAGGAGCAATATTTTGAATCACTTTTGGACCTGTTCGCACATGTGAGTTCCGACCACAGTAATTGATTATTTAGCAAACTAGTGTGTTATCTTATATAGTAAAAAGTCAGATACAATGTAAGTAAAATATCTCTTGTGTCTATTTCAAAAATCCGTGGAGAACGTGTTGTGTGCATAGTTTAGGAATGCAACAAATGCGAATGTATTTATATAAAAACGAGAAAAATGTCTCGTAAATAAGCAATTCAATAAATTTCAATTTTTCATAGTTATATATTTATTTATATATATTTTATAGTTATAGATTTTGCAGATGTAGAATAATTTAAGTAAAAAAATGGTGTCTCAAATTCCAATCCGATCTAACAATTCATTTTTGCAATGAAATTTAACAGAATGTTCTATTTTTCAACCAAAATACGTACACCCGTATTACAGAATGGATCGATATGAAATGTAATTTTTATGAAAATGTATTAATATGTGTATCCATTCGAACACAAATGGGAAGTTCTTTATTGAATGTAAACACAGGAACAGTATTCTCAAATATAAATACATAAATAGAGCACATTCATTTTTATTCACCTTCAAGCAAAATATTCTGCTGTGAATTCTTTACTTTCAATGTACACACGCAAAATCGTTATTCGAAATAATCACCTAATGCTTCAAATTTATATTTAATATTGCCACTTTCTTCATGTTGCATTTTTATACATAAAATCTTATCTCCCTTTTTCTGTGAATTAATTTTATCGATACCCTTTGCAATCTTGTATATAATGTATTTAACAGAAATACTATTTTAATAATCGTAATATACTTACCTCTTATATGTTTTAAAAATTTAATAGAAATCAAAAATGGAAGGTGAGAAACTGATTGGCAAAGGAAGGGGGAACATTATCCTAAAAATGATACAGGAAAAGGAAAAAGCAGATGCTGAAGCTGCTAAGGCTGCAGCTGCTAAGGCTGTAGCTACTACGGCAACTGCTACTACGGCGTCATCGCATAAATCTGTACCAATGCCACTCCAAATTGTAGAACATATGGCTAGCGGCCCTTCAGTTGGAAAAGGAAGAGCTAGTTTGTTAGATTTGATTAAATTAAAGAAAGATGAAACAGCTAGGGCACCAGCAAAAACAATTTCTAGTTTAGGTAGAGGGTTGTTACTTACCCGAAATATACCTCCTAGGTACGTATATCAATAAATAAATTGTCTAAAATATAAACACTATCCCATATCATGGTATACACAACATGTCTACAAAGCAATTTCAATTTTTGTAGATGAATTCTAAGAAAGTGGAATCAAATAAAATCTTGTTTTCAGCGGTAGTAGCCTTTGCAGATCTAAAACAAGCAAAAATCGTACTAAACTCTGTAGAATTTTATATTCTAGCATTTTTTGAAACTTTTCAGGAGCCATAAATGCATAAAGATCCCCAGTCTAGTTATAATTAACACATTTTTAAAATTACACGGAATTATTTGACAAAATATAATAACTTATATAGGGCACAAAATTGAAATTAAAAATGCACAATGGTAGTATGTGCATGAAGATTTTCAAGCGATAAAGAGAATTTACATGCCTTACATATCACAAATGAATTACATGCCTAAATTCTAACAATAATGTACGTTTTTATAGCTCAGTTCCTCAAACTACCGTAAAACCAAATATTCCTGGACCACCTGTTGATACTGCAGGAGTATTAGGTAAATTATCGGACATAACGATTGAAGAAACAGTCGTTAGTTCATCGGATGCATCGTCATTCCCACCTATTAAATTAATTCCTCAACAAGGTACAGGTGGAAAACCGTAAGTTAATGTTTGTGTATAATTTTCCTAATATCGATTAAAAATATTAACAGATAAAGTAAAAATTAATAATAATTCTTTAGGCTACAATTAAGTGCAAACTTCATAACTGTAAAACTAGATGGTGACAAGGGATTGTATAATTATGAAGTTAAATATAATCCTGACATAGATTCTAGACCACTTCGTAGGAGACTCCTTAATCAGCATACAGAAGTATTTGGACGAACAAGAGTATTTGATGGCGTTATACTATGTTTACCTAAAAAATTAAATCAGGATGTAAGTAACAATCAATACAATCAAAACAATACATATTTACTTATATGGCATTCAATTTTTAGATTACGACTTTACAATCTACACATCCTATGGATGAGTCGACAGTAATATTGTCTCTAATATTCAAGAAACAACAAACTATGACTGAAAACATTCCATTCTTTAATGTATTACTTGGTCGTGTTATGCGAGCCCTTAGCTTAGTTCGCATTGGTCAACACAATTTTAATCCTAAAGGGATACATGCAATCCCACAACATAAGTTAGAAGTATGGCCCGGTTACGTTACATCTATCAGTGAATATCAAGGAGGCCTAAAGTTGTGTTTAGATGCAAAGCATCGTGTTATGCGTACAGAAACAGTTCGGGACATCATGTAATAACTAGAAACATCTTTTTTTTAAATATTTATTACTATGAAAGTAATCTAATAATATTAAAAAATACTACCATCATGCAGGCTTCATTTTGGGAATAAGCCAAATTTTAAAGAGCTTGTTTTGAAAGAATTAATTGGATTATCCGTATTTACAAGATACAACAATAAAACGTATCGCGTTGATGATATTGCGTGGGAGAAAAATCCAAAATTTATTTTCGAGAAAGGGACAGATAAAATATCTTTATTAGATTACTACAAAACGCATTGGAACATCCAAATTCGTGATAATGATCAGCCACTATTAGTTAATTGCGCAAAAATTAAAACATCAACGGGTGAAGTAAGTAATTATTTCGTTTTGGTGATACTTTATGATTAAAAAATGTAGAATGATAATATAAGAAATTACCGCTTCGAATATTTTCCGAACTATAAGAAGTTAGAGAAAAAAGTCATTTTTGTTTATACAAACATGTTCGAGGCAATTTTACTTATAAAACATTTTTTATCACCTTATTATAATATGGAATATATTCCAGGTGGTAATTATTATTGGTTCATTCTGTATAAACCATTATAATTATTTATCGGTCACGTTTTACCTACAGCCCCAAGAACAAACAATACTTTTAGTTCCTGAGTTATGTTACATAGCAAGTCTGACTGACAGTATTCGTTCAGATTTTAGAGTAATGAAGGATTTAGATGAAGTGACTAAAATGTCACCTAATGCTCGTCGCGACGTGCTTAAACACTTTGTACAAGAAGTAAAAAGTAACGAGATTCCAAGAGAAATATTAGCTGAATGGGGTTTAAGTTTAGAAAACGATTTAGTTAACTTTACGGGAAGACTTTTAGAACCTGAGGAGATAACCTTTGGTCAAAACAGAACGTTTAGACCACCACCTAACAGACCTGCAGATTGGGGTAGTGCAGTCTCTAGGAATCCTATGTTACGCTCGGTACGCAATTTGTTCTCTATAACACAGAATTTGTAGGGGTGTGCGAGAACCCGATATTTACAGGTTCTCGTACACCTCTAAGAATTTGAGAGCATTATGTTGAACACTATATATTTACATGTTTAGCCTGATTTAAATCAATGGTGTGTCTTACATTGTCAACGAGACTCAAGATGTACGCAAGAATTTATTGAAATGTTTAAAAAAGTATCCAGAGCAATGGGTATGATGGCTAGGGAGCCACGGAAGATTTGTTTAAGAGATGATAGAACGGAAACCTATATCCAAGAGTTACGCAGAAACATACAGCATGATGTAAATTTAATGGTCATTATATTTCCTACAAACCGCACTGACAGATACTCTGCTGTAAAGAGGTGAGATATCCTCGACTCGATTACTCAAATTATTGATTCTTTGCTTCGTAATACCTCAAAGTTTACATAATTCTCAGTGGATTACAATTACTGTACTTGATTTAATTTCTGGAGAAATTTTTATATGACGGTGTCGACCGAGGGAATTAAAGGAGCTTTTTATGATATTTTTATCATTGTGTATGTTGTTCATGTTGATTATCGCTTATTGTTTAGATTATGTTGTGTCGAGATACCAGTGCCATCTCAAGCAATCATGTCAAGAACTATTTCTCGTGGGGATAAATTGAAAAGTATAACGGAGAAAATAGCTTTGCAAATTAATTGCAAAATTGGGGGAGCTTTATGGGCGTTAGCTATACCAATGGTACGAACAATGATTCATAACATTAATCTCGTTGAAATAAAAATAATTCATTTGATTTGGTTTGACTAGGATAACTGCATGATATGCGGAATAGATGTTTACCATGGGGGAGCAGGACAATCGACAAAAGGTAGTGTTGCAGGTTTCGTAGCAAGCCTTGACAAACTTTTAACCACTTGGCACAGCAAGATTTGTCTACAAGGTCGTCATCAAGAGCTAGTGGACATGCTTCAAATTTGCATGATTTCAGCACTGAAAGCTTATTATAAGGTACATGTCATTTAATATTTTCTACTTCATTCGTGTTTTACATGCTTAATGTTTTACAGCACAATAAACGTTACCCAGATCGTATCATTGTGTACCGGGATGGTGTTGGCGACGGTCAAATCGACACTGTTGCTAAATACGAAGTAAAACAATTGTTAGCGACATTTAAAAATATTGAACCAAGCTATCAGCCAACGTTAACCATTATAGTGGTGCATAAACGCATCAACACGCGGTTATTTGCAAAAAACGTAAGTTCACTAATGAGAAAACAAACACTAACAACTGCTGTGCTGTTTAATTATACAAATTTATGTCTGTTACTTTAGTCCAGGGGTTTGGAGAATCCAATACCAGGTACAATCGTGGACTCGTGTATAACTCGACCTAATGTCTACGACTTCTTTTTGGTGTCGCAGAACGTACGAGTGGGTACAGTGTCACCTACGCGTTATATTGTCGTTTACGACAGTAAAAATATGAAGGCTGAACATATTCAGAGATTAACGTACAAACTTTGCCACTTGTACTATAATTGGCCTGGCACTGTAAAGGTTCCTGCTCCTTGTCAATATGCCCATAAGCTCGTCTCTCTTGTTGGACAGAATATACAGATGGAGCCGCATCAATGTCTTTCCGATACATTGTTCTACTTATAAGTATTACTTTTATCTGTTTGCAACAAGTGTCACACATACCACTAAAGAAATAGGAATAGATATATCATTATAATAATTTTTACAACAGTATTAAAGTATTTGTACATATAATACACAAACACAGCAATAGTAAACTAAGGAACAAGTCTATATTTCATTTATTAAGTACAAGCATTGAAGTTTTTACGTTCATTTCGTTAGATAGGGATAAGCTTATATTGTGACAAAAACTAACATTGCCAATATTGATTTAAGATATCATGTTATAAATTCAACATATTTAGTTCTATCATACTATTATTTTTATATTAGTATAAAAAAGTATTTATATTATGGTTACCGCGACTGACTGACTTATACTATTATCATAGTATTCCGTTTATCGAAAGTGCCAATAAATAATTATTCGAACGCAGACGGATATAGTGAGTGTAATATGTGTTTGTACACTCTTTAACACTAAACCTACCTAGCCTTAAAAGTACAGGTACATGTTCCCTGATAAAAATGACAAGATTGATTTTATTTAGAATGTGTGCAGCTCCTATTGTAATATGTGCTCCACTACAATTATTTCTTACGAAATTATTTTTATTATATCAACAATCGTAAAAAAAAAATATGGAACCGGTCATTTTGACCGGTGATGGTAGGTTTTGTTTTAAAAGCGAATAACTTTTCCAAAATTCGATCAAACTAATTGAGCTCTTTTTTTGAGACGTTATCTATCTTTCTCGCCAAAGATTTTACATCTTACACTGCCAATAGAAAAATTATTTACGTATTACCTAGTATACTAATCCTGCTAACATCTCGAAAAAATTTTATCCGTTTGGTCCAATCCTGGAAAAGTTATTCGTTTTTAAAGGGTGCACAAATACTTTTTGATTCTGATCAGTTCTCAAGCAAAACCAAATGGATATAGATCTGATAGACGATTCGTAAACTTTGAATACTCTATTTCCGTTAAATGGAGTACTAAATGTATCAGTTTTGAGATTATACAAAAACACCGTTTATACTGATTTGTTCTACTACAAAATAAATACAAGATAAATCGTGTATTAAAAAAAAACGGTGTCTTGGTTGCTTACGAACTCTGAACCTCGTGCATGAATATCAAATGTGTTTTAGCAAGAAACGCGTGCTGCACTTTAATTTACATATTATAACAGGACTAGCGGATTGCAAGGGCTAACGACGTCGGTGTTTGTCCTTTAATTCCACTTTTAAAAATTAGAAATATTTTCTTTATCTATTATTGACTATATTAGCACTAGAAGTACCGAGCGATCGGCGCGAGTGAATTTTATTTTAATTATATATATATATAAAAACTTGGTAAATGTATTTTTGTAACTTATATATATATACCGAGTTTTACTGCATACTGAATAAATCATCCTTACAGAAACACTTTGATGTACACTGGTAATTCTAGTGTCAAAAATTATTACTACAATCAATTAATGTAGAAGTATTTATTTACGTGCTTACGCATGTGTGTAGAAACGACCCTGCCGATGAGAATTCAATACCTAGAACGACGCGAGCAAAATGCGTGTATCCGTAGTCGTCCACCTTGACTTGAAAGCACGCATATATATGTTCATGCAAGCGCACGTCTCTATGTTACAACGCCCTACGTCAGTGTGAGACATTAAAGAAAACAGTGGCGTAACAAATATTGAAAATTGTAACACAATCTAAATGGCGCACACACGTTTCCAATTTTGTTAATATCTCTACCATTACGTGGCATGTTAATCGAAATATGTTCATTACTAATAGCGTATTACATTCTCCTTAACTATAAAAATACAACGATTCTTTAAATTCGTAGAGCTTACTTTATGATCGAAATATTGAAACTAAATGATATGTCTGCAAAATACTTGATAACAATAGGTTAAATGAACAATACGGACTGAAGATAGTGTGTTAAAAAATGAATAACTCAATGAATACACACAAATTAATACATCAAGCGATACCTAATAAACAAAATAGCTTTATTCAACCAGAAAAGAAAAGATATAAAAACATTTTATTTTACTTTGTATCGTGGGCGTGTATAAAAAGAATTCTTCAATTTGAAAAAACATTGTATCACAGTAAAGGATGCCTAAAATAGAAAGATAATTAGAGCCGAGTACAGTTAAAAATAACAATGTTAAATAGTAAACAGTAAAGTGATTACATGTCAAATGTTTCGAGCGCGACACTGAACTTCAAGAAATATCAAAATTTCTGTTTTTAGTATTTTAAATGGAATATATAACTAATTAATTGTTTACTATCAAATACTGTAAGCCTTTGAATCTTATTATTTTAAGGTACAAAAACAAAATATAATATTCAGGATCACGTTTTTGCCATTTATAATAAATAAATGATTTATAAGTATGATAATGTCATGAATCTTATTCAACTACCAGTCTCAAATATATTTTGTAATTATTATTCCCATTGAAAAATATCTTAAATATATTAATTGCAATTGTAAAATTAAGAAAATAATAAAAAATTTATATAACATCTTCAAAATAGGGATCCAAATAAATCAATTTTACTTTAATTTTGTCGCGTTGTCGAGCCAAAAACGAAAATTTTCGTGTCGAAGAAATGTTGTCTACGAAAATTCGGCTTATAGAGGCTTTATACGACAATTAACACGACTGTGTATATTATTAAAAATAATTATTCCTTATTACTGACTGTAAATAATCAAAGGTCATTTGAAGTACATTTAATAAAACTATTACTTACAAAAATGAACTCCGATTTACAGAGACCGAGCTTCTACCGAATTCGAGTTGCATAGGTGAGTTAACAATATTAAAGGTAAACGTGCATTAACACATTAAATTCAAATAATAACCACATTAAGTATGAAATATGAACATATTGAAGTATAAAGATGAAATTGCAATTTCGCTTTGTAGGAAGGGAATGGAGAATAAAATATAACACAGAGATTCGATTGTGCTATTATAATTGTGTTCCGTTTCGGAAGGCTTGGGTGCGTGTATATATAATTAAGATATTTATTTCTACGGCAATGCTAATGAAGGAATACAACTCATCCGAACACTACTCCAGAAACGTGACTACACACGATCGGTGTTTCATTGTAACAATGGTAGGGATCAGATATTGGAATATCTTGTTTACTACTTACGCTGTTCGAAAGGTACGTTTTCTGCCACGGCTCTTATCATCAATAACTTACATTTCTCGGAAGGATGTAGCGCAACTTGAATGACCTCCGGGAGGATCCACCGCATTGCGGTGTTTAGTCGACACGATAGTTACGCCACTGCGAAGGAGAGACAACCGCATGTGTACGTAAATACGTTCGTACGTATGTGTATTTACGGTCGTGGCGTATCGCGTATCGAGTCGCCGCCATTCGAGCGGTTAGCGCCTGCGTACATCTTGTTTACAACTGCGGAGAGCTTACCATACACATGACCTTTACAAGATGGACATGAGCGCCTATTTAGCTGTCTACGCGTGTGACGGAAAAAAGTTCAAAATACGTGCGTGTTGTTTGTGAACGTGACCGTGCACAGCAGGAACCATCGAGAATCGAGTGAACTCTGCCACGATTATTGTTGTGAGAAATAGTCAAGCCACAGGAGAGGTTCGTGATCGCAAGTGACGCGGTATTTGTCGCTCGCACGCGGGCGGACGGAAGGGGGACGGAGAGGGAGGGTGGGTACGAAAGGAGACCGAAATTTTTTACTTCTCGAGCAGATGCGATTATCATGAAGAAATTTTGCGCGTGTCCGATCGAGCGATCTTGGTCAGGAGAAACCGTGCACGTTGCTGTGAGGTTATTAACAGCAACAGCACCGTGAGCCTCTCCGTTCGTCCGTGTTTCCTTCCTGTGTAAAGTGCTCTCGGGACACAAGGGGTGTGGGAAGAGAGAGAAAGAGAGAACGAGACGGAGAAAGAAAGAGAGAGACCGAGAGAGAAGTGCGTATTCTCTCGCATCGACCTGGAATGCAGCCTGGTGTTTTGATGTGCCTAGCATTGCGCATGAAAAAAATTCTCCTGCCCTTGACAATAGCCTATTTACCCGTAGCGTACCGCCTTTATAACGCGGCGACCAACGATAACAAGGGTTCAACCACCCACCTGCGTGTGCGTCGCCTGCGTGTCCCTCTCTTTCTCTACCTCTCTACGTATTTCCTCTAAACGTACTTGCAAACGCGCAAACAAACGAGTGGCCAGGAACGCGCGCGCGCTCACGTTTCCGCGTGTTTGTGTGTACACGTGAACACGCCCGCGTGTGTCTGTCTCTTTCTCTCTCTCTCTCTTTCTCTACCTCCTTGTATCATCGTGTGTACAACCGTTTCTTTGTATGTGCCGCCAGCGGTGTGTACGTATACGAGTCAACCATTGTGGACCACGCAGTAAATTGTGTTATTCGACGCGATAAACAGGTGCACGAGCCTTGTAGCCCAGAAAAACAATTCTCGGAGGTTTAACCGTTCCACCTGATAAAGATATAGCTACTCGGACGAGAGCACGCGAGAGAGACGTAAAACGTTCGGGGAATATTGTTCACCTTAGACCGAGCGCAACCCGCCTTCGGACACATACACACAGTCCGGGGTCACGGAATTGTGGCGGGCGAAATTCGAGGAAAACGTGTGTGACAGGTGGAACCTCGTGAACCGCCATCGCGGTGAATCGAGCGCAGATGTACCACCGTTCGTGTTTTCCAACAATTCACGGACGGTAAACGGTAAACGGTTTGTGACGGCATCAACGGATTTTTCGGGAATCTATGAAACATCGGTGAAACATGTGCGGTTTCAGTCAATAGCGTATCCTCGCCCTTAGCGCACCGTCTATGCAACGCCCTTAGTACACGTTGAGTACACATGCACCGTGGTGGCGTGTTATTGCTTATTTACCCCCGACACGTGCTTCCACCGTTAGCGTGCCTCGAGTACAACGATATCGACGGCGACCTTTTCACGATAAAAGCCAGCCACCAGACCAGATCGACACGTTCTACGTAATAAGACAATACCAGAGATCGTACGTACATACGTCCCGCGAGTTTCGAATAAACCTAGTCCACCCCCGAATTCTCTACGGGCATGTGTGCGCGAAACTTGCGAAATATTCGTCGGACCGCATCCTAGTCGGAGAGCCGCTTTTCCTTGCGTTTCTCGAATAAAAACGGAAGTGTTTCGATCGGCGACCTTTCCACGACGACGAAAGAGACATCCGACACATTGTACGACATTGTGCGTAACAAAACGACACGACGACGGGGTCGCGGGAATTTCGAAAATTCTTTTCAACGAATTTCCGGCATGTGCGCGAAACCTGTGAAACGTCGTTGGTCCTCGAGTAACAATCGTTCGTAAAATTGAAGTGTGTGCCCCTCCCCCTTCCCGTAACGATCTATTTTGAAAAAAACGTGGACGGGTGTCCGCGACACTTCTGCTGCTACACGATGAACCATCGGGATGTAATATGTTCTGGTACGAGACGCGTACGATGAATTGATCAGCAAACGACGCGACGGTACCATGTAAATGGTACAAAATAGTGTCACTTGAGGACTCGCGAGATTCTTCGCAACGACGGCCTTTTTGATCGTTACCGCGGCGATGTCTTCGGGCAGGGGTATAGTCTCCCCTTCAGGAGGTCCCGTTGTTCGCTGCGGACACGTAAAGAAACTGAAAACCCAAAAGAAGAAATTCTTCGTTCTGAGAGGCGAGGCGCCAGGATTCCCCGCCTGTCTCGAATATTATGATAACAAAAAGAAGTACGAGAACAGGCATTTGCCGAAGCGTAGCATCCTGCTAGACAGTTGCTTTAATATCAATAAACGCGTGGACACCAAGCACAAGCACGTTATCGCGTTGTACACGAAAGATGAATGCTTCTGCCTGATCCTCGAGAACGAAAAAGAGCTGAACGAATGGCTCAAGGAGATGCTTTTACTTCAGAGCGGAGATGTGCCCGATGGAGAGCAACCTCGGCCTATATTTGGTAATGCGCTATTAGGGTTTGAATTAGAATTAGACCGCATATTGGAGACGTACATTTCGCGCGTCGAAAAATCTTCTTCCTTTCGAGAAACATTCCCCTTGCGGAGGTCTTTCGTAATACGAATCAACGCCGAAAACACCGATGTTTTCGTGTTTCCGACCTGTTGTTTACCTGCCTTTTTCTGTTATTCTTTTCCTTTTCTCGACGGTAAATGTGAACAACGGTTTTTCTTTCGAACGACAGTATTAATATCAATTTATTAAAGAATAACAACAGTTTTTCTTTCGAATGACAATATTAATATCAATTTATTAAAGAATAAACTAAGAATATTTTACACGTACTGCGCGAAAGAACGTTATTATCTCTAATAATTACTTTGAGAGGCAATTGTTATCAGATATATTTTTATATTATTATGATTTGTAAGTGTCTCATTTATTAGACGCGTTAACCAGTGGTCGTTAAGGAACAATACAAATAAATAAGAATCATATATTTCTTTTGTTACTTGCGTATAGACAATTGTAATATCGGAAATATTATTGGTACATTATTCTCGAATTACTTTTAATTACTCATTAAAATTATTGAAGAAGAGAAATTCTTAAGTTGCTTTTATTTCTCGTAACAGATACAAACAATTTTTATTTTCCACGAAGACCCTGGGTCTAATAGTCACAGATTCGCCAGATGTAATTCATAAAATCTAGAAGACATTATCGATACTATTTGTATTTACGATAGTACAATTACACGATTGGGTCATACATTTGCAACGAATAAGATGTGACGAATATAATTGGTTTCGCAGCACTATCTTATATATTATCAATAGACTGCGGATCTTTAAGCGTGTACGGCTTCTAAAAAATTTTAAAAAATGTCGGAATATAAAATTCTACAGAATTTAGTACAAGTTTTATTTATTCCAGAACTACAAAGGCTGTCTCCATTAAAAATAAGATTTTATTTCATTCCACTTTCTTAAAGTTTTTCTAGAAAAATTGGAATGCATAAACATCCGCAGTCTAACTATGAGTATTCGGTTATCGATGCAGTTGCATCTTCCATTCGTGCAAATTTCTTCCATGTACTATCACTGAAAATAAGATTTTACACGATTTCACTTTCTTAAAATTTGCCTGCAAAAATTGAAAATTGAATAAACATCCACATTCTAATTATCAATCGCAGCGAGATCTAAATATAATATTTTATTTTAGAACACGTATGGCAAGTTACGATGCAGAAAAAAGGACTCGGCGAACGAAAGAATATTTATGGTCCTTACAGGCTATGCTTAACCGATCGAATATTGAGTCTGGTGAAAATTGGGGAAAAGGATAGCTCAGATTCCCTTGAATTTCCTGTAAGCTCGTCATCTTAATAAATGACATAGTTTGAGAGAAAATATAAGTAATAGTATATTTTTATTTCATAGTTGGTTTGCATCAGACGATGCGGGCATATGGACTGTTACTTTTATATGGAAGTAGGTCGTTCGGCAGTTACCGGTGGTGGAGAATTGTGGATGGAGGCTGAAGACAGCAACATAACACATAATATGCACGCTGCTATCCTGAACGCTATGACTAGTTCTAGAAACAATAAAGACGACGTGGGACCACAGCAAAGGATGCGTAGCTCTTCCGCAACTGAGGCCAGCAAACCTATCTTTGTCCAACGTCGTCATGCTACGCAAAAGTTCCATAATTTTTCACCCCTCGGTAAGCTTAATGTTAAAAAGTTCATTATGCATCTTGACTTATATTATCAGTTATGGTCTACTGTAATACCTTATCACGATTGTTGACTATATATATATATATATATATATATAGAAACAAACACTTTTTTCAGTTATGTAAATAAGTTCATTGCACTTTTATATTAGATTTTAGTGTTTTACTTTTCATTTTGAGCACTTAACAATTTAATGCAATGAAATATCACTGTACAGACACGGATCGTCCCCGAACAAATTCGTTCTATAAATCCATGTGTAAGTTTTTACCCGAGACATTGGTTTCTTTGTATACGATACCGTTAACTACATCGTCTCTTATATGCTTTAAAGATTTCAATTGAAACACAATATGTACAACTAGAAAGTCAGCTTTATTATAATACGTATGGGTTGCGGGTATTACAGAGGAACACAGGACGCACAAGGAGCAGGTGGAAGCAGTTCAGGAACAGGAGCAGTCTAATCAGACTCAGAGTACCTCTTCTTGCAATACAGTCACGGGTCTGTTTTCTGTCATTGTAGTTGTATTGCTTTATCTTCTCATGCGGGCGTTAAAGGGTGACAATTCAGGATAATCAGATTTCTCAAAGAAACATTGTTTCATTAGCTTCAGCATATGTTGCCAGAAAATTCATATTAAGCTGTTATTGTGGTCTCTGAAGGATCGTGTCATTCATTTCTTCAATTTTAATCAAACGATGAAAAGTTTTCTGATTTTGTCGAACGATTAGTATAAAACTGTCATTATCGTATTGAAATATTTAATCAATCGAATCTCGTATTGGTATTCGTGAAAAGTAAGAATTCGTGATTGTATAAAATAATTATAATGATTTTATAACAGTCCAATTATATGTCAAAATTTATAGGACTTTATCGATTATCGTGTAAACGCGAAAGTTTCTAGTATTGCACAATATGTTCCAATACTGTTCGCGAGAAGTGTACGTACGAAGGATACCGCGTAGAACAGAATTGTGACCTTTGCACTTTTTTAAACATTAAATATTACGACTCATTAAAACTTGATATTAGTTTTTTTAAAAAGAAAAAGACAAAGCACTTCTGCTCTCAAAGCTAATACACGATCGATCTTCCATAGTCGAAAACGTTTAGTAAATTTTCGGTAATCATTTACAAAAGAGTACACCTCATCGATTTCAAGCATCCTGAAATGTTGTTGAGGTTCAATGTCCCGAATAACTTATACATACACATGATTACCGTGCGGCCTTAGTTGAAAAGATATAAACTTATGCATTTTCAATAGTAAGCACTGTATCATTATCTGTAAGATACGTAATTATCATAGTCCACTTAATTCGAGAGCCTAGCTTTAAAATCATTTACTTTAAAAAAAGAATGTTTCTAAATAAATACGAATTCAATTTATCAATATTACGAAAGGAAGAAATTTCTTCTTAGAATTGATTCACACAATCCTTATTTTGTGTGAAGATAATTGCACATACTTCTCTAGAAAACAAATAATATTGACTAATGTTCTGTCATTCGCTTACCAGAGTTGCACAAGTAAAATTACTCGGTTGACGTTGATTTGTGCGAGATATTTCAAGCGTCATTGAAATCGGCATGGTGTACCGTTCCTTTTGTAAACAATTACCGGATTTTCGTAACTGTTAACATCGTAAGAGCTAAATTTTATGAACAATATATACAAGGAAAAGAAGTAGTTGTATGCAAGTGAGAGCTGTGTGGTTTGCAGCCGTTGCTGGTACCGGGGCTGGAACTGCTGGGATTGCCTCGACTAATACCAACTGTGCCACTACCACTAGACGTCGTCATTCGGTAGCGAGTCATCCCCAACCCTTGAATAATTCCCAATCCATTCATGTTACGACAACAAGTACAACTACAACAACAACCACCTCTATTACCATCACTACGACCGCTACCGTGACCACCACAACCACAACCGCGACAATATCCCATCAGAGAACCCTGTCGCTGCCCTTAGCTGCCGTTATTATCAATCAAATGCAATCATCTAAAAGATCAGTTTTACGCTGTATGTATTTTTATTTGGTCATACGATAAATCAGCAAAGAACTCTTTGTTTCTCTTTAAGTGTCTCTGCCTCGCTGTCTCCTGTTTTCTGTTCCGCCCTCAATATATCTACTTCTCTCTGATCCCTTCGATCAGATCTAAACAGTCGCAAACAAAAGCTGCCTAGCCAGATCGAATAAAAAACAGCAACTACCTATCGCTGCTTCGTTACACAATGTTCTGGTTTTCCGCGAGTTTCTCGCGTTCTGCCGTAGACGTGTCGGACGCTTCTTCTCGCATGCGATATTGTACATATACAATATTTATATATATATATGTATATATCAGTTGCACGACAAATCATAACAAAGTGTCGCTTTGTTTCTTCCGTTTCTTCGTCGCGGAACATCGGCCAGCGTAACAAACCCGCCGCCGTGTTTCTTCCGAACATTGTTTTACTTGCGTTATTTTTGTTCTATCCGTATGCGACACTATCTTCCTTGACTGTTTTCTTTTTGCAACGCCTTGCGCATCGGTTACGATTTTATCTGGTTTCTCCCGGCGATTTTCGAGCCATCTTTTTTGATTATTATCCACTGCTTGTTACCCAAAATATGTGTATAAATGAATAACAATACTGTGTACATGGAATATGCCTACATACATATATATATATACGAGTTTTTTCTATGGAATTATTTGGAAATGCAAACGAACTAACCGCTGCTATGCTGGGAGGATGGATGTTTTTCAAATTTTGTTTCCTTGGGCTATGTGTTCGCGGGATTGTGTGACCGACTGTTGTCGTTTTAGGTCCGAACGGCCGTGACAGATGCGACAGTTTGCCGTCGAGAGCCCGCACCACCAGCGAGAGTCATCCCTCAACGGTACTGAGTCATCCTAGGAATACTCATTTCGTACCTCACATACTGAGACCACATTCGATGTACGTGAGAGGCCTCTCTTATTCGCCGCCGATAACCTCGATGCCTATCAGTCCTGGCTCCGTGGCCTGTTCCACGGATTCCGCAGGATCGTCTCTCTCGATGGACGATGGTGGCGAAAGCGCGTTAGAAGAGAGTGCGGTGTCAAGATATGGACACTCGTTGACGCCTGACGAGCCGGTCATACTAGAGGAGAACGGCGACGATTATGCCGCCTGGTCCATATCGCACTCGCATAATAAATATTCGCCGAACTTTAAATCTCATTCTCCTTCCCAGGTGAGTGAAAGTGTTCGCACACGATTTATGTACTTACGAAGGGATGTAAAACGTACACGCGATTTAACGTCTGCAATTTTTGCTGTCTCTCTGGCAGCAGAGTTCCTATATAGATATGTACAGTCCTTGTGGATCGAGTCCTGGCCGCAGCGGAGCCTACATGCAAATGAGTTCAGGAACAGGACACTCGCATTCACGAGCGTCATCCTTAGTTGAGGAGAGTAACACTTTACCAGAGGGTTATGTACCTATGGCGCCCGTTGGAAACAACGGATACGTCGATATGGATCCTTCGCATAGTCATAATGGCCATTTTCCTGACGATATGTCGCAACACGGTGGCAGTAGTTGTTCCGTCACTTCCGGTACGCCTAGTACGGATTTACGGTTCTCCGAATATCATTTGGATAAGGTGTCGAGTTTTCTACCTCCTGGAGATGACTTAACTAGACCAGTCAGAGCCTATTCCATCGGTTCTCGGCCGGAACCTTCAAATAGGCATCGTAAAAATAGGTATCAAATTCTATATATGTACGGCGGCCAGTCAATACGTAAGTTACATCACCTCTCTAAACGAAATGTGAACGCATGAGACGTACTCTTTGTTAGTAACACAAAGTTACATTCAGCTATTAATTCTCAATGTTGCCCCTCAGCATCTGCAACCACTTGTCGTTATGATTTCCCGACACCAAGTTAACGCTTCTCCTACAAGTCTTTACCTTAACCTTTGGAGGGCCACTTTAGTGGCCAGGGACAATAGAGTACCATGGAAGTCACCGACACTTTTAAGAATATCAAAATCGAAGTATATTCTATTATACATGGAATGGCGTAAGGGCAACCAAAAAGTATGGAAACATGATTACACATATTTTATGCGTATAGCAAGTTTACCGAGGTACATACGTAAACTGGCCATACACATAAAATACGTGTTTAATCATGTTTTTATCCTTCTTGGTTGCCCTTACGCCGTATATATACATACATTTGTATATATCTATTTTTCGTCAAGAAAATTCAAGTTTCTAATGAAAATATGCCGGCTCTCTGAAGATTAATAATCTTCTATAACTGAAAAATGATGCAACGTTTTGAAATGAGTTATTTATTAGCGATAGCAATTTTATTCGTAAAAGAATAAGTTTCCTTGAGTAATATAATCTAATAACCTTTTTTGAGATTATTATTTAAAAGAACATGATTAAGCTTCTTCTAAATATAGCACAGACATTAATCAAATCTATTCATAGGCTTCTGATAGCTAAAGCCAGCGGATTTTTATGTGTATGTAGTATCTTGTGAAATACAAGGAAACGTTTGCATTAAGAGAGATTACTCATTTTTGTCGTAAATGCATAAAATTCACGGTGTAAGTATCAGTTATATCGTAAATGGCATTAACAAAAACTATAGAGTTACATTTTAGAAATTTGAATGCGATCACAGAACTCTCCAAGCTAGTTAAAAAAGTAATTAGACAGATATCGATTCTCGGAAATGCATCATGTCATCAGCTCCTCGATGCTATTTGATACTTGTATATCTTTGCTTTACCGTCAGTATTAATCACAATTCGATCCAGCTATCACTAGCAATCTCGCAACCAGTTTTACACAAGCGTGATATAGTGACGCACTACGAAAATGGAACGGCTACGTTCCGAGCAACGTTATGTGATTAAATTTTGTGTTAAACTTAATGAAAACGCGACTGAGACGTTTTATAAATTGAAACTAGCTTACGGAGACCAAGCTTTGTCCAGGAAACAAGTTTTTAAGTGGCATAAGGCATTTTTAAATGATTGTAAAACCGTGAAGAGTGAATCTCCTTCTGGAAAACCGTGCACAGACTCGCACTGCAATGTCAGTCAACCAGTTTCTGACCACGAAAGGTATTGTTACGGTTCACAAATAATTATCTTAAAGAATGGACAATATTCACAAAGTTGTAACCTTCCAACTGAAAACAGTTACAATGGAAGAATTTCAGTATTGCTTCCAGGAGTGGGAGTACCACTTCCAGTGGTGTACAGATTCGCAAGAGAACTATTTTGAAAAGGATAATGTGCATTTACCTATCGGATGACACATAAACATTTTCATTGAGTTAGTCTCATTACTAGACGGCGGATCTTTATGCAAAATAAAAATTGTCCGCATCGATTGTAAGAAATAGAAACTAAATGGAATGTTATTTCTTCCTTTAATGATTTTAATAGAGGAGGTATTGACATCTTCAAGAGAATCATTAATTTTATAATAATTTTGAATTTCATCTACTCCATTTTGCTATAAATGCATCAAGATCTGCAGTCTACGCATACCTTTTAGACCCACCTCGTATAGCCATCAACCAGTAGCGAGAGCGAAAGTTAGAAGGGCGTGTAACTTACTTATTGACTGACCTTTGTATTAGTGTAGTGGTACATTTTTTTTATTTTTCCTTTTAACTATACAGGGTGCCCCACTGATTTGGTTACAAGACGATATCTCGGCTATTTTTCATGCTACGTGAAATGTCAAAAAGACAAATTATTTGGTTCGAAATGTACAAATTTTTGGCACTTCGTTTGAATCATGAAATAGCGGAGATATCGCCTCGTAACAGAGTTAGTAGGATACCCTGTATAATTATTGTATAAGATGCTACGAATTAACTTTTACTCGAAGTACTGTGGAAAGTGTTGACTCCTTTACATAATAAGAAGGAGCCATATAACAAGAAATTTACATGAATGGAAGATGCAACTGCATTGATAACCGAAAACTCATAGTTAGACTGGGGTTGTTTATGCATTTTCCAATTTTTCTAGAGAAAATTTAAGAAAGTGGAATGAAGCAAAATCTTATTTTTAATGAGAACAGCCTTTGTAGATCGAAAACAAATAAATAAACTTTATATTCTAGCCTTGTTTGGACATTTAATGAGCCATAAATGCATGATGATCCGCAGTCATAGTATTCCAATTTAAATTTCTTTTATTTCTTGTTTAGACATCGGCGTAAAATGATTGTTTTGTGTCTCTTTATGTGGTAACACTCTGTTCTGAGGCTTATAATCGTTTTGTGGTGAAACTTCGCACATTTTGTACAGCGTAAAGAAGATTTTTGATCTTGTTCTGTTTCTCATAGGTTGGATATTGCTCAGCAAGAAGCGAGTAGAGTACGAGCATTCTCTGTAGGCAGTAGGTCGAAGAAGCCTGAGATTGGGAGGTTTGCGAATATAATAAACGCAGCAATGTCAGCTGGTTCTGATAACCCGAGTTCCAGCAAATCGAATTCGGCGCCATTGTTGTCCAGTTCTTGGGGGCATAACTCTGGTTGTTCCGTAAACTCTGAACGCATGGAGGATTTGATGGAATTGGATTTCACGAAACCTAGTATTTCTACGACTTTCAATTCGTCGCCTTCGTCGTATTCGCAGTCACAATCACAGTCATATTCTTCTTCTACTGCCACTGACACCAGTTCCTATGTTGATATGTCCCCTGGACAACCGCCCTCGTCGAACATTGCTCCTTATGTCGATATGAGCCGCATAAATAAGGTACCCATGAGTTTAAATTAAAGTTATGATCTTTTTTATAGAATCTGATAAGAGAGTAGACGAAACTTTAGATACAAATCATGAACGTAGTGACGAATGAAATGAGATCATATATAAATACTAATTTATTTTAGAGAAGAACCATCGAATTTTAATGCTTCGATTTTTCAGATCAATCGTAATAACAATAATAATACAATCACTGCCAATCAAAATCATAGTCACATACATATATCATCTTCTGCTTCTACACATAAACCTATAATTACTACTTTGAAGCCGGTGGAAGAAGCAGAAGCGCCATATGTAAGAATGGATGGAGTACATGACGATTGGTCTCGAGCCAACACAAGTCCTAAGCAAATTTCGTCGCCTATGCAAGAAGAATGCGTGCAATCAAATGGACCACCAGGTACAGATTTATGTGCGTTTGAAGTCATATTTATTACAACAGTCGGAAGAAAGTTCGGTGTCGTGCAAAATACTACGGGTGGGATCCGAATTCGTTTATTACACATGACCACAAGTATTTGCATACACGGGAAATAGGGATCTCTGGCGTGTACACGTGCAATAAAGGAATCCGAGTGTTAATCTGTGAATATTAAATACAGGGTTATCCGTGTATTTCAATTTCACAAATATTCGTGTATTTTAATACACGGTGTTATAACGTCTCGCTTGTGTTTCACGTCTAACATCAACAGTTGAAAAGAATTCCGGATTCGTTCTCCATTCATTCGTCTTCACGGATCCGTTCGAACGGATCTCAAATATCTATAACGTTCGGGTCTCCGAACAATAAAAATTCCGGGTACCCGCCCACCCCTAGAAAATACCATTATATCTTAACACCTTATCGATGGGATCACAGCGCTGATTACTAACACACCTTATACGGAAAGTAAAAAGGAAAAGAAATGTACTGTAAAATCATTTGCTTGAAAAATGATCATTGCAACATTTATGCAGAATATGCTTATTTCTCACGGCTTTCATTAATTTTGTAAGATTCTGTCTACAATTGTAAAATGCTGACTATAAACTTTCGTTTGTTGATGTGAGAGCTACTTGATCAGCGAATCGTAATTAATTTCAGGTGTAACGAGAACTGCGCCAGTCGATCTTCCACGGCGACCGCCTGTCGACTATGTTGATATGAATTTCAAGTCAAGAACGATCCTCGAACAAGATTATATGAACATGGACATGACTAACCGAAACAATCGCAAACCTACGCGGACAGGTAGTCGCAAGGAGAAGATACGTTCGCAACCGATTGCGATTCAAGCGGGCAACAAACCTTTAAAAACGCCTAGTTTCTTACCCCTAAACGGGAGTCCGGAATCGGAAAGTTTAGCAAGCACTCCTGCGTCGCCTCCGCGGGCGACACCAACGGGATCCTCGGCAACCATCTTCCCGTTCTCTCTGAATAGTCCTCAATCGCCCGAGAAGTCTTTTGGTCATCAAAAAAGTAACGACGAATCTTCGGAATTGAGTATCACTTCCAAAAACGATCGCGCGATTGTGGAATCAGCGAATAGGGTGAATTCCGTTTCGGCGACGGAAGGGAATAATTTGCCGAAAGTAATCAACGATAGACCGTCTAGTCCTGCAGGAAAGGATAACCGAGTGATATCGAATTTGTTGTCTTCGCAAGATAGTATGTTGAACTCTATAACGAAGAACTTCGCCGATTTGACCGTGTCGAAGCCCCGTTTGATAACCGCGTCTCCTAACACCAGTCCCACGTTGTCTGGGTTTAAAACCACGGAAAACACGGAAAGACAACCGACGTCACCGAAAATACTGGAGGAGACGCCAACACCTACACCTACAGCTACGTCGAGTCCATTAGAGAATGAAAATTTCGACAAGCTACAATCCGAAGTAACAAATTTGCACTACGCTAGCCTCGATCTTCCTGAGACCGGAAGCGCGGCGCCAATATCTCCGGCGACTCAAGACAGCTTCACTTACGCTGAAATTGACTTCCAGAAACTTAAGCCAAATTAAAACGCCATCTTGGATGCGAATAGCTGTGTCGGTGTAACGTGTTAGAGCGTGGCCAAGTGCAGATGATAGTTAAAAGACAGATAAACAAACAAAGTATTAGGTCGTTCGAGAAAAAATGCGAATTTAACTTCATATTATTGGAAGATGAGATACGAAAACACACAATCCGCATCCGTTAGTCTTGTATATCTGAGAGTCCGAGTGTATTTACTTTTTTTGAAAAAAATGATATTTCACACTCACTTTTTTTAGTGGTAAAACTGATTTCTTTTTTTAATCGTTTAGTTTTTAATATAACAAATATACTATGATGTCCGTATCTTGTTCTCGTAGTATAGCAAACACTTTCGCGTTGGATGACTCACTCTCGCGTCGAATCGAAAACTATTTGCGCTCGAATGACGCATTTTTGTGCGAAACAGCAGAAACAGTGTTGCAATCTTTTACTATTTTAATAGTATGCGAGAATTTTCAATCTCTCGACTCACAATCAGCATAAAGATATTGAGACGAATTTATTTTTTACTTCGAACAGCAACAATGTCCACCACGCGATACTACTTTTAACACTTCGTGGTCGGAGAGTTTTCTCAAATCACCTGCCAGTGATTTGAACGCATTTATTTATTATTTACGAAAATAATTATTCTATTTAAGCGGGATTTGCCGTGAAGTTTTATTCGTACAGATTTTATTGAAACCAAAATTTTAGACCTTATAGGTACTAATTTTTTCATGTCCCCTCAAGAGGACTATCCGAGTTGCCGATTAGACTTACTACGTGCAAATGGCGAAACTAATTAACCACTAGTTTAACCAGCAATTCAAAATGATGTTCTCCGTTCTAAAGTTTGTGAAGATATATGATTCTACTGGTTGTAACAGGTTGTAACAAAATGTGAGAAGATATATAGAACACTAATGGTTATTAATAGACTGCGGATCTTTATGCTAAACAAAAATATTCTGCATCGATTGGGGGAAGCAGATGTTAAATAAAAATTCATTTCATCCCCTTATAATTCTTTCACATTGAAAACATGACAATTTTTCGGATTTTCAAAATCTTTTGCTGTTTTATATTTCACCTAGTACAAGTTTTTCGCAGTCTAGTTATTAATATGTTCTGTTTCATCTTTCAAAAATATGAAAGGAAATTCGCGTTAATTGCGAGACGGTATTTGTGTAGAGAGGGAGTTGATGGGATTCCAATGTTGATTTCTCCTACGAGTTCGCGCAATGCAACAGTCGTCTGCGCTTGGTCCGACTACACACGCGTCTCGGGGTGCTGGATTGACTCGTTGCCTTATCTCTTGTTATTAAATAACGAGCAGACACGGCAATCGATCGTTCTAACATTGGCTGATTTTTAAGGACGAATCGCCAGGATGTTGAATACGAACTGTACATAGGAAATTCTTTTTATCCGAAACATTGAATCATGATCGTTTTATCAATCGTATACAATATAGTCCTGACTTTTCGTAGGCCAGATTGGTGCCTATACTTCTGATTACGCGGTATCCGTTGTTGTTTTCCTTTTTTTTTATCCGCATGTAACAGTTATGTTATAAGAATTTTCGAATTCTTGATGATTGGGTCGCGTTGATTTGTTTTTTCGTTAATTTTCTTTACTATTTCTTTTCCCTTTTTTTATTAACTATTTGTGATGAGGAATACCGATATTATCTTGCGAATTTGAAATTTTATCTTGTTCCACTTGTGTTTTCTCTTGCTCGAATCTTATCGAACGTAATAGGACTCTCATGTGAGCGGAAAATGTTTTTTTTTCTTTTTTTGTTTGGTCAAGGAATCTGAATAGTATTTATCGGTTATACATACAATATATATATATCACGAGCGTATACTTTTTAGATTCTAGAGCGATTGTTTTAATTGTTATAGCTAATCATGTTATATTTTAGTAAATTCGGTTGGAGGTCGTGCGAGCGCGATACGCTATCAGAAACATGAGTACTAATTAGGAGAGCGCGTCGAGCGGTGGAGATGTGGCCAATGTTGGATCGATAGAAGTCACGAGAGTTTCTATTTCGAACAGGTAGATGCTCCTCAATGCGAATTATAAATATGTGTTATCCATGCTTTTTCGTATATACATTATAAATGACTGCAATTAACGGCGCGTTGCCGCGCGCACTTACATGTCACATACAAACACACACACACACATGTACACAGTGACACATACACACACGCATTTACAGGGTATTCTGTAAAAGATGGTACAACTGCAAAGAAAGGGAGAGAGAGAGAGAGAATGAGAAAAAATGATTGGTTGTGTAAAAAGAAAAAAAACAAAAAGAACTGTAACCAGTCTTACAATGTTGTTGCCGAGAGTAGAAGAGAAAAATATTTCTTAATATTATCACGTTTTATGAGTTCGATTTTATGACATACTTCTCCTCGCATACAGTTTAAGAATAGTTCGGTTATAAATTATATCATATCGTGTATATACATATGCATTGTCTTAAATGATGCTGTATATATACGTGTACGCGTATGTATGTATGTCGACGTCCATGCATATGCATATGTATATATATAGCATTGCTAAGTATATTAATGACGAATAAAGCAGTATATATTGCTGTTCTTCATTATACATATGATCCTTCTGATGTGATTCCTTCTTCTTTGAAGGTTTTTCTTTTTTCACGGGACGCGTTTACTGTACCAGCGTATGATAATGTTGTTATGTGTACATTGTCAGATTTAAGATTATTATTTCGACTGATGCTAGAACTAACGTAAGTCTTTTATTTAATTCGAAGCACAAGTCGTCTTCTTTTTTTTTTTGTTGCATATTAACAGAATGTCCGTCCACTCAAAATAGAATTCGCGTTGTACAATTCCTTTTAGTTTTCTCGGTTAAAAGAGTTTTGTTTGATTTTCAGGAAGAAAGAGAGAAAAGAACTATTAGCAATGTAAATACAGCATCTTCGAACTTAGAAGTTGGAAGAATTTTATTTTACGAAATGTAGATTGTACGACGTTATTGTTTTTACAAAATCTTCGGAATAATGAATTTAAATATAATAATGTTACGTTAATGCCAAATAAGATACTAAATATCGTTGATACATGAGAAATCAGTATTCATTTTTCATTAGAAGGCAAGTGCATCCTTTTTCTAAATAACGGATCCATAAGCTCAAGTTAAGTAGATAACTGCTAGCGCATCGTTTCTAGTATTGTATCTATAATTTCTAAATTAATGATTATATTAATAATAAAAGAACGATCATTTATAATTTATTTCTTAATTACGAAGGAATTTCTTTAATTGCTTAGAGTATCAGACGTATAGTGGTTATTTTTTAAATTTTTAACTTGAGAAAGTACAATTAAAGGAGAGAACTTTGTTATAAACGTTCTCGTAAAAATAATCATTTCGTAACTGATCATTTTTTTCCTCCTTATTTTAACACTTTATTTCGTAATTTTATAATTTAGATTTCAAGCAAAAATAAAATTGAAACTGAAGCAAATCATTGTAATCGGTGTTTTATACAAATCATAGAAATATTTTCGTAATCGTTTAAACTAAATAAAAATCGTTTTGTCTTAATACAAGTTAATTATATTTGACTTGGTCTTTTAATGAAAATTTATGGATGCACAAGTAGCATTTCTTTTATGAGTTTATAAAGATCAATTGCACTTTCACAATTGATTGTTTTTATGATCTTTCTGTAAATAACAAGGCAATAATTTTTACAGTAAATTTCAAAAATATCTGCTGTGTGTTTTAGAGAATTGTATAAAAATGTGTACATAATAATTCACACGAAACATCTTCGATTAAAGTTGTTATACAGTTCAAACGATTCCAATTAAGACTACTGTGTGTCCGCAAATCAATTGATCGTAATTTTTTATTTAACTTTTTACTAGATCAAGTCACTTCCGGCCTTTATATTTACAGTACGATACATTATGCCAGGCTATTCGATGATGTCGAAAGAAAAGGTAAGTGCACATAAAAACATTATACAAAATAAATTAGGTTTGACCGTGGTAGAATATAAATAATAATAATGTAAATTTATGTATATTAACCTTTCTAAAATGGTGTATAAATTTGTTTCATATACTTTCAAGTATATTGCTTAAGACTATAACAATAGACTGTAACAGAATTTCTTGATCGAAACGTTTCATAAGAGTCGCACATTCTAAAATCGGAGATTTCATATGCAACAATCTAATACAACAAAGCATACAAATTACAATCGTATTACGTAAATTTTAGGAATCGCTTTCAGGTTCAAGAGTATGACAATCTTGACATATCGCGCAGATTATAGAATGTTCCTTACAAACAAATCGGTCGCATTTAAGGTTCTTTTAAATGTGAAAACTAAATTTCATTTCGCTAAGAGCGTTAACAAAACTACTAGACAGTTCAGATACCGAAGGCAATTAAACTATATGCACTCATTTCAAGCTCGTATTCCCGTTAGTGTTTAACTGTATGTATAGACATTATAGCAGGATGTTTGTGGATGGGCAAAGAACTAGTCTAAAAGAATACCCAAAAGTCCCGAAACAGTTAGATGGGTTTTCAATTGCTTTAGGAAGGTTATGGAGGTAGACCCGTCTGCAGGATTGTAGTTGAAATTAAATGGTGCAACGTGTTTTCTCATTGTTCGAAAATGATAATGGTGTATTCCAGTAGTGAAAAGCGTTAGACGAAATATCAAACTATTATTCGGCAGTAAATAGCTGTATGTACCACCTTTCTAAAAATATAACTACCTGCGCAGCTTAATGCTTGCACATAATGATTACACCTCGTAAACGTAACGGTAATACTTTTGTGGGTGACTACAGCCTAGATTGATCTTTTGTCTAGCGCTTTTCACTGCAGAATAAACCTCATCTTTGTATTATCGAGAAATGGCACAAAGTGCATCCCGCACCCTTACAATTCTGGAAACGAGACTACCCCCTTAACACTAAACCTATAATCACCGGTCAAACCGACCGTTTCCGTTTCATTTTAAAATTATTACAGTAATAAAAGTTTTTCGTAAGAAACGAGTGTATATATAGCTCTAGCGAATCGCGTATTAGAAAGTCTAAATAAAATCAAACTTGTCATTTATATAAGGGAATATCTACCAGTTTCGGTAAATTTATTGGTAAGCGGTGGCGGCTCGAGTCAAGTGGAGGCCCGAAGCGGTAAAAATTTTGGTCTTTTACATAGAAAAACAACTTTTAGTCATTAACATAGTAGCCTACAACGTTCAATACAATGTAATAATACAATGTAATTGAATCACTTTGCAATTACAATTCGTGAAGTAATTCGATTGTAATTCAACACAACTCTCTGTCGGTATTTAATCAATTACTAAACATTTAAGTATCGCATAATTTCATATCCATAAAAATGAAAGAATCATATCGAATGGAATAATTCTAGGTCGGAAGAAATGTTTAATTTTCGAGTAAAAGCAGCTCCGAGGGCAAGGAGTTAAGACTAAATGATTAAAATGTTCTAAAGAAGTTAAAAAAACGTTGATATTTGCAATTTTCGTGCAATACAGTAGCGAAAGCTAGTGTAGAGAAATTTTAAGAGGATCCGAGTTAAGAGGATCTGGTCGTACAGCTACGAAGAAAATAATCCGACAAGGGGTTAGTTCAGTCTGTTCGATTATGAAATACGAAAGCAACAATAAGAAAACTTCCGTGCAACAGTAAATTGTGCAGTCGCAAAGAGAAATCAGCGTTACGGATTTCCCCTTGCTAATTAAATACGTTCCGGAGGGGTCGTACCACGGGTGGTACAAACACGACTGTCAAAATACGGGCTCGCCGTGAACGTGTTAACCGGGAAATTGGCTCACTGGTCCTTATGTTCTTGTTAGCGAGTCTTTTCCTCTGATTAACGGTCCCAAACAGAAATGGTCCGTCCAGAATCGTTTAATCCGGGCGTCTACTTAACGTGTATGCCATCTAAACATCGATAACTGGAAAGTCACGATAAATTCCATTGACAGGGACCAGTTTTGCCGTGAATGTCGAGCGGATTACGTGCCGGCAGGCCGGAAAGGGGGATGAACCGTACGTGTTTACAGAAACTGTTAGAGTTCTATACGCTTGAAGTAGCCTCCCACTGCGTTTTCCTTATTTGCACCAAATTGGCCCGTCCTCGCCGTCACGGACGCGTCAAGGTACTTAACTGCAGGTAAACATACCCTAAATCATGAGTTAGGATAAAGGAGAGGACCAGGCCTACCTTCCTCCTCGTAAAATTGCCAGTATCGCGAGCACCTATTGTTGCGTCCTTGTATAGCCTTCCGCTTCTGTACAAGCTCAGCTTTTGTACCGTTTGCACTGTTCTCTGGTTATAGCACAGGTATACGCATCAGGGAAGTCGGAACATTTTTGCTAAGCGCAGGCCAACCGTGCAACTTCCCTATAGTATTTTACGAAATTTCCTCTCGGTTATCTTTTAATTGACCCAAACGAATTACCCTAACTCGAAGTTTTTACAGTCCTTGGATGCTGTGCTCGTTTTTTCTGCATGTTTTCAAAACGTGGGTTACAGCTATTGTCTGCGACAAAAAGGATCAGGATATTGAAAATGCAAAATGGTAATAAAGTCCACTGTACCATTGTTATGTGAAAAATGTCGGTACAGTATCGAGCAGAGGTGGGCATTATTTGGCGAAACAAATATTTCAAATACTATTGAATATTTTAGATTTTATTTTGTACAAAGAAAATAGTGTTTCAGATCTTCTAAAGAATCTGTGAGTAAATCTTCTCCACTTTTCCTCACCTTTTATTGTTCTAGAGGCTGAACCAATTCGTGCAACAATATCCATTTATGGGAAGACGTAACCACCCTCGAATACGGCCAAGCTGATTGCTGCTGAGCTGATTAAGGGGCGACCCGTTTTACGAGGGTTTCGTTGACATGTCAACCACCGAACTTTTGCTGCGCATGTACGAGATACGTGGGTGGAGCTGAAGTAGGCGTCGCGACGCCGGTGGCCGGGCTTCTATAGGTACTCACACGAAGGGAGGAAAGATCGATTCAGATATTTTCAAGGAGAAGAGCTACCATTGCTGCGGGTTCCACCATCTCGTCCGTCTACCACCAAGGCGTTTTCATTCTCTCAGTACAGATATCAATACATCGGCGATATTTATGCAACTATGTCAAATATTAGATAGGGTAAACTGTACTATTGCTGGCACTGCAGTAGTTATTGCCACTTTTGATTCAAACGGCAAACATTAAGAGTTCCTGGTATAGAAAATCATTTTCTTATTGCTACTTATTTATATATCGAAGCAACTTTGCAAGTTTTCATAACAGAGTTCCACATATGTTGGGAAATGTGCCAATAACTGTACCATCTGTCTTACGATTGTTATTCACCGAATATATTTTATAATAAAAGATTTACGACTCGTAAAACTGTTTGATCTTGCTGAAAAATCTCGATTAGCTTATAATAATAGATAGTTAAACTCGTTTAAACATTTCACAAAAAAAGAAGGTTTTTATTACGATTTTGGCTTAGGTTGCCAATCATTGTAGTAATTGTAAATCATTCGTACCAGTAAGTGACCATAGCTAGTACGCGAATCAAGAAACAAAATAACACAAAAATACATGAAATATTAAAACCATGGCTTTATTCATCCCTTGCCGTATTTTAACGAGTCACGCTCGCGATGCAGATTCTAAACAAAGTCCAACAGATAATAGATTTTCTTAATTTTCCCATTATCTTGTTAAATATGAATAAAAAATTAAAGCCTTCTTCCGTATTCATTTGAAAACGGTCACTCGCAACTGGCACACTCGGCCTTCGAACGAACGTGTTTCTATAAATCATCGTTGCTACTCGTTGCTTCTCGACACCGCGATTCCCGGATCAGTGGAGGCAACTCTTAAAAAAAAGGTTCCAACTAGAATCCGCACGGACCGTTCAACCCCCACTAGAATTTACAATGCAGCGCGTGGCCCGTTTCGACAGGGTCCAGCTGAAAGATACGATACGCTGGATCGTTAGGGTACATCAGCGGGGCCCATAAGGCCGAGGAGGAACCGGACGCGCTGCTACCTTACAGGACTTACGACCTTGGAGCCGTGCTGCCAGGCTAGAAAAGCCACCCACTGGCAACCTTTTTAATGAAAATAAGTAATCTCGCAAACAGGAATTGTGGCATCGTAAACGGACGCGCAATGACCTCGTAAATTTGAAAGTTTCCTGCCGGTCTCTTGCATCTCTCCCTCTCTATCTTTCTCTCTTTCTTTCTCTCTTTCTTTCTCTCTTTCTTTGTCTTTCTTGCCCTTACTTTGCGTGCTGCCCGCTATTCTCCGGGCCTGTTGCAGTAAACTGCAACGATCCCTGCCGAGAAAGTTGGGAAAGAACGAGCGGAGGATTCAGAGCGGGAGAAAGACAGATGGAGACTGTCGAGAAAAGTGGAAGAAGGACGAGAGAAGCAGACACCAGAACATAAAGAAACGGAATGGGTATTCTGGACCCCATTACAGGGCCCATAAAACACCTTTCTAGGCGCGTGGCTCCAAGGTTGTGTCGGCACTTCGTCTTCTTTCGTCCCTTCGTTGCCCGGCAAGTTCGGTAGGTCGAAAATGTTGGACTCGCGACAACCCCATGTGCAGATTAATACGAGAAAATTTTTGTCAAACTTACACTCATAGGCGAAAGTATTCGAACGCTTACAATTCTAACATTCGACTAATGAAATATGTATGTTACATCGAAGTATTTGAAGTAATTTGCCACATATAACAAGGGGTTGATCTTAAGACTACATAAGTAACGCTAGAAAATAATCCAACGATGTATAGCGTTTTTACAATACATTTATTATAAACGCGTACTAGAAACACGAAACACGAACGTATTCGACACACGAAAGTATTCGAACGGAACATTTAATAGTTATTTCAATTGAATAATTTAAAGTTTTAATAAGAAGTTGCCGTTTGCTTTTATAACGGCCCTAAGTCTGTTTTCCATTGAGTGAACTAACTTAGAAGTAACCGTTGGATCTATTGATTGCCATATTGCAATAATATTTCGTTTTAACGCTTAACGCAATACCCATTCTTTGACTATTTTAGCGGTAAGTTTAGGATCATTGTCCGATCGAAACCAGTAATTACTTGGTAAATTCAATTTTGATACACTGTCTTTTAAGTTTTCCTGCACGATTTTTATGTACTTTGTTTTGTCCATTATTCCGTCAATGAACACAAGGTTTTCCACTCCACTAAGATGCCATACAGCCCCAAACTAATGCAGATCCACCATTATGTTTAATAGTCGACCGTAGATTTCGCGATTCCAATTCTATGTTCTGTTTCCTCAAAACTTTTTTACGTCCATCGCTACCAAAAACGTTGAATTTACTCTCATCAGAGAATAATAGCGTGTCCCAGAACGAATTACCTTTATAAATAAATTTTTCGGCTAATTGTAAACGCAGAATTTTATTTTTCTTGCTAATAAATGGTTTTCGTCTTGGAACTCGTGAATGTACACCATTATTTCTTAATAATCGACGACACAGTTCGGGATGCACTTCTTTCTGGAACTGTGTAGCCACCATTGATGCCAATTGTGATGCAGAAATAAAATGATTTTGTCTGATTTTTCGTATGATTGTTTTCTCTTCTCTTTCAGTCAGCTTTTTTGGACGTCCGCAACGGGGCTTGGTAGCAATGTTACCTCGCGTATTACATTTCTTCACAATATAATGAATCGTGGACTTACTTCTGTTTACAAGTTTTGCAATTTCACTTAACGATTTGCCTTCCTTATACCATTTTATTATTAATTCTCTGATCGACTTGCTTGTTTCTGATTTCTTGCGATTCATTTTGTTACGGTGTTTACAATGAAAATAGTGACAGAAATTTTTAACACTGTTTCGCCTGGACCGACTGCTAGCGAACCAAGCAATGTCTGTTTTCATTCTGTGAGCGTTGGAAATTGTTCGTTTACATTCTATTAGCGTCGGAAATTCTTAGCAGTCCAAAGTTATATCACGTTAGTTGAATGTCAGAATTGTAAGCGTTCGAATACTTTCGCGTATGAGTGTAGGTACAGCCCTTGAATTCCCTGGAACAGCAAATGTATCGTAAATACATTTTTAAATTTCACAACGTAACCGCTAACGCTGCTTTGAATATTTCAGTACTCGTAAACATTCTATTTGATTTCTGGAACAGCAAACGTATTGTAAATACATTTTACAATCTCACAACGTAACTAAACATTCTATTTGCTTTCTGGAACGGCAGCCATCTTGTGGGATTAAGACATCTCTGAAAAATTTCTGAAAAAATGGCAAGATAGAAAGTACGAAAAGAGTGAAAAATCCCTGAGAGGAAGATTTTCGAAAGAAAGGAGCTTGCGTCCTTGCAGGCTACGTCGTAGAACCCGCAAAGAAACCTGCACGGTAGTTGCTCCCTGGTTTAAAGATCTTCATAGTATTCAATCTGTAAATTTCTCGAAGGGCATCGTCAGATGGGTATTATGACGGCAGTAAACAGATTCGTCAACGCCACGCGACGGTGTCCCTGAGAGCTCAAGGCCAAGGGCCAAATCCCTAGAGTCCCTCGGAGAATGTCGCTCCTCCGAGCGTCCGCTGTTCGCGTGCCACGCATTCTTCTCGAGGAAAGAGAAGAATGGACGATGACCTTCCGTGATACACTTGTTCGGAATTTTGCGGGATGATCGGTGAACCATTCTGATGTAATCGTCGATCTTGTTTTCCAGTGGAGACGTCCTGCTAGGACCCAGGCTCAGTTGGAGGAACCGGAAACGCTGATTGTTTGCCAGTTTTGTCGTGGAACACGAATGTATACCATTAGCTGGTCGTGTTAGGTTGTGCGAAAAGTTCTTTTCGTAATGAAGAGCCTGACGAGGGTCCCCGCGATGTTCGACTGTTCCGCGAATCGAAAAATCCTCCGAAAGACGAAGATTTGAGAACGTACAGTGCCGGACGAAATGATAAGACATTTGACGTATTTGTATATTTCATATAACGCAATATACAAATACATCGAATGTCCTATCATCTTGTCCGGTACCGTGGAAGTAATTTTCCGAAAGACGACCTTCGGAAATGCTTCCGCAAGTGGGAAGGTCGCTGGAAGAAGATTGCGGCTTCCAAAGTGGAGTGCATAGAAGGGGACATGGTCGTTTTGAGCAAGATTTTCCGGATCGTATTACGCCAACATCTGTAACGTTGGGTGGTCCGTGAAGGGTTAAAAGAAATTGCAGAAATTTCGCAGAGGAGCAAAGGCAGAATCATTGGCTCGCAATGTTCCTACTGGCTGGAAAGTACGAGCGCGAGTGAAGAGGTTCCGCCGTGGGCTTGGAACCATAGGTAAATCGACTTCGGCACGAGTTGCGCTCGCGTGGGTCGCGTGTTCACCGGTAAACGAGAAGGGGTGCCGGCCTCGGGGGTCGGAGGCCAGGGGTTGAAGTTATTACCGTCACAAAGCTACCACCAGATTGCCGTCGGGGCTTACGTAGTCCCTCCTCGTCTCGCTTTCGCCGCCGCTTTTCTCCCTACCTCGTCCCTCTCCTTCTCGCTCGCTTCGTTCGTATTCATGATTTAAACTCAATTGCCTTTTATCTGCCATCCTAGGTTCCCGAGTCATTGATGATGGAATCGCCGAGATCAGAGAATACGGTGTGCCTCTGTGTCTCCTATTTCTCCTCCCCCAACCCCCAGTTCTTCCTCTCTATCTCCGCTTCTTCGTGCACTTTCCCTCCTAAAGCGACATGTCTACCCTGAACGTTCGCATACTTGTTCCGCGCTGCGACGAATTTGCCTTTACAAATTAACCCTTTGCACTATAATACCCTGCCACATTCGTGATCGAGACTTCGAACGGTATCTACAGAATATAAATGTTATTAATTTCCTTTAGAGCGAAATAAAATTCCATTTTGTAGCGAACCGATAGTCAGATTAAAAAGATGTATAGAACAAAATTAAGAGTTTTTAGTTGGCTACAAAATTTGAAAACACATTCTTCGTGCAACGATCGTAAATAATCCTATTTAATTATCCTATTTTGTAATTTTTGAAAATAGTATTTTATTTGAAGAATATTGAAAATATTTGTATTTCGTCTTTATCTTCAATATCAATTTTAAATATTCTTGCCGAAATTAATGGTTCGAATTCAACACATTTATGAGTGTAAATCGTTTCTTAACGATAAGATACACTGTACGTTTATACGGTTTCTCAGAGTATTATGTAGGAAGTCGAGCCTGAAGATTCGAACGACGACGGTTGAACTATGTAAAAACACGTTTTTTGATCTAACTGGTCAGCGGTTGACCGCCGACAGTTAGATCCGAAAAGGTAAATACGCGACGGGTGAACGATCGAGCAAGCGAGTGCGAATCATAAATAAGAAAGAGAGCACAATAACATATATATTTTGCGAGGTAGGTCAGTCAGGGCAGTCTTCGGAGAAATTGACGAGTAGAGACAGTTTTTTAAAAGAGAACACGAGACAAGAAGATTTTCTGATTATAAGAGTTAAAGAGTTTTTAGATTAAGAGAACACGAGTACACGGGACACGAAGTAAGACGAGACAGCGCAATATACCAAATTGAATGTATTTCTGTAATATTTAATAAAGGATTCTCGATCAAATCCACATTGAACCTTCCTGACTCTACAATTATAACAATGCAAAAAGTATAATATTGTATTTCGTGTTTCAGATTGTTCAAATAGAAATATTTTATTTCGCGGATCGAATCGTTGAAATAGAAATATTTTATTTTCAGGCTCAGATTGTTCAAATCGAAATATTTTCTTTTCGAAATTGTACATCTTATTTAAAATACTATTTTCTTTAAGCAAAATAAAATCTGAAATATTCAATAGTATTTGAAATATTTGTTTCGCCAAATAATGCTCCCACCTCCGGTGCGAGACCAGAAAAACTCGAAATTCGAAAAGTAAGGACCACCGTACGTGTATCTGGTAACGCGGAACACAGAGATTCTACCGAATTTGTATCAGAGTCGCCAGATCAAGGGAGGGAGCACGGATTGAGGGGAAAAATCACCCTCTCTTTGCCAGTATCAGATGAATCAAATGACATTGTGACACGTGCACGACAGAGACGAAACGCGTTACGTGGGAAGGGGAAGGTAGAGTGCTGGGACAAGTCTTAATCTGGCGACACCGATTAGTGTGGTGGTGCCGAATTACAGAAATCTGGTCCTCCGAAACGAAGAGAGCAGCACATTTCCGAAGGATCGTGAATAAAGATCTTAGAAAACTCACCATGTATCCGTCGAACGTTCCCCACCCCGTGTGCCCGTATTTTATAGTAGACTCGAGTGACACGACGCAGATACACCACGAACCACCCACGTGCTGCGGTCTTTGTTCCCGGACCCAGAAGCTGGTCCTTTTGCTAAATACGAGCACGTTTCGTTACGGTGAACGGTCTTTCGAGTTCGTTCGCTTAGTTTTTTCCCCGTTTCCATGCTGCATCGATGTCCAAAGAAGACTCCTGCAGCTCTAGAGTGGTGTTCGTTACGCAAAGTGGAGGACCATGTGTTTCGATCACGTTACACTTTCGCCTTCACGAGTTTGGTTCAGCGCTGGAGAAAATAGTATTTTAAATAGTAAATAGTAAATAATCCTATTTATTTTAAAGTATGTGTACAACTTTGAAAATATAGTATTTGATTTGATGCAGTAATTTTTGAAAATAGTATTCTATTTGAAGAATATTTGAAATATTTGTATTTCGTCTTTATTTTCAATTTCAATTTTAAATATTGTTGCCGAAATTAATGGTTTCTCAGAGTATAAGAATAATCTCTGTTCAACTGTTGTTATTGCGAATATAATGAATGAATACCGATGTATTATAAATCTGGTTCTTCTTTCACTCAGTGGAAAGCATGTTAAATGTCGCATAATAATCGATAAAACACGCTTCAAATAATAAATAAAGCTAAAGCTAATAAATGTTAATAAATTTTTATTCGTGTGAAAACGTGAGAAGAAAGCACCACGTGTAATTATGATCACAGTGGATCTGTTTCAATGTTTCATACACAGCAGATTGTTTTCTCGTTTATTATTTTATATAAAGTGCATCTGTTCTTTGTAGTCAACAATATCGGCAGTAAGTCCGCAATAAAACCATTAAGTGAAACACGTCGGAACAATTCCATTATCAGTGGGGCAATAAACTGAACAATATTTGATCGCTGTTATCGTACGTGAAACGAATTTTCAAATCTATACGCTTTATCGATTAACGTCGATTCTTCCGTCGACGACTACTTTCTCGTACTTCAAGCAAAACAATATCGTTAACAATAAAGTTCAAGCGACAAGTTACTCTGAACTTGTCAAGCAAACATTGGACCAGCTGATCACATTATTCCTAAACGTAGCCACCAAAATATCTGCTTTATTAGTGATTACAGACTACGGATGTTTATGCAATTTTCAATTTTTGTAGGCAAATTTTAAGAAAGTGGAATCATGTAAATCTTTGTTTTCAGTGGCAGCAGTTCTTTGTAGTTCTGGAATAAATAAAAATCGTACTAAATTCTGTGGAATTTCGATTCGGAATCTCGATAGTTCTCTTTGAAAATTATACGATCAACGATTGGGTTTCAAAAAAAATTGTTAACCTTTCGACCTTGAAATTGAATATTTACCGTAATATAATTTTAAATAAATAATTACCACAATAAAATTTTAAATAGGTACTTAACTACATATTAAATGAATATTCGTTCAAGTCTTGTAGATCTGTTTTCCAACGTTCAAACTTGAAACGCAACGAATTAGCTACTCGATATAGATTATAAATATAGCATAAATGTAGAACTACGAATATAGAACAATTTGATAGTGTCTAGACAGTTTTCGATTCATAAATATAAAAAATACCGGCCTGTTTCCGTTTACGTGGGTCAGAATAATGTATGCGTTTGCCTTTCCTCGGCGCTAGACTAAATAAATAACCGTGCAGAAAGCTGTGGCAACATCAAACGAGATTTTCTAAACGACTGTTCTCCCAGTTGTAATTGTAAAATGACATATTACTGTGATGGCGTCGATAAATCGTGAACTTATAGCAACCCGGCAACGCATACAAGGAATTCAACAAAACGAAGAACGACACGCTTGCCTAGTTGCACGCTTTTCCTGTAGTACAAAGCCTCCTCGATCGATCGTCTGTGCCTTCCGACCAAATTAGCTCGATCAATACCTTGCAAAAAGAAGGATACGACCAACGAGGAAACGATAAGAGAGTGCCCTGGAATGATTTACGTTGCTGGAATTCGATAAATGAACGGGCAATGATATATTTGCCGGTATACGCACGCTTCTTTTTTTCGAGAAACGATTATTTGAAAGAACAGGAAAAGCAGATACTTCCTATAAATCTCACAGTAAACATTTTGATAATGTTTTTGAGCAATTCACGATCCGCGAACAGACTATTAAAGAATTTTTATCGTTTGCATTCACGTCGGTGCCGAAATAAGTTGACTTGCAAAGAGGACAATACCCAAGTGTAACACGCCGATTTTAACAAAATTTATACAGGACATAGTTTGTTAACAAAATATTTGACACGTATTTTATTTTTAGCTGCTTACATTCATGTTGAGGGGGTGAAACCCCTATTTTTGCCGATATCTCGGGAAGTAGAGGGTCTACGGCAATTATCTTTTTCCAAATTTGTGTGTTTTCGAACAATGAATGTAGTCGTATAATAAGATTTCAGAACTTTTTTCTGGAATATGTTTCCTATTAAAATGTGACACACCCTAAATGATAAAAATGGTAAAAATGGGTGACGTATCATCCTAGGATTTTTCATGCGACTATTTCTGAAGATCGTAGAGGAGTTCTAGTTACGTGTAGTAAATATATTTGCGATTACTCGAATAAACTATGTCTTCGTTCGATGCAGCTCTCTTAGAATGACAGAAATAGCTTAAATAAATATGACTACTGTGTACCAGTTGATATAACACAGAAAAAAAACGATTTATCGAAATTCCTTTCGGTAGTAGTCGGGAGCTAGTTCGTAGTGTTGATATTTACTCTTTCCCGTGTAATGCACACTTACACTTCGCGACTGGAAATAAAATGCGATGTCTATTTTGATATACCGTTATCATATTTATTTACTGTAGCCAGTCACAATGTTATGTGAAATAACGGCAAAACTCGAGGTGCGATCAATTATGTGAAAATATTTCATGAGTGACATCTGTCTTGCACGGTTCTCAGACATTGTAAATAAACGTATGATAACTTCGGCGAGAAAGTTTACAGAAATTATTAAAATTTCGCACAATGGTTATACCATTTGTTTACACGATATTAAATCAGAGGTGGGCATTATTTGGCGAAACAAATATTTCAAATACTATCGAATATTTCAGATTTTATTTTGCTTGGAGAAAATAGTATTTTAAATAAGATATACAATTTCGAGAAGAAAATGTTTCTATTTGAACAATTCGAACCTGAACATCAAATATTTCTATTCCAACAATTTGATCCACAAAATAAAATATTTCTTTAAGTTTCTTTAGATTATAATACTTTGAGAAACCGTATAAACATACAGTGTATCTTATCGTTAAGAAACGATTTACACTCATAAATGTATTGAATTCGAATCATTAATATCGGCATAATATTTAAACTTGAAATTGAGAATAAAGACGAAATACAAATATTTTCAATATTCTACAAATAAAATGCTATTTTCAAAAATTACTGCCTCAAATAAATGATCTTATTTTCAAAAATTACTGCCTCAAATAAATGATCTTATTTTCAAAAATTACTGCAACAGATAAAATACTTTATTTTCAAAGTTGTACGGATGCTTTAAAATAAATAGGATTATTTATTATTTACTATTTAAAATACTGTTTTCCCCAGCTCTGGCTGGCACGCCAGAGCGCTTAACAATAATTGAGCCACAGTTTCTCCAGGTGATTATTTCTTTGTCGATCGCTCCACCTGACGATCCCTGTGACTAATTTTTATTAGTTTATTGCAGAAGTCTTTCCGGAGGATGGGACTCACATGCATACGCGACACGTATACTTGACCTATACACACAAGCCGCTGTACGGTCAACTCGTATCGAGGAAATCTTATCGCTGTGCAAAGTACACGGGACTCAACGATGGCAGAGTTCTTCGGCACTTTGATGTGGGTGTGCTCGCCGCGATATTGCGGTAACGCGGGTTCCTGGAACCGTTCCGACGAAAAAGAGGCCCGACGATCATTTATTTCCTTAGATAAACCGTAATCGGCTCCGTCGACACCGATGATGTCATAGCTCCCGTTCTGTCGCACCATTTCACTCGGATACTCGGAACCCCCTCTATGGGGGTATAAAATACATATAGGCACAATATACACCTTCTTTCACGTTGACACACGGTTATCGGCGATACCGGCCACTATCGTCGATTTTGCTGCTCCTTTTATGTGAACTCTTTGACTTTCTTATCGAAATTACCTTATACGTCGAAGGCTATTCAGAAAGACGCGTTTATGAGTCTTATTCTTGTAATTATGATACGTACCTGTATGCTGGAAGAGTGAAGTGTCCTATCGAAGTTTCTTTCCATGGTGTTTAATAGACCGCGGATCTTTATGCAAAGTAAAAACGTTCCACATCGATTGTGGGATAGCTGGAATAACATGAAAATTGATTTCCATCCCTTAACGACTTTGTTACGTTCAAAGCAACATCACGACACTTGAATTTTTCAAATCTTTTACCGTTTCACATTTCATCCGACCAATTTCTTCATAATTGCATAAGCGAATGTGTGGTGTTTACACCGATATACCCGAGCCGAGATCAAGGCACTGGACTTAGAATCCGGCGTTGACTCCGGACAGTAAACCCGACTTTACTGTACATTTCGAGCGCTGTGGACAACCGACGGTGCAGTCATAGAATATAAAAGAAGCGCGATCGCGCTGTTCGGGATGTTTCGACAGTGTCTTTTCAATACCCCTTGGGACGGTTAAATATGTTGATGCGAAGAACCTGCGATAGCAAGATGAGCAGACACGGTAAACCGTTGGTACGAAGGAGATTGCGTGCATATCTCGCTAGAGAAAAGCGTCATGCTGAAAGGAGTGATCCGATCGAACAGTGAACCGATTCAATTAACCCAGAAACACATCGGGGCAACGAGTATCCAGTATCCAGTATCCAAATACCAGCGTTGTTGATAATATCAAGCGTCGCACGTATCGGAGCTGGCTCGTGTGCGAAAGGTGCAACCCGCTCGGCCTCGAACTTATCCCCCGGTTGCAGCCCCCACTGGAAACGCTTAGGAATTTATACGATCCAATATCTGCCGGCGCAATATATCACAGACAGTTCGAAGCAGAGGCGGGCCGGCTCGTCTGTGGACGTGGTTACGGTGCGCCGGTGTACACGGCACACGTACAGAAATGACACGCGAGCATAAAACGGCTTTGCGCCGATAGCGGCACGTTTGATGTGCCTTCGTTCCGACTACCTCCGGCAAAAAATCGTGAAACACACCGTCTAGGTGTCGTACGTCATGCCGCGCCGCGCCGTGTCGATCCGATCCGGCAATGCGAGCTTACCTCCGACCTCTCGATTTCGCGTTCTCCCGATCTGTCTCGCGTTTATCTCGATTACCAGCGATTGGACCAGGTTCAATATGTTCCGCAGATCGGGCTAAGATGACCAAAATAACGATGATTAACCATAACTTTTCTGTTTCTGTAGATCTCGCAGTATTTTAGCGAAACCATCTTACCCTACCGAACGTAGATGTTCCCTCTAGATGCCATTTTGTGGTGCAGTTTTCTTGAAAATAAGTTTCTTCAATGTAAAACATCAAGAAATAAATAAACTAAGAATGAAGTTTAACCTCTATTCAATTCTACACACGATATTCTTCATGTTATGGATATAAAATTGATATAATACCGCATACACTATTTAAATGTTTAGTAATTGATTAGACACCAACATATTTAATAATGTAAACAATATTTTTTGAATAATGGTACAGCAACTTTTAGCGGCGACACACTCTCTCTCTTTCTGAGTCACCACTTGAGCGTTAAGAGTTTAAAAAAGTATGTTTAACCTTATCAAAATTTGAAATTTTCTAATAGATAGAGTCAACTTGCAGTAACCACGTCTATGGTATATTATCAAAAATATGATAATTAATTGACGATATTACGCGCACGTGTGCGAAGTTCAGAATCAATTCGCCGCGTCGTTTAGTTAATAAAACGAAGTGAATTAGATAAGTTAATTTTTCGACGATTAGAAAAGTGGCACACGGTTTATTATATCGTGATAGTATTATCAGAATCATGTAATAATTGTTCGTCTCTCTTGCTATCTAATACGTCCTTCATTGTATCTCTAATCTCTTTATAAGGTAGCACGCCTCTTTGTTTATCTCGACTGTTGAGCGAATGGATTTCACGAAGATTCCGCGAATGAGACCAATGTTTAACTGTTGAAAGGCGGATATCTGCAACCAATAAAACATGATTGTGGGGTAAAGTCTATGTATTGCCGCAGGAGGCCTTGCATTTCCTGAAAAATTATCCGTGCTCGTTGCAGCCATTATTTATTGTGCGCGATAGCGTGTTTGACGCGCGACGTGAAACTATTCTTTTATAAAAATTACATAACCGAATTTACTTAGATCTTTCACAATTTTTGATAACGATACGTGCTCGAATAAAGAAATTTTTTGAATAGTTTCGAACGGAAGCATCTTTATAATTTCAATAATTAAAAAATAATCAATGCGAAAGCGGCTCGAGCTTCTCCAGTGGAAGGGGTAGGCGAAGGGACAGTGATCGTGGAGATCTTCGGGGAGCTATTGGGTTGGCAAGAAAGTAATTTCGATAAAACCGAATTTTTTTATTCAAACGATGGACTTTAATCGATAAAATATTTTCTGCGAAAGATCATCGAACAAACAGAAAAATATCTTATTCGTTACAGTTCATTGCTGGTATAAAAAATTGGGCTTTGCATTTCACATTAAAATGCCGAAATTACTTTCTCGTCGGCCCAATAGATGGCGATTTTACTGTATCCATAATATATGAAACTCGAAGATTTCGAACTGCGGGACTTCCGGTAGATGTTGCGACGCCATTTTGTCGCGAGAACATTCAGTATCTGACGCGAATGGAGGGGGCCACCGCCGTCGCGTCGGTAGTTCGCATTTTCTCGGAAATGCGAAGTCTAAATAAAGTCGATATCGACACGGTAGCACGGATGCACGATCAGTGAATCAGCGTGGTTGTGATAAGGGGCGATAAACGTAGTCACCCGATATCGATAGCGAATTTAATGGCGAAGGCGTGGTACCTCTCACGACGAGCAGAGGCTGCCGCTGCTCGTAGGAAAGTTTATCATCGATTCAACGGAGTAGGGTAAAAAAAAAACGACGAAAAAAAAGAGATCGAACATAAGGAACGGTGCACAATACGCTACCTGTACGACAGGCATGTCAAAACACGCGGCCTGTCGACAAGTAGTTCGCGGCCCAACCAAAAACTTTGAAACTGTCGATGACAATTAATTTTCAATTTAAATTCACTCTTTTGCAAGTGAATTTCATGTTTCCGCAAATCAATTTCACCCTTTTGCAAATGAAACTCAACCTTTTACAAATAAAGTATTTTTAACCCCTTGCCGTACTTTCGTAAGGTTCTCAACAAAGTCTAACAAATACGAATGTTACGCGTTTCATTCGAGATGAAATAAAATTCGATTCGTTCGTAATCAATGTTTAAGCATTAAAATAAATGTAGCCATACAACAAATATACATTTTCCTTTCCCTTCTACGACATTTTGTGCGCATAAAGACGTTCTAATCACTGTAACTGTAAAAGGAACGGCACGGCAAGGGGATAAGTAAGTTTTCATTTTGATTATAACTGACAGTTTTGTAGACGTAGGAGCACTGCACACCAGTTCATCGGAAGTAAACATTAGCCGGCCAGTACAGTTAGGTAATTATGGAGTTGCAGGCGCGCTGCTGAAGAATAACAAACTCACTTAATTGATCTCGGTGTGAAGCAATCGCGAGCCTTAATTTATCATCGTCTCGTGTGTACACAGTCGCTTCGTAAATGGCGAGAGAGAGAGAGGGGCGAGAACGAGGGTGGCTCGTGAAGAATCACAGGAAAACTGTCGGCTCGACGACGATCGCGTATTATTTATGTGTATACAAAGTGTTCCTCAAGATTTTTTTTCTGAAGAAGTGGGAAATCTAGTGGTGCTTCTCGATTGGCATTTTAAGGACCCTTCGTTCTTGTATATACATACATTGGAAAACGTGGGAAATTCTCGGAGTTTTTTCAGAAATTATTGAGCCAAAGTTTGAACGTTTTTATATACAACATTTTAGCCTCGATATAGATTCTACGACTTATACGTCTACGAGTTCATCTTTATAGAATTACATACAGTGACCCGGATTAACATTCACAGATCTACCAAACGTATTTTTTAAATGTAAATATAGGCTCGCACGCACGCATAAAAAAGTTTAGTTTTTTGTTCTACAATTCCTATCTATTGCGTTTTTTGAATAAATTTCTTCCCGCATCCTGTAGTAAACAAATTGCTCGAGCTTCCCAAAACAGTTTAAATCGTATATAGTACAATATTAAAAAAGTTATCGTTTTTTTATAGAGCGTCCGAATATTAATTCGGGTCACTGAGAGCCATTTAAAAATCACTTAAAATTGCTAAATTTTTCTGATTCCATATCACCAACGTAGAAATGTAAAAATAATTTGTTGTTATTTACATGACTTATAAAGTAAACTACAATTTATATTACATAGATGTTACAAATCGTTTTATTTAATATTATCTAGTTGGTAAATATTCTGTAAATTCTGAAAAGATAAAATACAATGCATTGGGGAACGGGATCTCTGTGTAACCCGTAAGGGAACAAATAAATATACATAAAATACAATGCATTGACTATTTCACAAATCAGAGCCGCCATTTTTCGAGAAGAAATTTTTATACAGAACTATAGAAAATGTATAGAAATAGAACTATAAAAAACATATGAAGAAACATTTACGAATTAATCTGTACACATTTTTAATTATTAGCTCAGCTTCGAGTGTTCTTGTCGAAAATTTTCTTCGTATTCCGACTTTGATTAATCGCAAAATTCTTGGAGAATTTCGCGAAACACAGTTTGAAGATTGGTAGCAGAGAATATACGACACGTTTCAATAGAATGTTGTATTAATTGAATAAAATGTGATGCACTTGTCGAGCAAGGCCTATCGGTGATGAAACTTTTCAATATGTTGCTCGACGGTACAAAGCTTCCGACAGCTTTATCAGAGATCGACGAGATCATTAATGTGACTGCAAACATTCGCTTCGTAAAAAAGCACGATTTTACCATCACCCGCGAGTTGCTATCGTAATCTGGGCTGGAGATAAATACTGCAATAAGTAAGTGATAAATCGGAAAACCTCCAGAACGAGGAAATGCGCAATGTAAGGAAAAAAAAACATTTGCTACATAACTGTGTGTTTTTACATTATTATCATCAAGTCTCACCGTCTCGATGGTGTTTGCTGTGTTTCCCAAGTTCAATGGCTCACATATCGTTTATACACCGCATTCTTTTACGATTAAAATAAAAAATATTGATAACATATAGTAACCTTCATGATTAAACCAAGAAATAAATGTCTGCGTAGCTCCTGTATCTTTCAACTAATTCGTACAATTTTTATTCTGCATAAAATTCCGCAGTCTACCAAATAGGTATTCGATCTAAATAATTCAACGAAAAAAAAAGAAAAGTGAATGTTCTGTGATCGAAGAAACGTCGAATACCGTGGAAAACTCTTTCGAACAGGGAGGATCGGAAATTTCTCTTTGGCGACACTTGTGGGTTGTCGATGGTCACAAGTGGTTACATCGTGACATCCTACGAAGTGGCCACACAGGCTTCTATCCGTGCGAAGAGAGCAGAAGCAGTGTCTGTTCTACCATTGAGACTAAGCAGACGGGTATCGCCAGTAAACGATTCGGAAGAGAAACAAGAACAGCCGAGTGGCTCGGGAGAATGGCTCTGACAGCTCCTCGGGTGTCGTATGGAATTCGGGAAAAATTATTGCCTCGGCTACACCGCTTTATCTATATTCCAGCGCTGTGGCTCTCAGCGTTTGGCGTTTTTTGTCGACGATTCGAACGGTCGATAGTTGTTCGATTACCGTAAAAACGGTTACTTTTTTGAAAATATACAGGGACAAAATAAACATTTTATCGTAACAGACCCCGGCACTTCTGAGATTGCATTATTCGAAATTTTATTTCAAGTAATATGTTATACATTTTTATGAACTGAAAACAAAATGTGGTGCATCTTTCCCAGAATAACCCTACAAGAATTGGGTCCCATGGAAATCACCGACACAGGTTTCGTCGAGACAGTTTTCACCGACAATATTTCAACGACTCCAGATTTGCCCGACAACGACTTTAGTCCACGACAGTATTATTCGATGTTAACACATTATTTACCGTAAGCCTATTAATAGGATTTTCAATAATTGTGCTGTACCGAAAGAAAGCGTAGAAATTTTCTTTTACATCGCAATCTTAAATGAAACTATTAGATGACGTTATCGAGGGCGACTTGTTAGATCACAATGTAAATTGCTGTTGCTATTAAAGGTTCCATTAAAAAGTATTTAGCCATGGGCGACAGATTTTTCAAAATTATGCAATAATCACCGGTCGGTAATGCGTTAACATCGTTTGACAACAACGTTAGCCGACCACATCCTAACTCTTCTTATAGCGTAATAATTATATTTTTATACCAATTAAAAGTGTCAGTGTAGAATATATTTAAAGGATAAAAATGTCAGCGCCATCTTTAGAAACGATGTTACTATCGGATAATACTGTCGTCAACTGAAATTGTTGTCATTTAAATTCGTGGACGGTCAAAGTCGTTGCCGGCGAAAGTTATTGCCGGTCAAGTCTGGAGTCGATGAAATATTGTCGGTGAAAACTGTGTCCATGAAAGCTGCGTCGGTGATTTCCATGGGACCCACAAGAATTACGAACGGGGTAGTTTGCATGGGTTCGTAACAGAACAATTCGACCTCGTTTGGCTGCTGCATAACCCTGTGAACCAGCTTGAGAAGGGAAGAAAGATTGCCGTCACGGAGGGCCTCAACCCTTCGCGCTGCATCACCCAATTCCAAGGGTGTATCGTAAATAAACTAACTGCCCCAATTTTTCCGTCGGTCCATCAGGTATTCTCGCCGATTTGTCTTTCGGAAATGAGAAAGCGTGTCGACGGCGAAGTTAAGGACAGTAGCGTCTCCTAGACAGACCACACTCGCGCGTGACTGCACACAGTCACAACAGTACACTAACGTATCGCTAAACTACGTATATGCACGCGAGGATTGCAAAGGTCCGGGATTCCACTCCTGATTTCTCAATAATGGAAAGACGGGGTTTCTTAGTAGTCAAAATCGCTAGATGAAAGATCAATTTAAGGGCCCATTTGCCTCAGAAGTACTACTTTTACGTTTACAACGCGTAATTCTCATTATTCGGTAGCATGTCGCGGAGCACCGAAAAGCAATGGACATCGTGGCTGTCGATATGCTGCCGAATAATGAGAATTGCGCGTCGTAAACGTAAAAGTAGGACTTTTGAGGCAAATAGCCCCCTAGATTGATGTTTCATCTAGCGATTTTGACTACTAAGAAACCCCGTCTTTGCATTATTGATTAATCAGGAGTGGAATCCCGGACCCTTGCAATCCTCGCGTACGCATACGTGATCTAGCGGTGTGTCTAGAAGACGCAGTGAGAATAATGAAATACGAAAAGTGCTCAACTCTGAAAATGAGAAATGTTTATTAGCTGCAAAAGATTCATTTGAGTTAAACTTCCACTTAGGGGAGCAAAAATTTTCAACTCTTCTCTCTCTAAATGTAATATTATACGATTCGACGAAAAATCTAACCCAGACCTAGCGGATCCGAAAGATCATTTTAAACAAATCATTTTGATTATTATAAATGATTAAGGAAACTTTATTGAGCAAAGTTAAAACAATTATTTATTGATTGTTCCGCGAAAGTGGATTTATTAATTTGTTGATTTTATAGAGGGAACTAACTGTGTCCAATAGTTGATAAGCAAAATTATGGAGTAATATCGACCCATTGAAGTGTCGATATTAGATTGTGGATATTTATGCTGCCATAACTGACGATCAATAGAACATAATGAAACAATTCTAACGATGTTTAGTAGAAATTTCATTTTGTTCCTTTTCTTATAAAAGGTTTTGTTCGGATAATTCCGTGAAACTAAAAATTCTAATTGTATAACATGGTAAAAAAGTAACTAAATAGTTTGAATGCTAAAAAAATAACTAAAAAATTTGAATAGTAAAAAAGTAACTACAAAATTTGAGTGGTAAAAATTGTAACTGAAAAACTTTACTGGTAAAGAAGCAATAACTACAAAATTTTGATTGTACACATTTAAGTACAAAATTTCAACTGTGAAAATTGAAAAAAATTTTAATGGCAAAAAAAGAACCATAAAATATGAGTGTTAAGAATGTAAATAGAAAAATTTTAATGGTAAAGCGGTAACTTAGAAAATTATAATGGTAAAAATGTAACTAAATAATTTGGTTTGCCAAGATTTAGGTGAAAAATGTTAAATGTAGAAATTGGACTTGTTTTCCAACGGTTAGAAGAAAATTTGGCTATACTCTCGTCGACAAGTTATTGGAGTCATTTCTACCGCTCGTTTATCCAAATCGTAAAGCTGGAACCGAGAGAATTTTGTTGCGAGACGTCTGTAAATAAGAAAGAAACGACCATCCTAGCGATGTCCATGAAGAAGGTTCTCCGCTCGCAACCTTCGTTTTCTATAGACCACACTATGGACAACACCGGTGCAATATTTTCAGCACCTTGGTAGTCCCGCACGTACTTCGAAGCCTCCGGTAGGCTGCTAGGTAGGTCGGGTTTTTACTTCGTAATCCACAGGCAATTTATGTTTATTATTTTTACGACTTTCCAGTAGGCGTAACGACCTAGCCAAGGAAGCTATTCCGGACAAACGATTTTAATATCGGCCACTTTTCCCGAACGATCTTATTGCCGGAACGAGAGTTAAAGGCGAAGGACAGGCTCCTCTTCAAAGTTTTGACCGTTTTCTAGTCACCACTTTTTGATGTTCTCAGACTCTATAGATTTCAACGAACTGACCGAGCTTCAATAATTGAGTTGGGTCTTTGTAATGCGAACATTTTAAGCTTCAATATATAAAATATAAATTGCATTCATAAATATAGTGTAATTTCGAAAAGGAACACGAACAAACATTTTACCTGTCGATAACCTATTAACCTTTTGCACTATCGAGGCAGACTCGCGATGAGGACTTCGACCGAAATTAACGCTAAACCTAACACCACCGGGGGCAAGAACCTCTTGTTAACAAAGTTTAACAAATACGAACGTTAAGCGTTTCTTTTTAGATGAAATGAAATTTAATTCGGTTGTAATCAATATGTGAGCATTAAAATAAATGTAGCCATACAAAAAATATAAACTTCCTTTTCTCTTCGACGACACTTTTGGGTTAAAAACGTTTCGATCACTGTAACTGTGAAGAAAACGATACGGCGAGGGGTTAAAATATTCGAAATGGATCTCATTTGAAATTTGAAGAAAAAAAAACGTTTTACGTTGAGAAGAGTCGTGAAACTTCATCGTCGGACATTGCCTGGCCGAAAGTACAGTTGAACCTAGAGACCCAAAGGCCAAGTTTCCTCGGATCGGAGAAAAAACTATGGGAAACTGTCTACTCCTTCCGTGTCGTTCGGCAATAAACTCATAAAACGTTCGGCATTGTGATCGGGCTGGTCTGCGAGGACAGTTACGTCGGCTCGTGCCACGCCTGCTTCCGCTTGACCTCTAAGCCTCTTGGAAGTCAACGGTTTAAGCAACAACAGCATAAGACAAGAAGAGCTGGATGAAACAAACGAAATGGAAGAAGAAGAGAATCTGTGGCGGAAGAAAACGGGCAGACGAAAGGAGAGCGAACGGGGAGAGGAAAATGACTTCAGGATTTCCGGGGCGGCCTAGACAAATTTGATTTTGTACGACGAGCCGCGTTCATTTTCATGGAAACTTCGCTGCTAAGACAATATCCAATATTTTACAGGCAAACATCTCTTTCGACACTTCTCGCTGACGGGGAATCCCCCGACTTGTGTGAAACGGTGCCAATCCGTTCACGACACGTACCGGTTCCACCGGGATTTGCGACTGGTAAAGGCGCTCATCCGCCACTGGACCATCCAGAGATTAGGTATTGAACATAACCCTTTCCGTGTTTTTGCCAATGGTTTGGTAAATCTGAATTTTGGTTGCGAGTCCCGCTTTCATTGTTCGGAAGGAGATCTCTCTGCACTTTATAATTGTTATCTTAAGATGGTAGACTCGTTTCCAGGATTGCAAGGGTGCGGAATTCGCGTTCTCATTTCTCGATAATACAAAAAATGGAGTTTCTCAGTAGACAAAAACGCTAGATAAAAGATCGGTCTACGTAATTTGGATACAAGTTATTTTAGAATGTTTATTAAAAGCGATTTCGTACGAGAAACACAAAAAGTGTAAAGGCGTTCATCCGCCACTGGATCATCCAGAGTTTAGGTATTGAACATAACCCTTTCCGTGTTTTTGCCAATGGTTTGGTAAATCTGAATTTTGGTTGCGAGTCCCGCTTTCATTGTTCGGAAGGAGATCTCTCTGCACTTTATAATTGTTATCTCAAGATGGTAGACTCGTTTCCAGGATTGCAAGGGTGCGGAATTCGCGTTCTCATTTCTCGATAATACAAAAATGGAGTTTCTCAGTAGTCAAAAACGCTAGATAAAAGATCGATCTACGTAATTTGGATACAAGTTATTTTAGAATGTTTATTAAAAGCGATTTCGTACGAGAAACACAAAAAATGTATATGCAGATACTAAGATGAATAACAGTAATGATTATTTAACAATGTATTTGCAACAGTGATTGAGAACTTTGTTAATATTGAGGAGAACATCTGTACTATACTATACTATATTTAATTTTACTTGAGTATAAGTAAACTTTAAGTATACTTGAACGTCCGACAAACTTTTCGATGTTCTTTACAAAGTGGGGCCCACGTGTGGTCCAAATAAATTATGGGACAATCCCCTTTTAATTAGTGCGACCAGAAGAAGGATGCTTGCCGCTAGAAAGAATTCTGCAGAGAAAGAGACAGCATTCAGGACGCTGGCACACGAGACCCTTTTTTCCGAGCTTTCTACCGTAACTCGATTCCTGCGACGGGGGCATCTGCACTGGGATCTTCTGACGCAAGGAAAAAATTACTTGTTTCAAGTTCCTAGCCTTTGGCGCCACTTGAAAAATGTGCACAGACAGCGTTGTTCTACCCTATCAACCCTCGCACAGTCGAATGAGAACAACAACATAGGGAGCCAATGTTGGATCAGTTTTTATATCCACACTAACTTTTTTATTACTAAATTTATCTTTTGGATATAGATGTTATCTGACGTTGCCTACAGTAAAAAGTGGGGTTTGATTCAAAATGCGATTCGTCGAGACAAAAATTATTATTATTAGACTGCGGATTTGTATGCATTTACGAAGAAATTAACTGAGTGAAATCTGAAACAGTGAACGATATAAAATATCTAAGGATATTGTTATAGCGTTTTCAACGTAAAAAGGCTATTGAGGGATAATCGACGCAGAATATTCTTATTTTGCATAAATGATCCGCAGTCTAGTTATAATCATAACGAAATACGATGTAACAATTTGATTTTTCGCGAGCGTCTTTTGTATACAGGGTGTCTCAAAATTTCTTCAACATAAGATCATTTATTGTTCAACTAGAAATATTTTCTTTTCGAAATTGTATATCTTATTTGAAATACTATTTTCTTTGAGCAAAATAAAATCTAAAATATTCGATGGTATTTGAATCCCATTTCCGGATGTTGAAGGAATTTTTAGACACCCGGTATACGCGTACAAACGGACGCGTTAAATAATTAGAATGTAATTATTCGAGTTATTGGAGTGGTTGGGGCGGATCATAAAAAGTTATCGAAAAAAGCCGTGCCAGAATCAGCCTCGTAGTCGGCTGTCGTTCCAGCACCCGAAATCGAAGAGCGACAAGGGGCAAGCTAGCATCCCGTTTACATCGGTCGAGATAAACTTTTCAGTCTACCGCGAGAACGGTGATTAACCATGGAAGTTATATTACAAACAGCTTGTCATCCCCTGGCGCAGATATCCGAGTGTCTCGAGTGTCCCTCGGCTTCAAGAGGAGCTGTTAAGAGGAGGAGGACGAAGAGGACGAAGAGGACGTGGGACGTACGTCTGCGGAGTCACGCTGTCTACGAATTTTCGTGCTTCTAAACCGTCTCTCGACGATCCCCAAAAATTCTCTACCCTTTGTACTCGTAGCTAATTTTCAGTGTAGTTTTTCTCTTCCGTACAATTTTTTTGGATTAATCATTCCGTGCTTCTGACTATCGCGTTACCTGTCGGAATTTGCAGTATCGGAAGTTCAACCGTACGTATGAGTAAATTTTGCGATTACCGCGAACAGCTTATCGTTATTAAAACATTGCTCAATGGTGCCTTTCCACCGAAGACGAGAAAGAAGCAGGAACAGATATGAAAAGTACATATATTTCGTTGTGAAACAAAGAAATCGAGTCTAGAGAAAGCGCGTAAAATAATCATGGGTGAAAGCTCAACCGTTCTCTTACGAAAATTACAATAAAGTTTTGTCGCTATAAAACTGATTTTATATTTCATATTTCAAAGAAATAATTTCCAACTACTTCATCGATACATATATAGCAGGTATAGCACGATATATAAACTCAGTTAAATAGATAAAATCAGTTTGATAATAAACAAAACTTCACCGTAATTTTTTAAGAGAACGTTCGAATTTTGACCGATGATTCCTTTTTCACTATTGACCTTTGTGGTGAATAAAATACGATGCGGTAAAAAAAACTTGTTGACCTTTCGACCTTGAAATTCGAGATCAAAGTTAAAAGAGCGATATAAAAATTTCTTTTATCTTTCAAGTATTTTAATAGGTTGAAGCTGGCGTATCAATAATTTGTTTTATATTTCACCAGCTGATTTTTACTAGTACAAAATCCTGACCATTTGCTATTTCTACGCTTGTTAGGCTAACGTAAAGACAACTGATTACACTTGTTATTATCGATTCGGCATATAAAAGAATATGCAACAATTCCCGAAACGAACACGCAATTAAACATTAATTTAGACCGTTTAATGTTTGTTAGACTTAACGGGACGTTGGTGGGGCGAGGATACGAGTTTGATTAAGAAAGAGAGAGAAGGAGAGAGAGAGAGACAGAGGAGGGAGTGGGAGAGAGAAAGAGTAATGACGAGGGCGTACAAAGACGTTCAGGGATGACGAGGCTCAGGAAGGGGGTGCAGAGGCAAGCAAGGGGATGTGTCTGGCTGATGGAGCCTGAAACTGAATTAACCATCCCCGCCCGAGGCTCGTGATCTCGTCGCAACCTCATCTCGGCGACCATTATATTTGTCTTTGTATGCTAAACATTTTGCGGAATTATACAAGGCAAGTTCCGAAGTATTCTTTGTCCATCTTTTCTCCCTCCTTCTCACCCCCCGTTCTCTTCGGATAATGCACAGTGATTGTGTGCGGAAAATCGTTCCCAACTGCGGAAGAACAGTTTACCCGTAATCGCGATGAAAATAATCGCTTTATTGCAACGTGCATGGGATTATAATTAACGGCGTTATTGGCTGAATTGTTTGGCTTAGTAGTTGTAGTAGAAGGCGGTACGTCATTGGATATTTATTGTTTGGGAAACGAAGAGGTAATGCTGTAGCCACGGTGTCTCTTTTCACAAACTAATTAACGGCGGATAAATCGACAATTTTATTTGCAACTATTTTTATAAGAAAGTCTAGCTACACTTCTCGCCATTTTTATACGCTGTATTGAGGGAATTCGTTTTTCACGTTGAGGCTCTAATAATTTCGTCAATCTAACATTGTGAATTGTGAAATAATTTAATATTCATAGGAAGTCCTGAACAGAGGTGGTCATTATTTATAAATTATCTTATTTTCAAAAATTACTGCATCAAACAAAATATTTTATATTCAAAGTTGTACACATACTTTAAAATAAATAGGATTGTTTACTATTTACTATTTAAAATACTATATTCCCCAGCACTGGTCCTGAACTATTTTCAATATCGAATATTTTAGAAGCTATTCTCATTGTCGAAGTTGAATATTGAAGATTTTGTTCTTCATTGGAAGTAACTTTTATATCTATCAGACAAGTTTCTGTGCAATGCAGGTACTAATTTTGATAGAAAATAAAATATACGTTTGTACGAGAGACAATGTTGCTTATTACATTAATAATAGGTATTAATAATATAAGGGACCAATCATTTTCATTAAACTGTAAAGCAACATCACAGTACTACAACAAAACAATATTTTATATAACAGCTAATATAAAATAATATTTTAGTAAATGAATAAATATACCGATTCTCAGGCTTGTGTGTGTACATTTCGAAGATAACGAAGGAAGGTTTAATCAGCAAAAGGACAAGGCGATTCACAAAATTTCGCGATATTGACAGTCCCGTTCCTTATACGATGGCGGCGGCCGACACAAAGGGAAGCGACTCAAAGAATTGTTAGATGCGCGGGCGTCGCTGTGTACGTATCAAAAGATTCGTTCTAATCTCGCGAATATGTCGACGAGTTCGTGTGACGGTGTCATGCTGTCTGCACCGTCATAAATCGATAAGCACGTTACCACGTATTCTTATCGATAACGGCGTATTTACCGCGTACTTACAAGCTATTGGGTTGGCAACTAAGTGATTGCGTATTTTAAGTAAGAAGGAAAATTCAAAGTTTTTGCTTAAAAATATAACTTTATTCAATTGGGTATTGTCCGTTTCTGGTCGATGACCTTTTGCCATCTTTCAGGCAGTGTCGTAATTCCATGTTCACAAAACTTCTGATTTTTCCCAGCAAAAAACTGAATTAAATGCGATTTTACATCGTCAGCGTCATTAAAAATTTTACCATTTAAGGAGTTCTGCATGAAACGAAATAAATGGTAATCTGAACACATCCCAACCTACTTCCAATAATTTTTAGCGAGTGACCAAAGATGTTTGGAGCTTTGCATTATCGTGCTGGAAAACGACACCCTTACGATTTGCCAATTCTGGCCGATTCTTGAACCGCATCGCTCATCTTTGACGAGTCGTTGAACGTACACGTTTTAATTAATCGTTTGGTTTTTTTTTTGGAAAATCAATTTTGAAACTGCCTTTCTTTCAAGGCTTTGTTCCCATATACGGCACATAACTTTTTGTGTGCTTGCGACGCGTTTTTGCCTTTTCGGAAACAATACAATAAAATATGTTTGAAACGCACGTCTTGTTCTTCCATTTTTAAATTCGGATACAAACGAAAATAAATAACTAATCGATACAATTTTTTTACTATATTAAAGGTGGAAGTCCAAACGACAAGAAAACAATATAGGTTGGGTGCTTTGAACACGTTGACAAAACAAAAGAATGTGCAAAGACCACCTATTGACAAAATACGCGATGACTTAGTTGCCAACCCCAATAGTTGTCCGTTCTCGTTTCTTATTCGGACAGTGCTATAAAATTCTGTAAAATTTCAATTTTATACGTGCGACGTCGCTTCAAGGCGATGCCGAATCGGTAGCGGCTGGCACGAAAATATCACGCTGAGCTACATCGTTAGCGTATAATGAGATTACGGAGGCCAATCTCGACTGGAAGGTCAGCATTATGAAGGGCCGCGAAAAAAAGAAGGTGGCTCGTGCTGTCGAACAAACGAGAAAAAGCTGCGGCACATTCCAATTAATACTGTTGGTAACGAAACGTGTTTGCTGCCGCAGTTCAGGTACCTTGAAACCTGTCGATTAATCGATCCTCTTTATGCGCTCTGTCCTTATTGATTTATGACTGGTTTCCTTAAGGTCTGTCGGACATAAATTATGTCTACCTTTCGCGCTTTGTTTTAATCGAGGTATCAGGATTTGACAGCGCGGGATAAATTTAGTTTGCTCCAACCAAATTTAATAATCGGACAACAATATATGTTTGACAATTTTATCTCTTATTAGAACAATCACATTTCCAAGTATGTAGCGATTTAAATGATTCCATTCTATTATTTAATTTCATTGGTTTCTGTTGGTACGACAAATAAATGATTATGTAAAATCAGAAGAACGCATTTATTATTGGCATAAATTTATCAGAAATATAATCTATATTTAGTTTAGCTGATTCATAAAGCACGGAAACTCACAGAAATGGAAGTGTAAACATTTTATTAGTGATATAACTGGAGATTGTTATCTTAGAAATGTAAAGGTAAATAGCAAAGTTTTAAAATGATTAGCTGACACTTGAATCACCGAAAAAATTGACTAACTATCCCTCCTTATACGGTCATGGACTACTGGAAGGTAGTGAATCATGTTTTCAGAATTGATAATTAATATCTTCGGTTCTGGATCGATTTAATAATGAGCACTGTGTTGCAAGGAAACAGTATCCGTTACTGGTAAAACTGTGATTGTCCAAATTCAATATTTCTATGAAAATGGGCTAAAATATAAGGGCTTTAAACAATTATTACTTTCACGTGTGTTTAAAAGATTGAATCATAAATTTTAACTACATGTAACGTTATGAACAGAAGTTATTGCACTATGTATATGCGATGCTCGTCGATGGATTTTCCATTTTCAGCTTACATTTAATATTGTCCAACGCGTATCAACGCGGGATTTCAATCTAAAATATTATTTCCTGCGCGGCGAATTTTAAGTGTTTTTCAATGAAATGCTTTATTGTTATTTTAACGAGAGCTTTAGCAGACATGAAAATACAGTGGAACATTATTCTATATTTGTCGCGTTCCCTGAAATAATTCTTCGTTGATAATTATGCATGTATGACAACAATGAGAAGATGTAATTTAAAACAGTAAAAACATTAAGAGACAATTTAACAACGCCCATATGGTATTCCCGATTTATTAAAATTGTTGAAAATAGAAAGAAAGTTTTACATGGCTTCTGCGTCTCGCAATTGACGAAGACAATTTTTATTTTGCATAAAGATCCGCAGTCTGGTTATACAAAAGAGAATGGATTCCATATAACATTCACTCGACAAGAAATTGCTCATCTTTTTGCAGAACGAACGATGCTCGAACCAGAGGTGGGCATTATTTGGCGAAACAAATATTTCAAATACTATTGAATATTTTAGATTTTATTTTGCATAAAGAAAATAGTATTTTAAATAAGATATACAATTCCGTAAATAAAATATTCATATTTGAACAATCGGAACCTCAAAATTAATATACTTCGACTTCAAACTTCAAATAAAATGCTGTTTTCAAAAATTACAGCCTCAAATAAATGATCTCATTTTCAAAAATTACTGCGTCAAATAAAATATTTTATTTTCAAACTTGTACACGTATTTTAAAATAAATAGGATTATTTACTATTTAAACTACTATTTTCCCCAGCACTGGCTCGGACCAAGTCGTCCGATGCGAAGCAACAAACAGACAGACACTTCAGCGTCCGGCTATTAACCTCTTAACTGTGGAAGTTAGTTTTAAAAATCCCCGACCGAGTGCGGAATTAAAATCAAGCAACGACGAGTATACACGTCGAACGCAGAGCAAACGGTCCTATTATAAATTTTACGAAAAACGAGGAAGGATTACATTTTTATTTGATAAATAATTAACAATTCATTCTCGAGAAGGTTATTGTTATTGCACCGCAATAGAGTTCCGGATTGACGCGTATACACGTCGAACGCAGTTAACTGGTTAACGCGTGAAGAACTGCAGGCGATAAATTGAATTTTTTCGGCTTCCCGATTTAGCCGACTTGCATAATTGCCATGGCGACGGTACGGCACGGTCAAACCAGGCCAGGCCAGGCCAGGAACAGCCCGAGAGCGTAGTTACCAGGTAATATCGCAGAATTTCTTTCCGTGCAACCCTTCCCGGAGCGTTTGTCCCCGTCTAGGATCTCTACGGGCCTCGTTAGCCGGGAAATGGCATTTCAGACATCCCCGGCAGCGCAAAACCGGTAAGCGGAATACTCTCCGTGGCGGTGCGGTGGAAGCTTAGAAGCGCCAGGCGAGGCGGTTGGGTGTGCAGGGGACGTTCGCTTGGCTCGGTGGATGAGCGTCGCGACGCCCGGAGGGGTAACCCTGACCCGGAAGCTCCGCCCCTGTAGAAGTCGAGCCACCAACCGGCGTATCCAGCGTTCAGGACACGGTAGGAGGAGCCACCGTGTCCCCTTGGCGCTAGGTAAGCGGCGACCCTGGAACCTCGACGACGGCCTGTTGGCATTTAGTACTGCGCCGACTCTCGACTCGACGTCGTCTTCTTTTTTTCCTCGTTTCTGCGTTGCTCTGGCTTCGCGAGAAACCCCGGTGCCTTCGCGTCATCCTTCGCCGCTCGACCTACACGAACGTAAACGGCAAACGTGTACGGCGTCAGACCGATTCTCGTGATCGATACAGCATTTCGTCTCGGTGTGCATCTAATTCTCGTTCACCGAAACGTGTCCTTGGATCCCTCGACAGTCTCCGAGCATGGATACGAAGATGGAGCCGTTGACACCGCCGCACACACCGCCCACGCTCGACAGATCGATGCAACAGCATCAGATACCGATCACGTCGCCCAGATGGATCAGATCTTCTCATCAGCAGTTGACGGGGAGGTTCGTGCAACAACCTCCCAGCACCGGGCAGAACGTTGGATATCAAGCAGCGTTCATCGACAATTGGTTGCGTGGCGCAGCTTTGCTAGCCGTCAGGGGTTGTTGCCCTCAAACCGCAGGATCGCACCCTTACCACCATCAGAGCCATCAGGGTCTTCACCCAGCGATCCCGGTGCCGCCACCCGCTTCCTACCTCGCCAGGAGGATGCCCGGACAGAGGCCCAAGAAACAGTTCATCTGCAAGTTCTGCAACCGGCAGTTCACCAAAAGCTACAATCTCCTGATACACGAGAGAACGCACACCGACGAGAGACCGTACTCCTGCGACATCTGCGGAAAGGCGTTCCGGAGGCAGGACCATCTGCGGGATCATCGGTGAGTTCGGATCAGGTAAAACATATTTCTGCTCCCTGTTCGCAGATCGGACACTTCGACCACGCAGTGTTTCGCACGTTCCTCGCGGACGCTCGTTTTCGAATTATAGATTCCGTAATCTGACATATACTTCTTGAAACTGTGAAACGAATAGTGTCCAGCATAGCGAAGTATCGCCCACGGTAGCCTTCGTAGAACTATCCCCTAAGAGAGGTGATCCGACTCCGCGATGTTGCGTGGTTCCGTTATCGCATATTCGTCGGTCGTACTCCCGAGATTGCTGCTTCACGATCATTCCAAATGTTCAACAATTCGAGTAATTGTCGCACACAATTGTCAAGCGAGTCTTTAATTTCTGAAGACGGTAGTTTGTCCCGAAACTAGCTTGCATAGCTTTTCCGTCTACTCGTTCGTAGTTCTCGCAAATCCGATAGTTCGTAGTCGATTCGAATCACCCGTTGACCGTTGGAAATCGAACAATTGAAAGGCGATCGCTGATCTTTCGTTTAAAGCAACGCGTTAACGAGAACTTTGTCGTTTCCAGATACATCCATAGTAAAGAGAAGCCGTTCAAATGCAACGAGTGTGGCAAAGGATTCTGTCAGAGCAGAACTTTGGCGGTGCACAAGATCCTGCATATGGAGGAGTCTCCGCACAAATGTCCGGTCTGCGCCAGGAGCTTCAACCAGAGGAGCAACCTGAAGACGCATCTGCTCACGCACACGGACGTGCCGCAGGATCTAAGGATCGAGCCACCGGTGACAACCGGACCGAGGATCGACGTCTCCACCACCGTCAAACATTTGGCGGAGAGGGTGAGCGAGATGATGCCGATTCAGAGGAAAACCACCACCGCCCCTAAACTTGGCTTCAGTATAGAAGACATCATGAGACGTTAAGGAAACATAGTCTTGATCGATGGATCGCAACTCTGTCGAGCTATGTAGCTGTTCGATCTCGCGCGATAGACTCGCATTTGGACTTGTACTCGACAAATCGTTCGGGGACAAATGCTTTTCTTCTTGGGCGAAAGGTATCGATTTTTATCGAAGAAGAATGGAGTTAGTCTGAAACTTCGCACATGTTGTCGTCGTCATTCCTTCGTTAAGTTGAACACATTTTTATATTTGGTCTTGCATGAAAAATACGAACGCCTCGTTTTTTTCGAATATCTGAGAGCAGATATCTGCAGCCATTGAAAACGATTTTTGTTTAGGGAAATGGCGGTTGTTCAAACCTGAAAGTTCGCGTTTACTCGAAAAACTGCTCGCACTTTTGGTAATCGAATCCATCGTCTTTCCTCGAGGTCAAACGATAAAGTAACTCTTTACGAACGTACTGCTAAAATTTCAAGTTGATCGCAATGTACAATATATTGTAGGGGCAACCACAAAGTTCTATTAGTGTTTTAATCTGAAATTGTAGAGAAAGTATACAACAAACGATGTCCCGGTGTAGTGGCAACGTACTAGAATTCCACCCGGTGTGCTTTTTTCAGGGTTTGATTCTCGTCTGGTGAAAAATATTTTATTTATTTATATTATTTATTCGCTGTGTAACATTGACTTGTTTGTAACAGATTACGTATTTGTTACAAATTAAAGAACAGAAGTTTTAATAAATTATAAATAAATCAATCCCCTCTCGTGTTTGGAAACAGAAAAAATAAAGTAAATATAAGAAGAGAAAATTGGTATACTATATATTTAATAATATCGGTATGCAATAATAATTTCTGCGTATTATGTTTCGTATGCTTTTACAACATCTGCCACTGTTGTAATTAAAAATATGTAAGTACAGTATTATTAAATTTATCGTATACCATATTTTCTCGTTCTACATTTACTTCATTTATTCTGTTTCCAGACAGGAGAGGATAATTTATTATTTAATTAATTTCGGTTAATTTATTTATAATTTATATTATATTTGTAATTTTTTAATATTATTCACCAGACGAGAATCGAACCCTAAAGCTCATCGGATGGAAGTCTCGTACGTTGCCACTACAACAGGACATTATTTGTTGTATACTTTCTCTACAATTGCAGATTTAAACGCTAATAGAACTTTGTTTACGAATATCTTAATTATTGAGTAAAATCTTAACTAAATCCGAAGGCCTTGCACTCTCATCGTAAGCAAATTGAACGATTTACTCTAATTCATTCTAATTCATCTGTCGATAGTTTGTGTTAATAAGTTGTCCATGGAAATATATGTATATGTAGAGCTTGGTATATGTCATCAACATAGTCTGAATATCTTCTAGTAGCTGAACTACGGTATACTGTCAATTGTTTAATCAATTGTTGTGTAACAATGTTATAAATAAAAATCGAGCTAAGTTGACAAATCGAACAGTTAAAATATTCTATGGATTTTTACTTAAAATTTTGCAGATATGTTCTCAGAGTTACAGGATTCAGTAAAAAATCGATTTTTTTTAAATCAAGAAAAGCAAACCCTCCCTCGAGCTTCGAAGATTTCTCGCATTTCAGAACATTTTCAATTATGTTCCCAACAGATTCATGCTAATTTCAAACAATTTTTGTTAGGAATCATATTGTAAATTGCTGAATCTGAAAATGTTCTGTAAAGTCACGTAGAAGTATCATTAAAAAATGATAACAAAAATATGGAATATAAGTAATAAATAACGACTAAAAATTAAATTCGATCTTTGATCGCTGTCAATCGCGTGTTGTCAAGAACGGCAGACATTTTGAAATGGAGTATAAATTATTCCGTATTTTTGTTATAATTGTTTAATACAGTTCTATGCGATCTATATTTACAGAGCCTTTTTAAAACCTGGGACACCCTCTACATTTAAATGGTGCACTTTGGAAATGTCGAACTATACACAAGGATACACATGAAAGGGTTAACATTTCATTCGGTTATGCGACCTTGATGTGATGTCTCTAGCCTCTGAAGTTGCAAACATGTAATCCATCCATTTAAATAACGAAAAATCAGTGCGTCATACGATTCGCTATAATTTAATCCTCAGAGGAAAATATTTTCAGAATAGTTCCGTTAATTTCGTAAATTTTCGGCGGTGTATCCCGTAAGCGACTCCTCCAAATGCGAGTGAAACGAACAGATTCGCCGTGTACCATAGTCCACACTGTAAATATCGTTTCGCCTAAGTTAGTTCTTCTCGATTACAATGGAAAGACGCTCGCGATGTCCCTCCGCGCAGTGTCGCCAGATTAGGGGAATGCAGTTAACCCCTCTCTGGCATTGCCGGGTTAGCCCGACGTTGTGTCTCTTTCTCGCACGCTTAAAAAAAGAGAAACAACGTCGAACGGCGGATGCTCTCCGCCAGAAAAGGGGTCAAGGGGGAACGCTACCCTTGCTTTTTAGAGTATTTATCAGTGTCACCAACCTCTGTGCAGAAAAAGTTTTTTTCTGTGGTAACACTGATAAACATACATACGTGTCAGCCTAACGCTTCAATTTTGCTATGATTCCACGGTTTTTTCTTTTGTTTATTAATATGTGGATTCAAGCCTTTCATATGTTCGTTGCTATGATTCCACGTTGACAGTCCTGACTAGGCGCCATCTCGTCTAACCAGCTGAACTATAATTGGATCTAGATTTGCTCTGCTTCAGAGAGGACCTCTGTCTTCGTAAACGTGATACGGGGAAATCTCTGTTCTGCGAATGCAATCACGGTCTTAAATTGTTCTTATTCGAGCGAATTTTCGGCTGGACGAGGGCTCGTTCTAAAGGGGAAGGTTTATACGTACAGCGCTGGACCGCGTTATGGCGGTGAAAATATCTTTTAGAGTCAGAAAAATACATTGGAATCTGCGAATATTTTTCTCGAGTTTTTGCTCTACTTCGGACACTTATATTATTAGATATAAACGTAATCTCGTTAAATAATGCGGTACAGCGCTGTTTCTATAACATTTCCCTTTAAAATGAGCCCTCACCCAGCCGAAAATTCGCTCGAACAAGGACAAACAATCTAAGACCGCTAACCCATGTTTCGACGCAAAATCTAGTTAGATTCTAGTTCCTTTCTAGTTTACGAGGGTAGCGTTCCCCCTTAAAAAAAGAGACAGATGCATCGGACGTCGACCGATTCGGCCGATATCGGATCCACTGTGAGCGTACCCTTAGGTGGCGGAAGAAAAGGGGTTAAATAGCGTCGTAGAGAGGGAGGGTGGAGTGGGAGACAAGTCTGAATCTGGCCACACTGCTTCCGCGTCTCTAACCTGTAAATAGCCGTGTACTTGTATTTAACTGCAAAATTCTATCGTAATCGCTGGCGAGTTGCTCCCGGAAGAGCAGATCGTCGACCTCGAAGGGTTCGCTTTGAACGACGTTTGCAAGCTCCAATCGATCCGCGGTCCGTTGGAGGACTGTGCAAATTAGTAGAATGTCCGATGTCAAATAAGATCGAGCATTACGGTCGATTGTATTCAAATAGCAGTTGTGCAGCGTTCCCGAGCGCTCGGGGACCGTTCGGGGGTTGAAGAGGGTTAAGAAGAATCTCCTCGGAAGACTCGAGGGCTCGACCACTTTTACTTAACTGAAAAATTCTATCGTAATCGCTGGCGAGTTGCTCCCGCAAGAGCAGATCGCCGACCTCGAAGAGTTCGCTTTGAACGACGTTTGCAAGCTCCAATCGATCCGCGGTCCGTTGGAGGACTGTATAAATTAGTAGAACGCCCGATGCCAGATAAGAACGAGCATTACGGTCGATTGTATTCAATTAGCAGTTGTGCAGCGTTCCCGAGCGCTCGGGGACCGTTCGGGGGTTGAAGAGGGTTGAGAAGAAGAATCTCGAGCGATAAGCCGAGAGGACATAGAAACCGAGCTCCTCGGGAAGACTCGAGACATCCGTGCGTTCCGTATGGTGAAAAACGAGGCGTCGCTCTATCTACAGAGGCGTCAAAATAATTGGTCACTCTGGGCCCCAGACAAGGATCTGTGCCCAGGAAGCCGCAAGGTGTTTTCGTTTATCGAGACGTAAATCGAGTTTCCTTCGTATTTTCTCCCAAAAATTCGAAATTCCTGATCAGATAAGCGGGGTTAGGACACCTTCTGGTAGTTACCCACACTTCGAAGCTCTCACGAGCCCGCACCAGTGACCTGTAAATAGTCCCAAAGATCTTTCTCTATTTCGCCTCTGCTCGCCTCAAATCGAGAAAAGGTCCTGCGTCCCCGTGGACCACCCACATTCCCAGTACATACGCATAGCTTATATACCTGATACTCGTGGAAGCTGCCGCGTTCCCCTTGTTGCACGAGACACGAACTTTGTTGTGGTTCTTCATTTAACCCTTAGCACTCGAACGGTGGCTCACACTCGCCACTAAAAATATTCCTGTTCATTTACTTTATTAAATATGTTCGTATCTAATCAATTACCAAACATTCAAGTATAGTACAGATTTTGCACTACAGATTCGCCCTTTTTGCAAATCTATTTCACCCTCTCAAATACGCCACGGGTGTATTTGACTTGCTGAAGGGCGAATTTGGAGTGCAAAACCTGTACGAGATATTATATCAATTTTATTCATACAAAAAAAAACAAATTAACCTCGGAATTTAGTTTTAAAAATCTCCGACCGGGTGCGGAATTAAAATCGAGCAACGACAAGTATACGCGTCGAACGCAGAGCAAACGGTCCTATTATTAATTTTACGAAAAACGAGAAAGGATTACCTTTTCATTTGATAAAAAATTAACAATTCGTTCTTGAAACGGTTATTGTTATTGCACCGCAATAGAGTTCTGGATTGACGTGTATACACGCCGAACGCAATTAACTGGTTAATATAGAATAGAAATGTTTCATTTTCGAGTCAACGCTGAACCTACCACCGATCAAACGACCGGTTTCGTATTTTTCGTTTTATAATTATTGAAATTACGAAGTTGCATACATGGAAATTGATTCGATGAGTCTTTTCGTCCAAGCACATATTGTATTAAAAATTACGCGAGATCTAAGTGAATGGAGCCTCGTCATTTTTATCAGCTGAAATATTTGAATCGCTTTTAGAGATCGGTAGGTTTAGCGTTAAATTAACTCAGAGTGCAAAGGGTTAATGGCTAGAGCAGGCCCTCCGGTTTTCGGTAATTTCGCGCGTTACCATTATGTAGTTCGAGGCTGTTGTACATAGCGATGCGCGCCAGACGGGTTCCCTTTTCGGAAACTATTGTACGCAAAGGTTCCTCATCCCTGTTTCGTAGCTCTCGAATTTCAAAGCGTTTAACATTCAGCGGAGCTTTGTTTTCTTTCGTTCGGGAAATTAATTTATTGTATTCTTTGTTTAATCCTCGCACCGATCTTCAGAATACTTGCACTTGGATTCTCGGTTAATGTTCGTCCGCCATTTTATGATCTTTCTACGTTCATCAAGAGCAGTCGCATAAATAGTGTAATATATTCATCCATTTTTGCTCTTGAATTTTCACCCCGAGGAACATGTACGAGGGTGAAACTCGAATTCAACCACAACCACCTTTTATTTATTCCGTCATATATTCGTTAATAAATTATGCCTGATCACTAGACAGATCCTTGTGCAAAATAAACATTTTCTAACCCAATTGCAACAAATTGGAGTGTTTATTTTCTTTCTTATTATGACCTACAGGTTGAAATTAGTACATTTTTGAAATTTTTTTTAATAGTTTTACTGCTTCACAAATAAAATTCAATTTAATTTTTGTTACAAATAAAATTCACTGTCTACCGATCAAATTTTACAATGTCTAGAAAAATTTGATTTCCTTTTGTTCATTTATACGAACTTAATGCTACTCAGTTTTGGAAAAGAATGCTGCGTCCGATGGTTTTCGAAGGAACCCCAGAAGCTGTAGAGTGAGAAAAATTAACATGATTCCACATAACTGCGATGTGTCTCCTTTTGCGTTCTTGTTCGGTGTTTTCGCTCTGAATGTGTAGGACCACGAGAGTCTCTGTTTCGATTAAGTAATCGTCGCGTTGCGCAAGCACAAGCTCGAGCGTTGGGAAGGTGATAAATGAGTGTATTAGCGCGTAGACATACCAAAAAAAAATGTGAAATAGGAGGTTGACGACATCCTAGTCTATTATAATATATATTTGAATATTGTTGTTATTGATTGGAAATAGAAACTAATTCAAACGTACTGGTGCACTATGTCCTTTCCTGTGATCTCCCATTAATTTATAACACTTTTCTCCGACTTAAATTTAGTCTTCCAATTTACGTAAATATGTTTCTCCAGGTAATTTTCATTCTTGCATTTTATTAATAGGAACAGTTTAAACAAGTAGATGCATTCAGACCATTGAAGAGAAAATGAAAATTTGATGCGTCTTCTGTGTTTCGCTATTGGTCCCAACCATTTTTATTTTGCATACATATCTAACTCGTAATAATCTAATAATAATCAGGACTAATCCGGTACTGGCAGAGAGATGGTAACCTTTTCCCCTGATTTGGCGAATCTGTTTGACGCCAAGCTGAATCGGCGGTACGAAACTGGAGCTGGTAGGGTCAAGAAACTTTTTTTTAATGAACCGTGCCGTAAATGCTACGGTAGGTCTAAATGGGTTAAGACGATGGTATTTTGTACACTGAACAGTAAACCGTCGATACTCTGTTATTGTGGGAGCGCAGTAAAAAATCACTGGTTCTTCAAAGTGACCCAGCATTTCGATTCCTTTTTCTCACGTGGTATGGCTCCGCTCCAGTTTCGCTTTCATTAACGGCACCCGCCATTAGCCGCATCATCACGGTTGTCTCGACGCGCTTCGACTAGGAATTTCTTGCTGCCGAAGAAACTGCCGCGATCGCAAACGCCTCGGAAGATCAGTTTCCAGTAACTTACTAACCACAAAACTGCAATCTACCAAAAATGGGGAATCCTTTCTCGTTTTTATACTCTGGAGAACGAAATTAGGGGAGGCTACTGACCTCCTAGTATCTAGTTCAACTTAATTTCCTCCAAAATTGTATTTATAATTTGTAAACCATTTTCGAACCTCCAGTACAACTAACATTAAATTACAAATACTTCTCGATCAAAATTTTCCGTTTCAAAGTGTTTATTTTGGAATATCTGATCGAATTAAAAATTAGATGCCACATACTCTTTAATTATATTAAATAATGTAGACTGTAGAAATTATATGCCGCACAGTCTTTAATTAAATAAAATAATGTAGACTATAAAAATTACATGCCACTTTAATTAACGGTATCGATTTCTGGTAAACGAAACACATTTTCAGATAAACTATCGTAAAGAAATTAGTCAGGAACATTTAAAAGCTTTTACACTTACGTTTCTATCTTCGTCTATAAACGAGAAAGAAGACGATCGTTAAAAAATGCTTTGAACACGCGCGATCTTCACAGCGGATCTCGAAAAAGTAACTTCCAAAATCGTTTTAAAGATAATACAAACGATACTAAGTTTATCAGATATTACAGAATGAGCTGTCGCAGCAGTGTGCCATTAATATCGTTATTCATACAGACCCGTGTTTAGATCAATCGATCGCAGGAAGTGATAAACACTGTCGCGCATCGGTGGGCGTGTCCGAAATAAAATTGCAATCTGTCGTGTAATGATCCGAGCATGATAAAATTGTATTTTCTTTTTACCGTTCGACTGGTTCGTTATAAATGATTAACGCCGCTACCATGTACAAAATCCTTAAATAAAACTTCAACAAAATTACACATTAAATCTTCGAAATCAATCTTTATGTTAAAATCAATCGAATTCTTCCAACGTAAGATTCTTATAATTTATCAATGACAAAGATAAAAATGTACCTATGTCTGCAAAAGCAGATCTCGCATTGAAATGAAGATGAAGATATTTATTGTGTGCATCTAATTGAAAACTTGTCATCAATTTCAAACAATTCATTACACAAAATTCTGATTTCTACTTACGATCCTACGTTCTGCAATAAACCAAATATTGTGAGTATTTCATTTTTAAAAAATCATTTGATCCATTCAGAAAAATAGTTCAAAGGTGCCACGTTATTTTTCTGTATAAAATACAAAACAATCTTTATGGATTTATAGGAAATTGGTAGATGTAATTCAAGATTGTTGGAAAAAATTTAAAAAATTGGAGATGTCGATGCTACATGATTTCTCGTATATTAAAATCATGAAGGGAGGAAATAACATTGAATTTAGTTTATATTCCTTGCAATCGATGCAGACAAGTTTTATTCTGCACAAAGATCCGCAGTCTATTGGGTTGGCAACTAAGCGATTGCGTATTTTAAGTAAGAAGGAAAATTCAAAATTTTTGCTTAAAAATATAACTTTATTCAATTGGTTATTGTCCGTTTTTGTCGACGACCTTTTGCCATCTTTCAGGCAGTGTCATAATTCCATGTTCATAAAACTGCATCGCTCAGTTTGGCGAGTTGTTGAACGTACACGTTTTAATTAATCGTTTGGTTTTCTTTTTTTTGGGAAATCAATTTTGAAACTGCCTTTCTTTCAAGGCTTCGTTCCCATATACGGCACATAACTTTTTGTGTGTTTGCGACGCGTTCTTGCCTTTTCGGAAATAATACAATAAAATATGTCTGAAACGCACGTCTTGTTCTTCTATTTTTAAATTGGGATAAAAACGAAACTAAATAATTAATCGATACAATTTTTTTTACTGAATTAAAGGTGGAAGTCCAAACAACAAGAAAACAATATAGGTTGGGTGCTTTGAACACGTTGACGAAACAAAAGAATGTGCAAAGACCACCTATTGACAAAATACGCGATGACTTAGTTGCCAACCCAATAGTATTCGGAGTCAAGTTCAATCCGAATTACAAATTAGACGATTCTGAATTTTTCATTAAGAAATAAACACCAGGTGACGAAGATGTAGGCGGTCCTGGACCGAGAGACTGTCCTCGATTTAGGAAAACGATTAGCGCTCTCCGTGGGACAAGTCATAGGGGACTTGCCACGATACCAGGAACCGTAACGTTATGATTATTGTAATTAAATCGTCCCTGCGGGCATCAGTAAAGGGTACAGAAGAGCTCTTCCACCCGCTTCGTATTCTCTCCGTTCGCCTAAATGTGTCTCGTTTCCTCTTACTCCTCCACCTCCACGCTTTGGCTACCTGCATCACCGATGTATCTCTTTGTATCCTTTCTCCTGCTGGAACCTTATCGAGGATTTCGAGAAGGCGGCAATTATTCTTCGCACCCCCTCGATGATTGCGGCCCGATAAATCGTCGCGATTGTGAAATTGCGGAAAAGGAACAATCGGCGAACCGATCGCTCCGAAATCACTACTTCTAAACAGAGATATAGCAATCTGGTCTTGATTTCCTTTAGAAATCGATGTCATAACTCAGCGACTCAACTTGTAATTATTTTATTCATTTTTCTTTCCGTGCAGTTTTTGTTTTATTTTGACCCAACCTTAAAGGTTCTTAGTCATTCATTCAATCAATCGTTTATCAGTGTGATTTATATGAAATATCATTACAATTACGTCACACAGGTTACAGCATAGATTCTAGGATTTTAAAATAGTAACTTATCAGACCGCGGTTTTTCATGCAAAATAAAAATTATCTGCATTAATTGCAAGCATAGAAGATACGTGGATATTTATTTCTTTTTTAATCGTTTCAATCGGTTGTAAATAATAGAACAAGATCATTAAATTTTTCTTGAATATTTTTTCACATAAAATCCACAATCCAGTCATTCATTTAAATCGAAAACAGTTTAATTTTAAAAAGATTACAATTTCAACAAATTTCCAATGTTTCCTCCATTTTCCATGTGACGTACTCATGCTTGTCACGAATGCACACTATCCACAGTCTAGTTGTCATACAAGTTTTGATCAATAACTTAGATTGTGTAGATTCATACAAAATCTTGATAAATTAATAAAATAATTTAATATATTGAGTTATAATATACAATATATTAAGTTATAATTTATAATATATTAGGTCATAATATATGTATATAAGTTTATCAAATATAAAACGAGCTTGCAAGTTCTTTTTCATTGCAGAGTTCACAACTTTTTAGAATATGAAACATCAAAAGTTTGTACAATTATGAAACCTTTATTTTATTGATCTAATCCGAGCCGAAATAAATCCGAGCGACAAACTATGATCCCGAGAGATGACGAAAACGAATATGGGTTAGTTCGGGTTGTTTGCTCGGTTTTTCATCACGCTTTATTGTCGTACGAGGGGTGCAGGTATTAATTAAAGTTAAACAGGGGTAACTGCACGGCAATCAGGTTAACTGCTGGCCATTGTTGGGAAAATGTGATAGTTCAGCACGTAGAACGGTGAAATAGGTAAAGGTATACGCAGTAAAGGGCCGTCGAAAAAAGATCGCGAAGGGGCGGTGCTGAATGTGCTGAGGGTCGTATACCCTCGCTAAATGAATTCTTCGAGGGAAAAAACAGCCCATCGCACAATTACTATTGAGGTACTAGTTTTCCATCATTTCGGAGGACTTTCCGCTTTGATATTGCATTTTGACGTAGTAAAACCCACCTTTTGCTACTAATAGATAAATTTAAGTTTAAACATTAAGAAAAAATGATTAAAAAGTTGAAAATAAGAGTAACTTAATTATCTGTTTATTAACTAGGAATGATTGAACTAGTTTCGGGTCTAAATTCTTTGACATATAAATTAAATGAAATTGAAAAATTGAAAAAACAATTGAAAAATTAAATCAAAGAATCTTTTACGTCAATGTGTGCAATGACACAAGAACCACACTATGTATCCAAGACGTCTGTTTATTTTTGTATTTGTTCTATTCGTTTTTGCCACAAATGCATATAAAACCCGCAGTCTATTTATTGCACAAGGTTATGCGAATCACTTACACAGCGCCATGTTTAAACATTTGATCTGTGCATTTTTTTTATAGAGCCACTATATATCGATTTCCGTCTCTTGTACACTTTGGAGTTAAATATCCCTGCGGAAAGAAGGAAGCAAAAAAGGTACTGAAACTTGATTAAACACAAATACTCTACGAGCATATTATGCTGCTTCGACCCATAACATTGCGAAGATGTTTGCGACGTTTGCATTTCAATGCTGTTAACTTAAGCGATGTTATGTGCACAAAATAAAATATTTCTATTTGAACAATCTGAAACACGAAATAAAATATTTTACATTTTGCATTGTTATAATACTCTGAGAAACCGTATAAACATACAGTGTATCTTATCGTTAAGAAACGATTTACACTCATAAATGTATTGAATTCGAACCATTAATTCCGGCAATAATATTTAAAATTGAAATTGAAAATAAAGACGAAATACAAATATTTTCAATATTCTTCAAATAAAATACTATTTTCAACAATTACTGCATCAAATAAAATATTTTATTTTCAAAGTTGTACACATACTTTAAAATAAATAGGATTTTTTACTATTTACTATTTAAAATACTATTTTCCCCAGCGCTGGTTTAACTTAACTAACTGTACGTTCCAGAAACTACTTAAAAGTTTACTAAAAATTAATTATTTACGGCTAGTTTCTTAGTTTCACAACGAATTGTTCAATAGCAGTTTCTAGTTATAATAAGTTACTGTTAGACTGCGGATACGTATGCAAAACAAAAATTGTTCGGACCAATAGCAAGATTCAGAAGACGCATTAAAATTTTCTTTTCTCTTTAATGGTCTGAATAAATTGAAGATAACATATCGATGTCCTGAATTGATTGCCGATATAATTTTTACCATAAATGGATAAAATACACAGTCTGGATATTATAATTTAACAAAACTTTCTCTGGAAGTTATTATTGAGAAAAAATAATTCAAATACTTTTTCAATACAATGCATTCATTGAGTTAATAATTAGAACAATCGATGAACACACGGTATGTTTCATCTGCAAGAATACAGACGGCGCGAAGTGGCCAGTTCCTGTGGGCGACGGTTCAGAGGGAACGGCGTTTGTCATCGGTAGATCTCTTGCGAGAGAATAAACAAGTCCCTGAAGATAAAGATACCGTAAATATTTATTTTAAGTTCGCCATTTTTCCCTTGCTCCCAGGTTGCTTATGTTTGAATCGCCTCTGTCGATTCCAGTTGCCCACTATGCGATACGCACTACTTTGTATGTACAGTGCTGGACAAAATGATAGGACATTATTAGAAAATACAATTGTTTGAACAGAAATATTTTGTTGAATTCCAAATTAATATATAGTAAAACCACCTTTTCGCTGTATAACATCTACCAAGCGATTAGGAATTGATTTAAACAATTTTTTAATACGTTTTTACCTTAAAAGACTTCAATTTGTAACAATACTTTGTTTTACTTCCGTTACATCTTTGTATTGTTTTCCATTCTCGTAAACGTTTCTTGAAAGTTCTGCCCATATATTTTCAATAATCTTAAGGTCGAATTCGTGGCACGTCACATTTTTAGAACTAAATTAAGTTTTAACGCATCTTGCGGTATGCATCGCAGCATTATTCTGTTGAAAAATAAACGTACCGCCTGCAATTCGTGTCGCGTGCTTATTTAACCGATCGTCTATTAATTCAAGATATTTTGTGCTGTTTACACGGTCTGATAAAAAATTTATTTCAGTTTTCCCCGATATCCAATACCGGCCCACACCATGACACTTCCGACACCCATTTTTCGACGGCTTAAATATTGTTCTTCTTTCCTTAGATCGTGGAAATAATATTTCCAGCCATCAGGACCGTTCAAATTAAATTTCTTTTCATCGCTAAATATTACATTTCTCCACTTCTTTTTCCACAAAGCATAATCGCGAGCAAACATTAAACGAGCTTCTTTATGTTGCCCGCTTAGAGGAGGTTTTCTTTTTAGTTTTTTTCGTTTAATTTGTTTACTTGCTTTGGAGAATACGTCGAACAGTTCTTACGTTAGCTGAAACACCTGCTTCTTCAGCGATTTTTCTGGCAGTTCCTTTATAATTAGAAGCTACGCGTAATATGGCCCATCTGTCGCGTTCTGTTGCAGCACGAGATCTGCCAGTACTTTTCTTTTTTCCGTAGATTTTCGGATTTTATAAGAAGTTATACAGAACGTGACGGCTCCTATTTAATAACTTTTTTGATTTTTGACCGCAATAACAAAATTCGGTCGGTTTCACTTTTGTCTAATTGTTTTCCTCGACCCATTTTAACTTTACTGGCACAAATGTTGTAGATAACTGAAAAATTTGCACGTCTGCTTCTAATCACTGCTGACAGATTACTGCCAGAGTACATAATAATAGAAAATATTACATGCTTTCTATCAATTTGACCGAGCAAAGGCAGCCCATGTTTACACGTCTTCCTCTAATTTCTTTTGTGTACAAGATACAAACTTGCATATGGAAACTTGTATATGGATACTTTGAAGGACATATCTAATATACAGGGCGTCTGATATGCACATATATCCTATTGTGTTATATGAAATATACAAATACATCAAATGTCATATCATTTTGTTCGACACTGTATATACTATTTCTACGTTAATTTATATGTTTCTCCAAAATCGGAACTTTTAGTCCCGGTTTCCCCTGCGTTTGTGCCGTTGAACCCCGGTCTCTGTTCGACAGCGAACGTTCACCGCAAATCCGGTCCCAGAAAGGAGGCAGAAAATGGGAGCAGCTCGGAACGAGGATTTCGGGGTAGCGGTTTTATAGCAAGCTCGCAATTGTGGGAGTTGGCGCGGTGGAATGTCGTGAGGGCTCCCAGGGTCCACCCTTGCTGCCCTAAAACGTTAACCACAGATTTCTCGGTGGATTAGATCGCTCGGTCGGGCGAGGCCTCGAGCTACGATTTGCGGGCAACAGGGGGACGAAGAAGAAGAGAAGCTGCCGTGGCCCGCTCACGGTTTCTTGCGTGTACCCTCTTATTAGGGCGTGAGCCTTATCTAAGGGTCACAGGGTCCCCGCGACCTCGAAAGTCCCACAGGTACACCCGGCGATCCCCAAGAATTCCAGGAGTCACTCTCTACGCACATGCGTACGGAAGAATTCACCTTTCTCGTGGATGTTGCGAACCTTCATTTTCAACCCTTCACGTTGGCGATCAAGGTATTCAAACGGATCGACGGACGAAGAATTTTCCGATACGTTCGTGCGGATCTTTATTGCAAAATAAAAATATGTCTGTATCGATTGCAATAAATAGGAACCAGGTAGATCATTCTTTCTTTCTCTAATGATTTTAACCCTTACGCGAATAACCAACATTTTCTTCGATATTCAATAATGTTCAATTTTGTAGTTTCAACACGTGTTTTTATGCAAATTAATCTGTGATCATCTGAGAACATAAAAATGTACGATAATTTTGCAATTTATCAATTATGCTATTAAAGAAGTGTGAAACGATATTGGAACTGGGTTCCCGTATTGCGACCCTTAAATTATTATAATGTGTTCCAGCCAGATGAAATTTCCTACTCAATTTTGTCACAAGTACATAAAATCCGCAGTTTGGTGATAATCACTGACGATTGGTAAAATATTATTTTAAGGGATTCTCTACTGTGATGGACTTCTTTTTTACGTTACTTGCGAATTTTTTATAACAATTCAGTAAGAGGTATCAACACGAAACTTGTTTCTACATAATCATTCTACTGTTAAGAGTAATTACAAATTTTGTTTGTCAAAAAATAATTAAAATTGGCTGCAGTATCGCATACTAAAATCATCTCTTCACAAAAAGCTACATATTGGTGTGCATATAAGGTACATATAAAATACAAAAGTTATGTTTACGTAGAATGAATGTGGTTATAGTCGGACGTATAATTAATTAATTTCAAATATAAACTTAGTAGATAATACACACTGTATAACTTATACAATAGATTAGGCAATATCTTATCTCTTGTAAACTATTCTTTGTATATGTTGTCTTTTGTATATGTAATTGTTTAGTCGTCTCGCGATCACGAATTCAGTTATGAATCTTGATAAGCATCCGTTCTGGATTATGAACTGGCATGTGTCTGTCAAACGCAAGCATTCATAAGCGCTCGATAGCACTGGTCGATTATGATTATCAATGTTCGGTCCAGTGCATGCGCTGCTGTCGAAAGTAATCGATCCACACGCACGCACATGCTGGAAATATTTCGAGCTGGAAGAAGGACGAAAAAAGAAGAAGAGAAACGAAGACGAAAAATTTCAAATAAAAGATTCCTTTGAGAAAATTTCTCCTTCTGTTTTATAATAATAATTTCTTTGTCTAAAATGTCTTATTAGTTTCTTTAATGCGATATTGTTCTATTCTAATTTATAGATTTGTAGTAATATCGGAAACTTATTCTGAAAGGGTCAAACCCAAGCAAATTCATATTTTACTGTATGCTTACATTTTCCCTGGTAATCTCCATGTTAATAAATTATTTAATGTGTATTGACGAAATTATTTGAAGACTCAGATGAACTTTTATTATTTTATCAAGTTTTATTAGTGGATTTTATGCATTTATCGAAACAGTTTGACAGGTACTCATGTGATAAATATAAAACACGTGTGGCAGTATAAACAATGGTTTGTATTATATTATGTTTTTCTGTAATGTATCTGAACTATATAATATATTATGTTTTTCTGTAATGTATCTGAACTACATTATATAATAATATATTATATTACTGGTAGTATTAATATCAGAATGATTAAATGTGAATAATAGAATAATTTCATCCAACCAGATAATGAATGGACTGCCTCATTGAGGAATAAGCCCTGGAGACGCGCAAAGTCGTTTTGCGTAAACGCAGGAGTCGTCCATGGTGTAATTCTCAGTTGGAGAACTAGCCCCGAGCTGAGAGTTGGTTTCGATTTAATTGCAGTGTAGTGTTCAACTCCTGTCTAATGAATACCGTGGTATGTCTTCAGGGTAGGACAGACATGGTATGTCTTTAGGTAATGCTTCTTGGTATATTATTAATTCGAACGTAATTAATAGGACGTTTTTTCATTGGAACAATCGAAATTTCCCTTCAACAGCAACAGCTTCAATCGTGGACCAACAACCGATACCATCGTCACCAATTAATCTAATAATTTCGATGGGGACTGTTATTTTGGTATAGAACGATTAGCGATAGAACATTTCAGATGTTCAGAGTACCGGGCGCCACTCGGTTTACATTTGGGTTTGTTCACCTTGGTTCCAACGTCAATTTGCGATGGTTCTTATACCAATTTAACGGTGGCTCGAGCAAGAAAGCGTGTTCGAAGCAAGGAAATTTGTTAATATTCTAGGTTTAAGAGCGTTCCGTTATTTTGTCCCGCTAGATCATGGCAAAACTGTTATTTATTTAAGTATTTAAGATTAACATAAAACCTACCGAGCACTAAAGGGCGATTAAAACGTTTCAGTGGAAAAGCTTGTTCCATTGCTGGAACGGCAAACGAGTCGTGTATTATGACTAGACTACGGATTTTTATGTAAAATAAAAATTGTCTGCATCATTTGCAAGAGACTGGAGTCAGATAGTCGTTTAATTCTTACTTTAATAATTTTAACAAGCCGAAAACACTAGAATGCCATTATTAGATCATTGTAACTTTTTCACTGTTTTAAATGGCACCTGATCATTTTTCCCATAAACGCATCATTTGCAAGAGACTGGGGTCAGATATACGTTTAATTCTTACTGTAATAATTTTAACCAAATAATGCCCACCTCTGTTCTAAAGGATATAAGAAACGTTGATATTTCAAATTTTCGCAGAATACAGTAGCGAAAGTTAGAAATGTACAGAAATTTGAGGGTCATGAGAGATCCGAATCCTGAAATAGTGTATAGAGACAAATTTCAGTTGCAACCTGGAACTGAATTAAAACCATATAAATCATAACGCGTGCTATCATTTTGTCACAGGGTATATAATTTTTGTCTTCGAATCTCATGGGACGCTGGAGAAGCGGAAGGATTGATCCCAGCTATAATGAAGGATCTAGGGACATCCGACATCCATCCGAATTCGTTCCTTGACCTACTGTGCGAGACTCGTCGGCTATTAGGACCGTGCGACCGTTCGTCTTTAATTCGCACGAACGATTAAACGTGCAATAATAAATTTCGGGAAAAGGGATGGTGGCCGGGTATAGGGAAGATCGTGCGCGCATTCAGGAAGGCGAGGAACCGCACGGTCCCTGCGGGCTCATGGCCTGTGGTTAGGGCGGTGCGCAGCCTCTCTTTTTTGCGGCCCGACGATTAGATAAACTGCCCGGGCACGGTGTACAGTGTGCCCACATTGTAGAAACATACTCTAGGCCTACTATTAGTTAGTAGTATAGTTTAAACTCGAGACGCCGGCCAAGGGGACGGCGCGGGGCAAAACGAACACCTAAAAAATCAAACTCGGGTCCTCCCTTTTAAACGCCGCTAATTCGCGACCGACCCTAGGCGCCAGCTCACTTCCTCGCAACTTCTTTTCCTTCGTTTTTCGTTTAGGGAACCCAGGCAATAAGCTACACAAGACTAAACGCTCAATCCTCTCTTTCGTTTCCATCTGGGAAAGACACTTTTTTGGATGTCCCCGTTCCGGGGGATCGATTTTCTAGGTATTTTTCTCTACCAGGGGAAAAACTGGCTAGTTTCTTTTCTTGATTTGCCACGGTCGGTATCGCGCTGTTCTCTTTATCGACTGCGCATATGGTCCAAGGCTCACGTAGTTTCTCAATGTCGCCCGTGCACAGACGAGATACCGTTAAAGACCGCCAGTCTTACGGGAGATCGTGTCACTCGAATAATTCGGTGTAGCGCGCCGTTTTGAGACGGGATTCCGATCGCTTCCACATGCATTTTGGAAGATACATCTAAGAAATCTTTAATATTTAATTCATTTAATAAGATTTAATAAGAAGAGTCGCGACCTCGTGTTAGAGTAAATGACTGACTTTGCAGAACCAGACGAAAAAGGAGCATCCGACCATTAAATTTCAAAGACACTTTAGATATAAAGTGATAACTTTCGACTTTTTCATACCGTCAAAATGTGGAGCATATGCCCACTACTACGTAGAGAAGAAACGTATTGGCATGTTCTGAGGCCAAGTTGCCGTAAACAGTTAGCGCAAAATCACGGTGAGCGTTACTACGTTCAACCCCCCGCGGTGTGCCATAACTAGACTGCGGATTTTATGCATTTATGGGAGAAATGTGGTAATGTGGTAATACCAATGAAGTGTTTTCAGCTTGTTAAAATGATTAAAGTAAGAATTAAACGTATATCTGACTCCAGTCTCTTGCAAATGATGCGTTTATGGGAAAAATGAGCAGGTGCCATTTAAAACAGTGAAAAAGTTACAATGATCTAATAATGCCAATCTAGTGTTTTCAGCTTGTTAAAATTATTAAAGTAAGAATTAAACGTATATCTGACTCCAGTCTCTTGCAAATGATGCATTCATGGGAAAAATGAGCAGGTGCCATTTAAAACAGTGAAAAAGTTACAATGATCTAATAATGCCAATCAAGTGTTTTCGGCTTGTTAAAAAGATTGAAGTAAGAATTAAACGTATATCTGACTCCAGTCTCTTGCAAATGACGCAGACAATTTTTATTTTGCATAAAAATCCGGAGAACAAGTGTTTCCACTGTCGTACGACAACACCAGACGTGGGCATTATTTGGCGAAACAAATATTTCAAATGCTATTGAATATTTTAGATTTTATTTTGCTTAAAGAAAATAGTATTTTAAATAAGATATACAATTTTGAAAATAAAATATTTCTATTTGGACAATCCGAACCTGAAGATAAAATATTTCTATTTCAACAATTTGATCCACGAAATAAAATATTTCTATTTGAACAATCTAAACCTGAAAATAAAATATTTCTATTTCAACAATTTGATCCAAGAAATAAAATATTTCTGTTGCAACAATTTGATTCACGAAATAAAATATTTCTATTTGAACAATCTGAAACACGAAATAAAATATTTTACTTTTTGCATTGTTATAATACTCTGTGAAACCGTATAAACATGCAGTGCATTTTATCGTTAAGAAACGATTTACACTCATAAATGTATTCAATTCGAACCATTAATTTCGGCAATAATATTTAAAATTGAAATTGGAAATAAAGACGAAATGCAAATATTTTCAATATTCTACAAATAGAATACTGTTTTCAAAAATTACTGCATCAAATAAAATACTTTATTTTCAAAGTTGTACACATACTTCAAAATAAATAGGATTATTTACTATTTACTATTTAAAATACTATTTTCCCCAGCACTGGAATACCGTACGTAAAAAGAAGATGTATTAAGTTACGTCACCTGTGGGCGAGATACTCGTTGGTAGTGGAATTTATAGCGATGTGGTATATCAGATCACTGTAAGTTCCACGTTATCCCCGCGCCCACCTTTGTCCACTTGCCTATGTCGTTGAATAGCACAGATCCTGGCAGTGTTTAATAGTATTTCGTCGGTGGTCCATGTCACCCTCGAATGCAAACGCGGTCGGAACCACTCGCTCTACCCTATTCGTTCGTTGACTCTGCTCCTCTTCCGTAATAGCTGCTCTCACGAATCCGCCTGATGCTGCCACCTTGCGGCGGTTATGACAACCGGGGCTTCGAATTTTAGTTGGACCGCATTCGAATTTATTCTTTAGAATGATAGTTGTTGGTGGAATTGAATGTTTCGCGTCGTTGCTTTAGAACTGCGAGAGAAAACTGTTTGAAGAATTTAATGTATGCGGTTTCCAAAAATTTTATTAGGTTATTACGAAGATTTTAACGGTCATTCGCGCTGCTACCTGTAATAAAAAATAGTTCATCAAAGATAGAAAGTATTTATTGTTAGACTCTTACGTATTGGACGTAGAAAATGTTTTTATTAATGACAAAGGAAAATTCGATGATAAAACTTCTCATAGGTGAGGAAAATAGAGTAATTAACTTTTGAAAAGGGTTCAATTATCGTCATTTACATCACAGTAAAAAAGATGACAAACGCTTTGTCATGCTATTTAATTATTCTTATAATTTATACTTTGCGCTGGACAGTGTTTCATATTTAATAGAAGACTAAAACCGTTTGTTGTTTTATTGATAATTAGAAAATAGTATTATCGACTCTAACGTATTTGTTCAAAATAATTTGTTAAAATAACGTAAACATATAATGGATTTACAAAAGTATGAATTCACATAATTATTTTGCAGTTAGAAAATCTTAAATTCGTGCATTGAACATATTCATGAATTTTTATTGTATCTGTACACATCATTTTATGTGTGTGAAAATTTATGAAATACTATTTGCTATTTTTCATACGATTAGTTATACACAAAAATGTATATTAATCATGTGAATATTTCCTAATTTATTAAACATGAAGATAACATTTGATTAAACTGCTATTTCTTCTTATAAAGAGCTTATTTATTAAATTCGATATAATTTGCATATTTTCATGATCGTATAACGAAGAACATATTGCAGAAAGAATAATTATTTTAGCAGCGTTTATAATTCAGGGTTTTTAAAACTATCAAAAAAGCTAACAATATCACTGAAGATAATACAATACGTTTGTTAACATACTGTATAGTATAGTATAATAATTTCCATTCTAAAATAAGTAAAACACCTAAGAACATCAACGACCCAAACACCATGAAACACCATGAATTATTTTATACATAGAATACATATTGATTTTGTCTGAAACCAAGAGTACAATATTGCTGATAAAAGATTTCATTTTACCAACTTCTCTATTCCATTTTACGGAATAATGAAGCAAACTGAATTGAAATGAACTAAATTGGCTGAAATAAATATACAAAATCCATAATTCGTTGATAAAAATGGACGTGTTTTCTGGTTTCTTAATCATTGCACGATTCCCACGACACAACTCCTGTAAATCAATTTACAAATCGACTCCAGCTCGTTTAACTGTACAAGACTCTTTCAATTTTGTCGTGCCCCAACATTAATGCTCATTCTCCTCTAAAACTAGGCTTTTCACACAGTCGCACGTAGAAAAACCCTCGGATAGACCATAAACGCGTGTAAGTTCTGCGTGGTCGATACACGGTAACCGTGGATTATCGGCTCATAATTCATCGGTGCCCGAGACAGTGATTGTCAGTTTGCACCGGCGTTACATCTGCACGAACGCGCGCTTTGGATCTGCGTAATGGATCATTACAGGCCGAGCGATAATCAATTTTCGAAGTAACCGCACCGACGCGCCGCGCCGCGCCGGAAAGAGACCGTCTCGAAAATTTCGCCCGCCGACATATAATTTCGACCTGTCGCATAATTTCGTTGAATTTCATCTAGTAAATCTGCCGCAATTTTTGCCGTGTCTTCGTAATAATGATTATCCTCGAAACATTTTTTATTAGTCAAATGTCTTTCAGGACTGCGTTTCCTAGACAGACGACACTCGCGCGTAAGTTTTTCCTACACGCACAGTTTTTGAGAAACATGATTTTGAAAAGAAAACCTATTTTTCGACTTTAAACAAATATTGTGATGTTATTATAAAAGATTTGTTCTTTGCAGCAAAAGATTCTGTAGACTTTCCCGAATACAACGATATCGAATATTAATATATTATGATTGTTTAAACATGTTCGAATAATCATAGAAGACGGAGTGACACCACTTTTACACTATTTCTTGAGGATACTTTTCAGTTTATCCTAAAAAATAAGGGTACAGCGGAAAATCGAACTATAGCACGCGATAGAGCAGACGGGTACGTCCGGGATTCCACTCCTGATTTCTCAATAATTTTAAAGACTGGGTTTCTTAGTAGTCAAAATCGCTAGATGGAAGATCAATCTAGGATGCTATTTGTCTCAAAAATCCTACTTTTACGTTTACGACGCGTAATTCTCATTATTCGGAAGCATATCGACCGCCACGATAGGCGGCAGCACCGTCGTCTGCCCATTCCTTTTCCCGGCTCCGCGACATGCTGCCGAATAATGAGAATTACGCGTCGTAAACGTAAAAGAAGGACTTTTGAGGCAAATAGACCTTTAGATTGATCTTTCATCCAGCGATTTTGACTACTAGGAAACCCCGTCTTTGCATTATTCAGAAATAGGATCTAGCGGATCTAGCGGATTCTAGCGGATTCTAGCGGTGTGTGAGTGTACCGTGGTGTCTGTGTGCAGTCACGCGCGAGTATCGTCTGTCTAGGAGACGCAGTCCTTAACAGGGGAAACTTACCGGGCATCAAAAGAGACTTGTATGTGTTGCCTGTCCCAAATAATCAGGTCACACGATATAATTTCGAAGAACAATTTAATAATCATTTTAAATACTTATAAAAGAAAATAACATGTTATCTACAATGATGCTTCGAGCAATGTTATTTTAAAAATGATCACAGGCAGGGAAGTAATTGTTAGTAATTATAAAAATGTTATACCTGCACATTGTAACGGAGTGGAGCGAAATAGAAATATATTTTCTTTCAAAATATGTTTGATGGGTTGAAAACAATATAACATTCGTTTTAAATTCTTCTAATGGTTCTACTGTTCCAAGTTACACCTACCCAGTTTTGCCAGAAATGTCTTAAAATAATTGTAAAATAAATAAACGTCGGTACACACGAACGACCTTAAGAAAATATTTAAATAAATGATACGACAGTCCTATTCATCGATATCGTTTACATTCATATTATTATAAGCTACAGTACCTATTTATTTAGACACTGCTTTTAGTATAATATCAGCTTTAGTAGGAAGATTTATATAATCATTTCTTGTGAATGCATCTCTATAATTTCAACAATTGTAAAATAGAATGAAACCGGTCATTTGACCGGCAATGAGTAGGTTTATCTCGTACGTTCCTGAGGTGAAAGTTCACCCATTTTCTCTTTCAGATGCTGTAAAGTCTTTTAGTATTCTGCGGCTGTAATTTGACATACTTGTTTGAAATATAAAAATTTGAATGAAGCATAAACTGAAGTGTCAAATAACAATGGATTATCTAATAAGGTCCTGACGACTTATTTGCGCAAGATTATGCGAAATTAGTAATAGTACGTCAGATTTTAAAGTACATTTACTTAGCTGCGCACAACGTCTGCTTTCTATAATCCTTTCAATTCGTCAAATTACAAATTTCCAAGTGCATAATGTTCAGGGTGAAATTAACCCCGCATCGTCCAACGCGTGCCGTTCATTTATCCAGTTTGCGGAAAGTAAGGACCAATCGCGTAATTTACGAATTCAATATTCGCATCGCAAAAACCTTTCTGCCGACTAATCCAAATTACGGCTCGTAAACGTAAAATAGGTCTTTCGTGGGCGATCGATCTTTTATCTAGCGCTTTTCACTACTGAAAAACCCCATCTTTGCTTTATACTATAGTCTACTCCCTTAACACATGACCGACCGGTTATTGCATAATTTTGAAAAATCTATGGTACACGGCTAATATAATAGCTGAGCTAACTAAGCTACTAAGAGCTAGGCTAACTTAGCTACCAAGCTAACACAATAGAAGAGCATATATCATATAATACTTCACAAAATTTCATGTTCACGTTACTAAAACCGACGAATAGTGCAGCCGCGATATATAGGAAGTAGAAACCACAGTGGGCGATAGATATGCGCAACATCTGCTTTCTACAATCCTTTCAATTGATCAAAAGCAACGACGACGCGGACGTCTAGCAGCTCGGCTCTGAGACGCGTGTCCGATAGCACGCGTTGATTTCCGCAAACGATCGAAAGCGAAGCGATAGTGGGATCGACGTTCCCGCGAATGGGGCGAGGGTGTGGGTGGGTGTACGACGATGACGAGGAGGAGGAAGAGTTGGAGGAGTTGAAGGAGGAGGAAGAGGAGGATGAGGACAAGCGAAGAAGGAGGAGAAAAAGTGGGTGGGGGTGGGTGGAGGGGTGCGACGGGGAGTCAGCGGACAGACGGAGAAATTCCCGTAATGAAAGGGCTGAAAACGCGCGGGTCCGCGCGATTCGGTGCCGGGAATAAAGAAAAGGGAAGCGCCGGTGGAGCGACGCAGCTGGTGGAGGCGGAGGAGGCGGTGGCTGTTGGGAAGAGGTGGAAACAGTCGCTGGAGGATGGTCCTCGGCGTTGTTGTAACCGGGGGAAGGGGAAGAAGACGAGGAAGCGGCGAGGTGTGCACAGGTGAGACGGAGGTAAGCGACGGGGAAACGTGGAGGTGGAGATGGAGATGGGTGGTATTCGAAAAAGAGGAGGCAAGACGTCGCGGCGAAATAATGGAACAGGAATCGTGTAACCGGGAGGGAAAGAAGAGCGGTAGCCGCCTCTCGGTGACACGGGAATGAAAATGCCGAGGAAAACGGCGGGAACGAGCACGGACGTGTATTTTCCTTACGGAAACGACTGAAGACGAGGTGGAAAAATAGGAACAGTCTCGTCGTGGCGAGGAGAAACGAGGGAAGACAAGGGGGAAAAGGAGAAGACGCGAGACTCCGAGGCGAAGGGGTTAGTTAGGCGCGTGGGGCCACGTGCGTTCCCACGGTTTCGAGAGGCATATCGCACCAGCCCTCCGTTTCGCTTCCCTCATTCCCTCTCTGCCCGCGTGGAAGGCCAGCTCTCGATGCTTATACAACATTATATACGGTTTTAAGTGTATGCATACACGTACAGATTCCCCGCGTACGTATAGCGCAGCAGAATGCCACCCCCCTTCCTCGTCCCCACCGACCACCGAGAGGTTCCCGGAGCCTCCTACACCCCCTATATATCTCTCTTTCTCTTTCTCTTTATGCCTGTCCCTCTCTCGTCTTCTTCTTCCTTCTTCTTCCTCCTCATCCTCCTTCTTCTTCTTCTTCTTCCTCGCTAGCGTTGGCGGCGCGGTGACCTTTGACCTCCCATTACCGGGCTCGACTGACCGACGACTCGACTCCCTCGCACATGCAGACTCGTGCACGTTGTGTGCCGAGACACGCTGCCTTTTCTCCGATATAGACGTACACGTTCCTCGAGAACGAGCCGCGACCAGCCCGGACGAGCATCCTGGAATTTTAGGGAATTGAATGTTCCGGAACGCTGCGATCGGGGATGAGACGGTTAGGGGGTGGTCGGTTCGAATGGGAGAGAGCCTACCTCGCAGTAATCTTGCATCGAAAATTATAATCAGGATCGGAAGGGTTATTGCGGGTTTGTAATGGAGTCGGTTCGGTATGTTGATCGATGAGCTTTTCGGAAATGTGATCTACAGTGGTGTTCGAGCGAACCTCGTAGCAGGATTTAATAGGGAGTGCGCGATAATGATATTGGTATTCGTTGTTTGATAACTGTAAAGTGGAAAAAACACTTCGATCAGAGTAGAAAGTAAACTACATTTCCGCTTTCTCGTGATGTACATTCCATGGTTCACATTTTTACTGACGCTATTTGTCGTACACATACATTTAGTGTAAACGCATTTTTATAAAGGAAGTCAAGTGTTTGAAGTTCGTAGTTTTTCGTGCCAAAGTAAAACAATTCTTCTAATTCGCGTGTCAAGCAATCGTCAATGTGTAGAAATATACTATGATGTACTATAATGTACTATAATGTACTATTATGTACTAATGCACTATAATTATGTACTCTAATATACTACAATTTCACTAAAAAAAGTAGTTTGTTTGCGTCAAGGTATTCAATTTGAACTTCAAAGCGTTACGCGATCGCAGACTAGCAGAATGACAAGACTTGTCGAGACGTGGACAATTTTTTCGAGGTGTCAAAACGAATGCAGGAAGAAAGACGCGCCGTATCCCGCGGGAAAGCCAGAAACCGTATATTTAACCAGTTGTTCCGCGCCACGACCACCCTTCCGTTTCGATGGAAGAAGAAGAAGCCGTGTCGTTAACGCGAAGATACGATCCCTCAACGACGTCGTACCGTTTAACGCCCCTTTCGCCTCCGAGAACTTCTCCTAATGGATTCGCCGGCCTACTTCAAATTGCCGCGGGAATTGATGCTCCGGTTGCTCCGAAAGAACTTACTTAATGACGGCAAATCAGTACAAACGAACCTGTTCGCGCAACTTTCGGCGCCGGCAATCGCGCGGATCCCGAATCCTCGGCTGGCTTCTTCTGATTTCATATTTTCGCAAAAACTCGTCTTCCGGGTTTCAACATACTTTTCGTTTGTAACGGGACCCGAAGTATCGCTCTGATATTAAACAGCAATAAACTCGAGACGATAGTAAGTTACCGTGTAAAAGACGTCGAAATTAAGACGGGTTGTTCAGGATTTTAATGTCTTGTTCTACTGACAAGTATTCGCCGAAGCAGAAATATCATTTTAATTTACTATCGCTGATTCAGTGTACGCATATAGTTAGTAAATTATTCGAGCGACAGCGTGGAAAATATATTTGAAACGTGGCAGATAATGTTCTCTAAAATTGCCAAATATTCTCTATTTCTAAATGAAAATATTTTTATATCGCTATTATAACAAGTACAAATTACTTTTTCTCCGGACCTAACCCAGACCTGTAATTGTAATAAGAGATGGTTATAAGAAAATATAGAAAGAGATAAAGAAAACCTCTCTTGAATAACGAAGAAAATAATCATTTCTCCTCGAAATGTTGCATTTCCTTGAAATGAAATTCGTTTTTGGTTTATTATTTTCTTTCCGTCGAGGTATCGCGTGCTCCAGTATTTACACGAAGTAGAATCGGTGGGTCATGAACAGACATATCTGCCGATTCCTATTTAACGGCACGCGTATTCGCTGAATTTTCAAACTAGATCTTTACTCAACTATATCAGCACAACGACAAATAAATGAAAAAACATAAAAAACCTATTACAATACTTTAACACGTTATCGACCGGTGATTATTGCATAATTTTGAAAAATCTGTGCTACATGGCTAAACACTTTTTAATGGCACCTTCAATAGCAGCAGCAATTTTCATTGTGAACTAACGAGTCACCCTCGATAACGTCATCTAATAGTTTTATTTGAGATTGCAATGCAATAGAAAGTTTCTATGCTTTCTTTTGGTACAGCACAATTATTGAAAATCCTATTAATATGCTTCTGGTAGGTAATGTGTTAATTTGAAGGTTAAAATTTTAAAATATAATGATTTCATCAATAAATTACTCGTTAAGGATCTGAATATTTGTACAATTTCTGCGTCATTTTTTATTATAAATTTCTACGTCATTTTACATTTCGCAATTATTGAAAATCCTATTAACCTCTTAACTGCGGAATTTAGTTTTAATAATCCCCCACAGAGTGCGGAATTAAAACCAAGCAATGTCAAGTATACATGTCGAACGCAGGACAAATGGTCCTATTATAAATTTTACGAAAAACGAGGAAGGATAACATTTATATTTGATAAAAAATTAACAATTCATTCTTGAAAAGGTTATTGTTGTTGCACCGTAATAGAGATTTGGATTGACGTGTATACACGTCGAACGCAGATATCTGGTTAATAGGCTTCCGGTAGCCTGTAATGTGTTAATTTGAAGGTTAGAATTTTAAAATATAATGATTATATCAATAAATTACTCGTTAGGGATGAGAATATTTGTAGAATTTCTACGTCATTTTATATGTTTCATTTTATATTATAAAATTCTACGTCATTTTACATTTCACAATTATCGAAAATCCTATTAATAGGCTTCCGGTAGGTAATGTGTTAATTTGAAGGTTAGAATGTTAAAATATGATGATTATATCAATAAATTACTCGTTAGGGATGAGAATATTTGTACAATTTCTACGTCATTTTATATTATAAAATTCTACGTCATTTTACATTTCACAATTATCGAAAATCCTATTAATAGGCTTCCGGTAGGTAATGTGTTAATTTGAAGGTTAGAATTTTAAAATATAATGATTATATCAATAAATTACTCGTTAGGGATGAGAATATTTGTAGAATTTCTACGTCATTTTATATGTTTCTTAAAAATCGGAACTTTTAGCTCCGGTCTCCGCTAATCTAGAGACAAACACCGCTATCGAAGGAATTCTTCGTAGAAGCGATCCGGCCGCTATCAGGCGTGGAAGAGAAGAGAGCGGTTAATTTCCGAGCGGAGCCACGCCTCGGTGTTGCGGAAACGCGGCCGCGCGACCCGTTTCATCAATTCAGCCTGGGAATTGACCGAACGGAGTAAGTAGGACAATTATTCAAAAGATTTTTCGAGCGGTCTTGCAGGCATTCACGGTTTGGTTGGCCTTCGGCCGGCCCTGGGCCGGAGCAACCGTGCCTCGCGCGTACACTCTGCGATGTAGCTCCATAAAGTCTTGTTTTTCGTTGCTGGGTGAAGCCGACGGGGGAGGCTACGCGGCGCCTGGGGGCCCTCCCACGAGGAGGAGTGACCTCGGTTGCAGGCTTTTGCTCTTGGGAATATCTGTGAGCGTCTTCTTTGGCGGCGCGGGTGCTCCACGATGGGGACCCCCACAAGGCCCTCGCTGCCACTCTCTGTACTTCTTCCCCAGATCGTTTTTATACTGAGTAGAAAAATACGGTAGACCTGCGTTCAACCAAACATTTTCTGGACACTTCATCCAACCCTCTCGCAATCCTATAAATCAGATTTTGGACTCCGCGATCCGTGTACTCGCGAATTACTCACTGGCGGCAACTCATGTCGGCCGATGATATTTTGCTTTCCGGTTCGAAAAACACGTCGACGTTGGAAACTTGAAAGGGCGGTCTCTCAAGATAAAAGTCTGCTCTATCGCGTGGTATAGTTCGATTTTCTGCTGCACCCTTATTTTTTGGGAAGAACTGCAAAATATCCTGAAGCAATGGTGTAAAAGTGGTGTCACTCCGTCTTCTATGTTTGTTTGAACATCTTTAAACGTCTTTTAAAGTCTACAGAATCTTTTTCTGCAAAGAACAATCCAATATCTTTTATAATAACATAAAAATATTTGTTTAAAATTGAAAAATATGTTTCTTTTTTTAAAGTCATGTGCCTCAAAAACTGTGCGTGTAGGAAAAAAATTAAGGGTGGATTCGGAATCAGCGCGAAAAAACTCTATAAGGGACACCCAAGAGTTATAGCGAAACAAAAGAAGGTTGAAAATTTTTGGACATTGTTATAAGTCCCATTTCAAAACGTGTTTCAAAACAGCCTGGTATCGAGAACAACAATGTATATCGCTTTTGGTTAGAAAATAGAAAATAAATGATACATTTAATAGGTTAATGTGCTGTTTTATCAGTCAACGCGATAGTAAAATTGTTTATAGACGATGTAGCTTGTGGGAATGGGGTTATTTAGAAAATTTATTTACGTTTTACGTTACAGGTTGGCGTGGGAATATTAAGTAGTCCTTTCATGTCTGAATGGAATACAGTCGGTAGATAAACCGAACTAAAAATAGTACATTTTAATAGGATCGTAGCATCAAAGATAGTTTCTACTTCTAAATATTACCAAGTGTTCTTTAATTAGAATAATTGATTGATCGCGTCAATCAATTGCATATGTATTATGAAAATAAATGTTTGAATTAATATATCAATTCACGCGTGACTTTAAACGTACTTTTATCAGAACACAGTGATTCTAAAATATTGAAAGTACAACTATTATACTTTGTTTGTTAATTACGTTGACTCTCCGACGGCGGAGTGCATTAAAATCTCCATGCAACTAATCAATGTCTGACCAATAGATTGAACGAATAAAATGTTACATTAAGAACAAAAGGCTAATTGGTCTGCAAGAAACATCTTCAAAAGCACGTATCAAAAATTGATAAATGAAGCTGAGAATGATCGCGAGCAAAATCAATTTTACAGTTAATTATTTTATATACGCGATATTACATTATTGATAAAGAGCCTATAATTCTTGAATGCTAAAGTTTCCTTTAGATTGAAATAAGCGGTACGACAGTTACGGAATGACTGCAAGAAAAATCGATGAATCGGTGTAAGCGCATCGTGTAAATGATCGTGGAAAGGATGCTCGCATAGATCTCGCAGATCGGACCGAGTGATCAGACAACCTGGTAATCGGCTTGTAGCCGATTGAGTTACTTCGCGGTTACTCGTTTATCGGCCTCCTCTTCGTTTTCTTTTTCCTCTCCTCGTGATTGAACGCGAGTTCCTAAACCGAGTGTTTCCTGGCGCGGGGAATCACGGGTATCTTGTAATTGATAGCGCGACATTGTAGGGCGATCGGATTAATTAAACTGCCTCTCCGCTATCTCGGACTTTGTCGAGCAACGTGAAATATCGATCGACCTTTACACAGTGTACTCGATAATTGTTCTATCCACAGATACTGTTACTTTGTTTCCCAAATAACTTTATTTGCAATTAGATCGGCCGCGGTTGATCATTATTTCACTGCGGATTTTTATGCAAAATGAACGTTCTTTTAGACAATTGCCAGAAACAGAGACAGTTAACAGCGTACTTTTTCGTTTAATGATTTCATTAAGTCGGAAATGATGCAATAATATTCTTAAAAGTTTGAGATTTCCTGATAACAAAAATATTATTAAATTCTTTCAATGTCTTCACAGAATTTTTATGCATTTATGACAAACATAGTTGGTTCAAATGGAAAATAGTAAAAATATTTTTAGATGCTAAAAATCCTGCATTACTTTCAGCTTTTTAGAATGATTAAAAAATAAATAAATGTGCACACACATCCTGTATTTTACAATTGCTCCAAACAATTTTTATTCTTCATAAAAATTCGCAGTTTCTTATAATATTGAATCAGACTGGTAAATGTTTTGAACATCATCTATTAATTGTATGTATTTATGGTAAAAATGGGTAGGTAAAACACAGAATAGAAGAGATGTTAAATTAAATTAATATTACTGGTACAGTATAAACTATATTGCTGTTATCGATATCAGCCACTAGATAAAATTGTAGACACGCGGTAAACGTCAGTTTTCTTTCCTGCATAGGAAATTATGAACTACAAATCACTGTAGCTGCTAAATAAATCACGAGGCAAGTGGTTAAACAATTTTTTCGTATTTGACTGGTGTTCGCAGTGTAGCGATTGTCCGGAGGAGAAACACGAATATTCGTGAACAATTCGATTCGCCATTAGCCTAGAAACCCATGGTCCTATCAGCTATCTTAATCCCCTGCAGGTTTGCCGTTCAAGAAGGGGATAAGACGATCCGAACAATGGGTAAAAAGCCCATTCAACTGAAAAATACCTGCAAAATTAAAGGAGTAGATCAAACATAAATAAAAATTGTACTAAATCCTATCAAACTTTGTATTCCAGCATTTTTTGAAAACTTTCATAATACTTGAATGCATAGAGATCCGTAATCTAATTATTAGATTGACGAGTACTTAGTTTGGAATATTTGTACAGACTTTAAAAATTTTTTTTAATCAACGAAGCTAACGTAGATTTCAAGATTCGAGTGTTCACCGTTAAAATGACCGCTCGATGGTCCCTGTACGATTTTGTTGGCCAACATTGAACATTGAATGAAAACAGTGCCGCCGAACTAAGTTCGCGACCTCCACATTTTCTCAAACAAAGTCATTTATATATATTTTTTAAGCGCGAGTATTTTATATGAAATTAATCGCAAATTTCAGAGCTTCCCAATGATATACAGTTCAAAAGGAACGGTCACTGAATGAGGTTATAATGATGCAATACAAGAATTACGAAACGAGAGATCGCGAATTTTGTTGCCAATCTTGATACAAGATTTGAAAGAATTTTCGAGTTTTAATATTTTTTAAAACCGCAGACACGTGCCTTTACTCTACGCGGAGATAACGAACAGGTTTTACTTTTATGGAACACTTGCAGAATCGGTAAGCGAATTTTAATAGAAGCTTTTCACTTGCAGGCGAAGTATCCACGCATAGCTAACGTTTCTTTATTGGTTTTAATATTTAGGAGTACTTCTATGGGAGTTTTAAATACCAACATGAAGATATTGATTTATTGACTCTTGTCCATTGTCAGCGCACTATGCAGCGTGGAAAACCGTGAGCGCCTGTTTAGAATTTACAGGACCGTAAATAATATTACGAATACGGGATCGGGCTACGTAGCCGGATAAACGAACGATAAAAGCAATTTCACCAGGATGAGCGCGCGTGCTGGGCACGTAGGAGGCAAGTTACAAGCGAAAGCCTCATTAACTGGACTGTACTCGCAAGAACGAGATAATTAACGCGTTAAACCGGCGCCACGTCAAGTTATCAGGCCTCTCCCCGTTTAATTACGCATACCCACGTGTTGTCGCTACTCTATCCGACCACCGGTACTACACAGATTTCCGTGATCGACAGTACCAACGATCGAAATTTAAATTTCGATCGATAAATTCTTATCCGTCTTCTAATTAGACCTCATGTTCCAACAGGAACGATCAACGTGTAAACGAGGTGTACGAGGTGCGATCAAAAAGTAAGGTGACTTTTTGAATTTCGCGGGAAACCTACAGTCGATTTTCGTTTTCTTTTTTCTTCTTACGCTGGTACACTCGTCTCGAACATATGTTCACAGTTTCAGCTATATAGAATTTTTTGTTTGTTTGTGAGAAGCATAAAGGTTAGAAGCGTTTTGCGTGTTCGGCGATTTTCTGCTGTCGAAAAAAATGGATCAAAGAATTTGCATCAAATTTTGTGGAAGAAATGAAATCAAGTGCTCCAAAATCGCTTGCGAGTAATTTTTTGGCCAGCAACAACACCACAATCGTGCCTCAGCCACCGTATTCACCGGATTTGGCCCTCTGCGACTTTTTCCTGTTCCCAAAACTGAAGAGACCCACGAAAGGACGGAGATTGCAACGATCTAGGAGATGAAGACTGCATCGCTGGAAGAGCTCAAAGCTATACCAAAAAGTGCTTATCAGAAGTGCTTCGAGGATTGGAAGAAGCGCTGGCACAAGTGTATCATATCTGAGGGGGATTACTTTAAAGGGGACAACATAAATATTTTTTGATAAAAATAAAAAGTCACCTTACTTTTTGATCA
>CM052187.1:947566-961265 GCA_028455805.1 Lasioglossum figueresi
GTTGTTACTTCTTTTTAGTTTGTGCGAGAGATTCTATGACATCGAATCTCATTTCGTTGTAACCGTTCTTTATTGCAGCTTAACGTTAATGCAGAATCTCTGTTCGTGAAAGACTCGATAAGGTCAAATTTAAATTCCATATTCTTCTAACGATTATTTGTTTTTAATACTTGTACTTGTTGCTTCTAATGCTCGTGGAAACTTTGTTTATAAACAGAAATGAAGTTGACGACCATGCCATTGTCGTTTCCAGTGCTTCAATGTGGAAGAAAAGCACTGTCCCAACCTGTACGACAGTCCCTTACCCATATTTAGCGTGTTAAAAGTGGATATAGGTTCTGTTGCATGCTAAAAGTATGCTCAATCTCTGTCGACACTGACGAAAGTGTAGTCAGAAAAACCCGGGGCGCGATGTCATCTACCGTCGACCATAAACCTGAGAATCTATCGTTGCTCAGGGAAGGGTTAAAGAGAACAGTGAAGTGCAAAGTGTTCAATAAAATACGACAGCTAACGCGCGAAAAGGTCCGCAAAACAGATTGCTCGTGCCCATATTACATCACATTACAGCACCGTAAACGTTCTCTAAATTGGCAACAGCTTTTAAAATGGGTATAATTGATCACCGACCTCCGTTCAGCTGGGAGCAAATCAGCTGCACCGGTTGCCTGGCGGAGTTACGTGATGTTTCAGGTATACAGTATATTGGAAGCAGTCGATCGGCGACTGGTTAGGTTCCGTGAAGCCGGGGCCTCGTGGCTGTCGATTTCGTGGGGTAAATAGTTACCAGAAAAGGAGGCTGCCACCGGGTCGCCCAGGGACCACGGTGCCCCGCTGCGTAAAATTGTCTTTTGCCTTCCGCTAACCGCGACTCGCCTCGGACCCGAACCGTGTAATTATTCGAACGCTCGTAACTTATATCCACGTCATGTGGCCGGAGCAGATAGCCCTCGAAAGAATCGAAGATAGCGGATCGAGCTGCTCTTTTCTTGGTTTGGGACGGAAATTATTTAGCACCTGACTCACGCCGCGCCGCGTCGGCTGGGCCCCGCCATCTTTGCTCCTCGTTTTTCGTTCCTTCCGGCTACGCGGACCAAAATATCCACCCGGACTTCACACTAGTCCTAGAACTTGGCCGAACGTTCTGTTCTACATTCCTCCTCTGCATAAAAATGTCGAATACACTGACGTTAACGCCGTTACGGTGGTCCACGGGAATCGGCCCTACTAAATTGTGTTGTTAATATTCAATTTCTGAACTGGAACGGTTTCGCGTTCTCTAAGTTTCGTTGCTGCAGTTCGGTGATCATACTTTTTATTTATTTACAATCGTTGCTTTACATATGTATGTATGTCCGATCGCGGTTTTTGCTCTGTTCGTATTTCTGTTCTTTCTTACATTTTGAATGATTAATCTTTGTTTTGTACAAGTAATCTTTAAATTACCGCTATTATTAAAATATTATTTAAGTTACGAGGTGTGTTTAACCGTCGGACAACGGACGAACTCGAAATGTACGAACGTGCGGAAACAAACTACGTATCTAGGCATGAATTTAAATAAATCCTGAGTACAGTAACAAATAATTGTTTTACTTATGACATTTTAAATCAATAAACCTTTTATTAATTTTAACACCGTAGTATAATACAGTGCTCGAAATTTCCATAAAGCCACATGATTTTTTGGTGAAAACTTATAATTATAAGAGTTTCATGTAAATGGTTTCTTTTTTAATCCTAAAATGCTATCGTGCATCAGATTCTCATTTTATTACATAATTATAAGATTTCACCAAAAAATCAGGTTCCTGAGATCATTTGAAGCAACATTTCCTTTGCAAAAATTCGCTTCTGACAGTGAGTCAGATAATTTATTTGAGGAAGTAATTGTTGAAAATAGTATCTTATTTGAAGAATATTGAAAATATTTGTATTTCGTCTTTATTTTCAATTTCAATTTGAAATATTATTGCCGAAATTCGAATTCAATACATTTATGAGTGTAAATCGTTTCTTAACGATAAGATACACTGTATGCTTATACGGTTTCTCAGAGTATTACAACAATGCGAAAAGTAAAATATTTTATTTCGTCTTTCAGATTGTTGAAATAGAAATATTTTATTTCGTGGGTCAGATTATTGAAATAGAAATATTTTATTTTCAGGTTCAGATTGTTCAAATAGAAATATTTTCTTATCGAAATCGTATATCTTACTTAAAATACTATTTTCTTTGCACAAAATAAAATCTAAAATATTCAATAGTATTTGAAATATTCGTTTCGCCAAATAATGCCAACCTCTGGTCGTGCGCTATCAAATATGCGGGAGACATCCGTCAAATAGGAAAGTTGGTTTCATTAGTGGACTCGGTGCTATCGGGCAAGTGGGACCCAGGGCCCGGGCTTATGTAAATCAGTTGCGGCGTAATTGGCACTGAACGAAAAAGCTAATTACCGAAATCGTGCACCCGGGACCCCTAGGACCCAGGGCTCCATCAGCGCCCAGCGGGGTGTCGCGACACCCTCGCTTCCCAGCAATCTTCCTCCTCTTCCCTCGTTCTTCAACGTATATGCATCTTTCCACGGACACGATCACCAGGACCCGCAATATTATTCATCCGGGCCCGATATACGACTACCTGCTTCTCGATTATACTCGCTGCTACTCGGCTGCGTCGGCTCGCGTCAAAAGTGGCAAAAGAGATATATTTCAGCTTATTCTCCCTCGTTTTCTTCTGCTCCATTCTTTCTCGAAATAAGTAATGAATAATATCGTAAATCTCGCCCGGTCGACCGGCCGCGTCGTCGTGCGTGCCCCTTTGTGCGAAATTGCGCGAGAAAATTTGTTTATGGAGATTTAGTGGCTCTCGCAGCCCCGGCTATAGCGAACGTTGCAAAACTTGATTGCACAGTTGAACGAAGAATAGTTCTACTTGGATTATTGCTGATCATTTTTGTTCATTTATTCGATTGCCACATCGTATCGAGAGCCAACTTTATTCTTGTATAGCGCTTGTTCTTTAATAATTGCTTCTTTAATCATTTTGACTCATTGAAAATATATATATTCTTCAATTATTTTAACTTTTCGTCTGTTTCGTATTTCTTCTTCTAATAATGTGTCGAATAATGTCTTTGCAATCTTATAGTATATCTATTTGTTTCTGTAATAACTGCAAACAAATCCACAGTCTAGTCGAAACTGACTTGTTAAAATAAAAACAGAACGAATACGAGTACCAAATAATACGATTAAATAATTAATAATACATAGAAATGGTTAATGTGTACGAATCTCAGTGTAAATGTTAAGTAACTCGTACTCACGTTTTCGATATCGAATGGGATAATATCTAGAAATATTTCGGTTTGCAGAATTTCGTTTCAACTTATCTGAAATGTTAGCTAGCCCAGCTTGACAGCGGCTAGGTTCGTGGCATTGTTTCGCGCTGCCTCGTTTCCTGATGACTTGATTGATATTGATGATCCGTGGACGGGCGTGACGACGCAGCTTACCTGCGTTCGTTAATAGGGAATTATGAAATTTTCATGCGAGCTTTATCGAACGCGACGCTGTCTACGAGGAGGAGAAGTATCGCGTGGCGAAGAATGAAAATTTATAACGTGGTTAGTTCTTGTATAATAAAAGCAGGATCATAATGGAAGCGCTGCGACGCGACGCTTGTCGGTGATATCAATGCGCGCTGCGGTGCCGGTGACTTCAACGCGTGGAAACGCAGACGCGCCTAAACAGACGCGTGCAATTGCAGCAAACGCGCCTCGCATAAAAAGAAAAATATTTCTGAAAACTGTAGCGAGAACCACGATGCATTTACAGCACCTGCAAATTTTCGGAAAAACAAGAAACCGTGGTATAATATTATTAAAAATTAATCAATTGAACCAACCTATCTTAAGTGAAGCTTCGTTCTCGAGACGTATACGTCTTCCATATCGAAGAACAAATATTTTTCCATGATAAATGTATCACGAAAATTTATTTCCATTTACCGTAGAAGTAGAAAAGAAACGAGCTGAAAGAACAAACAAAGAGCAAGCGCGTTCGTAAAACCTGTATGAAAGTTATTCACGTGAAAACATGCCCGAAGCGTAAGTTACACACACGAAGAAACGCGCGACAATAGAACGCGATCGACGGACCCCGAGAGAAACAAATTGTTCAATCAACGCAATCGTAAACATCTCGGAGACGATGCGGTAGTAATATAAGGCCAGTAAATTTGATGGACAGTACCATATAAAAATTCCAGCTCGAGCGCATTCCTCGTGGTGGATTTACGAGTTTCAATTCCCACTGACGTCAGCTTGCGAAAATCTATATATCAAAGCTAGGAAGGCGCATCGCAGAGACGATGAGTACCATCGGGGAATTCTTGAAAAGTGATCAGCGGGGGTCCACCGAGCGGGTCCGCCAGCGAACGAGAATTATTCCTGTGGCCGGCGCGTTGGCTGCCCGAAATTTGTGGTTTTCCTTAAACGGCAGCTTCCTCGCGTTTCCTCGTGCTGGCAGGTTCACCCCTTTTCAGAAGACGAAGAAAAAGAAGGAGAAGAGAAAAAAAAAACGTTATTAATCGTCGCGCGGCCCCAGTGAAAAGAGGCAACGGGCCTGGAAGAGGAGCGCGCTGTTCTGGGTCTACCTGACGGTAGAGGATGCTCAGGTAGCCGGTGGATCCTTTGACCTTTCCACCGGCTGTCCTGCGGGATACGTCTCGTTCCTGTCCACCTTCTGTCTTTTCTCACCGAAAGAATTCCGCCAGCGGCCGATTCGTAGGGGGGCGGGGTCCGCCGGACTTCAGTCAGCTCCCGCTATTCATTTTGCTGCCTTCGAGAGAATGGGAGAATTAATAAGTGACATCTCACGGAGAAAAAGGTTTTACGCGCGCCGTGCCGCGAGGACCAGGAACAGAAATCGACGCTGAAGGGAGAAGGAAAAGGGAGGAGGACACGACTACGCTCTTTCACGCGGTTGTCTTCAGGGATCCGCTGCGTGGATAGGCTTTGTTGTGCCGGTGCTGCCCTTTGTCAGACGGGCGAGAAACGAAACACCTTGTCTTAGGTCGCCACGTAACACAATGCTGCTCGATAAACCGTGTCTAGTAAGTCGAAACGAGACAAGGGAGACCTGACAGTCCTCGTCCTCGCTCGTTCTTTCATCTCCGGGATCCTGCTGATGGAAGGCGCGTGCTGATTTCGATAATTATTGAGGATGACAGTGGACGATCTCCGAGCGTTCTCTGCCAGCTGGGAAATTTTCGCGGCGCTTAACTCTTTGTCGTTTCCTTCAGCTACGATGATTAGGGCTTCTTCGACTTTAGCTTAGACCCTTTTGACGTGTTTTCTCTTTTATTTCAGAACTTCCTATCTACGGTGTCATATGAATTCTATTACATTACCAGGTAAGGGGGATAAAAAAACGTACAGAAAATTTATGAATCGGGATATCGAATCATTTTGTACTTTTAAATGTTAGAATGCAGGTTTGATTTCATAATGTTATAGCTGACGTTAAGACGAATTCAAGAAGCTACTTTGACGACTTGACTGCGGATCTTTATTCATTCTCGGCTTCTAAAAATTGTCTAAAAATGCTAGAATATAAAATACCACAGAATTTATTACGATTTTTATTTATCTCAGATCTGGAAAGGCTACGCTACGAAGACATGAGACGAAGCTGCAATGTTCTTAAGATATCGCAGAGATCGAGAGAAGTCATCCGACAGATCGATATTGTGGTTTCCGCAACAGCTTTTACCACTGAAAATAAGATTTCATTTGTTTCCACTTCCTTGAGGTTTGCCTGCAAAAACTAAAAATTGGGTAAACATCCGCAGTCTAATTATTTTTGGCAGTGCCAAATACCGCACTGTGCGGGGTGCGACACGGTCCAAGAGTAGATCGGGGCCGGTTTTATATTGTTTCGGTGGATTCGGGGATTCGAGAGCACGTCTTGGAGGAGTTGCGGCGCGGCTTGCTAAAGGAGGACACCAGAGAGATCTCAGGGTGTACCGTTCGAAACGGCCGAGGGATATGCCGAGAAGAGAAGGAAGATGCAAAAAAGGTAGAACGATCGAGCAGCACTTCCCACGAAGTGTGCGCGAGCGATCAATGGGGGAAGCGAGCCGCTGCATGACGAATGGGGGCGCAGCCAATTTAGATGCATAGAGGTCGCGGCGTAGGGTCGTCCGGCGACCTGTCGTGTCTCATTCCTCCGGGGACTACGTCTACGGTCTCCTTCATTCGGCGTAACGAGGACGGTCGTGCGGCTTCGTCCAGCTTTTCTTGCATGCTCATTATCGAAACGGTGAAAGGCTGCGTGTCACGCTCGCTGGCTGGCGCTGACGTTAAATCCGCCGCTAATGAACCAGGCTACGGGGCCCAGGCTAGAACAACTGACTTGCGAAAATTGCTTCTGGTCCATTAGATTGTTTGGCAATTAATTGCCGATTTCCTCAGCCTCGAGATCACGCGGCAGATGTATCATTCCGGTTCCAGTCCCGGTTCGTTGCGCACGAACGCTGCCATTTCAACCCTTTAATTAATGGTTTCTCCGCTTTCAGTGTAATCCTCGAGCCCGGTAAACTTTACTTTACCGAACTCAAAATTTTTGCCTTTTAGCCAATGTGCTGGCTAAGAATCCTGAACGTTGACGCAACCTTCGTAGATCAGCAATGTTCAAGAACATTACTTTTTGAAGGTATTCATGGCGGACGGAATGATTTGCATTGGAACGATACAGTTTTAATAAATAAATTGATACTTTGGAAAGAAACCTAACTCTTTGTCGAGAGCCGATTCTTTAAGACAAGATATAACTCTTGTTTCTTCTCAGTAATGCGACATAAAAGGCGTTATTAACTTACGACACATTAATGAAACTGTAGAAAATTGCTAGGCCTTACAAACGACTTCGAGGGAATCGGGTGGGGGGGATGAAAGGATATTAGGTATAAAAGAATAAATAAAGGGGTCAGAGGGAAGCCATTCTTGCTCGGGCGAAGTTGAGTTTCTGCTATCGGGTCTGTGGGAAAGTGCTGTCTTTATCATTCAGTCTTCTCGATGTGGCAACGTGAACAAATAATGGGATCAATTTGATGTAATGTCTATTGTTGCATAGAACTGTTTGTCATTTTATAGGTTACCCCTTTATCTTTCTTGAAAAATTCTGATACAAATTTCCGGTCGAACGTTTCGTCATACAATATTTTGTTAAGCGTGTAATTGCTTTGTCAAAGGTCAACGTTATCCGCTTTTAGAACGCGTTCGTGCGTTTTATCTCAAGATACAAACTTGCAATTCTATATGGATACCGTGAAGAACGTATCTAATATACTGGGCGTGTAATATGTACATATATCCTATCGTGTTACATGAAATATACAAATACATCAAATGTCCTATCATTTTGTCACGTGTCAGTTTGTAACGGCCGATTAGTCGAGCCATAGGAGCATGATCGCCGCATCAAGAAGCTCGTAGGGGGAAGAAAAAACGCAAGCCCAGTACCACCGTTACGTTTTATTCTGCTCATTATCGGCGCATTATCGACATTGTCTACAGCAAATCTGATACGCGGCGTCCTGGGTGGTTTGCCGGTGTAATTACTAACACGGGGCTACAGGCCCCGTCCGCTGATTGGGTGATCAAAGCTCGCGATGACGAAGATCTCTTACCCTGCCTCTTCGGGACCGAAACAGAAGGAAGCGAAACAGCGGCAGGACGAACAAGGACGGACGCCGAGCATTGCATCTTCATTATAAATCCTGAGAATCACCCAAATTGATAACGGCATCCGAAGGCTGCCGTAAGGGTCCTCGTAATACTCTAAAGAGGGTTCACCTCCACCCTCACGCAGCAGGGTGTCCCTGGGCACGAAATAAGAAGAGGCCACTTTCGCTTCTTCTCCTCCTTCAGTTGCTCGTATATTCTCCCCTCGTCCTCGTCCACTCCTCCTCCTCCGCCTCCGCCTCCACCCACTGTAACGGTCCCGAGAGGTGTAGCTTCGTTACTTCTTCGATCGATCCGTGAGAGTTACGATCGTGTTTCACGTGACGAAACCAAGTGGATCGTTGGAAAACGATTGTACCGGCGACTGTGAAAAATCCTGCTAGCCGGAAACAACGCAGTCAGCCAGAATCCAAAACCGAGCCAAAATTGAATTGTTGAAGTCTCTAGCGAAATTGTATGCAGGGTGAGACTCTGGGTCGCTGTCGGAAGGTTAAAGAAAAAATTAACTAATAAACTTTGACCCTTTGCACTCGGAGCTATTTTAACTTGAAAATCAAACGTTTCTTCTGACCTAGAATATTTCCATTCCATATGATTTTTTAAATTTGGTAGACATGAAATTGATGCGATACCTCGTACAATACTTAACTGTTTATTAATTGGTCGGATACCGTCGTATCTAACAATGTAAACAATATTTTAAATAATAGCACAGCAATTTTTAGCGACGCCTCGAAGGCGCCACTCGAGTGCTAAGGGTTAACTTTCAGCTTGAGCTCGGGCTCCCAGCCACCGTTGCATAAATTAATTTTTCCAGGCGTCTTTACTTGTATTTATAAGCAGATCAATACATTGGTATATATTATATATTTTATTTCGGTTTTATTTCATATTTTATTGAGATTCGCTGACCTTCGCCCAGTGACTCCCCTCCAAAGACGATAATCGTCTCGAAGATTTTTTTTCTGTATAAATGACAAAGTTAGCAGGGGTGGCAGAGTTAAATGAGACACCACGTATACTCCCATACACCCTGGTCCGATGTGTTTCACAGTTGAACTGTCCACACCGTAGCAACCCCTATCAATCACGACACCGTTCGCACAATCAGCCCGCGAAAGTGACTCCGAGAAGGTTCGCTCATCAAAGTGAATCCTCGAAAAACCTCGGTCGATTATTTCTTCATCAAACGAGCCGAAACGTCGCCTCTAAAAAGCCATCTTGCGAAAGAGGTGGCGGGCAAATGGGTAGGGAGAAGAAGAAGAAGAAGAAGAAGACGAAGAAGAAGTCGGATCGACTGGTTTGAAGGTGCGTCTGGTCGCCGGTACAAAGGACAACCATAATCCTGATCCATTTCCCCTCTAAACAGCCCGTTAACCGCAATTGACAGTGTTAATAAAAGACTTCGCAGGGTACCAATCAGGGTGCGCGCGGGGCCCCGGGTTTGTCAGCGACAACATCCAAATGACGCCGTAAAGTCCCGCGTAAAATAAAGAGAGCCTCAAAGACAGTTCAATGGAATCTTCTCGCCGCGGGGTGTCGCCGTGGGCCGAGCGTAAGAAGCACCGATCATCACGGTTTCTCTCTTTTCGATCCCTCACCTGTCCTTCACCTCCTTTTACAGTTCTGCCATATCTCGACGAGAGAACGTTCTCTTAGAGACTTCTCTCTCTCTCTCTCTCTCTCTCTCTCTTGTTCTCTTTCTGACTCTGCCTGTTGGTTCGTTACACCGTGGGCCAGGAAGAAGAGAAGGCGGGGGAGGATAGTCGTGATATTTCCTTCACGAAACTGTTCCCCGAACGGTTCCTCGAGTCGCCGAGTCCCGGAGGAACGAGGGAACCGAGCCTGGAAGCAGCCACATCCTTCGCTGGGCTGACCGGTGGAAGATTCATAAATTATTTCAGGAAAAAAGGAGGAAAAGTATTTCCAATTACAGTTTTTTGTGAAGGGTTGCCGCGGGCCACGCGGCAGGGGGTCCGCTTAATGGCGACCCGCACTCACCGCTCCTCCTCCTCTTCGTCCTCCTCCTACTCTTCGTCCTCCTCTTCGTCCTCCTCCTCCTTCTCCTTCTTCTTCTTCTTCTTCTTCTTCTTCTTCTTCCCTCGGCAGTTTCTTCTACTCCTTCGTCCACCTCCTCCTCTCTCGCGCCCGCCGCCGCCGTCTCTCTACCGATTCTTCAGGGTCCTCCGACACCGCCAACGCGGTGTATTCGGTCGTTTTTTCTTCTTTATCCTACTCCCACTACGAGCCTGCGTTATTCCTCGTTCCTTCTTCTTTTTCTCGGCGTCTGACGAGCACCGGTGACACGAAAGAGGATCGATCATCCTGCGGCCGGTCCAGGCTCCTCGCGAATTGCCTGTCGGGGGAGGTTAACTGCGGGGGTGACCGGGTTCGACTCGAGCCGTTTTTTGTGCGTTGGTCGCCCGATTCAACGAGCCCGAGCCTGATCGGCAATTATTTCTTGATGAATATTAAACACCAGCTGCCACCCAGGAGTTTGGAAATCGGCGCGCGAATCCGACTCTAGCCATCTCTGATATGCTAATTGTTAGACTGCGGATCTTTATGCGAAATGAAAATGTTCTGCATTGATCGCGGGAAGCTGAAGTGGAACAATAAAGGTATTAGAATAAGATTTTCTATTTAATTTTACACCCTCATATATTATTCATTAATTTAATAGATTTTTATTAAATTTAATATCCGTCAATAATACTAAATTTTAAAATTAATTTTACCCAATATATTTTTATTTAATTTTATACCCTCGTATATATATTTAATTAATTTAATTTGTTTTTATTAAATTGAATACCCATCAACGATACTAAATTTTTAAATTCATTTCAATATATTTGAAAAGCGCATTGAACTATGAAAATATGTTCCATTAGCAATTGGAACTCTGTCTTAATTCGACGAATTAACTAACTCTTATTTGTTTTATAAATAACACGCGTGGATACTTTTTTATGACACACATTGAACCATGAAAAAATGTTCCATTAACAATTGGAACTCTTTCTTAATTCGACGAATTAACTAACTCCTAATAATTTTCTGAACAACACACGTGGATATTTTTTTTTGAAGTACAATGGTATAATACGCGCGAATTGTAATGAAATAAGAAAGGAAAAGAATGGGTGGATGATGGTCGTGACAGCCTCGGTGGTTGAACACGACCGCACTGTCCAGATTTATTGTTCTCGCGGTCACTAAAGCGTAACGTCGTATTAGTTTGTTCTGTGCGGTTAAAAGAACTGCGGTCATTGATGATCGTGACGAAAACGTTCTTTTTGCAAAAGGAGTTGGGTGACTTATACGTTTGAACAGCTGTGACGTAAGTTCTTCTCTTTATTCCTTCTTCTCTATTATTTGTATCACAGAACACCGGTAGATCATGATCGAATTATTTAATTGATAAGGCGTACAGTCAGTGTTTACAATAGATCTTTCCATTTCAGGAACATTTTAATCTATCATCTTTAATCTTCGTAATTCCTGAATATACTTATAGCCCAAATGTTGCATCATTTTCCCTAGATATGGATCATTTCACATAAAAAAAAAAAAATAGATTACTGCAGATAAAAAAATAGATCATTGCAGATAAAGAAAAGTCGTACAGAGGACGACCTAGCGTCGGAAGTGAATGTTAAAGACGAACATTCATTTGTATGGGCAGGTTTACGTAACTGCTGCTTCGCTGCGGGTGTCTTCAGCAAAAGTAGAAACCCAACTTCGTCACTTTGAACGAAACGGGAGCGAAAAGAGTCTTTGCGCCGTCCGGTATGAAGATCCGAAGTGACCAGTCTAAATCCGGAAGTCGCGCACGAGGAAATCCGGCCGCGGGGACACGTGGATCAGGAAAAAGTTCAGGTGAAGGAAGACGGTTATGCTTGGAAAGAGGGCTGCTGGCTTGTTTATGGTCGTTCGAGTTGGACTTCCCGGAATGCTCGGCCCGTGTAAAGCGGACCTAACCAAGCGACGGATCCGGCCACGACCCCGCACGCGGGCTCGCTCGATCTCTGAGGCCAGGAACATCGAAACGCAGGACGTATTGCTCTGTCACCCAGGGACCGGCGATCTATTAGTTATGAATATTGTTGCCCACAGCGGTACATGACCGGCTCGACCGCGTGGTGTTCTCCCAAAATATGTACGGAGGCTCGCATACGGACGTCCTTCCCCCCACGTTGCACGCGGCCATATTCATTCCGAAATGTCACGTAAACCATAGACGAGCAACGGGGAAGGATACGTCGTCGTCGTCGTCGTCGTCGTCGTCGTCGTCGTCGTCTAGCGAAACATCGGAATTCACCCGCGGCTAATCGTGGGGGGCACGACCGAACTGCGACTTGTTTGTTTTCATTGATCCATTCGGGGATATTGATCATTTAGCGGACGAGTTGCACACTGGCCGATATTGATTAAACGAGAAACTTCGTGGGTGAACTGTTTATGATTTTTTATTGTTGTTTTAGGTTGCATCTACCTTTCAGTCACTCGTTAGTAGACTGCAGTGCTGGGAAAAATAGTATTTTAAATAGCGAATAAAAAATATTATTTTAAAGGATGTGTACCACTTTCAAAATAAAATATTTTATTTGATGCAGTAATTTTTGAAAATAGTATTTTATTTGAAGAATATTGAAGATATTTGTATTTCGTCTTTATTTTCAATTTCAATTTTAAATATTATTGCCGAAATTAATGGTTCGAATTCAATACATTTGTGAGTGTATATCGTTTCTTAACGATAAGATACACTGCATGTTTATACGGTTTCTCAGAGTATTATAACAATGCAAAAAGTAAAATATTTATAGATATTTATAGAAAATACTATTTTCTTTGCACAAAATAAAATCTAAAATATTCAATAGTATTTGAAATATTTGTTTCGCCAAATAATGCCCACCTCTGGTCGACTGCGGATTTTATGCAATTTATGATAAAAATGGCTATTATAAGCACAAAAGCATAAAAATGATTGGGAAATTTGTATTTTACAGAGTATTATGCAATCGGATGCGGACTTGTTATGCGATTCTCAACGATTAAGACGATATTAAATACGAATGGTTGATGCAAACGGCTTGGAACTTATCGTAGATCAACAACAATGCTGCGTTAGTGTTACCACCTGCCGTGAAGCGGAATATCTCTTTTACAATGGCAGTTAAAGTGGAATATTGTACTTATAGGCCGACATCGTACATTCAGTCTTAAAATATCTATTAACACCGCATTAAGTGCCTGTAAACCGTAATTGCAGTTAGTGATTTGTTGACTGTACCGGTAGTTCTTCAGTTGAGGTGCTCTCGGTTAAAACGATTTATCAGTTGGCTGAGGAAAACATTCTATTCCGGACTTTATTCTCTCTGTGTTCACACGTACGTTTCGCTGTCATGCTAATCTGCATAATCAAGGCGGTAGCTGCATACGATTATGCGTCTTTAAGGTCGGGACTACATCTGTGCAACATCGCTGGCTGCGTCCACATTAAGCACACGTTCGATGTAAACGCGACTTGAGACTGTTAGCAAGAGAGACACCAACGTACAAAAACGATAATCGGTAGTCGAGTGCACAGATACGAGTAGGATTTTGAACTGGAAAAAAGGTTCTGATCAGTATTTCTCGGTTTCAGATAATTGTGGATCGACGGTAGGGTTCCACATATTAGAACACACTTGTCCATCATTAGAAAATGATAATTCATCGTCCAGTACGCATAGACTATAGACAAGAATGATTTTGTGGGGGAAAAGAAGTTTGGATTAATCCTTCTTGGTTTCGGATCATTGCGTGTAGAAAAAAAGTCTGGAGTTGCACATAAATTCACTCAATTGTCCAAGATTAATAAATGATAATTAGTAATCGAGTGCATATGGACAAGTAGGATTTTGGACTGGGAAAAAGTTTCAATAAGTCTTA
>CM052187.1:961365-1008006 GCA_028455805.1 Lasioglossum figueresi
AAATGTTACGAGCATCTTTTTATAGGTCATAATATAGTATAAACTGGAATACAAAATCTTATATTTTCGCCGCTTGTTGATTTTTGTTCTTGAGCCTGTCACATTGGAATCCGTTCTGAAAAATTCAACTTGGACTTGCGGGAAGAAAAGCGTAGGAACTTTTCCCGGAGCCTGATAAATCCGTTCGGTAGAGCGAGCGGGGTTGGAGATCGGAGCATAAAGAATGTTGGCACGTCGGAAATCAAGTAGAACCATCTACCCCTTTTCAGCTGGGCCGGCAGTTACGTCCGAGGCATCTATCGGCATCACGCCGCGAAGGAGCGTGCGAGCAAAGCGCGAGAAACACCGGGAGAACGGCGCGGCGGGCGGGTGGAGAGGGTCTTCTTCTTGTTCTTCTTTGAAGGTGGAGGTGGAAGAGGACGCCGACGGTACACGAACAGAAGAAACAAACGGTGCGTACGTGGTCGCGGAGGTGAAGATGCGTGAAAGTGGAGGTGGTTAGTAGCGATCTAATTATCTACGCGGCGGGAAGTCGCGGCCTCCCTCTGCGCTTCACCGCGTTCAGGAAACAAGAGCAAATTGAAAGCTGCTGAATGGCCGCGTGCTCGCGCCGTGCCACGCCGTTTTCGAGGATCGTCAGGCGATTTTGATACATGCGCACTCCCGCGAGATCGTTTTCGCTCTCGAGTGATCATCACGCGCGAACCTCTCGAGCCGGATCGCTTTACAATCGGATACCCTTTCTCTACCACGATCGGGCTAACACTTTCGAATTAGCCTTCCCCCTCCCCCTGGAACCGAGCACGTGTAAACACGGTGAACGGATGAAAAGAGGGAAATGATAAATGGAACCAGGTAACTGAACTAATTTGTTTCCTGCCTTTTTATTGCCGCCGCGCCGCGCCAAGCGCAGCCTTTTGCGCGCCGCGAAATTCTTCGCTTGCTCTTTGTTCCGCTTGATTTCTTTTTCAAGACTGTGCGCCCGCCTCGCAGCCTTCCACTTCGTTTTATTGGATAATGGTAATGATAGTTGAGACTTTGACTTTGCCCCTTTGGAAACTGACTGTTTTTGTAGGGCGATCTGCAGAATGAATGAACAATTAATTATTCAGACCTAGGATAATTCTGTTCTATGCGATTGTTTCTTTTTATGGACGTGCAGTTGATGCAGTATCTCGTGCGAGACTTACACTCATACGCGAAAGCATTCGAACGCTTACAATTCTGACATTCAACCAATGAGATATGTATGTTAGATATTTGAGATATTTCATGTAATATCTCAATTATTTTTTGTTCGATCTATTTCCCAACGGCCACAAATAAAATATTTGATTTTGATCGAACAAATAAAAACCATGCATTTTCAACTTAGAAAATAAAAATAAGTTATAAATAATAGATTTTAGGCTTAAAATTGAGGGAGGAGTATCAAGTTTTAGAAAAAAAAAAAATATCCACAGCGAGACTCGAACACCACCAACCTACCGATTACCAATTCAATTCAAAAACTCTTTATTTACATAACAGTAATGTTTTATAAAAATATACATAACAATGGTTTTATGCTATATTTTATAATTTAAGGGTTGCAGTCTTTTGTAGTCCCTATCTAATGATTAACCTACTTGCTATAGTATTTACATGCCTTCTTTATATTATAGTGGTATAATATATTTCTAACAGACTTATTCATACTTCGATTATGCATTGCTAACCAGTCATCCTCGCTACGCCCTCGGCCATTCACTTTCGTATTCACTCTTTAACGAAAACTCCTTATCAACGTGTGAGCCGATTTTCAAATGCAATTTTCTCGAAAAATCTTGAGAAGCGCGCGCTACTGCTTTGCCAAATTACATTTCGAGACGATATCTTCAAGTACTGCAAGTTTCAGAAAAATCCGTGACCCATCAACCGTGGCTTCCCCTTGTAAGTCAAAATTCAATAAACGAGTTTATCGGTTATTTCGCATCACATTGTTTTAAACTAAATTATGTCAATGTAATTTTTACGATATTGTCAAAAATGAACCGGTAGATAGTGCTCGTTATTTCAACGTTACATGAAATTCGTTTAATTTTAATATCCTTTTCCTTTAAATATCTCGAAACAAGAAATACAATGACTCAGATCGCTTTCATAATTATCGTCTACAGGCTCACTAAAAAATTGTCATCGTTTAAGAAAAACAAATATTTTCTTTTAACGAATTCAGTGAATTTAATGAACGAATTCAGAAATGATTAGACAAATTATTCGAACGACGAAACACAGTGAGAAAGATTTAGTAACACTGTGTAGATGTGGGTTTCGAGATGTATACTTTGAACAGAAAAAGAAGTATTTCCAATAAAGTGTTGTGCCAGAAGTCCGAATATTTTTCTGACCACATCTCATACGGTTGATGCGATACTCAGATGGTATAAACATTCTATGAAAGCGAATGATAATGGTTATGACGTTATAAGAGAGAGAAGGTCCGTTCTTTTCTGCCTTGACACGAACCACAGCAATAGGTTTACAGTTTTATGTTATTTATGGCTTTTACATTCACAAATTCTAAATACAATCGGAGTATAGCGAGCAGCTTCGTTCATTCGCACTAGCCAAATATAGTTGTCGAGGTCAAACATCGAAATCTCCAGAATGGAATTCCAGCAACGATGACGTAATGCAATTTCTGATACAAACACGAGGTCCCGATATCTTGTTTCTCGTTTCGAAAATACGACGTATACGACAAGAGAAAAGAAAAGTTGTATATAACTCCAGCTGCCACGTAACAATGTATTCCTTCTATAAATTATTCATCGAGAGAATTGTTATTTAATTTATGACCGTGATGCAACTTATTCCATTCATTAATTTCGCGTACGTCACGAGTAGACTACGGACTACGCATTTACGACTTCTAAAAATTTGAAAAGATGGGAGAATATAAAATATCTTAATGTAGAAAATATATTATCACATAATATTAAATATACGAGCAAAATTATTGCCATTTACATTTACCAAATCAAACCAAATAATATATTGCGCAAATTAGAGTTCGTTAAAAGCAATTAGATGATAGAATGTTGAACATCGTTTGCACAAACAAGATCGTCTAAACTTTTGCAAAGAAATAGAAAGATACAAGCAATTATTGATAACGAAATCTCTTATATTTTTATGATTTCCAACGAAGAAACTTCTTAGAACTGTTCCACCATCGTGTTAAATCATTTGCAAAAGAGATATCCAGGATACGAATTTTCCATTTTAGTTTGTCCTGTTAAATTTGAAAACATAATCCAGTTCAAGATTAAATCTGCAACACTCTGATTAACGCTTCGTCGCTCGTAAAGTGCGTCTTCGAGTATCTTTCGGGGATTAGGTGCAAACATTATTGGGACTTGTAAATGTTTCTACAGAACCGTCCAGCGAAACTAATTGCAAGAAACACACGAACATCGTTAGATCAAATAAGGCCCAAGTTCTCGTTCGCAGCGACAGTAAAGATCGCTCGTACGGGACCAGGATCAACGAATGCTTCGTCTCGGCCTGGGCACCGAAGCAGGAACTTGAACTCTTCATTCGCACACCCTCGGACCCATTTATCCATCTCGTTCTCCTGGAAAGCGTGTCAAGAGCTTCTTTCAATCACCTGGGCCCGACGTGCGGAGGGAGAGCGAAAGAGAGAAAGAGAGACTGCTCGATTCCATCGTCGAGCAACTTAATTAACCAAGCACGGCACGTCAATCGCGCTCGCGCGACCGCGAGGGGCCCGGAGCGTTGGACGTCCGTGAAAATCTCTCGGAAGTCGTCATATCGGCGCGGAGAAAACGGTGTCGGTGGAAAGTGTGGGAGGAAAACGGGAGAAAGGGAGAGAGAGAGGGAGAGAGAGAGGGACGGAGAAAGAGGAAGAAAGAGAAAGGGTGCGAGAGAGAAGAAGAGACTCGGTGGAATACGTGGATCACGAGTAGAGGAATCAAAGGGAGTCAGACGGCGAGAGAGGAAGGCTCGAAGCAAGAAGATGAAGAGGGGCCCGGGTGTGGGGAAGAGGGTAGGAGATGGTAGGGGAGGAGAAGAAGAAGAGGAGGGAACGGAGCCGAAAAGAGAAAGAAAACCGTCCACGGTGACGGTCAGCGAGCGCGAGCTGAACCCTGACCCTTCGTCCGTTGTCGTCCATACTCGTTCCCGGTCGCTCGGGCCCTCTTTCTCCCTCCCACGTGGCCTGACGACTCCGTGGGGCCCCGGCGTGGGCGAAACTCACGCGCGGGGGAGTAAGAGGTAAGGTACGAGGTGGGCCGTGAGGAGAGGAGAATAAGAAGACGAGGAAGGGGTGGAGGGGGTGACGAGTTGGCCCGCGGGCGTCCCGGGACCGTGAGAACACCACCTATAATATTATTTAGTCTGCCTCGGTTCGCCTCTCTTCTCTCCATGGTTTCGTCTCTCTCTCTCTCTCTCTCTCTCCCTCCCTCCCTCTCCTTATCTCTCCTCTTCTTTGCTCCTCTCTGTCCCTTGTACCAGGTACCCTTCGTACGTCCATTCCCTCTTCTTTTCCCTAAGCTTTTCTTCTTCTCCTGTTCTGCTTCGTCTTCGGCTTCTCTTCCTTCTTCTGCTTCCTCGGCACTTCTCTTTCTCCTCACCTCGAATCCCGACGATGCTCATCCGGCTAGCTTCTTCCTGCGGTACAGCGCGTGCAGGGAACGTGTCCGTCTTTCTTTCTCGTTGCGCGGCTCGTCGCGCCGAAGAGGCAGCTAACTATAGGCGCTATACACGGTTTACTCGCGCGCATTAATTGCCGTCGTAAATTGTTGCGGCTTTGCAGCCGAGTCGAAACACTGCGCCGAGGCGGCGCACCGCGCACGGCACGCAGGGCGCGGCGGGCCCCTCGGAAAACTTTATAGAATTCTTCTGCCATCGCGTTAAACCATTTTCAATCACCGTTTTAGCTCGCCCGATTATATTTGAACGCGTGATCCAGTTCAATATCAAATCTGCGATACTTTCAACCGATTGCCACGTCGTCGCTTATGGGATGCGTGTTTTAGTATCTTTCGGAGATAGGCGCAAACATTCTTGGGGATTGTAACGGTCTCTGCTGAAACGCTCGTGCCCACGCGTTTTCAATTTTCCTCTGTTATTACGTCGTTACGGATAACTATAAAACAGAAAACTCCCTCGCGTTCGCTCGATGCTAGTCAACAATTACAAACTTCGCGTCACCTACACGGGCTTTAGCTAGAACGACGTAACATATTCTAAGCCGCGTTAACGGTACCGGCTTGCTCGAATGATTTACGGTGAAATAAACAATTCCCCCGCCGCTGTCGGTTTTGCTTTTGCTTCTCTATTTCGCCCCTCGCGCGTGTCTATCATCGCGACAGTGTATTCTTAGATTTGGACTGTAAACGCGCGAACAACACCGACCGAGGAACAAGCAACGTCGTATTTACATTGTTTATTGCCCGACGAACGTATCGCGTCGGTGACACACGTCATGCTTGAATTCGCTGTTCGTTACTTTCACAGCTCGCAGTACGTTACGCAAGTACCTCGTAATTCTTAATTCGCGACGTTTTAATGATAGCCGCGAACACAGAAGCACAGAGATTTACCGATACGTTGCCAGATAGGAACCGAATTTAACCTTCGGGCTCTAACCGGCTGTGTAATTGAACGAAACGGTTTACAAGGCCCGCGAAAATCTATCCGAGCCGTGAAAAATTCAAGCAGGAAGCAGCTCCGACGACCACGGTGCCGTGCCGCCTGCGCGAGCATTCGTGTCTCTGGACCGAGCTTCGACGCGGTCGCTGCCAGAGTCGTCGGACGAGGGGAAGGGAGCACGGAGTGTTGTCAAATGTGTATCTCTAAAATGTAACATCGTTACCGTAGAATCTTTCACGCAACTATTTCTGGGGAGTGTACGACGGTTAAAAAGAATACATATCGCAGCTTTAACCCTTCGCACTCTTTTAAATGGAAAATTAAACATTTCTTTCGACCTAGAATAATTCCATTCTATATTAATTCTTATCTCCGTAAGAATATGAAATTGATATAATACCTCACGCAATACTTAAATGTTTGTAATTCATTAGATGGTACAGCAGTTTTTAGTGGCGCCTCAGAGTCGCCGCTCGAGTGCTAAGGGTTAAAACGCGCGATAACGTTTAATAAAAGTGTTCGTAATCGGGAACGATGATTTTCTAAAAACCGAGTCTCATGATCGGCCTGCTATACTTAAAAATCAAGCAGAAAATCTTTGTCGCCAGAGTCCAATCCATAAAAACGTCGGATCAGCTTCATAATTCCCGGCGGTATAGGAATTAAATCATAACGCTCGTAGGGGCGGTCGCGGGGAGGAGGTATGCATAAGGTAAAGGGTGTAGGTGGAGAAAGAGGAGAGGGTAGGATAAGGACGAGGACGAGGAGGACGAGGACGAGGACGAGGAGAAGAAGGAGGAGGAGGAATCAGGGGTTGTCCCCGACGGTCCGGTAACGCAGGCCCCGCACGCGTGCAGCTACGCACGCAGTCACGCGTACACGCGAGATTACGAACGACGCCGTTTACGCTGAAACGGCGAGCAATTGCGGGCCAGCTGTGGGGCTCTCTCTCCAGAATCCGGGGCCCGTTCCGCGCGGACGGTCCCAACTCGCCTCGGATACCTGCCACCAGGTGTCTCCACGAGCAGTGCCCAGCAGCGAGAGGCAGGAGCAGTCGTCGGGGCGCCTTCGCACCGCCAGCATCTCGCACGCGTCTTTCCTCTTTACCGTTTTATCCTTCGTACGCCCTGTCGCGAACATCCCCGTCGCCGAACCTCGCGATTCGACCCGGGGGAACGGTCGAGCATGAGGCCGGGCCCGTTGACCGGCTAGTGAACGGAATCGGACTTACCGTCGACAACCCCCACCAAGAGTGACACACCCGGAGCTAACAACGGAACAACCCCCGCCAATGGTGCCGGTAACACGTCGGCAGCCCCCGAGCCTGACCCAGGACAACGCCAGCAGAGGGGTAGGATGCAACAGCAACAGCAGGAGCAAGACCAGGAGCGGGGAGCCGTGATGGTCCCGTCATCCTCGTCGACGTCTACGTCGTCGACCACCACCGAGCTCAGGGACGTCGCCAGTGTGACCGATGCGGCTCTACCTAGTTTCACGTTGCAGAGCGTGGCCCTCGGGCTCCAGGGAGCCCTGCTCGCCGCGCTCCAAAGAGCAGCGCTGCTTCCACCTGGCCACGCCGCCGCCGCTGCCTTGAACCTTCAAGCCTTGGAGACCTATCTGACCCTTCATCGTCTTCACGCGAGCAGTGCGGCGCCCGGTGTCGCGCAAACAGGACTCGCCACTGGGAATCAAAGGTGTTCGCCGATCACTGCGGGACTGGAGAACCCGCTGGCGTCGACGTCGCCGTCGAAGAACGATCACCTGGCGGAAAGGTTGCTGCAGGAGGAGGAAGAAGAGGGTCGGTTGGATTTCATCGAGGACCCCGAAGAGAACTTGGCGCTGCTCGAAGAGCAGGAAGTCTTGTTGCGCGACACCTCTGTCGCGACCACCTCCTCGAACCACGAGACTCTTTTGCGACGGATATCGGAAGGGAACCGTGCAAATCCCGGCTCCGCGAGTTCCGTTCCCCAGTCGACTTCCCTCGCACAGATCGCAAGCTCGTCTTTCACGTCGCCAGCCTCCTCGTCGGCCTGTTCCTCCTCGTCGTCGTCCTCGCTGTCGTCCTCCTCGCCGCTACAACCAACCACCACCTCCATCGAAACCAGCATACCGCGGACCTGCAGGGCCTCCCGGCCGAAGAAGCAGTTCATCTGCAAGTTCTGCAGTCGGCAGTTCACCAAGAGCTACAACCTGCTCATACACGAGAGAACGCACACCGACGAGAGACCCTACTCTTGCGACATTTGCGGAAAGGCCTTCCGACGGCAGGATCACCTGAGGGACCATAGGTAAGCGACGATCGTAGTTGCTCGCATGATTTATCGGGTGTGCTTCGCTTTTATGATCGGCTGCTCGCTGGGTTATGGGTCGGGATGGGATCAAATTCGATGCGTACTCGCGAATCCGAGTCGAGTTCGATAACCAAGTTTCGTTATCATGGGTTTCGATTGCTACTTGAAAGCAATCAAAGTTTCGAGATGATTATACTTGAAAGGTGTTCATTGTATATACAAGTGGTAATCGAAACTCGGAACGAGGACTTACAAGTTTCGAAGAGATACTTGTAAGCACTTCGATTTTTTAAAGTAATCGAAACTTTCACGAGTAGCACTCGAATCTCATCTTTCTGTCTCTCTCTTTCTCATCTTCACAGCGTGTTTACAACAAAAAAAGTAAACGGACGCCGCGCCGGAACAGCCATGCGTTGCCACGGAGCGTGCAAGAATAACAGAATTTCGAAAGTATCGGAACAGTTCGACCAAGATTCGAATATACTTGCAAGTATTATTTACGTTCACCACAGTACTTGCGAAGAGTTCGAAACTGTCTGGCGAAGGTTCGAGTATACTTGGGAGTACTATTTCTTTTTTTTTTTTCGAAGTACTGATAGACAGTTCGAATTCCATCGATCAAGGTTCGAACCTGTTTGCGAGGTACCTGATCCCATCCCTAGTTATGGGGACCCTGGTTAGGCTAACGTAGGCGATGACAATCGATGAAATTGAATTGCGCGGGGATTGATACTTTCCTCTTTGTTCTCGTCGCCCAATGCATGAAATGTTGCCTCGCTAATAAACTCGGCTACGGTTTATGTCGTTTTTTCATTGTTAATGACGCGCGATTATGGTCATTCGTTCTGTGTACACCTGCAATCAGGCTTAATTTATTCGAATCTTGAAATTAGAAAGTCTGCAGCTTTCCGACCGAACTTATTTGTGCGTTACAATTCGTATGCCTCGTAAGTAGATATTTATGCGAAATAAAGTTTGTCCAAGTTAATTGTAAACAACAGAGATGAAATAAAAATGAATATTTTCTTTTCGTTGGTGCTAATAAGCTGAAGATGTTACGACGATGTTATTAAATTGTTTCGTATTTCCTCTATTTTTGTCATCAACAGGCTACCCCTTAATAGACTTTTTACATTGAAAACATCCTAACGATATTCTTGAATTTCTCTGTTCGTCCATTGTTTTGTATTTCACCCAGCTAATTTCTTCAGAAATGCATAAAAATCCGCAGTCCGGTTGTAACTTTCAACTGAACTTAAGAGTTGACTCGACGAGAATCTCTTCGGCGAGAAAACGCGGAAGATAAGGCCCAGTGTACCCTTGTTGCCTCGCAGAACGAATACTGGAAAAGTGGTTAGGCCAATCAGAGTGCTTCGAAGCGCGCTTTCTTCCCCGGCTAAATTGATTGCAATCTTCGCGGCATCTGAATACGACGAAATAATACGCGCGTCTGTTTGCCCGCGTCCTGCAATTACGATGGCGTCTGGAATCACAGCAGTGTATTAATTACGTTGATCGATTCGTGATAATTCATCGAGCTTTTCGTATCTTGATCATCAATCATGACGACATTCATCGATACGTCTGCAATTGCTCATTAATTGGTCTCCTTGCCTGCGCTACGACGACTGAAAATGCTTTTTCCCTTGTTCCCTTCAGCCGGCTTTGTACTTCTCGTTTGTAGAGACTTTTTTTTCTTTCCTGTTCGGATCGTTGACGTGATTACACGCTTAACGGAATTGCAGTCGAGAGTATTTTAGACTCATTAGAGAGGCATTGAAATTGTCGCCAACTTCTCGCTCGCATGGTCACGCGCGAATTAGCGACTTTGTACTGCGCGTGACTTTAAATCCTTATCCTGCTTTCGCGCATGTGTATATTTATTTTCACTGTTACAGGTAATCGCATGAATTTGATCGTAATTCTATCCTGCTCTCACACGTCGATGTATTTATTTCGTATTCGAAGATGTTCGCATAAATTTAATCACAAATTTGGCGAATATTTGCAATGCGATACTTGAGTTTGGCTCAAGAATTTTTTATGGAGTATAGTGTTATTAAATTAAATTATTGAGAATGACGAAACCTGAAATATATGGTTATTACAATTCTGTCGTTATCATTACAATTTTCTTGATTTATTTTTAAACATACGAATGCAGAAATTAAGTGCCGGCGATAGAAGTTAAATTTCTTTTTTATTTTAGAGAGTTTAACAATGCCGATATACTATTTCCAACATATTAAAATCATTAACGAGGGAAATTAATTTTTGCTTAGCTCCTCTAGGTTGCAATTGATGAATAAAAATTTTATTTTACATGAAGGTCCGCAGTCTATTCGTAATAGTTCAAAAATCGAAATGAACTTCGAACAGTGCTGGGGAAAATACTATTTAAAATAGTAAATAGTAAATAATTCTATTTATTTTAAAGTACGTGTACAACTTTGAAAATAAAATATTTTATTTCAGTCAGTAATTTTTGAAAATAGTATTTTATTTGAAGAATATTGAAAACATTTGTATTTCGTCTTTATTTTCAATTTCAATTTGAAATATTAATGCTGAAATTAATGGATCGAATTCAATACATTTGAGTGTAAATCGTTTCTTAACGATAAGATACACTGCATGTTTATACGGTTTCTCAGAGTATTATAACAATGCAAAAAGTAAAATATTTTATTTCGCGTTTCGGACTGTTGAAATAGAAATATTTTATTTGGTGGATCAAATTGTTGAAATAGAAATATTTTATTTTCAGGTTCTGATTGTGCAAATAGAAATATTTTCTTTTCGAAATTGTATATCTGATTTAAAATACTATTTTCTTTAAGCAAAATAAAGTCTAAAATATATACCTCTGGTAGACTGCGGATTTTATGCAATTTATGATAAAAATGGCTATTATAAGCACAATCTAAAGCCGTGGTGATATTAAAAAGAGATATAAACATTTGTTATTTTGCATAACGATCTTCAGTCTAGTCATTAGCAACCACATGACCCAATGACGTCACATAGCCGATTACCGAACATATTACGTGAACTTGATCCTCGCGAGAAATGTCTTATTTATGAAATCGACGAATATTTAAAAAGTTATTATACTAGGGAACGCAAAATAATTGCTTCAAAAAATATCCGAACGCTCTTGTCTCTCTTCCGGTTCGGATAAATCGAGTTCTACCGTTACTGGATTTAGATTAGTTTAAACCGCGAGTTCAACGTAACATTCGAATTGGAGGAATACAGTTGATTTTACATTTGGATGTCGTATATTAGCTAGCGTGATTTTTTAATAAGCCGAAATTTAAATATTCATTTTTTAAAATACAAACCAATGAATTCTCTGCAAATGGAGAATTAGGGTGTCGGAGAGAATGTACATTCCATGTAGCGATATTTCATGTTTATCTAAAATTTTATTACATAAAAATGATCGTGAAATAATGCCCATCTCTGACTTAGAGCCGAAAGACAGCGAGAATGACGGTCGACTATAATTTTCCAGGTACATACACAGCAAGGAGAAGCCGTTCAAATGCGCGGAGTGCGGCAAAGGGTTTTGCCAGAGCCGGACCTTGGCGGTGCACAAGATCCTGCACATGGAGGAGTCGCCGCACAAGTGTCCGGTCTGCGCGAGAAGCTTCAACCAAAGGAGCAACCTGAAGACTCATCTGCTGACCCACACGGACATCAAGCCGTACCATTGTGCCTCCTGCGGCAAGGTCTTCCGTCGGAATTGCGACCTGAGAAGGCACTCGTTGACTCATAATTTGGGCGTATCGACGTCACCGCCGCCGCCGGGGATCCCTGTACCTGGCTCCAGCACCGCTGTGCTCCAGGAGACGTCCTAGTGTCCTTGTGAGCCCGCCCGAAACCGCTGCATTGTACTAGCAAAATTTTATTCGGCGCGAAATTTCTTCTCCTTCCACGAAGATCGATTTGCTCGACCTTGGTGTCCTGCGACAGCGAAGGTTTTCGAAGATGTGGCCTTCCTCCTCAAACGCAGACTTCTGAAGTGGTGCCGTCGATTTATTTGTGACGATCGATGATCCTTTGAACGAGATTTATAGATTGGACGCTAGATCGATGTTGCAGCTTCCACTGTTGGAACTGCTAGCCCCGGTTCTTAGATTATCTGCGTACGTATCTGTAACTGTTAATATTAGATTGCTATTATTATTGTACGTCACGATGATGTTATTCCCGTTCGCTAGATCTGTAATTGTGTTACGCTCGACTCTTTTTCTATGTATAGCAATCCGGCGTAGTATGTAAAGAGGACCGTTCTCACGCTTTTCTGTAACTACGTGCGCGTTGTGTTCCATTTGTACGTGTAAAATAAACTTTTATTATATTATTTTTTAATCTGTCGTTCGCCTGCTCTTTTCATCACCCACACACCCGTTAGCAAGATGATTATATATATATATATATTTATTCATTATTAATGTTCAAGGATTCATCGTCAATTTTCACTCACGTTCAGTTGCCTTCAAGAAATGGATCTTGGAGACAAATTTTTACAAATTTTAACATATTTCTTTTTTCTATTTTAGGACAATTAAAACTTTCGAGTTAATACAGTTGAAGTTAGTCATTTAAAGTTTTTCATTCAGTTGGCAATGCTACGAATCAACGGTAAATGCGTAAATAAGTGGAAACAAAAGTGCCTCGAAGAGTTAATTGAATCGAAGACGCCATTATATTTTTGGAAAACTTCGCACGTTGTGTGCAACATCTTTTACATTTTCTGAGATAAAAGGCTTCTTCAAATTTTGTAAACATTAGCAATTCATTGGTGTTACAGCAGCAAGTATTTTCGTATAAATTTAAAGCATTTTCAGCACGATGAAGGAATCAAAGAAATAAATTAAACATATAAGTATCGTATAGAGCAGTGATGAGCATAATCATAAGATTACGCGCGGACCGCAAACGGCAACGAACGCTTGAATATTTTAGATTTTCTTTTGCTTAAAGAAAATAGTATTTTAAATAAGATACACAATTTCGAAAAGAAAATATTTCTATTTCAATAATTTGGTCCGCAAAATAAAATGTTTCTATTTGAACAATCCGAAACACGAAATAAAATATTTTACTTTTTGCACTTGTTATAATACTTTGAGAAACCGTATAAACGTACAGTGTATCTTATCGTCGAGAAACGATTTACACTCATAAATGTATTGAATTCGAACCATTAATTTCGGCAATAATATTTAAAATTGTAATTGAAAATCAATACGAAATACAAATATTTTCAATATTCTTCAAATAAAATACTATTTTCAAAAATTACTGCATCAAATGAAATATTTTATTTTCAAAGTTGTACACATACTTTAAAATAAATAGGATTATATACTATTTACTATTTCAAATACTATTTTCTCCAGCACTGCATATGTCCAACTATCGATAAATTTCCGATGTTCATATTCAATTTTGCGTTTCCCATAATGATACTCCATCGTTACACGAAGAATGTGTTTTCTGACGCAGTTAAACAAAGACTGTAGAATACTAGAAAAAATAGCCGGAAAGTAACAATTGAAAATATAGAGCGTTAATCAAACGTTTACCCAGGTGTATCGAACCCAAAATATACGTAAGTAAATATACCTAACTATATTTCTCTGAATACTAAATAACATAAACTGAACAACATGTTAGTAGTCAACTACTAATTAATATATCAATAAAGTATTCATCTATTGACATTCGATCGTTTCAGCTATTTAACCAACACGAATTTCCAATAATTTATAAATACTAAATAAACGTGACTCAGGTAAAATTAAATTTGCTTTTAGGTAACATGATTCGGAATGCGTATTCGTTAATTATAATAACCATCGAAAGAAGTATTAATCCTCGTATCTCTACTCAGATTAGAAATTAAACAAATTATATTGATGTTATAGATTATATAATTATATTGATGATTATATATTGATGTCATATTTTAATGTAATATTTTATGTCGTATATTAATGTAAAATATTGATGACATACATTAATGTCATATAGTAATGTCATATTTTATGTCGTATATTAATGTCAAATATTGATGTCATACATTAATGTCATATTTTATGTCGTATATTAATGTAAAATATTGATGTCATATATTAATGTAAAATATTGATGAGATATTTTATGTCACATGTTAATGTTATATATTAATTTCATATATCGACGTCACATTTTATCTAATATATTACCGTCCTAACTCATGTCATACCTTAAATCGACAAATTAAGTGTAAAGCAAAAATGGGTGAAGTATAATGCTAGGCTCATTCATGCAACAATTTCTGAGGAGGGTACGGGAGTTAATTAGTGTAAAAGACGGTCCAGCTGCCAAACGATCTGGAGGTCCGTGGGACCGGCTTTGGAAGTCTCCCGACGACTAATTAGCACTGAACATTTCTTTTCTTGTCATTCCAATCGATACTCTTCATGTCCGTAACACGAAGCGTGCTCGACAGCGAAGAAGAAGGCACCAACGAAGTAGAAGAAGAAGAAGATGGAAGAATGAACGGCAGCAGGGGCGACGATGACGACGACGATGGCGACGAACGACGACGACGAAGAGAGAAGAAGAAGAAGAACAAGAAGAAGAAACGCGTGTATCGTGTTACAAAGAACGAGGCCGCCAGGTGCGCGGGACATGACACCACGATACGTCTAGGGTTACGTTTCTTTTTCGATGGTGGACGCTGGGAAGGCACGAGGTGGGTCCGAAGACGCTATTTCAGGCCCACGGGCCGAAGACGGGCCTGGCGTCGATAAGGAGAATCTCGCACGACCGGTCGACTTCCACTTCTTTCGGACGTCTAGGAGTCGGTTCCGAACTTGGTAACTGGAGGAATTCCGATCCAGATCAGACGAAAATCTTCTCCCCCAATGCAAATTTACATAATTTCACGACAGGCTCGACTGATCCCTGACGAAATTAATTTCCCGGATCTCGTTAACCTCTTAACCGCGGGATTTAGTTTTGAAAATCCCTCGCAGAGCGCGGAATTAAAATCAAACAATGGCGTGTCTACGAGTCGAACGCAGGGCAAATGGTTTTATTATAGATTTTACGAAAAACGAGGGAGGATTACATTTTTATTTGATAAAAGATTAACAATTCATTCTTGACAAGGTTATTGATATCGCACCGCAATAGAGATTTCGATTGACGCGTATACGCGTTGAACGCAGTTAACTGGTTAAGTCGCATTGAGATTTCGATTCAACGAGAGCCACGATAATAACTTTCACTCGTATTCAAGATAATCAAGTATTTAACAGTTGAACACATATTTATTGTATCGCGGCAGGGTTTCTAATTAACTGTTCTTGAATCGCGTGTTGGGCCTCGCAAATATAGAAATGGCGAGGTGAAAGGGTGTACCGTTTGTAGGGTGTTGTCGATGATACATTTGAGAACACTATTTTGTTCATAGAGATAGGAAACAAGTCGTATGACAGATCTCTATAATATAAACGGTTCCCGTTTAAATTTTAAATTTTAATAAAATTATAATCTGTTTGTTTACTTTTTATCCTGTGTTATTTTTTATCCCAAATTTATTGAAAACGAGGCTATTTATGAGGCTATTCATTCATTTGTCGGGGTCTAAGTGACCCCACCTTACCATTCATGTGTCATTAGACGTTACCTTGCGAGGGTCAACAACTGCGATCGTTTCTACATTCGATTGAAAAAAGCGAGACCTGTTGGCGCATTCAGCATTGTTATGTTCAAAATTTCAAGGTGCGGTGAACGTGTTACAGAAAGTAAAATCACCGGCAGGAATCCGTGCCGGTTGCGGAAAGCAGAGCGTCGGGTAGACACGCATTAAATCGCGTATTAAGTCTGTCATTTCCACATTTAAAGGCGACGAGGTAAACCGGTAGGATATCGGGCGTTCGGTGGAGGGGGGATAGGTGGAGGAGGAGGAGGAGGGTCAGGTATAAGGCGAAAAAGAGACGGAACGGGCCTGAACGGGCCTGAACGGGCCGGTGCGGTGCGGTACGGTGCGTTCCCCGAGTATGGTGGAAGAGACGAAGGAAAGGATGAGAGTTAAAGGGGACATAGAAGGACCACACGCACGCGCCGCCCACAGATACGCTATCACTTGGCTACAACCGACGTGATCTGCATGCGCATGTCCTCTCTTCGTCACGAAGCCGAGAAAAAAAGTCCGAGGGATCAGGGAAAGAAAAAGGAGGAGCGCGCACCTCTTCGGCCTCCCCTTCCTTCCGCTTCATCCCCACGGCTTTGCCTACCTTCACTGATTTAAGGGGTTGGCAGAGCGTCGATAACACGTCTGGTCAGTACCTACTCCGCTCGTTCGGAATTTCTTCGTCTTCTTCTTCTTCTTCTTCTTCTTCTGCTTCTTCTGCTTCTTCTGCTTCCCCTGTCCTTTCGCGTATACATATCTTTACACGCGTGCCTCGGGGAACGGACGATTGGGTTACTCTCTTCCTTCGCGATACCGATGACACGATCGTTTTGTGACTGTTGGGTTTTGACCTGCGCGCCCTCGGTTTGTTCAAACGCGGGACCTTCGGCTTCGGTGAATTTGCTCGATTCGGACGGCTTACCTGCGCTACTCTCGTCACCGTCTTCCTGGGAGTGAGACGACTTTTTTTTTTACACCGATCTTTTTCGCTTCTATTCCATTGTCGCTTGTACCGCTATCGTCTCAATCGGCGATCTCCGACCTTGCTTTCTGATTTGTCGCACTCTTCGACACTCTTCTCACAAAATAGAAGTAATTTGTTCAACTTCGATCAAGTACGAATATGTACGGTTAGTAGAAACAGCGTTATCAAATGAATAATAATTGTTATCAACGCTTTACCCACCAGAAGCTCTATAAAAAATATGGTTAAAAATCATCTTTGCAATAATAATTCCTGAAGAAACGCCTTAAAAATGATTACTTTAACTGTAAGTCACGGCAGAGGTGGGCATTATTTGGCGAAAGAAATATTTCAAGTACTATTGAATATTTTAGATTTCATTTTGTGCAAAGAAAATGTCTGCGTCGGCTGGATTCTTTTCCCGCGCGAAGGGATGCACATGTTATGTTTGTTTCGAATATTTACATCGCCGGTTTATTTAACACACGAACTGTGGAATTGTTTTAGAAAATAATCTAGCACACACACGTTGTCCTTCCATTTTCTTCGCGGCTGCAGTAATTTAGATCTTCTTCGTGTCTAATCATTTTCCACGGAAAAATTTGTGTTTATTCTACATGCATGTACATTAAAAATAAGTAGGTGGAATTTCAAATACAGTGAAAAGATTAAAAGAATTTAATGAACGTGTACGTCGTTGAGGCGGATCTATGTGCAACATAAAATATGTTTGCATTGATTGCAAGACACAGGAGCCAAATAAAAATTGTATTCTTCTTTAATTATCTTATCAGGCTGAAAGCCAATCTTCCGAAGACAATGTTTTCCTAAAAAATTACGGTGAAGATTTTTCATTATCAAACTGATTGTATTTATATTATATTTTCATTGCTCAGTCAGATGGAGTTTATACATACAGCGTGTTACAGCAATATATAATACATATGTATTGATGACGCCGTTGGAATATATCGAAAATATAATATAAAAAAAGTCACTTTGATAATGATGAAACTTTATCATAGTTTATAAGAGAACGTTTGAGTTTTGACCCAATTTATCCTTGAAATAGGAATCGTATAATTTCGTTACAACCTGCTCAATTGCATTGTTCTACATAAACTAAATAGACATCTACTATACGTTACATTTACGCAACCTCATTTATCGTAATTGGGTTTTAATGGCAATCGCTATTGAATTATTTCAGTGTTATAAACACGCATGATGATGCGTAGATAAGGTAATCTGAAGTTTTATTTGTACATGCAAATATCGATACAATATTGTTGAATAAAATCGCACACCATCAGAAAAATGAATATTCATTAATATGCTAATTTACATTACGATAATGCTCGGCGATACACTCGAATTTTTTCTGTTTCACCGATATATGCCTCTCTATCGATGAACCGCATAAATAATTTCCATTAAGGCGGCGATTTGAACTTTAGATATCAGATTGCGCAAAATGGTAATCGCATATCGGCGCTGTAATTATTTCTGTGTTTCAATGCGTAAAATATGTGTTGCTCATCGTATATCAAAGTTCACTCGTACGCAATATCCAATTCCTTTGTGTCTTGAGCGGAAACTTATAAATAATTGTTGTATAACACGTCATTGATTCAAGTGCCACGAAAATAGCGATGAGTATAGCCATTTTTAAACATGCTTTTTTTGTGGCGTAACACTTTATCGTTGGCAGATACAAGATGTTTTATACATTTGTTTACACTTATTGGTAATGCCTACCTTTCGTGAGAAAGTGTTTCTTATTTTATAATAACATATTCGCAAAACACTCTAAATTGGTATTTAATTATTCATTTTTTCTTCGCATAAGATTCCGCAGTCTAGTGATAAATATTATTAAGGTAAACATTATATCTTCTTTTTACATTTAGCGGGAAAACATTCATTCATTTTTGGTTTATATTAACGGTTCCGAATTCATTATTAAACTGATTGAATTATGAAAAGTGATTTTTCGAGTTATATCCAGTGCTGGGGAAAATAGTAAATAATCCTATTTATTTTAAAGTATGTGTACAACTTTGAAAATAAAATATTTCATTTGATGCAGTAATTTTTGAAAATAGTATTTTATTTGAAGAATATTGAAAATATTTGTATTTCGCCTATATTTTCAATTTTACTTTTAAATATTATTGCTGAAATTAATGGTTCGAATTCAATACATTTATGTGTGTAAATCGTTTCTTAACGATAAAATACACTGTATGTTTGTACCGTTACGAGTATTATCCCAATGGAAAAAGTAAAATATTTCATTTCGCGTTTCAGATTGTTCAAATAGAAATATTTTATTTCGTGGATCAAATTGTTGAAATAGAAGTATTTTATTTTCAGGTTCAGATCGTGCTAATGGAAATATTTTCATTTCGAAATTGTATATCTTATTTAAAATACTATTTTCTTCGAGCAAAATAAAATCTAAAATATTCGATGGTATTTGAAATATTTGTTTCTCCAAATAATGCTCATCTCTGGTTATATCTAAGAAGAAAATGATCGAGTATTTGTTGTTTAAAGTATATTGGTATTGGGCAGGAAAGAGATTTCACATTTTCTCTTTTCGCGTGATTCGGCGGATTAATAAATAACTAACACCCTGTACATGTTTTTGCGCAAGAGGTCCCGGGTATAACGTCTCCATAGCCGGCAGAACGAAGTTGTACTTGCCGATATACGATCGGCGGATGCACACGCAGAAGGTGGCCACCCACAATTCCGCAGGCGTGTATCGTTTAACAGCTGCACCAGGGGCCACGTGCGAATGGCTTTGCATCGATGTCACGGTCGACGCTTAACTTGATTTACATTAGAATCGCCAATGAGTCGGCATGGGAGCAAGTTCAGTCGAACTCTGCAATTCTTACCCAGTACCAATGCAATTCTATTAGGTTGTTGCATATGTCCGATTTTAGAATGCAAATGTTACAAAGCGTTTCGATCAAGAAACACTATTACAGTCGTCTACAGGTTTATCATACAGGGTGTCCAAAAACTGTTGTACGTACTTGACAATGGTGCTTACTTCGATGAATAAATTTATTCAGAAACAAAAGTAATATTAGTTTCTTCCATATGAAATGTCCGATTTACAACAGTAACTCGAAACAAACATAATTTCTAGACTGCGGATGTTTATGCACTTTTCAATTTTTGTAGACGAATTTTCAGAAAGTGGAATACAACGCAATGTTATTTCTAGTGGTAAATAGTCTGCAAAGGCAGATTTCGAAAAAATAAATACTGTACTACATTCTGTCGAATTTTATGTTCCATCGTTTTTTGAATATATGCGGAAGCCATAAATGCATAATGATACGCAGTCTAATAATTAGACTACGTCTTCACGAGCAAAAAGGGACACCTCAACAATCGACAACTACCAAATTCTACCATCAGAGGTAGCCTAGTCAGATAACCAGCGCAGTAATCTAGCACTCAAAACCCTCTTCTAACTACATCAAATTTTTCTGTCAGCCGCTGCATAGCGAAATAAATCATTTGCAGCCATTAGCAAGTCTCGTGTCCCAAGATGCAAATAATGGCACGCTTCAACAATATATTCTAGGCACTCCCAAAGTCTCAACCAAATTAGACCAAGTCTCCGTCAGCAAAAAGGGACGCCTCACCAATCGACAACTACGAAACATGTGATTGCCATAAATTCTAGTCCCACAGCGGTCCCTCGCGTATCCTGTTTGTTGTTTGACCTCTCCGTCGATCGACACGCATAATGGCCTTCCTAAACTCTTCAGAAAAACCTCGCGTAAAATCAGTGTCGTTCGAACCGCGCTGGAGAGAACATCCCTAATCGCGTGTCGATTCGAAGCTCGCGGTTGATAATGTGTGCTCTTCGCCACTGTGTTCTCTTGGATGTGTTATGTCGCGACGCCGATACTGTTTGTACAAAGTCACAGACGAGTTAGCTCGTTAATAGTGCGTAGTTTTAATAGTAGTAGCGTGTTTAAAGAGAAAGTGAAAGTTCGAATTGTTGACTCCGAATGGCTCAGTGACATACATATCGAAGCAGCAACTGCATTTACGCCTGTATAACTGAGTTTTAATTAAGTCAATTTCTATTTCTTCTCTTGTTCGTTGCTTTACCGCGACGCGACACCAACGCTACGCTCAGCGGAGTTTGCCGCCGAGTCGGACTCTCTCCGATATTGCGCGTCGTGGCCGCGTTCTGATTTGTCCGTGTTTTTCGTTGACAACATTCTTGTAAATGAAAACATCACCTCAAATAACCTCGGGAAACACTCTGCAATTATATATTACAATTATATTTTAACACCAACCGTACCACGACCGGTTTCACGTTTTTTATATTTTGAGATGCTTTTTTTTAAGATGCTTCCATCATAAATTATTCAATGAATTTCAAAATCGTTGTAAAATTTACGAAATTGAAGACATCAATATAGAATTTCTCCTCAATTTAAATCGTTAAGGGGAAAAATAACATTCAATTTAGTTTCTATATCTTGCAATCGATGCAGACAAATTTGATTAAACCGGCAGACCGACCTAGCCAAATTTTTCTACGAACCTCTGCACGGCGAAATAAATCATTAGCGGCCATTAGTAAGCCTGCGCGACAAGATGCAAATAATTGCACGGTGATGTCCTTTGATTTTCTTCCGATGGTTCGCCGTAGTATCGTAGCTCACCTCTAATCTCGCCGGACAATTAAAACAGGCCCGCGATGGCTCGTGATTTACCGGCAGGCGAAAGAATGAGCGAGTAAATTACAATACGCCCGTCCCCGGATGTGACACTTTGAACGAGCAGAAATCGCGCGACTTGGCTCGCGTTGGCCCCTGATTGGCGGAACGACGGGGCCCGTGCTGGCGCGCGCACGTTCGTTTGGCAGTGTTACCAGCACACTCTCGTTTGGCAGTGTACTAGCCCACGAAATACGGACGGGCGGACAGGATGACGGACGACAGGACGCCCTGGGCAACCGACTGGTGACTCGCGCGACACAACCTCATACTCGCCCACGTGTATGAGCCTTTAACTCGGCCTCCTCCACCTTCTTCCTTCGCTTTCCCTCCTTCGCTGCTTCGTTCTCCACCTCCTCTTCCTTCTACGAAAACCCTCTTCCTGTTTTTCTTCGCGCACATCCTGCAGATTCGGACCCCAAACGCTTGCTCTGGCTACTCTCCTGATCCTGGTCCTGGTCCTGATCCTTCCTCACATTCTGTCGCACTCGGGACCAGGAGTACGAACACATCACAACGCAGTTACAAAAAGCTACCGACGTATTCAGGAAATCTTGCAGACTCTTTCACTATCTCGCGGAGCAAATATAAACCGTCACCTCCTGTTAGTCGAACCAATTATCACTTATGCCGCCCCTATCTGATGGAACACTAACGCAGCAACAATGGAAAGAATGCGCGAATTTGAGAGGAACTGCCTCCGTGCAGCTTTACACGTTTACAGAAATACCCACAACAAACACTTCATGAACAACGAAACTCTATATAACAGGACCAACATCCCCCGCGTAGAGAACCAGATTTATTCTTAACGCTTGGTTTAAGGAGCTCTAGAAATAACTATTTCACATTATTTTATAAACACAACAAGAATGTGTCTATCTAAATTTTTGGCCATTCTTCCAGTAATATATGCGCAAAGAAATAAATTTGGTAAATAATTCATCAGGGAAACATCTTTACAATCTTAGTAATCGCAAATTAAGAATATTAGGATCCGCCATTTTGACGGCTTCCGTAAACCTAGTGTTAAGCTAGCTCGCGACTACTTTGCTAACATTCCTAACATCGACAACAGAATTCTAACCGACTTAATAAATATATCCCAATCCAGCGTAGAAGTCAACACTCTTACAGGTTATGTCACCACGCAATCGTTTATCCACCTAGATAAAATTGGATTAATACAAAACGATACGAATGTACCCATAATTTACCACAAATTTACCGACAAAACTATCGAATACAACCATACCGCAAGCTTTACTTGTTTAATTCATGATACACTGGGACCTCGATTATCCGAACTAATAGAGGGACATGAATATTCGTGTAGAAGTGCTGGATTGAATTATGCTGTATTTCGATAGAGGAGGATTCAGACACCTTCGGTTCGGATAATCGAGGTTCTACGGAATCGTCAAACGAGTAAATATAATACAAATGCTATCGTGTTTCTGCTCATTTTAATCAGAAAAATGTCACATGTTGATAAAATTTCATTCGTTTTTGTACTCGAAAATGGCGAGTTATGTAAAACTCTGTTCAACGTGTGTACTCGTGATCAGAGGTGGGGATTATTTGGCGAAACAAATATTTCAAATACTATTGAATATTTTAGATTTTATTTTGTGCAAAGAAAATAGTATTTTAAATGAGATATACAATTTCGAAAAGAAAATATTTCTATTTGAACAATCTGAAACTGAAAATAAAATATTTTTATTTGAACAATCTGAAACACGAAATAAAATATTTTACTTTTTGCATTGTTATAATACTCTGAGAAACCGTATAAACATACAGTGTATCTTATAAAATAGAGACGAAATACAAATATTTTCAATATTCTTCAAATAGAATACTATTTTCAAAAATTACTGCATCGAATAAAATATTTTATTTTCAAAGTTGTACACATACTTTAAAATAAATAGGATTACTTACCATTTACTATTTAAAATACTATTTTCCCCAGCACTGCTCGCGATGTATTCGATATATTCTTTCGACTTGAAGAAACAAATCGTAGATCTTGTTTACGACACATTGTGCGCAATCTCTGTGTCGATTTATCTGTTTCTTCTTTTGGAGTCTTTTTCTTGCGGCCAGCCGCAAGTATACTCTGCAAAGAGCAGCCATAGCCATCGGCCGTTGTCTGAAGGATATTCAGAAACAGCGTCAAGGGGATCATGGTCGGTCGCATAAGCGATCTCTCGTCATATGTTACACCTTGCGGTCGCCGTTTAATGCTGAAATTTGGTGTAGTGGATTATACGTTCGCACGACTCCAATTGTCACGTGTTACAAACATCAATAATATCCTTTTTATGTTGTTCCGTTGACTAATAAATTATTGACATATTTCCTTCTGTTGCTATACTTACCTGTAACGTTATTATATATATAACGTTTATATAAAATAAATTTAAATAATTATAAAAAACAAATCGTGCAAGTATAAATTATAAAACAGTGAGAAACTTTTAAGTCAAACACGCAGTGTATGTTTATCGTTCAATAATTTTTGAAGCGTAGCCTGGTTTACGTGCTGCGTGATATCTCGCATGCTGCTTCAACATATCTGTTCAGCGGGTACGGAGGCATTAACAGATTAACAAATTACCTCGTGTAAACAAAGTTCGAATAAATGGATTCTCTTCCGTTTACAATTACAGTAGACGTTCGCTGACGTTGGTCAATAAAACGGCCATAAATGGTGAGCTCTTAACAAGTTGTCACGCGTCCGAGATATGTTTTCGTTGCAATCAACTTATTTAATCAGATGTTTTATGTTTCGTACCAATGCCACCTTTCGATTCGGTAAATTAAAGCGCTCGGTGATTATTAATTTGTGAGCTATTTCGCGTGTAATTGGACACGAGATCAGCAAAGAAGGAGTACAGTAATGCATCGATGAATGTGCAATATTTGACGTGCACGATATTTGCGAAACATTTTCCTTCGCTGTTGTACCTCGAGAAGTTTAGCACGATACGATGACATTTCGGTGCTGAAGTTTTCGCATATATCGAGACATTACCGTAATTCGAAACAAGACCAGCGAAGAGGTGGTATCATTACCGCGAGAAGCAAAAGACGAAGCGAGCAGGCACGCGGTGCTACTCTTGTTTCTCTGTAATTGCTTCAACCGCTTCTCCCTTTCTTTCGTCGTTGCTGTTCGTTCCGCCTTTTCTCGCTCGCTAAATGACCGAGTTAGTGACGGAATGGGGAGTAAACGCGAAACGTATGAACCATGGAGAACAGCGGCGCAGTAACTCAAACGAAACTCGCGTATTAGTTTCAGTAAGTACTGTGAAGGCTGTTTGAAAAGTTTATGACGGCTTACCTTTCGACCCCTCTTCAGTCTTTCGGCTCACAGCGAAGCGTCCCCTATTGTTTGTCCGGTAATGAAATTAATTTCCGCTCTAACGAGTGTACGCGACTCTACTGTGCACCGAAATTTACAATTTATATTTTGATTACAAAAATTCATTCTAAAACATTCTCTGAGAAAATGTTGTTCCTGTTCCTGTAAAATTTCTACGTAACTTTCAGATAATTTAGAATTAACTCGTCCACATCCTAAAGCAGTATTAAAATACAGAAACTCCAAAATGCATTTAGCACTAAATGCAACTGCTTTACAGTACTAATAAAATTGTTAACGCTTTCGGCGCAAGGATTCGATCATTTGTCAAATTACTAAAGTAATTCCGAAGTTTTGATCTACATTTAGATCATCTTCAAGCGTTACCAGAATTGCGACTGTGAACAATTTTCATATTAAAACAAATATTTTGTAAAAGAATACATAACAGAGAAAGGGAATAATGCTGGTAATAAACTACTCGCTAGCTTTGCGATGAACATTAATAAATTCGACGTGTCACTGTAGTACGTGTTTGTTTGTTGAAACAAATACTTCAAACACTGTTGAATATTCTAGATTTTACTTTACTTAAAGAAAATAGTATTTTAAATAAGATATACAATTTCGAAAATAACATATTTCTATTCCAATAATTTGATCCACACAAATCAAATATTTCTATTTGAACAATCTGAAACACGAAATAAAATATTTTCAGTAATTATCGAATGTGCTAACAGCTATTGAGAAATTCCTGTTACATTATTTATAAACGTAAGTAATAATTTTGATTTGTTGTAAGATTCCTTTCCGTCTCGCAGAAATATGTGTCAATTTTCATGAACAAATTTAGAAAAAAATTCTATTCTTTCGCATTTTGTAGCCGATTGAGAACTAACTAATTTTGTTCGAAACTGTTTTTATCTGTTACGTGGGACACCCTGCATATAATTGGACAACACGTAAGTAATTGTTCATTTTATAGCTAAATAAAAATGGACAGACCTAAACACAAATTACTTATTCAATTCGCACACACACAGATCTGTCCGTCTTACTCTACAATATTCATTATCTTCAACGGTTAATTTATAAAAGTTCAGAATTTACACTCTGGTAGTTTACTATACATGCGAAACGATTGTCTTGTATTTCCGAACGAATGAAAATGATCTTATATCCTGGGACGAGTCTCCGTAAGTACCGAAAACAGTTTTCACAGAAATTCCCACCCTTTCGCAGCGCAAGAAAACTTTTTACTTCGTCTGTTTATCAGCATCCTAGCAAAGACAGCGAAGTTTATCTCGGGACTAAATCTTTTCGAGCATCCTCGGGAATGAAATTTGTAGCGCAACAGAAACGCACAAAGTGGCGAGTATTTTGTAACATGTACCGCTGCAGTTTCAAATTACATTGGTTGAGGGTAATTTCAAAAATCCCGTGAAAGACAAACTGACCACCCTCCCTCCCTCCCTTGTGCGAATGACGTGCGCGCGCGCGCGCGGTATTCTCGAAAAGGAATTCGTTCGCTGTAAAAATGCGCTCGCATGTTATTACGATATTATGTCTTTAAGATAACGGAGGACTGCTGTAATATCGATACAAAACGACTGTAAAGCCTTGAAGGGTTCCTTCGAACGTTACCCTCTCCCCTTTCACAGCCGCGCACACGATCCGACTACTTATTATATTACCGATATATATCCCCCGTTCGCTGTGTTTCATTATTTTATTATTTCACGCATCTGCGCGCGAGCCGTTCTAACTGCCCTTAGGCTTGATTCATACATATGTAAGATATAAAAAATTTATTAGACAAAAGTTGTACCGTTTAATAAATTAAATACAATTCAAAAGGAAAAGAAATTTTTTAAATGTCCATATTTAAGATTTCAAGATCACAAATTTTTTTTGAAATCAATATTACATCTCGTTTCAACGATAAATTCAACGATATATAAACATACACACTGATAACATACTGCAGTGGAGAAAAACGAGTTACAAAATTAAAAAAATTTTAAAATCGATGCGGGAGTATTTCCCGTTGTTCGATCCAATTATTTTTTCACCCAATGGCACAATTCTAGGGGGTGTCGTGAATAAAAATCTGCGAAATAACTTTCCCCAAGTATAACTAACAAGTTGTAGGGTCCACCCTAATGTACATACATACACTTCAGATTAATAATAATATAATAGTAAATAATTAAGATAGACTAACACGTAGGTACTTCATGCCAATATACATACACTTCAGATTAATAAAAATATAATAGTAAATAATTAAGATAGACTAACACGTAGGTACTTCATGGCAACATGCATACACTTCAGATTAATAAAACTAAAATAGTAATAATTAAGATGAAGCAACGTAGCTTTCCCTTCGCCTTTCACGCGTGATATAAATGTCCGAGATTCGCGATTCGCTAACAATAAGTTTCGCAACACCCTATCTATTTACTGACAATGCCCAGCGTAATGGCACGTAACAAATGCACTGTTCACGCAACACGAAACTCCACGGAACACGGAAATACGAAATCGTGTGAAGGGAGCCTTAAGCTCGTCGCCGACGTACATACGATCCGACTACTTATTACATTACCAATATATCCCTCCGCCTCTACTCGTTACATTACTTCATTGATTTACACCTTTTACAGTTTATTCTCTCGCTGCCCCACCGCGAGATTGGGCTGGAACATGATATTTGCTTCGCCTCCTATTGAAATATCGCCAGGCATAGTTAACCTCTTAAGTCAGTACAGTGAATATATTCACCGTGACAAGCGGCTCGTCCTGTGCATAAACTCACTTAAGAGGCTCAACCGGCCACGAACCATTGTCTTTTTACGAAGGAGCCACGGTGCACGGGGATCCTTTAACCCTCTCCGGCTTTTATATGTACATCCTGCTGATAACTTGGAAAACGTGCTTGATCAAATCATTTTTATTATCAAGACATCCCAGAAAGGACTGCGTAGTTTCAGAGGGTGGCTAACTAATAGCATAATTTAACCTCTTCCACATCCTAAAGCAGTCTTAAAATACGGAAACTCCAAAATCCATTTAGCACTAAATGCAACTGCTTTAGATTACTAATAAAATTGTCAATGCTTTCCGCGCAAGGGCTTCGATCATTTGTTAGTAATTTATAAAGCCATTTTGCAAATAACTAAAGTAATTCCGACGTTTCGATCTACGTTCAGATCATCTTCAAGGGTTACTAGAATTGCGACTGTGAACAATTTTCATATTAAAACAAATATTTTGTAAAAGAATATATAACAGAGAAAGGGAATAATGCTGGTAATAAACCACAAACTAGCTTTGCGACGAACATTAATACATTCGACGTGTCACTGCAATATTTGTTGAGTGCATGCCGGTTATCGAGATTCCGAGGTAAACAGTAAACATTAGGTAAGAACGTGTGAGATCATAGATCGAAGTATACCGATCGATATTAGGCGGTAAATTGAAAATTACTTTGAAACGCAATAACACTTTTCAAACCTCTTGTAACTGTTTATATACACATATCCATGAATTTATGGTAATTCTTTGACATCCATCTGTCCATGAAATAACTACAAACTGATCGAGTTGTATGTGAGAACAATTGATGTTAGAACGTTGAAGCAAAGAAAAGTTTCATTTGGAAACCGCTTTACATTACTTTATAAAAATAACAAGAATCTGTCTATCCAAATTTTTAGCTGTTCTATACTACATGACCAGAGGAATACATTTGTTGGACAATTACTCCTGGATGCATCTTCACAATCTCGATAACAGCGAATTAAAATTTTTAGAACCAAATACAAGTGCTAGGTTCACGGATTACTAACAGTGACTATTTTGCATTACTTTGTAAAGATAACAAGAATTTGTCTATTCAAATTTTTAGCTATTCCTTTATACTGTATGACAAAAGAAAAAAAATTTGTTGAACAATTCTTCGTGGATGCATCTTCGCAATCTCGATAATTACACATTTAAAATATTAGAACTAAATAGAAACTCGTAGTGTCCTGCATTTTTTACTACCAATATCTGCTTCTGGGATAATTTTTTGTAGCAGCAAAAATAACAAAAATATTAAGGAGTGCAAGATAAAAGAGACGCCATGTTTGTGATGAAAATGTTAATGTTCGATTCATGGATTACTCGAATGGTTATGGGATCAGTATTAAAAATGGGGACAGCATTGAAGAATAAGTAATGCGATTGAAATTATAAAGAGTTGATTCGGTACATAAATAATTCTTTAAGAAATTTGTAAAGAGTTGGTCGAATTGAAATATTAATATTTAATGATAGTTAAATTCGAGATGTGTGATTAAAACAGTAGTAAAAAATGCAAAGGATAATAGAGAAATGTTTAAATTATCTAAGTACATTAAAGAATTTATTCTTGACCTTCAAGCGAGGTTACTTTTATTTTGCAGTGGAGGATTAAAAGGACAACGATTACAGTCTATACGTATAATATTTTACGTGGCACCTTGAAGTGTTAGACACGAATGGAGTTTAGTTTAATAGTAACTCACTGTGTTTATCGAGTCCTGTACACTTACAGACCTTTACATATAAATATCGAGAGTTCTCCAGACACTAAATTAGTTTGAAGACAGTTATGTTTCTAACTTATAGGGTTCGATTTGCTCCTGGCTACACGTAGTCATGTCGTCATGTAGATTGCAGATGTTTATGCAAATCCATAAAATACAACACTAATTTATGGAAAAGAAATATAGTGAACATGATACTTCCTAGACAAAATATTTTATCGTGATCATAAAAGTCCGTATGAAGTGGTAAACTTTATAAATGCATTGTTTCATTGCATTTTATGGTGACAATATAATGACGTCGACGTGCATCGCACAGGCTGATAAATCGGTATCTTTATATAATTATACAGGGTGAGTCGGGAGGAACGGATCAAACTCCAGGAGTGGATTGTAGACAGGAAAATAATGTAAAAAAACTCATATGTTCTTATTTTCTTTTTAATTTTAATTTTTTCAATCAGGAGAGCAACAGCTTCGTAGACGAAGCCAAAAATGTTTAGAGGTCAATGGCGGTATTTTCGAACATTTATTAAAATAAGACTATGATCAATTTTGTTTAATCGTAATCACGCTATAAAATGAAAACAAATGAAAATCGGATAAGAACATACGAGTTTTTTTACATTATTTTCCTGTGTACAATCCACTCCTGGATTTTGGTCCGTTCCTCCCGACTCACCCTGTATATAATATTTAAATTGTTTTCAAATAACTCTTGTTTCACATTTCTTTTATTGTCGAAAAGATCGTATACAATGCAACGGTGCATTAATATAATTTTTTAATTCATTCTACTCATTGCTATTTATGTACCCGTTACGGGTGCTTTATTATTATTATTTCTTGTGAACACTTGCTGTACGTTCTCCACGCTTTATGTTTCATCTACCTCATTATGTTTAGTCGACATTTACTTCACCTTTTAGAATATAATTTAAACTAGAAAAATTAGCTAAGCGTATTCTAAATGCGAAGGTGATTCATTCGGAAGAAGAAATGCAGAGCCTCTAAATCTTCGATTTCTACTGAATGGCGTTGGCTATTTACTATTTGAAGTTGTTGGTTATGTCTAGCGTCAAATATACTATTACGATTTCAGAAACTTTCTGAAACTAGACACGATCGACCAGAATGTTTTTTAGAAAACCGAAAGGCTACTATTTCATTTCTTCGAACGTTCAAAGCTTCAAATATTTTTCTTTCGAACAGTTCTCAAGGGGTGGAAAATGGAATCCTCTCCCGAGAAATCCAGTGATTCAAGACTTCCGAGTGTAATAACGTTCGAGTTAGGTGTGAAACGGTCCCATTGAAACGGGACATGTTGCAGCAGAGTCCCTAATAAACCTCGTGGTCCCTTGTATCGCACTCTTTCGCGTTCGCCCCATTTGCACGTTGCCATTCGCGTCTTTCGCGTCTCGGGAACTCCCACGAATAAAGCAGCCCCGCGCACGGTAATTGAAATACTATTTTCACGATTTCATTTTCAATATCTCCGCTTAAAAGCATTACGGTCACGGGCCCCGTGACATTTAGCTCACCTTTCAGGTGAAACATTGTTAAACCATAGCCGCGAAGAGCGGACTAAGAGCGTAGCCATGGTGGTCGAAGTGGAAGATGGTTTCCTCGTCTGAGAGCCCTCGGGCCGCTTAAATCTCGAGAGTTTATGCGATCCTGCCGGTTCTCTCGATCGTTTTACGCGCGCCTCTACGTACCCGTACGACGATCTATCTACCTGTATCCGAGTACTACTCCGGGATGTATCTTTCGCCTCCCAAGAAACCCGGAGATAACGTAATTTTACGTGTGAATGCTTAGGGGAGTGTGGACGAGAGCAGGTACCTCAACAGCCAATAGTACATCCAGATAACGCCGCTCGATAATTTACACCGTTGACGCACCACCGGGCTCCCTCTTATCCTTCGGTCAGGTATTTTCTGCCCTAATTAATTAAAATCACAGGTTCCTTTCGGGGACCTTCCACGACGAGCATTCCAGCGACGCGTTTAATACCGATCCCTTCGATAACTCGATTTTAAACCTAATTTAATATCTTTCTCGCATATAAAAATATCCTTACATGGCGAAATGTTCGTTTTGCCGGAGACATTGTCTTCAGAGAATTGGCTACAACTTTTTATCCGTTAACGGTGTCATTATCCTTTCTGCAGAGAAAACGCAGCTAACAACTATACCTTTCCTGCGGTATAAATTCCTTTGCGTAATTCTCATCCGATTTTAAACCTAATTTAATATCTTTCTCGCATATAAAAATATCCTTACATGGCAAAATGTTTGTTTTGCCGGAGACATTGTCTTCGGTGAATTGGTTATAACTTTTTATCCGTTAACGCTATCATTATCCTTTCTCCAGCGAAAACGTAGCTAGCAACTATATCTTTCCTACGGTATAAATTCTTTTGAGTAATTCTCATTCCATGTAATTTTATAGTTAAAAAACAAAACGTGTCCCAACCTATACAGCACAGTCCCTTGCTATTGGGTTGGCAAGAAAGTAATTTCGGTATTTTAAGGTGAAAAAGAGCCCAATTTTTTTATTCAAGCAATGAATTTTAACGAACAAGATATTTTCCCGTTTGGTTTCGATCTTTTGCCAATAAGAATAAATAAGAAAATATTTTCTCGATTACAGTTCATCGCTTGATTAAAGAAATTCGGTTTCATTTCACTTTAAAATACCGAAATTACTTTCTTGCCAACCCAATATTTCAATCCAAAAGCTCTAGCGTGATTTTCGAAATTATGCTCCGGGCACTTTTGCTCAGGTCACCTTTATGATTTTAAATGGAAGCCCCTATAAAACGTTACATATTTAGATTCTACAGAAAAAAACAAGTCAATTTTGTCGGAAACATTGTTTTGTCAGATATTTCCATAATATGTTAATTTCCATGAGCAGTTAAGAGTTATGCGGGCCACCCTGTACATAAGAAAACTATAAGATTTGAATTTCCAATTATTATACAATGATTTTAATCGGGAAAGCAGCTGATTCAAAAACTACATAAAAATGTATAAAATAATTAACTAACAGATTAAACAAAAAATGTGTTCCAACATATATTATTCGAAAGAGATTATTTTCTAATATTTTTTAGTTTGAACATCATTTCAATATCTGAAACGGTTCAAAAGTTCTGCACAAATGTCCCTAAATTCTTCGATCCGGCGCACTGTGCGTTGGTGTCCGCAGCTCGGCGTCTCGGGTTTCTCGTGGACGCCTAAAATCGTGGAGGGTTCGATTTTTCCGACTAACTGGAATCAAGCTCGATAACCGTAAAATCTGTATCGTCCGGTTCTCGTATCGACCACCGCGAAACCATCGGGTCCCTCTTTACGAGGACATACCCATTAACGTCGCGTCGTTCCCGTTTCGTCGTTCACGTCAGAGGTAATCGGAGCATATTTACGCACTCGCTACGTGTTCGAAAATGGTGGAACGTCGCGTCCGCAAGGTCCAAGGGCTAGCCCTTCTAACGAGTAATTTCGAGCTTAGAAGCGACGAAGCGCCACGTCGGAATTTATTCAACAGGTTTACGAAGTGATGACGCGCCGGAACATCCATAATGGTGGCTCGTGGTCCCCACACGTTGCCTCTCGTCGCCCGATTATAATATAAATAAGAATTTATCGGCACCGTCGCGGCGTTAGGTTAAAAGGTTTACGTTTATTAATTCCGCTAATCCTCCACTGAATGCGCCAGCCAGCAGACCAACACGATTTTAGAAGGCGAGACGTGTCGTCGTTGCCTTCTTCTTAAAGAGACAACTTCTTCCTACCTTTCTTCTTCTTTTCTTCCTTCTTTCTCTACCGTCGCTGCATCGTTCTTCTCCTTCTTCTTCGTCCTCTTTTTCTGCTCTCCTCTCGCCGCAGAGTTTTCGTCTTCTTCTTCCGAAGGGGATCTTTTCACCCTCGACGATCACTCGATTCTTCTCGGACGTTTGCGCCATTCGGCGGTAGCTACATTCGACGAAAGCGTATAATGGTAATGGATAGTAGACGATACATATACACGAGTGGAAACGGCGAGGGGAGGACCTCTATAACTTCGATCATGCTCGGTGCTGGCCGACGACGAACTCGTCAATGAACGTACCTCGACAGATTCTTGAAAAACATTCATATTACAGGATTTTAAACAATTTAATCTGATACGACGTCGATTACAAATGGCTCTCAATTTTCACACGTCATGCAATCCATCGTTCATTTTTATCTAAAACATTTAGACAAAATTATTATATATACCCAGAAGTACTTTTATGCAATATTTCATTGTGCAAAAGTTCTGATTTTTTAGAATATATTAACGAAAAACTTGACACCTTTGAACCCATGCACTGGCTACTACTTTTTAGGCTACTCTTTGTACGACAGGTTCCCGAATGGATGAAACGCAGGGGAAATCAATTTTCAGTGGTTTTCAATAAGGTACTTGAAAATCGTTCATATCACAGGATTTTAAACAATTTAATTTTATATAACGTCGATTACAAATGTCTCTCAACTTTCATACATCATGCAATCTATCGTTTAATTTTATGTAAGACATTCAGACAAAATTGTACAGAGGTGGGCATTATTTGGCGAAAGAAATATTTCAAGTACTATTGAATATTTTAGATTTTATTTTGTCCAAAGAAAATGTCTGCGTCGGCTGGATTCTTTTCCCGCGCGAAGGGATGCGCATGTTGTGTTTGTTTCGAATATTTACATCACCGGTTTATTTAACACGCGAACTGTGGAATTGTTTTAGAAAATAATCTAGCTGCAACCCGTTGTCCTTCCATTTTCTTCGAGGCTACAGTAATTTAGATCTTCTTGGTATCTAACCATTTCTTACGGAAAAATTTCTGTTTATTCTGTTTTATTTAGTAAGATATACAATTTCGAAAATAAAATATTTGTATTTGAACAATCTGAAATATAAAAGGTGAATAGAACACATCGATATTACAATATTATTGTATTATATTATTATAAATTAAGAATAAAATGAACAAATAATAAGAATATTAAATAAACTACTAAGAAAGCTCCATTGAAACGATCAAATAAAACGGAATAAACCTCCGGGATATTTAATTTCCACCGTGATCAAAATCTTAACAAATTGATACACAATAATACAGTCTCCTACTATAATTCAATTCGCGGGAATATATATTTAACCATAAACACCCACAGCCTAGCGATGACTAATAATTAAAAAGTAGTCGTGCTGACCAGCTGTCTCTCAACCATGTTCACACTTTCAGCTTCCCGGCGCGGCGTAGGTGTCTACTTTGAAATTCCTCGAGGGATTTATACAATCACGATGCGTTTCGGAATCCGACGAGTGGAAGAAAGACCGACAGCAGTGTCGCACGAAAGAAATGAATAGAGATGAGGCATCGGGTTTCACGAGGTCTTTAAGTCGATCCACGAATCGCTTCTGACACCAGCATTTTCGAGAAAACAATCGAAGCCAGACCTTCGAGATCTTCTTCGGGGTTTTTTAGCATCTTTATTATACACGTCTCAAGAAGTATCTACCGTAGATTTTTGATTCAACACCTTTCTTTATATTTCTGTTAACTTGTGACTAGACAGCGTTTTTATGCATTTATGACAATTATTAGTAGTTGCAATTTAAAATAGTATACATGTTTTCTTATTATGTTTTCTTATTATTACAAATAACGGCAATATTCAAAGTGGTCATAGTTATTGCCTCGCCCTGTATATAATCACCACTAAGTTTGGCAAATGTAATAAATTCTTCAATATTTATCAAATTAACCGGCGAGTTTATATATTAAAAATAAATTAGGGTAGGATGGCTTAAAAAGAATAACTCCTATCAAATTATTATACATTTGAAGATTGTTGCAATTCGCTGTCTACTTATAATAAACTAGGGTATGATGGTTTAAAAATAAATTAGGATATGATGGCTTAAAAAATATATCTCCTATCAAATTATTGTACATTTGAAGTTTGTTGCAATCCGCTGTCTACTTATAATAAACTAGAGTAGGATGTCTTAAAAATAAATTAGGGTATGATGGCTTAAAAAAATATATCTCCTATCAAATTATTGTACATTTGAAGTTTGTTGCAATTCGCTGCCTACTTATAATAAACTAGGGTATGATGGTTTAAAAATAAATTAGGATATGATGGCTTAAAAAAATATATCTCCTATCAAATTATTGTACATTTGAAGTTTGTTGCAATTCGCTGCCTACTTATAACAAACTAGGGTATGGTGGCTTAAATATAAATTAAGGTATGATGGCTTAAAAAAATATATCTTCTATCAAATTATTGTACATTTGAAGTTTGTTGCAATTCGCTGCCTACTTATAATAAACTAGGGTATGGTGGCTTAAATATAAATTAGGTTATGATGGCTTAAAAAAATATATCTTCTATCAAATTATTGTACATTTGAAGTTTGTTGCAATCCGCTGTCTACTTATATTAAACTAGAGTAGGATGGCTTAAATATAAATTAGGTTATGATGGCTTAAAAATAAATATCTCCTATCAAATTATTGTACTATTGTAGCATCGTTGAACGGATTACAATCTGTTTTAAAAAATAGGTACATTATATCCATCGAAAATTAAATTTGAAATTGACGAATCGACGTCCTCCATTTCCAAAGCGCCGACGATCACAGATTCGTGTCTCTCGTATTTCGTGCGTGACCATTTTGATAGTTGACTTTTCGACACGGTGAAACATACCCTCCGCCAAGAAAATATGTGTTTACATATTTATAAAATGGTACGACGAACAATTTGAAGTTCGTCCACGAACGATGCCGAAGATTCTGTGTTCGAAATCTTCATCGGGAGTTCGACTGGTTGGAGTGCAAGGGGTTGATTCGATAAAATGGACGACCGATGCCTATTTCTACAACATGCCCGCTGAATTTTGTCGCCGGCCGTGTACCGAATCCATCATGGCAGGGGGAACGTTTCGATCGTGTACTCCAGAAAATATCGACCGATTTAAATTTCGTCTTCCCCCGGCGCGGCGCGGCCCGTTAGAAAATCATCGGAGCACCGAGCCGGAGAAAAAATAACGACGCGATGGGGGAACACCCCGAAGAAGAGAACGGGGTTGGGTACATAGGTATATTGTACGGACTCGAAGCCAGAGCTCCTTTGAAGTGACCCGTACGAGCCGGTCGGATGACAGGGAAGAAATCGAAATATGCGATGACTGCGCAGATGAAATATCCGTGTCCCTTAATGGCGAGCTGTTGCCTCGTCTCGTGGGTGTACGAGGGAAGAGAGAAAGAAAGAGAGAAAGGAAGAGAGAAAGAAAGAGAGAGAAAGAGTGGAACCTCGTCGCCTCTATCGGGATACCTGAGACCATCGGGTACAAGGCGGAAGTTATAGGTGAAATTATATGCGTGCCGCCTGCCAATGACTCGTTTCGCCTGTTTTTACCGTAATAAACGGGAGATAGAACGTGGAGGCGAAGGACGATGGGAGCAGAAAACAGAAGGACAGTCTCCGCTCGATCGAAGTTCGCCAAAGGTAAAGGTTGCGATTCTCAAAGCATCGATATTATTTGACGCCTGCCAGTGTCAAACGTTATCGCTAAAAATCGGACACTGCAACGTTAAAGCTAGTAGCCAAAATCGCGTCTCCGAGCCGGAGAGAAGAATACCGTCGACTCGATAACTGTGAAGAGGAACAAATCCGCGCATCAGTCCACACGGTTAATTCGAGACGAAATATTTCTCTTAAAGCCGAAAGCTATAGGCAGGCCGTTTCGATTAGAAGGAGGAAGGAATTAATAATCAAATACGACTGGTTGGAGTCGACGGCGTACAGACTCCTCGCTCGTAAATTTCTGAAGAGCGGTTCCACGGTCCCAGAAGACCAAGAGGCTGTCTTATTAACAACAATACCGACAACACGATAAAGAAGCATTCATAATGAAATCAGCTCGATGGACGGTGATTTCGGTGAGCCCAGTCACCGGTGCCGAGAGAGAAAAAGGGAGAGAGAGAGAGAGAGAGAGAGAAGGGTGAAAGAGATAGCTGCTGTAGGAAGAGAGGAGCCAAGAAGAAGGAAAAAGGTAGACGCAGAAGAGGAATCCCGCAGGAATCCCGTGGAGCGGAGTGGCGTGCATACGGGGGTGTGCCGCGTGCCAGACCCGAGGCCCTATCCGTATAGGCTTCACAGGGGGCCCCATGGATGGGGGCCCCCTTCACCGTAAGATAAGGCCTCCTGGTGCGAGCCGACGACGCGCGACCGACAACCATGTCACATTATTACCATATAGGTACCAATCGCGTCGTCACAACACTGCACGACGAACGTACCACCGCCGTTATTCCCGTCGATGGAAAGGGGCAAGGGAAAAGGGAAAACCAAGAAATTATCCTCTATTTTAGTTCACGAACCGGTTCAATATCTTCGCTCTTCTGTTCATTCAGGACGCTTCAAGGAGGATCAACCGTATTCCTCCTTTGAGACGCGATAACGCGCCATCGTGGACAAGGAGATTCACTGCTCAATGGATTATCTGTGGAACGGGCCCAACGAATAGGCCCGCTTCAATTTTATTCTACCATCGTGCGCAACAGAAAAAATGTCGATTTCGAAATTACTCCAAGACGCTCGGCGGAGCGACTGCGAATTAGTTGCTCGGGCTGATGATATGGTTATCGAAGACTGGAATTAAAAAGGGCTGCAAGTGACGTCTTTTCAAAAATTGTTTTTTTCCACAAGAAAAGGATGCGAGACTCCGCGCCAATGCAACGAAATAGGCTGAAAGTTCCCTGGCTATCGGTTAATTTTTTGTATTCATCGTAACTACTGAATTTATAATTGAAGACTGGAGATTAAAAAGGCTGCAAGTGCCATTTTCTCAAAAATTGTTATTTCCGCAGAAGAGGATGTAAGTTCTGACGCTAATGCAACGAAATCGGCTGAAAGTTCCCCCCTGGCTATTGGTTAATTTTTTTTATTCATCGCAACTACTAAATCTATAATTGAAGACTCGAGTTTAAAAAGGCTGCAAGTGCCATTTTCTCAAAAATTATTATTTCCGCAGAAAAGGATGAAAGTTCTAACGCCAATGCAATGAAATATGCTGAAAGATCATTGGCCATTGGTTAATTTTTTGTATTCATCGTAACTACTAAATCTATAATTGAAGACTGGAGTTTAAAAAGGCTGCAAGTGCCATTTTCTCAAAAATTGTTATTTCCGCAGAAGAGGATGTAAGTTCTAACGCTAATTCAATAAAATAGGCTGAAAGTTCCCTGACGATTGATTAATCTTTTTGTATTCGTCATAACTACTGTAGAATTGAAGACTGGAATTAAAAAAGGCTGCAAGTGTCATTTTCCCAAAAAATTGTTATTCGACACAGGTTTCAACACAGGTTCCAAAAAGATATAGGTTCTTAATTGACTATCATTGATGTTCTAGATTTATTCTGTTCTACATTTATTTCTTTTATACATATGTACAGAGTACAGGCGTCGTTCCCGAAGGGATAGGAGGATGAAGCAACGCATCAGACTCGATGCTATCCACGGCACAACTTTCCCGAATCTAACTGTACAAAATTCTATCGGAGCCTGCGGTCGCGCAGTGGTTCGAATGCCATGATAACTATAAAAAATTAATTTTTCAAATTAACAGGGTCGACGCGAGTATCAAGACTCTTGTATTAAAAAAGGTTAAATGTTTATTGCTAATGTTTATGAATGGAAAGTATCCTCATAATCGATAGAAATATCTTGCAAATTTATTAGAATGCACTCGAATATTCGATGTATCGATAAATATATTTTTTTGTACTTTTGTAAATCAGTCAGCAGTGAATTAGTTAATTTTTAATAAAAGTTTGTCAATGAAAACGCGAATGCTGCAGGCAGTGCCACGTTACGAGACTGAGATGCGTGAAAAGTTGCAAATTGGATCGGAATTGATTATAAGGTGTCCGGACAACGTCCCACGGATTTGCTCATATTTATTTAAAGGTTCGTTTTAGAGGATTTTTCTAACCGCAGTTCTCTTTATAAGATCTTGAACCTTGGGAAAGTGGAATCAAAAAATTTTTAAGACTAAAGAAAGGAATATTCTTCTGCAAAATAATCTGCAATTAAAAAAGAAGATAAGTTCCTTTCAATCTGTGCGCCCACATCGACTAAACCAGCGACACGTTCGTTACCGAATTCCGTGTGGTGGTAATCGATATAACCATCGACACCTTTAGGGCCCCGTTGAACCCTGGGAGAAATACTCCGGCGTAGCGGTATTACGGTGGACCGTAGAAAGCGTTAGTTAAGCGTAGTAATACGCGATGATAAATTTCGCGCGAACCTCATCTCGTTATCTGCACGTGGAGAAATACTAACCATGCGAACATCTTGTTTACGACATCAGCCAATACACCGCGGCGTGTAATAATTCGCTTAGCGAGTCCGGGCACCACCGGGGCCCACTTTTATCTGGTAATCACCGTTCCATTCCGCGGCCGCTGATAAACTTATTTATATTATTCGATCGAAATTTGCATAATTCCAGGATGACCTTACGTTGCTCGGCTCTTTTTTCGGTTTCGGTCCGGGGCACCACACTCTTAAGGTCGGCGAACGTACGACCATGCGTGCGGATCGGATACGTTTTACACGCGATACATTGTTACCGGTTTACATTGTTGATACACCGTCAACAAATTACGTCGTAAAAAGTTGATTTTTACGGAAATCTGACGGACGCTTTCAGCAGATGTGTGCCGAACGGGCGTGCCGGGACATTCTCGCCCCCTCGTTTCTGGTTTCGCCTCTAATTTATTGTTTATTCCTCAGATTGCACAGTGTTGCAACGCGAAGGCGCGATGCACTTTTCGGTTCTGGGATGTGGCGAGGGAGATCGGTAATCTAAATTAATGCATATAATTATTAGACTGCGGATCTTTATGCGAAATCAAAAATGTTGACATTGATCGCAGGTCACAGGAGCCAAATAAAAATTGTATTCTTCTTTTAAGCCGAAGATAATACATTTATGTCCTTATATATTTATAACGTGTCCACGGCTTTAAATTGTACGTACCCATTTCAGTCACAAATGCATAAAATTCAAAGTTTAATCATTATTATCGCAAGTATCGTCAATCAATTTTATAAACTACACCTGTACTGTATCTCCGAAAGCAATGATCGGGATATGTGCGTTTTGAATAATTGTTATAGATTTTGGACGAACAGATTTGTGACTTTTTGTTACCTCTTCCCGAAAGTGGTAATTTGTGGTTGGGAAATAATCACGGGGGCCGTATCTAGTAAATACAGCGTTCCTGGCCAAAAATTTGAGTATCAGAATCGTTGCGCGACGTGTGCTCGACAGCTTTTTCCCATAGTAAAAATTGCAGAGCACATTTGAGGTCGACTGACATAAGGAAGCCAGATGAAGGGAAGGAACACGAATTGGGAAGAGCCGAGAATAATTCTTAATCTACCGACACTGGTCACAAATGAGAACACCGGTGCCAACTTACGTACAAAAACTGCAATACCTGTACCGCGAGCGTTTCAAATGCGAAATTTTGGTTCAAAAATTGTAAAAAGTCAAGCTCGCATGACGGGCTTGGTATCTCCTTGTCGCGGAGCGTAGCTCCGGGAGGAAAAACGCTCCCCGCTCGATCAAATGCATCCCGGCCCACGTGATATCGTAAAATGGCGACGGCTACCAAGATCATTCCAGGTCCGGGCATGAGCACACCACCAAAATTGTCCGGGGACACCCACACCTGGACAACGCATGCTCGCGACCCATCGATGCCCGAGGACCGTCAGCCGATCGATTTATGGTGGAAAGGAATTCCACCGAAAAATCGTGCGTGTCGTGAAATTTCTGTCGCAGAGTTGGGCCCAGCTACCGTGCAGATCGATCGTAAAATTCGACGGTTTACTCGCGAGACGGACGGTTCGTAGACTAATATCGCGGCGGTCCCGTTCGGGATGAGTGGTCGGCCACTGTAAAATCGGTGAAATCATTGACCGGTCGTGGTCTCGTGAATGGCGAGGCGAATTCTACTCGTTGAGGAAAGAAGGTGTGGCAGAACGGGAGAGAGCCCGTGCCTCTGTCTCTCTTTCGTGGTGTCCACTCTATTCCCGTCGTCGTCTTCCAGCGACGACGGTGTCCCGGTGTTAGGCGCATATAAACACGAGCAGGTATTGAGCCTGCAGGTAAAAGCCCATGGTGGTCGGTGGCTCCGGAGACCCGCGAGATAAACTTTACTGCGTACAAGTAACACGTACAGGTAGGTGCGAGCTGACCGGCCGACGCATTGTCACCGGCGGGACGGCCGTCCTTTATTGCGACGATGATTCGCAACGTCCACACCTTCAGAGAAACTCGCCGGGGTCGCGCGGAGTCAACGCCGATTTCGACGAAATTCTTCGTCGCCTCGGCCCTCTATCGGTCCGCGAACGCTGATGGACGCGAAATGATGCGCGACGCTCTTCCGAGGAACCGAGAATGGAAACGAAACGATTTTCTCGGCTTGTTTGGACGTTCGATCGTCGGGACTCGAGTCAACCGTGGGTTACAGTTTATCGTTACAATGTTAATAACGAGCGGCGACCTCTGAAATCTGCTTTCGCGGAGCTACCGATGAATTTCAACTTCCGCAAGTTGTGTAATTTCGTGCGACGAAAGGACCATTGGATCTGGATAGAGAATATATTTAAAATAAATCGATGAACAACGTTCGAATGGAATGATCCGTTACCACTTGCATAGATCACGAAAACCATCCGAGTGTCGAGAACCTAAGTGTAAGAAAAACCAAATTAACGATCAACGAACATTCGCTTGACGGTATCTTTGCTCGGCACACCTGACGCAACGGAAACCTCGCCGCATTGGTCGATCACGAGGCGTCATGCGCGCACGTGATTAAATTAGCGCCGGCAAAAATGGCGCGGGCCGCTTGGCAATAACTCAGACGCGTGTTCCCGATCGTTGATACGGTGGAAAGCAAAAAATCGATTATTTTCAAAGTACGGAGATACGCGCGACCCTTAACAGCCATCGCGAGCCAAGGGCATGGTCACGGGAATGGTCACGGGCATGGTCAGGGGCATGGTCAGGGGCATGGTCAGGGGCATGGGGATAGGCACGGTGCGCATGGGCACGACGGAGGCTCGTAAATCGAGGAACGAGCTGTGCACTCAGACCGGGCCGTGGTCCCAGGAAGGAAGGGGTGCCTCGAAGAGGAGAATCCGAAAGAAGGAAAGATGTTTCGAGAGACATCGACACGTGGGCAGGTGGTGGTCGATGCGTGTCTAAGGTACGTAGCGTATACATCGGCCGGGCGAAGACGAATCCATTAGCCGTGAGCGCGGATTGAGTAATAAACCAACTGGGAGGTAAGTCGACTCCAGCCCCATCCCCACGGAGCAGAGAAGTGGCTCCTCTCGTTCCCGCGCGGGTTTCGGTTCGCCTCTTATTCCTGTTGGGCCCGCATTCCCATACAAGATGTCGCGCCGATAAAAGTTCCCGAAGACTCGTGGTAGGGCCCACCCCGAGCAATTCATTTAAACATTCCCGGAGGTGGTCGCACGACAAATTACTCTCACGAAACCTTCGCACGACAGCCAAAAGCTCCGTCCCCGGACCTCGTGGCTCCTATCTCCATTGAGAGATCTCCCGATTTCCTTCTCTTTCCATCCCCATTTGTCGCCTGCGCTCTCGACCACCTTGCTCCTTGTCCCTCCCGATACCATTCCCCCAGTTCTTTCCTTCTTCTTTTCAACTCTCTCCCTCTCTCTCTCCCTCTCTCTCTCTCTTTCTCTCTCGAACTCTGTCTATCGTTTCTTTTTCCCTCCCGTAGAGGACGTTTTCCCTCCCCTCCCGACCGCGACATAAAACCTGGTGACACTTCTCACCCTTCTTAAGGAGCAGCTCTCCGGCACGAGCTGGCAACAGCACGAGGAACCAGCCCGGCTCTCAGGATCTTATCTGGTCCCGCGGCCCTTGTGGACGAGTGAACGTGGAATCGTGGTCGCCGGCATGGGAGATTCAATTGGAAAGTCTCTCCGATACGAACCCGTACAGGTCATTCGTAGTTTCCGGTCACTCGGAATCGTGTAATTGCGTAATGTCTCGCGTACCCGACTTTTCTGGGACTCCGGGGCCCGCGAGGTGGGAGGTCTTCACGAAGTTGCACTCCGTTGGTTCGCAGACTGGCGAGGGACCGACTTAAACGTTGGGACACGTTTTGTTTTTTAGCTGTGCCATTTCATGAACTTCCTCGTCTTCGCCGACTCTCAATGTGTAATCGAATCGCCGCAGAAGCCAACTTTCGGTTGCGGCGTCAATAACCAAACGATTGAAATTCGAACTAAATACTTTAAGTTTATATCAAGTAACAAATGCCGAAATTGTATCAAGCTCGTCTGGAGCGTCGAAGAATGAAGTTACTGATAGAGTGGATTGATATTTAGCACCCGACGAGCTATTTTAGGCAAAAATTCGGGTGACTTAAGAATATTTTCACAACACTGTACAATGTGTTTTTGTTATTTCGTAATTGCTGACTGATGATTCACGGTTTTGATCGAATATTTTCTGCCAGGGGTAGTTAAGGTCCTGTACAGTTGGGAAGAAAAGTATTGGCACGCCTGGCTTTTAATTATACAAACGTGTACAAGCGAACGACAAGCATAATATTGGTTATAACAAAAATTGTCAGCATCGATTGCAAGAGATTAAATTCAAGTAGAAATGTCGTGGTTTATGCATGTAACTAAGGACAAATGGTAGAACCGTCGTTACGTAATGATAAGAAATTCTATTGGCTTTTTACTAACCTTTCCTGAATTACTCGTAAAAGCCAATAGAAATGTCGTGGTTTATGCATGTAACTAAAGACAAATGGTAGAACTGTTGTTACGGAACGATAAGAAATTCTATTGGCTCTTTACTATCCTTTTCTGAATTACTCGTAAAAGCCAATAGAATTTCTTATCATTCCATAGTAACAGTTCTGCCATTTGTCTTCGGTTACACGCATAAATCGAATCAGTTATCTAGATATCCACAAACGAAGCGTAGCAAAACAGCCAAACGTCACAATACCTCTCCGTTATCCGAAAACATTTCTTCTCGGAGGAAATTGGTAAGAGTGGTCGACGGACCTGTCCCAACAGACGTCAAACTGGAGCACGTCGACCGTGGTAGATCGGTATCTGTTGACAATTTGGCAGCCACCCTGGTGCCCTTTTAAGAGGGTGGGACGTGGCGGCCGTGTCGCCATGAGAACGAGAGGATCCTCGTGGTCATCGAGAAGCGAGGACGCATTTCTGTGTCCTTTATGTCCCGCAGGAACGTGCTGTCGGGGCCCCGTGGGATACAGACAGCTTCCGGAAGCGTGAAGATCCGCCGGCCGAGATTGCAGGGGCGTCGAGTGTCTTCCTCTCCGTTAGGCGAAGCCATTCCCTCGTAAATAAAGTGTCGAGATCCACGCCGAACGGACCGCAGGGTGGCTAATATATCTCACGACTTGGTTAATTGACCCGGCGAAGGCTCGCACGGTTCCACCCGTGTATCCAATTCGTCTTGACACCTCCGATTCCTTTTTGGGATTCTTTTCTATAGTCTGCAGGTGAAAGGAATGCGCGGTTCGTTTGCGTTATGCGTGAAATCGAGTGGCCAACGCGTGGCAAATATCATGGGAAATTGGACGGCCACGGATTCAATGGAGTCGCCTCTTGCGGATTAATTAGGTTCTCGAACACTGCCGACCATATGTTACGCGATCCTGCCGAACGAAATGCATCAGATTGTAACAGCAGCAACGCAGACCTTCTTTTGTGTTTCTGGAAAGTCGTATACGTGTACATGTAGGAACAAACGTGTTGGCACGCTCGGCGTTTGTACAATCTGAATTGAAGGAGAAATATCACGTTCATTTTTGCATCGATCGACAAAGTATCGATTCGAAGACGTTTCTGTTTGATTTTAATTTCTTGCAATTGATGCTGACGAGTTTTAGTTAGCATATAGACCCGCAGTCTAGTTGCGATTAATAACAAAAATAATCCTAATATTATGCTTGTCGTTCACTTGTATGCTGTTGTATAATTAAAAGCAAGGTGTGCCAATACTTCTGTTCCTAACTGTACAGAACTTTAACTACCCCTGGCTGAAAATATTCGATCAAACCTGTGAATGTGATCGTTGAGCGAATAAATTAGATACGAATATTTTTATTATTAGATAATGATATTATAGAAGAACACGCACATCGATAAAATAATTGCTTTGCTTTCTATCAAATATTGAAATAATAAACTGTCTAGCTTTATGAGAATCTTATAAACTAATTTAAACAGCGTACCAAAGTAGTAGAAACACTTTGAAATGATTTTATTAACGAACCCTCCCTCATTCTGTACATTACGGAGAAACGAACATATTCGATTTTATATTAAAGTATATAACAAGTTCTAAATGGTGTATCAAAATACACGCAAGAAGTAATTTTGATAGAAAACACAGGTTTTTAATTAAAAATTGTGAATTTTTTATCGATTCATAAAGTATACAGTATAGGGTTATGTATGCAATAGCATATCTATAAAATGAGAATTACGCGTCGTAAACGTAAAAGTAGGACTTTTGAGGTAAATAGCCCTCTAGATTGATCTTTCATCCAGCGATTTTGACTACCAAGAAAGACCGTCTTTGCATTATTGAGAAATACGCGTAATATTCATTATTCGGCAGTATGTAGTGGAGCCGCGAGAAGCAATGCACAGGCGACGGTGCTGCCGCCTATCGTGCCTGTCGATATGCTGCGGAATAATGAGAATTACGCGTCGTAAACGTAAAAGTAGGACTTTTGAGGCAAATAGCCGTCTAGATTGATCTTTCATCCAGCGATTTTGACTACTAAGAAGCTCCGTCCTTGCATTATTGAGAAATATCCGTAATTTTCATTATTCGGCAGTATGTAGTGGAGCCGCGAGAAGCAATGGACAGGCGACGGTGCTGCCGCCTATCGTGCCTGTCGATATGCTGCGGAATAATGAGAATTACGCGTCGTAAACGTAAAAGTAGGACTTTTGAGGCAAATAGCCGTCTAGATTGATCTTTCATCCAGCGATTTTGACTACTAAGAAGCTCCGTCTTTGCATTATTCAGAAATACGCGTAATATTCATTATTCGGCAGTATGTAGTGGAGCCGCGAGAAGCAATGCACAGGCGACGGTGCTGCCGCCTATCGTGCCTGTCGATATGCTGCGGAATAATGAGAATTA
>CM052187.1:1008106-1094416 GCA_028455805.1 Lasioglossum figueresi
TAGATTGATCTTTCATCCAGCGATTTTGACTACTAAGAAGCTCCGTCTTTGCATTATTGAGAAATACGCGTAATATTCATTATTCGGCAGTATGTAGTGGAGCCGCGAGAAGCAATGCACAGGCGACGGTGCTGCCGCCTATCGTGCCTGTCGATATGCTGCGGAATAATGAGAATTACGCGTCGTAAACGTAAAAGTAGGACTTTTGAGGCAAATAGCCGTCTAGATTGATCTTTCATCCAGCGATTTTAACTACTACGAAACCCCTTCTTCGCATCGTTAAGAAATCAAGAATGGAACCCCGGACCCTTGCAATCCTCGCGTACGTATACGTGGTCTAGCGGTGCGCGAGTGTACTGTGATGACTGTGCGCAGTCACGCGCGAGTGTTGTCTGTCTAGGAGACTCAGTCCTTAAATGTCGAAAATTTTGAAAGGTGCCATAGGGGTTGAAACGTCGACCAGAACAATGGCTGTGTTAGTTCCGAGGTAGTTGGTTGTAGTTCCCCGAATAAATATCGCTGGAATGATTAGTATTTGCAGGTTTATTTATAGGCAGAAGGCTCGCAGGCGCGTCGCTAAACGAGAAGAAACCGAACCCTTCGACGCAGATTCGATTGCCTTCCTGTCCGCTGACAAAGGAATCGGTAATTTCAGGTGGCGATACTTATTGCCTCGTGTAGATACCTGAAAGGACACGAGCATATGTGATCTTACACAGGCGAATCCACGTACGTGGGTGCGCCAAGACGTTAATTACGGGGGGACCGTGCGGCCTGTCCCAGCTCGTAGAGCACGAAGACGAAGACGATACCACGAAGCCGCCTCCGGCGGTGCGAGTTTGTCGCCAGTGTCGCCAACCGGTGCTGGAACTCCTGCGAGACACCCGTTATTATCTCACGTATATATCGCCGAGTGTTCGCCGCACCGGGAATGGGTGAAATAGTATTTCGAGATATCAGGTTTGTAACAAAGCGGCCCCGAGGGCTTTCTTCCTCTCGCAAATTGGAAATCGCGAGCTTCGTCCGCTCGATGAGACGTAATGCACCCTGTCACGTGATACGGCACCTAGCATTTTTAAGCGACAGCTTCGCTTCAGGTTTTGTTTATCTCCCCATCGCTATGTGCGATGTTTAGTCAACGGCGTGTCTCCGGTTACAGTTTTTCTTGTAGAGCTGTTGAAATCGCGAGCTCTGTTTCTGCAGTTTTGGAACGTTTCGTGTGAAACCAGATAGGGTAAATGCAGTGCTGGGGAAAATAGTATTTCAAATAGTAAATAGTAAATAATCCTATTTGTTTTAAAGTATGCGTACAACTTTGAAAATAAAATATTTTTTATTTGATGCAGTAATTTTTTAAAATAGTATTTTATTCGAAGAATATTGAAAATATTTCTATTTCGTCTTTGTATTCGATTTCAATTTTAAATATCATTGCTGAAATTAATTGTTCGAATTCAATACATTTATGAGTGTAAATCGTTTCTTAAGTAAAATATTTTATTTCGTGTTTCAGATTGTTCAAATAGAAATATTTTATTTTCAGGTTCAGGTCGTTCAGATAGAAATATTTTCTTTTCGAAATTGTATATCGTATTTAAAATACTATTTTCTTCAAGCAAAATAAAATTTAAAATATTCAATATTATTTGAAATATTCGTTTCGCACAAATAATGCCCACCTCTGGGTAAATGTACCTATTACCGCGGGTGGAAATACATAAAAATGAATATTTTGTCCGGAATAAATTTGTACAATTCAATGAGAATGTATTCTCGTTGGCAACCATGAAAAATTCTCTGAACTATTTCCATAAATATTACAAATGAAATATTGATGAACAGAGGTCCCGTTCAATCCAAAATTTTCCTTCCAAGGACCTGTCTTCGTTCGAGCAGTTTAGTGCAACAATAGTGCAAGTCGAAATAGTTAATGGATAATTTAAACCTAAATAAAATTTCTACAGTACTCGACAACATCGATGAATGTTGCATTTGTCTTGTGCAAGCCATACTAAAATTATATTGCAATGATTTTATCCAATAACAAATAAACTCTGTGCGTGTGTGTCAAGTATTTGTAATAATTTCAATAATTATCGTTAATAGACTGCGGATATTATGCATTTATGACGAAAATGGGTACGTACGATTTAAAGCAGTGGACATGTTAAAAATATTTGAGGATATCAATGTATTAGTTTCAGCCTGATAGGATGATTAATATTGATAAAAGAAGAATACAATTTTTATTTGGCTCCTGTGTCCTGCAATCAATGCAAATATATTTTATGTTGCACAAAGATCCGCATCAACGACGTACACGTCCATTATATTCTTTCAATCTTTTCGCTATATTTGAAATTCCACCTACTTATTTTTAATGTACATGTACGTGGAATAAACAGAAATTTTTCTGTGGGAAATTGTTAGAGATAAAGACGAAGAGCGAAGAAAATGGAAGGACAACGGGTGGGTGGTAGATTATTTTCTAAAACAATCCCACAGTTCGTGTGTTAAATAAACCGGCGATGTAAATATTCGGAACAAACATAATATGTGCATCCCTTCGCGCGGTAAAAGAATCCAGCCGACGCAGACGGCCCCGTGGCCTCGGCCGGCTCAGAAAGCTCGGTATCCCATGCGAAACAATTCGCCATTAAGATAAAATCCCGGCAAAATGGCTCGTCGCGCGGAATCCGCTAGATACGGCGCTTGGCCAGGCTCGGGCATGGCCAAAAATCTGCGGCAACTACCGGGGGAGGAAAGGTTCACACACTCGCCCCTGCAACACAGAGAGCTGGAGGTCGAGGGTCAGCCGCGGAGGGAGAAAAATCTGATTATGCAACGAGTGCTCGTCCTGCATTGGAACGTCTTCGAGGGGGCGGAGAAGATAGCGGAAAATAGAGTGAAAGAGCAAGAGAGAGAAAGGGGAGAGGGGATAAATAAAGGGAGGAAGAGAAAGGAGAAGATAGAGAGCGAGGAAGAGGGAAAGAATTGAAGGGAGAGAGCGAGGGAGATGAATCGAGGGAGACAGGGCCTAGAAGGTAGACGAAGGGGGCAAAAGGTGATGAAGCTCGAGGGGCACGAGGGGTTGGAGGTGGAAAGGGGTCGCCCACGCACGCGTAGGATAATTGCACGCGTGATTCTCCCTCGGTGCGAGCTCCCTCTTCCTCCATTTCTTCTCTCCTTGTCTCTCCTCTTCTCTTTCTTCTTCTTCTTCTTCTCTTTCTCTCTCACTCACCCTCTCTCTGCGCCTCTGTCTTCCTGGCCCGCACTGGATTCCCTCGGTCTGTGTACGCGAGTTAACATCTGCATGCAAGAGAAGCCTCACATAGGGGAACCGAACGAAGGTGGAAGGAGTGGAGGTGCTCGAGCAGGAGGTCAGAGGTCAGCCGCACTCTCGACGAGGCAGACGCGACGCCCACCGAACGACACCCACGCGAAAATCCTTCTCTTCGAACCTCTCGTCTTTTGCTTACTTCCTCTTCTTCGTCTTCTCTATCGTCCTCTTCTGTGTCGTCGTCTTCGTCTTCGACTTTGATGTTCGACTCCTTTTGCTCTTCCTGCTGCTCTTCTGCTCTTCGTCTCCTTCGTCGTCGTCTTTGATGTCGATGTTCGACTTCTTTTACTCTTTCGAGATGCTCCTCTTCTCTTCTTCTGTCTCGTCGTCCTCGTCTTCGTGGTCGATGGTCGAGTCCTTTTACTCTTCCCAGTTGCTCTTCTACTCTTCATCTTCTAGGTCGTCTGCTTGGTCGTCTTTTTGCATATTTCAGTATTATTCAACTGTTCTTTCATAAGATGGTAACGAACGGTAACATGGTCACTTTACATGAGATGGTGAAAAATCATATACGTTGTCGCACTCCAAATGAATACTTTCGTAAATTCACCCTTTACAGATCAAATTCGTCTTCTAGATCATTCAAAAGTGAAGTAATACAGTGGTATTTGGATGTCATTGGTATGATAACTTAACTTTTTTTCGTCGAAGTAGCTTAAGAAAACAAATTCGTAGAAAACCATGAATCGCTAAAGGGTGAATTCAATTAACAAAATGGTGAATAACACCCGTAAAAGAGTTAACGCGGAGTGGAAAAGGGTGAATTTAATTTATAGAATGATCAATTTGATCTGCAATACCTGTATACGTATATATTATCGAAAAACTTTAAATAAATTCGTTGGTTGATACTCAGAAATAGACTCGCAACACAGTTTTGGTATCATAGAAAACTCGGCTGCCATAGCGGAGGGTTAGTCACTGCTAAAGAAACAGCGTCATGCGCACAGCATAAAATTCAAAGATCGTATTTCACCCGAAAATAGCGGAATAATTATCTGGGTGTCCGTAAAAAGGACATTGCGACCGCGTAACCCGCGACGGAACCGCCGTGAACGATGACAATAAATCAACCACCAGAAATTTATCGCTAATATTTTTCCAGGCACGCATTTAACTGTCGCCTGGTCGTTAGCGCGGACAAAGGATTCGGGATTTATCGAGTTCTCGACGGAATCGACCGGTCGAACTCTTCCAGCATGGTTTTTCATTTACGACCTGCATCCGTGGATCCCAAAGCGACCCATTCTCCTGCATCGCGAGCTCGTGCTCGATACGCAACACGAAACCGAATCTCTATGCAAAATTAAAAAATGCTCATTGCAAGATAAATCTTTTCAATATTGCTTTAAATTATACGTACCCATTTTTACCATTAGCAACCTAGTGTTCGTTCAGTGGACAGGTCACCCTATAGATACGTACACTTTATAATATATTCACAATATATTTACAATACATATGTATATTACTTTAAAATTAATACAACTACGATACATAAATTACTTTATTATTAATATATCTCGCAGAATTGTACAGGAACGTAGAGCTATTCCAACAGATACCTTGAAAAATGTTCGTTCAGAATTTGAGAATCGTCTGTATTATTGTTTAGAAAATAACGGAGAACATTTTGAAAATTTGTTATAATTATAAAGAAATTACAAACTTTCTCGCAGTATAAGTATGACTCGATCCACTTCTCTTTAAATATCTCCGAAACTAGTGCGGAGATAAAAAAAAGTATCCTACGAAAATTGCTGGTCTTTTTACGTATAATAAGATCTGATAATAAAAAATATAGGTTTCCATTTGAAAAAACAAAGTTGATCTACAAATGACTTTGCAAAACTTTCCCCCTCGAAATCCTTGGACACGTGTTTCACACTTTTTCAATTACTTTCATACTTTTCGAGATATTCGGCTGGAAAGTTTTCAAATGAACACCTTGTATATCTACCAAATATTACTTTACAATATATGTATGTACAAAATATTACTTTACAATGTACATATCTACAAAATATTACTTTGCAATATACATATCTACAAAATATTACTTTGCAATATACATGTCTACAAAATATTATTTTACAATATAGATATTTACAAAATATTACTTTGCAATATACATATCTACAAAATATTACTTTGCAATATACATGTCTACAAAATATTACTTTCCAATATACATATCCACAAAATATTACTTTGCAATATACATATCTACAAAATATTACTTTGCAATATACATATCTACAAAATATTACTTTGCAATATACATATCTACAAAATATTACTTTACAATATACATATCTACAAAATATTACTTTGCAATATACATATCTACAAAATATTACTTTGCAATATACATATCCACAAAATATTACTTTGCAATATATTTACAATATATTTCACAACAGAGCTTTAAAAATAAACTTGTAAAACTTGTAAAAACAAGTCTACAATGATCTACAGCAATCTCCAATTGCGTTGGGCCTATCGATTTCCTGTCTAGTTCGTTGAGCTTACGTCGACTCTTCAACTGTCAGCTGATGAACAGTTTTCCTGTCAACCCCACTCCTCCATTATTTCCTTAGAGTGTTGTCCATGTTAATATTGATCACGCCGTAGCGATATTGAATAATTTGTGATCGGTTGGAGTAGCCTCTCCTTTTGTCTTCGTGGGGTTAGCCTCGTCAGAGACTGCGCTAGGTGGTCAGAAGAAAGGCGATTATTAACGATCGAGCGCCACTTGATCAAGACGTAGCTGCGCGTTCGAAAGAAAGCGGCGCTCGTTGTCTCGTTAAAACGCGATAAATCTACTGGACGTTTTGTCCCTGAGGTGTGACGAGAGTCTACGATTTGTCGACGACACTCGCTGCCCCTTCGATGGCATTCATCATTCCGTCTCGTTCCCTCTTCCCGACACCGCTTTGGAAACGTGGAAGGACAACGATGAGAAATTTATTGCGAGGCTGCTGATGAAATACTGCTTCGAGGCGAGTCTAGCAGGACGGATTGGTCACCGGTGACTTCAATTCGCCGGACCGTTCGGCATTGACACACTGGGCATTATAATAATCTGTTCATTCATTCGAATCGATCGAGGGAGGGACCGTCGGATCGCGGATTAATTAATATTTATAACTTCGGCGAGCAAGTGGCAGTCTGCCTGCGTGAATTTCTACAAATAGGTTCGTGTTATCCGCAGATCAGATTAAAATTGTCAGGAGCGTCGCCAATTAAACCGTCGTGGCGAACATTAATTCTTCGGACGAACTTCTAGATTTATGGCCTTCAAATTTTCGGCTTGGAACGTTTCAATTGATTGTCGGCAGCGTGTAAAAATGATTGTTTGTCTTCACGGACATCCGTTTCATGGTTTTTTTATAAATTACTTTGTATGCAGTTCATTTTTATCGCAGTCACTCGAGTACACAGATATTTTATAGATTTTTAAAAACATTGTGTTTTAACATAAACATATTCTATATCATACAATATAATACTTTATTGTACGGATTTGTAAAGTAATTTTTAAACAATATTTAAGTAACGGCAATAACAATATTATTGAATAAAACTTGAACAGGTCTGACCAAACAAGACGTCCAATGCAACGATAAAGAATATACATTTCATGGAATATCTTTACAGGGTAAGTTTGTGCAATTGTTTATAAGGAACGACTCTACGAAAGCAGACTCCAGAAATCACTGTTTGTTATTAACATTGTTAAATTACAAACTGTACATTACAACTGTATTTTAACTCGAAAATCAAACGTTTCTTCTGACCTAGAATATTTCCATTCTCTACGATTTTTTAAAATTTCGTAGATATGAAATTGAAATAATACCTCATACAATACTTAAATGTTTAGTAATTGGTTAGATACCGACATATCTAATAATGTAAACAATATTATAAATAAATAGTACAGCAATTTTTAGCGATGCCTCAGAGGCGCCACTCGAGTGCTAAGGGTTAAAGCCTCGAACAGGCTGAAAACCGTGGAAAAATATAATTTTTGTCCATCCGGCGCCAAGAGTAATCGACCCACTGCGTGTCTTCGCGAACTGCGCTCGTATTTGGAGCAGACAGAGCCAGCTGGCGTATCGAAATAATACTTAAATCCAATTTAAAGGTGTACCCAACAATTGGATCGCGTAGAGCCAGGGTGTCACGGCAACCGCTGAGACCATTACGCCTGGGAACGGTATATTTCTGGACATTTAATGTCGGCCATTCGGAAAGGAGGACGTGGCAAGGAGGAAGAGGGTTTCTGGCGAGCATTACGACGGATTACACCGGTAAGCCGCGGCTAACTGGCAGCCTGACGTCATAATCTTAGGAAATATTCGGTCGGCGGTTTGACCGACCCCCTTCACGCTTCCTCCGCGATCATCGCCCCTTCCTTCCTCCCGACGTGTACAGGATCGTGTATCCTTATAGTCAAAAGTCGAACACCACGAGGACGAAGAGGCCAACGCATCGAAGAGAAAGAGAGAAAGAGAGAGAGAGAGAGAGAGAGGATGAGGAGGAAGAAGCGGGAACGAGGCGAAAGGAATTTATTATACTCCTGAGAATTCGAGCGAGGAGCAAAGGCCGGGCCGGAGGAACGATCTGGACACGATCTACAGTAAATGCTCGAGCAGATCCTCCGAGTGATCACCAAGATTTTCGAATCGATCAATTAAGCGACGTGTGGGAACCGCCCGGTCTGCTCTCGTCCATCCGTCCATCCGATCAGCACCAAAAGCTTAGATCTTGATCTCTCCGCAAACCTGTAATCCTCCTGGAAGGAGCGCACCAACGACGATCGGGCCCCTTACCCTCCCCTCCCCTCCCCACCACCGCCACGCCGCTCTTCCATCGACGGGCCCGCGTGGTCTTTTTTCTCGCTCCTCGGGGCCAGCCGACGGAAAGACGAGGACGGCGCAGCGTCCGGGGCCAGAGGGGGAGGGATACGCGCGCGTATTATGTATACTCGATCGAGCCCGATATTCCCTCGTGTCACCCTCGTCAAACGGTGCTTTTTGCAACTGGTCAAGAAGGGAACTCGCTGACGTTTTGTCAGCTCGATCGAGATAACGGTAAGCAAGCCGAGAAACGCATCCGGAGATTTTGACTGACGCGTCGGACCGCTTGGAAAAACTTTCGCCAGTCCGGGGCAATGGAATTCCTATTTTTCCTCGTTCGGAACTGGAAAATGTTGTCTTCACCGACGTTGATTGGCCGTCATTGTGTCGTCGATCGACGCAATCTGTTCGTCTAGGTAGTTAACACCTGCACGCGCGATAGACAGCTAGAGGGTTCACAAACTAACAGTGATCAAAAAAGCTCAGGTAATAATTAACGCATTTTTAATCATTATTAAGAATTATTAAGAATATGAACGTACACGTACATGAACGACATGTATATGAACGGACACGTATATGAACGACATGAATATGAACGACATGTATATGAACGTACACGTATATGAACGACATGAATATGAACGACATGTATATGAACGTACACGTATATGAACGACATGAATATGAACGTACACGTATATGAACGTCTATGAACGTCCACGTATATGAACGTTATGAATATGAACGACGTGTGTATGAACGTACACGTATATGAACGTACGAGTATATGAACGACATGTATATGAACGTACACGTATATGAACGACATGAATATGAACGACATGAATATGAACGACGTGTGTATGAACGTACACGTATATGAACGTACGAGTACATGAACGACATGTATATGAACGTACACGTATATGAACGTATATGAAAGTATATGAACTATCTCGAAAAGAAAACTGACGTAACTGCCCCCTTTCAGTCGAATCGAGAGTTAGAGATATGACGTGTCTTTCTAGCACGTTTTATCGAAATCGTTATTTCATGAGCTGTGTCACTGTTCTTGGTGGGGTGCGATATCTGTACGATGGCAAACGCGTTAACAACCCTTCTCGCGACACGCATCTATGGGATCCCGTTCTCGAGAACTCCGCGAAGCACAGGAAACCTCTGTAATCAAAATATCAATGTCCCGTCCGAGGTGAAATTTGTTTCCCGAGCCCGTTATCGGGTTGTGCGCGTTCAATTCCTGTTGATCGATCGTCAATCGAGAGAGAGAGAGAGAGAGAGAGAGAGAGAAGGAGAGAAAAAAGAAAGAGCGGCAGAGAAACCACTTATCCCTCGGCTCAATAAAGCCGAGGGCTCTCGAGGCAACCTCTGGCCGATATCTCGGTACCCCGACATAATCCTTGCGCGACGTTGCAAGCGAGGAGATATCCACGAACGCCGAAAATCCCAGCTTGGTTGGACCCAGAAACCACACTCTTCGTGGTCCGCTCTCGTCTGTTGGTCGTCGCACGTGTGGTCCCGCCGGCGTAGATCTAGTCTCTTGTCACGGATACGCGTCCCTCTTCGTTCCACCTTCTGGTGCGCCGTGGCCTATCCCTCTTCCGCACGCTGCCGGCCGTGTTATCTCGTATTCTTCCGATGTTCTTACCCCGTGTTTCGTCCTGACGCTCGGGTTAGCTTCGAGAAATCGCGTGGGCAGGTAATCGAGTAGGGCCCTCGCGAGAATTTAAGATCGTCGTATCCAGGTTCTTGCGCTTAGCCTTCTCCCGCCACGTTGTCGCGAGATTAAGCCTCGATTCTCTTCCTCTTGTTTCGGGAGGGTAGACGTCGCTCCTCCGTTCACGCCTGCGTCCACCGCCCGTGAATCTGTCGTCCGCATTCGACCACGGAAACTCGGAACCTCGCTCGGTCCATTCAGCCAGCTATTCTGGTTTTGAACCTTCGAAAAACCGATCTTTTCCACGGTTTTCCAGCGGAACTTCCGACCGTTTTCAATCAGAACGTTCCACTACTCTTGGCGCTGCATGGACGAAATTATTTCTTCACGGTTTTCCAGCGGTTTCGGGTTTCACTTGGGTTTTAGGTACCACCAACATTCAATTCATGCGGCGTTACTTCAATGTTGTGTTCCACTTATTCTTTTTTAACGCGATTGCGTAATTTTGATTATTAACGAGCTAACGCTGAACATACCGCGAGGGGTCAAATGACCCATTTCAGATTTCTCATTTGACAATTATTGATAGACTGCGGATGTTTATGCGTTATGAAAATTTTCAATAAATCCTATAATATAAAATTTTGATAGAATTCAGTACGATCTTTATTTGTTTCAGATCTACAAAGGCTACTTTATTCCATTCCGTTTTCTTAAAATTTGTCTATAAAAATTGAAAATTGCATAAACATCTAATCATTGAAATTGTTAAGATGTTTTCATGGGAATTTATTGAATATATTTTGGAAATTATAAATAAATTTAATCTTGTCATTTTTATAATACTGTACGCACCGGTCGCTTTTGACGATGGGCAGGTTCAGCGTTAAAAGTGTAGAAAACTTTTCGACGACCGTGCCAAAGCATTTCTCTGGTCGCGAAATTTTAATTCTCCAGTTTGCTTCTCTCGTCCGAGATAATTCTCCCGTCCCGTGACACTGTCCCGAAGGAGTATCCGGACAGAAGTATGGGATGAGGGCCAGAACGGTGGTCCCTCGTGTCGTCCTTGACGTTTTATTGTTGTGCAGTCGATAGGCTCGAAAATTTGACGAACTGGTTCCGCGCTCTCTCTTTTTCTCGCTTCGGTAACAGCGAATGCGTCCCGGGAAGGATAAATCCGGATAGATGGTTCGGACGTAGTGCTCCTATTACGGGGACGAATCAGCGATACGAGATCGCTCGCTTTCGAGAATCGTGGGAGAATTCATCTTGTCCACGACGTCGATTGGATTTTAGCTGACTGGCGGTCCAACCATCGCTAATGCATACGTACTTTTCGCACGCTGGATGTAAATATCGCGGAATTACCGATTTAACCCATAATTACAGGAATCTGATCTCTGGCGCACTATACATAATTGACAAAAATGAAATAGTCCGACAGCATTTGTTCTAAACATAATTGAGACGAGGTTACGCTTAGCTCATACGCTTTTGATTTTAGTTGTTTCAACACATTTTACAATTGGTTTCGCTTAGTATTCCAATCGTTGCAAGGTTTTCGTCTCTGACAGACTATACAATTTGGTAAGAATAAAATAGTCTGATTATATTCATTACAAACATAATTTAGACGATGTGTTAACACATTTTAAAATTGGTTCCAATCAGTATTAAATAATTCAAAAATTGTCGATGTCCGATTCAACCATTAAAATTACAAGGTTTTCATCTGTGGTGCGCTATATCAGCTTTTGATCTAAATTGTCTTAACATATTTTAAAATTGGTTCGAATTAGTATTATCTGATTAACAAATTCTCGATGTTCAATCAACCATTAAGATTACAACTTTCTCATCTGTGATACGCTATATCAGCTTTTGATCTAAATTGTCTTAACAAATTTTAAAATTGGTACGAATTAGTATTATATGATCAACAAATTCTCGATATTTGATTCAACCATTAAAATTACAAGGTTTTCATCTGTGATACGCTACATCAGCTTATGATCTAAATTGTCTTAACACATTTTAAAATTGGTTCGAATTAGTATTATATGTTTAACAAGTTCTCGATATTTGATTCACCCTTAATTACACGGTTTTCATCTCTGATCATTACATAATTTGGAAAAGCAAACAATTTAAACGATTACAGGAGTACGATTATATTATTTTGAACCTGTCAAAATGGTTAACATTGGTTAGTTTCCACGAGTTTCCTCAGCGGCGGGGAATCTAAATTGGTGCTCGCGCGTAAGGGGTTGAAGCCGCATGTCAGAATTCCACCCCTCCCACGCAGGATGAAGGGCTACCTCTTGGACAGCACGGGGAAACAGCTAAAAGGCCGCGTATAAAACAGCTTTATGGCCCTTAACGGCAACTAAGATCGTAATAAAAAATTTAAACACCAAGACGATGATAAATTCTCAACTTTTATCACGATGGTAAATTTTATGCTTTACGATTACCGGGCACAGCCGGGCCCGGCACGATCTAATTTCTGCTTCGAACCCGAGCTCGTCGCACAGTGGTCGATCTTTCTCAAAAGTGGGATCAGAATATTACTACCATTAAATCAATTAGTTATTGCATCGCATAAATTATACTGGTGTCAATGAATAGACAGAAGAAAAGTCGGTCGTTTTCTCCAACGCTTGTGGAAAATATTGCTCTTGGACGTTGACTCGAGTCATCCATGATCGAGGTGACAGTCAACGTATTAATAAAACATTTCAGCAATGAAGATAGGCGGTAACAATTTTATATTACACGACTAAAGATAAACAGATGAATAACAAAATTCTTCTTCATCTTTATTTCCTAAAATTTCCATTCTTTCGTTGTTTCTTAAGTTTTCAGTTCCATAAGTGGATATTTTCGTGCATCTCACTTTACTTTGTTTTTTATTTTTGTTAATATTTTTTCGTCATGTCTTCTAATTTTCTTTATAATACTCTCTACCTAGAATCGTATCCTACCTTGTATACTTACGCGTATCGAATAGGTACCTAACCTAAAACGTTACGTTGAAGTGAAGCTCGTTTCTCATCGTAGTTGCAATTCGCACCGCAGTATTACGAACATTCTTAGTGATTTTGTGCCGCAGTAACGAGCACCTCCTTCACTTTAATGTACGTAATGCAAGAGAAGTTTCTTTTTATACTGTTAGCGTATCAAAGTATAGGTATCTTACTAATAATAAATCTTTTTAATAAATCTTTCAAGAACAGCAGTCCTTGGGTGATTGAGATAGAAGAAAAGTGGTCTTATTTTCACTATTCTTGAATATGAGAATGATTGAGGAATTTATTGAGGAAAATATATTTTACGTGTTTTAATCTCGTTGGGAAATAATAGCGCGGTAAAACGTACAACAGTACAACGTACGTCGGTAATCGGTACGTTTACCCTATTCTCCTCGAAAAGTGTCGAGGAGTGTCCGTCGCGGGGTCAAAGCCGCCACCAAAAGCGTCCAGATCGGCGATCGGATCGCGAATAAAACCGGCACCGGTCGCCGTTTACTCTTCTCCGCAGTGACGGCCGTGGAAAAACGCGCGGAAGTACCGCGCGGGGCCTGTATGTCCCGTGTAGGCTGAGGAGATGCATAAAAGAGCCGTTTGCTCGGAAACGAGACCTACCGAAGACGGGCGGGCAGACGTCGTTAACTTGGCCGATGGTCTGGGGCATTTCTGGTGGACAATGAGGCGCGACAGGTACGAAATCGCGAGGGCGAGGAAAGAACGAAGGGAGGAGAGAGGAGAGACGCGGTTGTCGCCGTTTGAGGACCACGCAAGACCCATTCTGGCCCGGGTGGTCGCCCGTCAATCTGCTGCTCATGCCGCTTTCGGCGCAAATATCCTCCAAGGATGTACTGGGTCCTCCCTTCCCCCTCCCCCGTGACGGCTTTTTTACTTTCTTTCGGCGCGCGACGCACGTAACGGGCCCCCAGGGACCCACGGACCGGACCCCGGGCCCCGGGCCCCGGGCCCGTCTCTGCCTCGCCACACACCATGGACCCGAGGAGAAAAGGTAATGCGGCGCGGCGAAGGCGAACGAAGAAAGCCGGACGTGTTGCTTCGCTGTTTCCCAATCTTCTATGAGGACCACCTTGTAAATTTTTCATCCTCTTTTTAGTCACTTGCGCTTTCGAACCTGCATCCACACTCCCAGAGAAAAAGATAGCACGCGCGTGCGATCTTTTGTTTCTCGTGTTAAAATCATGCCAGCGTAGAAACTCTGTGTAGTATGTAAAACACATCTTCTGCGAATATGTAAACCGAACGTAGATTGACTTTAGTTCAATGACTTCTCTTGGTTGGAGGGGAAACACATAATTCGATACAGACAAAATGATAGCACGCTTGGAAGATAAAGATATATATTTCATACAACACAACTGGATGTTTAACGAAACAAAAATACAAATATTTCTTATAATAATATATACACCAAACTATATTTTTCTAATAACGTGTGGAACCTTCTTCGTTTTCTATGACTTCCACCATCCTTTTAGTTAAAGAATTATCTAATTCTTTCATTTACGTTTGAACTAAATTTTCCCATTCAGTGGTAATGACAGTTTTCAATTCAATTATATTTAAAAATTGTCGGCCTTCCAATATTGTTTGCGAAAGCATTGCTCAGCAATTTTCAATGGTATTAAAGACGGGCGAGCACGCCGGCCATTGAAGAGTGGAACTATTTTCATTTAAAAAATATTGCTTGACTCTAATAATTTGTTCACCCACTGTATAAAATACAAATGATAGAAATACAATAGAATATCATGTTCCTTTACTTCAATGTTGACATATTAAAATGATTAAAGAAGTCACTACTCAATTTTTTGAGTAACATTAAGAAAATTGTATGTTTCATAAAGATCTACAATCCATAGTCTACTTGTTAAGACTGAAATAGATCGATGTTTTGATCGAATATAATTATTAATAAAACACTCGCTACACATACATACATATTTTCATTGAAATATATGCATAGTAGGAAAATAAGAAACTGCGATGCGTATGCAAAATAAAAATGTTTCGATTGCAACAAACTGCAGTGAATTGAATGAACGAGTAATAGAAATTTATTTTCTTTCCTAATATATTTAATAGCTCGAAAATAATGTATTTTTATATACGTTCTTCTAATGTTTTCACTGTTTCAAATTACACCCCTCTATTTGTCGCATGCACCTCTCTATTATATCTCCCTGTTTGTATTAATGTGTAATCGCAGACATATTAACGCCGAAATAGAATTTGCGGCGCTCACGTGCGAGTTATGTTACGCTGTCTATGACAGCGACATGGTTTATACGTACACTTAAGAATTGTAACTAGTGTAATTACACGTGTAACACGATCCATCGTTTCCATCTTGTTCTCACGTGTCCCGTCTTCCCCCGGCGTAAATTATAAGGCAATAGAAACGTAATCTGTAAAGGCGGAGAGGGAGAAGAACGAACAATGGAAGCGGCGTAACGGTGAAACTGTCATAAATCAATTTATCTCAGAGTCTGTCAATTAATTGATACTTAACCACGTCACTCACATCTATCAGTGCCGCGCCTACCACCTGTCACCAACCTTAATTACACGAGAGTAATAACACGACGTATTGAAACTAGAACCGGCAAAGAGAAATTTCATTGGTAACCCAACCCTTGCGTTTAATACACTTCGTACCACCGTATTTTAATAAGCTTTCGTATTTTCAGCAGCTTCGGTGTTAATCCTCCGCTCTACTTTTTTTGCAATTTTTATTTGCAATTGTTATTTGCAATTTCAATTTGCACTGCAACTCTGATCCATCTGTTTTACTTTATTTGAAATTGTCAGTTGCAATACAATTATAATTCTTCTGTTTTACTTCGCTTGCAATTTTCATTTGCAATGCTATTCTAATTCTTCTGGTTCACTTCATTTACAATTTTAACTGTAAACTGTCAAAACAAGTTTTTTAAGATATAGAAATTGATGCGAGAAGCAAGTACTGCAAAAATTTGAATTTTTTTCACACGTGAAGATCTTTTCATTCGTATTATAAAGTAGTATTATTGTTGATCGTTCTGTTTGAATTGATTTGCAATTTAAATTGCAAGCTGTTCAAAAGAAGTTTATTTTTAAATATAATAATAAATATAAGAAATAAGTACCACAGCAATTATTCTGTCACGTTTTCTCAAGCGCTGTGCAGGTCCGATTTAAATGGTTCTTTCTTGTACGTTACAAGACTTCGAGATTATTCATTACTGAAGATAAATTTAATCTGAACCAAAATCACACTCGCTTCTCTACAACTCTACATGTTAGTCACCACCGCCGATTTACCAGACAAACTTCACTTTCACCGCAGTGACAGTGAAATTAACGTGTCTGCCGAACTGAGGTCCATAACGATCTCACAAAATAGAAGTAATTTATTCCACTTCGATCAAGTATGAATATGTACTGTTAGTAAAAACAGCATTATCTAATCAATAATAATTGTTATCAACGTTTTACCCACCAGAAGCTGTATAAAAAAATGCTTAAAAATCATCTTTACAATAATAATTCCTAAAGAAACTCTTGAAAAATGATTACATTATTTGGCGAAACAAATATTTAAAATACCATTGAATATTTTAGATTTGATTTTGCTTAAAGAATATAGTATTTTAAATAAGATATACAATTTCGAAAAGAAAATATTTCTATTTGAACAATCTGAACCTGAAAATGAAATATTTCTATGTCAACAATCTGATCCACAAAATAAAATATTTCTATTTGAACAATCTGAAACACGAAATAAAATAATTTACTTTTTCCATTGTTATAATACTCTGAGAAACCGTATAAACATACAGTGTATCTTATCGATAAGAAACGATTTACACTCATAGATGCATTGAATTCGAACCACTAATTTCAGCTATAATATTTAAAATTGAAACTGAAAATAAAGACGAAATACAAATATTTGTAATATTCTTCAAATAAAATACTATACTATACTAATGCTGAAAAACGTCGCAAATTAACGCCATTGCAGGCATTAAGTATGTTTGTCGAAGCAGATTGATCCCGACAGCAATATGAAATTATTAGAAAAACGAACAAGAATTTTTTTCCTGAATATGTGCAGAAGTAAACCTGCAAGATTTATTAGATGTAACAACCACGAAATGATTAACTTCTGTAGAAGACAATTTAATGTTAAACGAAGAAGAGGGTAAAAATTTAGTTTTTATTTCGAAGTGGGAATGCGATGAGTCGCATCAATCACAATATCAAGAAGTTGACCAATAATTCTAATTCAGTTGCAAATGTTTTTCAAAGCTCTTTCCTTCCGATACAGTTAAATTGTTCAATAAATAATAAAATAATTTGGCATAATAATACACCATCATGCAGACCTATTAGGACTAGATTTATTAAAGAAACATCGGACATCGCTAACGAAGAAGTGAATTATATTCAAAATTCTACAAATTTGTTCAAAAATTTATATTATATTGTTTGTATTAAAGTAATTCGCCCGTATCGTTAAATTAGTCAAAAATAATACTTTCAATAAAAATGGTTAATTTTTATTTGTTTATATTTATTTTTATTAAGATAAAATACTATAAATAAGTTATAGTAGGTACATTTTAAACGCGTTAAGCAAAAAGAATAATTTCGGCGAGCTAGATCGGCCAAATACCCCATAATGGGATAGTTTAATTAATTCGCCGAGTAAACTAATTGCTCCAGCTTCCCAAAAAAGTTTTAACCGTATAGTACAATATTAACGAAATTATCGTCTTTTTTTTCTTTTGGTCACTGGATTTTCGTGGTTGTTACACGAGAATTTAAGGGAGAAACGGGGGTAGTTCGTCGCGACTTTAGAAACGGAAAGCGAGAGGATCGACGTCGCGGGAGATGCACGCTGCACACGCGGTAAAGTCACCAAGGAAGGAAGGAAGGACAAGACCCCGTAAACCAGAAGATTAGGATCTGAGACGACGGCCACCCACTCTGAAGTTCGTCCACTTTTCTCTCTTTCCCTCGTTCTCGTGCATTCTCGTGTTCGTCTGGTCGGTCAGTCACGTGAAACTGTCGGCCCTCCGTGGTGATAATTAACCGTAAAACGTTTACGAACTTATTTATTTCCCTTTACACGGTTTGTGTGTGTGCGTGTGCGGTGTCCCAGCTAGGGGACGTACTCGGAAGTACCCTGGGCGACGGACTTCCTTTCCGAAAAGTGTCAAATGGTCGGGACATTAAAGGCGCCGTGATCTGTTCTTTCGTTTAGGCCAGCAGGCTTTCTTGTTTAGGTTCGTTAAAACATTTGCTCGTACATTTTTAAGATACGGTATAAGTAAATACATACACTCGGTCTCATAATTCACACGAACAATCTGATTGATTAATTGAAGATATATTTTCCAGTGAAAAAGACGAAATAATTCGAACCTCCACCGACAATCTATCAACAAAAAGTTGATTTTCCCACGTCGAAACGTGTTTCGCAGGACGATCGTTTTCTCTAATTTCATATTCGTCGGCTTCGACGATCCCAGCGCGCCATTTCGACCACGCGCTATCAATTTTCAACGTTACAACGCAACAGCTCTCGAAGCTCGTCAAAAAGAAAAGTCCCACGAATGACAGTGCACGAAAGTACAGCGTATCGTTAAATCTAATGTACTTTCGACACGCGGAAGATGGCCGTCGCGGAAGGCTAACTTTACTGGGGATCTTACGAGCGGGGCCGGGTGTCGGTTTTTATGCTCGTACGTTCGTTTATAAACGGCAGAACGAAGGGAATTTAGTGTCTTTCCTCCGCCGATGAACTGTGCATACCAAATAGAAATATGACGGAACGCCGCAATAACGTATCCAGCTGTATCCACTTTGTGCCACGCCGGTCTCCGGTCTGATATCGCCGCGAAACCGAAGGTGAAATTTCAATTCCGAAATCATTACGTTTAACACCCGAAATAAGTGTTCTCTAAATGCTCGGGGAAATATTTATTGACCGTTACTTTATCTACCGGTGATTAACACGTTCGCCATTAACGTTTGCTTCGATTACAATCTTCGTCAACAGAATCTTAGAAGTGCTACAGATCACAAGTGATTTTGTTAAGATACTTTATTCAGCGAATTTATTAAATTACTTTATATCAAGTGATTTTATTAAAATACTTTATTAAGTGATTTTATTGAAATACTGTATATTAAATGATTTTATTCAAATTCTTTATGAAGTGATTTTATTAAAATACTTTATTAAGTGATTTTATTAAAATATTTTATTGAGTGATTTTATTGAAAAATAATTTATTAAAATTCTTTATATCAAGTGATTTTATTCATATTCTTCATAAAGTGGTTTTATTAAAATACTTTATATTAAGTGATTTGATTAAAATACTTGATTAAAATACTTTATATTAAGTGATTTTATTCATATTCTTTATAAAGTGGTTTTATTAATATACACCTTTATTAAGTGATTTGATTAAAATACTTTATTAATTGATTTTATTCAAATATTTTATTAAGTGATTTTATTGAAACGCTTTATTACGTGATTTTATTAAGATACTTTATATTACGTGATTTTATTAAAATATTGTATTAAGTGAGTTTATTGAAATACTTTATTACGCACGTTATTGACGTACCAACTTGTACATGAAAATAATGTTAAAATCGACCTGATTGTGCTGGAAACAGAACAACTAGAAAAGAAAAGACAGAAAGCCCCTTGCTTGCTTATCGTTGTGTCCCTTACACAACAATTAAATAAGAATGACGTATTGAAATTGACGTGCTATTGATATTCCAATATCGAATTGAACTGACAAAATTGATCTGAACATTTAATAAAATTAACGTACCAACTTGTACATGAAAATAACGTTAAAGTCGACCTGATTGTGCTGGAAACGTAACGACGAGAAAGGAAAAGACAGAAATCAAGGGACACAAAAGCACAAAATTAAACCTGAAGGTAGAGCAGAGATTTCAGACGTAACAGCAGATAAAAATGCGGGTCCCAATTTTCATGAAACAAGGAAACAAAGGAGTCAACCCGGGAGCTAACGACTCCAGGAATTCTGAATTCCAGGTTGGTAATTTTCATAAGAAAACAAAGCAGCGGAGAGAGCCCAGAAGCAGACGAGGCCCGGAGCTAATCAATTCCGGGTCGATCTACGAATTTCACGGGCAATTATCGTTTCACTCTCGCTGGTTTCCCTTGTAAAAGGAGTCAAAGCTCATGGACGCGGCGAGGGGCGATGGTCGTTCGTTATTGGCGAAACACCGACGGAAGTCCTGGCGAGTATAAACATTTTAAAAGCCTATTACCGTTATCGAGCGTGATCTACAGCCAACAGACGGCTTAGCCGCAGGTAATACAATATTTTTCGAGGTTTCTCGTGCCCCGTCCTAGAGAGAGCGGAAAGGTGTCAGTGGTAGGATCGGTCGCGAGATAAGATTTCCTCGAGATCGATCGATCACCGGGGGCCCGTTGTCTCAATCGAGTCAACGGGGCCCTGTAGGAAACCGTGGAACTACACCCGAGGGAATTGTATGGGGGAAAAGAGAGAGAGAAAGAGTCCTGGGACGTACAAGATGGCGAGCGTACCATGCTAAATCGGGCACGTGTGCCACGGCAAGGACTCGGATAGGGTGAAGAAAAGAGGAACGAACAGGATGGGAGGACAATGCCTGTGGGGGCCGAAGACATTGTCTCCGGGAAGGGGTAAACGCTTGTAAACGAAGACCAGCCATTACATCTACCCGTTAATGAATTCTGGTGAAAATGGCCGATCGCGTTTGCGATTAACCTCCTTCAATAAATCTTCTCTAAACTGTTGTGGTTTCTTCCCAAACCGTTTTACCTACTTGCGCATTCTAAGTTATTCTTGTCAGGGTTCGTCGCATTGTCAATCTTTGTTGAATCGATCCTGGGAAGGGATGCTTGTAGCCATTAAAGACTGCGTCTTCTAACAGACAACGCTCGCGCGTGACTGCACACAGTCGCCACAGTACACTCCCACATCGCTAGACCACGTATACGTACGCGAGGAATGCAAGGGTCCGGGATTCCACTTCTGATTTATCAATAATGCAAAGACAGGGTTTCTTAGTAGTCAAAATTTCTAGATGAAAGATCAATCTAGGGGGCTATTTGCCTCAAAAGTTCTACTTTTACGTTTACGTTATTCGGCAGCATGTCGCGGAGCCGCGAGAAGCAGTGGACAGGCCACGGTGCTGCCGCCTATCGTGGCTGTCGATATGCTTCCGAATAATGAGAATTACGCTATCGTAAACGTAAAAGTTTCGAGGCAAATAGCCCCCTAGATTGATCTTTCACCTAGCGATTTTGACTACTAAGAAACCCCGTCTTTGCATTATTGAGAAATCACGAGTGGTATCTCAGACCCTTGCAATGCTCGCGCACGTATACGTGGTCTACGAATTCCTACTGGAGAAAGTATTATTCCGTTGTTTCCAACCTGTTAAACGTATTCCGAAGGAAAATAAATTTCTAATTCTCTCCACTTTGTTGCGATGCAGGTAGAAAGTTCTTATTTTGCAGAAAGATCCGCTGTCCGGAGATTAGATAATGGGTTTCTAGAAAGTGTAAACGCTCTATTTCCCGGCGAAATATCGACATTTACATCGTACGCGAAAGCAAACCGACAATTTCTCCATATGCGGCCTTTTATCCAGATTTTTGGAAGAATCGAGCACCGCGGGCCGGCTCGATTTTCGAGGACAACGGCGCAGCAGAGACTTCGGAGACAAGCAAAGCGGAGACAAGCGCGAAGGCGGCTCGGCGAGCGAAGGGAAGACAGAAAGAGGAATACCGGGCCCTTGTAGTTGTAAATAATGCATTATAAATATAGGCAGGCAGGTCGCGCGCGGACGCACGTTCACGCAATACAAGGGACGCGTGCTTGGCATAGCTGCGCGCATTGTGGGCCCAGCACGAGGTCTCTTGTGGGGCCCATAGGGCCCCGCGCGCGCTTGCCCCATCTCGAACTCCGCCGGTATACGGAACGACAGGGACCCGCTTAGACAACAATCACATTCATCGAGAGACTCACAATGCTAATCGTAAAGACGCCGCCTATTATGGCGGCGTGTCCACCGAGGGTTCACCAGGGTCCCCCGGAGGAGGCGGGCTTCCCTTCCTTTTTCTGCCAACGAGCCGCGAGCCGAGTTTTTATTTCTTCGGGCGCCTTTGAAGCGCCGTCGAATCGAGACACTTGTATCCAACATCTCTCCCACTCTTAAACCCCTCCCCCTCCCAACCCCTCTCTACCTACGAGCCGCCAAACCCCCTACTCCGTACGATTTTCTCGTCCTTTATCTACCGGCCACTCGCCTCCTCTCTTTATTTCTTCATCCTTCGTCCCTTCATTTATTCCTTTCGACCGTGCGATCTTTCTCTCTGCGCTCGCCCTCTGTCGTTCTTTCGCTCTTTCGTTCTCCGCTCGGCGACCTCGACTTTCCGGCCGACTCGCGGCTCGAAGAATACCCGGGCCGGACGACGTTGACAGGGTGGCTACGTCGATACCCTCGAGCAGTCGGGGGGAGTCGTATGTTATCGTCGAAGTCTACATCCTCGATACCTTAATTTTCTATTGTGTGCGGGAGGACGCGGCTCGCCGGCGATTTTCGTCCTTTAGGCGGTCAAAAATCAACAAACACTTAAAATCTAACAAACAAGCGAAGCTAAAATTTTTACTGTTCGACGTACTTTGATAACCTTCGCAAGGTGACGCGGGGTCTCAGAGACCCCAGCTCAGAGTTGGGCAGAAATTTTATTTAAATAAAAATTTCGAATAAAGTGGATTTAAGATCCACTTGGAAATAACCCACTTTATTCGAAATTTTTTGTCCAACTCTGCCCCAGCTTCAGATTTTTCAAAAGAATTTCTATACGAATAAAATTGTGTCTGTTTGTTTACTTTTTATCCTGTGTTATTCTTTATCCCAAATTTATTAAAGACGAGGGTAGTTGTGAAATTCATTTGTCGGGGTCTAAGAGAACGCACCTTACCATTTATGTTATTAGATCTTATCTTGCGGGGGTTAAAAGTCTGAAGAATAAGGATTCGGTATTGTTTTTTGTTTGTGTGTACACCTGTTAAGAGATTTTATAGCACGCTTTGTGTTCTTGAGCAGTCTCTGAAACAGTATTCATTCATCGACGATTTTCAAGTATTTTAAGGAAATTTAATAAATTTTTACATTGCGGAAGCTTTTCGAGTAGGTATGCAGAGCGCTTTCGCACAGATTTCATTTCGTTATCATCTAAATTAGTATTGTTATAACCATTCTGTATGTTTTTTGGTATCGTTACAATCGATAAAGGTTTGTGATCATAGTGCAGAAAAGAATTAGTCCCAGATTTGCACAGAATGAAGATTTATGACTAATTTAAGTAAAAATGTACGTACGAATTCAAAATTTCTTAAAATATTCATACATTCGCTTATCATAAAAGTTTCATGATCATAAAGGTTTCATTTGCATGCAAACTGACATATACAAGATTGTATTTATTTAAATCTCTACATGGAGAAATTCGCTAAGAAATGTCTCATGAAAGAATTCTTATAATTTCAACATTCGTGAAAGAAGAGAATCAAAAACAACTTATTTTGTCCTTTCGAGCAGATCTAGCTATGGCAGCCACTTCAAACAAAGAAGAGTATACATTGTATACGCACTGTCGTATTTCAGACTTTCGTTTTCCAATTTTTCTTCCAGTGGGACCCCTGAAAACTCGGCTGTCGCAGGGTCTATTAACTTTTTATTTGTAAGTCCTAATTGATCACAAAGGATCGACGTTCAGAAGTCGACCGTGACGGACAGAAGAGGCTACCAATAGCTGGCTACTCGAGAGTTGGCAGCGTTGAGTGGCCGGTGAACAGCAGTTGACAAAACTGCTTTTTCCTTAGGTTTATTCTGCTCGTTGTTCGTTGGAGTGTTTCCCCTGTGTCAAAGGTAAGTCTAAGGAACGTCAACGGTGGTCCTAAGGCGGAGACACTCTCGGTGGCTACCGTGCGGTTCGTCCACGGGGGGTCCGTCGTTTCGTTCTCCTTTTGCTGCTGGCACCTTTGATCGCCAGTTTTTCGGAGGAATTCGACCACAAAAGGTCGTTAGCGGTGACTGCGTTTGAGGTCGGGAATACCGCAGCCGACTATCAGCGGCCGTGACAAATTTCTGAAGGCGCATTCGGATGTTGAATGGGGTCAGAGAATATTTATAAGAGGCTCCTACGGTCCCACCATCTTCAGATTTCTACGGTGGCTCGTATTTAACATTGACCTCCTGCCATTCTATTCTTCGGTCGTGAAATTTAACGCTGACAGGATCGAGGAGATGCGACAGACCAGGGTTAGTTCACTAATTTTAAACATATCAAATGTATATGAGTGAGTCGTGGTAAATGTCCCAACCTTTATCGGTAATTTGTTCGCTTGTTGCTTAGTAAAACCTTGCGCATTCACTTGGTTATTCTGGTTTGCAAACGGATTAAGAAATACGCGATTCAAAGAAACAAAGTTGACCTTCGTATCACCTTCGCGAGTCCACCTGCAAACAAATCAATAATGTAGTATGCCTTCTTGAAGGTTACTCAGGGGATCAGAAAAATCATTCAAAATATTTTCGCTACGTAATGTAATATTGACGAAAACCAAACTTCGAAATCAGACGAGACACCCTCGGTGCTGGGGAAAGTAGTATTTTAAATGGTAAATAGAAAATAATCCTATTTAATTTAAAGTATGTGTACAACTATAATATTTTAATATTTTATTTGATGCGGTAATTGTTGCAAATAATATTTTATTTGAGTTATATCGAAAATATTTGTATCTCGTCTTTATTTTCAATTTCAATTTTAAATATTATTGCTGACATTGATGGCTCGAATTCAATACCTTTATGAGTGTAAATCGTTTCTTAACGATAAGATGCACTGTACGTTTATACGGTTTCTCAGAGTATTATAGAATGCAAAAAGTAAAATAGGAATATTTTCTTTTAAATTTAATTTAATTTTATTTTCTTTTAAAATAGTATTTTCTTTGCACGCAATAAAATCTAAAATATTCGATAGCGTTTGAAATATTTGTTTCGCCACATAATGCCCAGTTCTGGTTAAGATAACAAGAACGTCGGTCGACCTGCCATTTACGGAAATGGAAAGTCCTCGCGTCTCCATAAATTGACTGTTAGCTCGTCGAGTAGGCGCGTCTTTGCCTAACCGTGGTCGCCGGTACTGGAACCCACACGCAGCCAGCCAGCAGGACGAATCTATTCCCGAATACTTCCGACGCCGGACATTTCGGATTCTTGTTAAGACAAGCGTGTCCAAATTTAATTAATGAATCACGCGAGTCGGAGGGGGAAGCCGGTGGTCGTAAGTATTAAACCGCACCCGGGTGTCCTGTTAGATCAATCCCGACTGGACCAAATAAGTTAACAGGGGGGACAAGTATCCGTATCCTACCTGGATTATGCTTGCCTATTTACCGCTCTAGTGTCCTCGGATCCTCGAAACGGGGCCTCGAGAGACTCTCGTGGGCCCCATTGTTGTGTAGCAAGTATCGGCTACCTAGCCATCTACCTGTCTTGGAAACTGCGGGACCGCTCTCGTGCCCGATGTAAGGCCATCCAGCGTGAAAAAGAGCCTTCTTCGGACTCCTCTTCCTCTTCTTTTTTTCCTTTCTGTTTCGGGAAACGATCATCCCCGGCCACTTCGCTTTTGTCGCCATTGTGCCCTCGGGAGACTGTTCGTCACTTTGTGTCGCTGTTACAGAACAATTTGCGGGTTCCACTGTCTTCCCCCGTGTCGCTGGTGGTCCGACGTCCACGTTCAAAAAGCGGAAAGCTCCGAAAACTCGGCTCAACGGCGGAAATTTGTTCGGTCACTGCGTCGTGTCTATCGAGGTTGATTCTATAGGGATTGTCCTCTGGAGGTGCGAAAGGGAGGAAGAGAGCTTCTTGTTCGGGGCTTTTGTCGACCTTCTTGCAGCCTCCTTGTTTCAGATTCCTTGTCATGTGCTGGAATTGCTGATTCGGCAGTTCCCTTAAGGGGTAGACTCGTTTCCAGGATTGCTAGGATGCGGGATACGCCTTCTCATTTCTCGATAATGCAAAGATGGGCTTTTTCAGTAGTCAAAAGCGCTAGATAAAAGATATATCTAGGGCGCCGCACGGTGGGCTGGATCGAAGATTTTAGTGACATTTTACCAAGAAATGAACTTTCTTATATCGATGTCTAATCAATTGGCATTGTCTTTCGAATATCCGCTGACCTCAAAAATGGAAGAATTAAGAAAACTAAATGCAAATTGTAGTTGTTTTTAATCTTTTATCCTACGAGAAATATATGAGCCAGTCAGATTAACGTAACGTGAAATTTAAGAATTTGTTTAGGACGACTTGTTGCCCTGTTTACTATGTTGCATTCATGAGGAGTGTAAGAATTTAAGCAAAATAAAAATGTTTGCGTCATTTACAAGCAAAAGGAATCACATAAAAATTTATTAATAATAATCGTAACAGACTGTAAATAATTAGCGAGTGACATTAATTTCGGTTGGTGTTTCTTCTGCTTTGTGTTTCATCTACTCATTGTCGTCATAAATGCACAATTTGTAACAAATAGGAAATAGTATAATATTGTCTTTCAAAATATTGAAAGCTTTATTTACAATTCGTCTATAGAATATCTATGTTATAAATAACAAAATATTAATGTCAACGAAAAGAAAGTAATTAATGTATCAAGAGATGTACCTGTATTTCATTTTGCGAGTGATGTAGAATAAAATATGAACGCGTGTAACGAGGAAAACAATTATTTATTGAAACGCAGAGATTTATGTAAATTGAATTATTATATTCAAGGAAGGTTTTTATCGCGTCCATCTCGGAACTACAATATCGTGAAACCATTTTGATCGCTCTACCGTCCCGTCGAACAATTTAAACGGGCCTGTTAGATTAATGATGAGTTCCCATAAACCAAAAGCATCTGACAAATACATCGTTGTTTACCAGGCATAAATTGATAAGATTGAGACGATATTTGTCGTTAGGGGATGACAAAACGTAACAACTCCTTCCGTTCGTTCCCATTCCTCCGAGATGAATAACGATGCGCTGCTTATCTTGCATGTCGTGCCACGGGCGACAATATGGAACACAGTTATGCGAACGGATAAACCGGGGATAAGATATAAACGATTTCTCCTAATGGATTCTTGTCGTCCTACCGAAGATTTAGGAGCGAATGCGTTTACGACTCTCGGACAACGGCATTAAAACTTCTATTATAATTTCAGAAATACGAAAACGGAGTGAATGTTTAAAACATCCATATTTATTAGCCACGCTTTTATCCATTTCTTAGGGCGCACAAATTAATACATACGAAATACGTTGAATATATTTTGGTTGTCCGTAAATGAACAACAAATGAAGATTTCTTTAAGGAATTCAATGGCGTTTGTTGTTGCGAAAGAAATCAACCATCTCCACAAAATCTAAAACACCATAGAAGTTCGTCGCTAACGATTAAACCTTTAATAAAAAAAATAACAAACGAAGAAAGTTAATGGATTTCTATGTTCGTCTAAATTACATGTAAATTATAATTCTGAACGAAAGTGATTTACTTGTGGTTTTGCTTAAACATTTAAGGATATTGTCACAAAGTGACGAAACAGATGTACACACATAGTAAGCATATTTTATATAAGTTGTGTGTGGTGTGTGTGTGTGTGTGCTTTTTTTGTACTTACATCGTATGTTTTTAAATATTTTCTTTATGGAGTGACAATCCAGTTTATATTTATAATATTTACCGAATTATCTATTTTACGTATCTTCCATACAGTTTTGCAAACTGGAAATATTTACACATTTTCGTACGACGTGGTAACACGACAACGTGAAAGTAATTAAACATTTATACTAGCTTTTCTGGTACCATTTTTCAACTCTTTCAATGATTGAGATCTAACGTCAAATCGGACTTGTTTGTTCAACATTCGTATTTATTTATAATCGTTTGATAAGTAGCCCCGTTCGACATTATTATCATTGTTAGCGTCACACGTAAAATGAAATACTTGAAATTATAGTCAATGCATCCCATAAACTAATCGTGAAAAAATATCGAGCAGTACTTGGTGGACAAAAATTGATAAATAGTCGAAACAAAACTATTTACTTACAACAAGTTTCGATCAGGACAACACGTTACACGGTGAGCTGGTCATTCTTATGTTTCGATATCGCGGAAAGCAGCATCGTCTGCTTTATAGTGTTACAATTAGAATGTATTAGTCGACTAAGCTGATTAGTCGACTAGCCCCGGTCTCCCCTACCATCGCCTTCTTTTCGCATTCGGAAGGTTGCACGTGCAAGATCGAGGGAACAGCTGTCGATATCCTTCGTCGATAATCGTACGCGAAAGAATCGTGATCTGAAGGAAGCCGGGTCGATTTCAATGAGGAGACGCAGCAGGGTCGTGTGAGTGAACTCGATTCTCGATTGTGCGACTCGGGGTGAGTTCGAGGCGCGTAGACTTGTGGGAGAGGTCAAAGCTGTCACTCAAGCGACCCGATGTATCTAGCTACCCTCCCATTAGCCCTCCTTCCACTCGTTAATTGCTAAATTGAAGGCAATTTCGACGGACAGCTAATCGGAATTCGACGCAATATATCGCGCGAATTGAGGGCCTGAAATCAAGAGAGGATTACGTGGGATTTATGGAGGCGTCATTGGGGCCCCTAACTCGTCCTACATTTTTCCTGCGAAATTCTTTCGCCGTGACCGTCAATGATAGGCCTGTCTGCATTTATTTCTGACGGTTCTGGCCTTGCACTAAAAATGTCAGAAACGTAATTCCCGTTAAACTGTGCAACATCCAGCGTTCGCAGAGCTCTCATTTTCGGCCGGTATACGGTGGGTGATCAAATTATTAGGTCGTTCAGAAAGTTCGCCGGATTTTTTTGTTAAAAAATAAATTGTGATCTTGTCTGGCTCGTCTTTTGACCCACGTTTACAAACGTTCCATCTATAAGCTCTAATGTTGCAGTAGTCTATCCAAATTACACTGTCCTACAGCCAAAAATTATTTTGATTTCCACTATGCGATTCTTACAGAGTTTTTCCCGCTGATTCCGAATCTGTCCGTAATTGTTCTCCTATGCGTACAGTTTTTGAGAGAATTGTGTTTAAAAAAAGAGACATATTTTTCAACTTTGAACAAATATTGTGATGTTATTAGAAAAGATATTGAATTGTTCTTTACGGCAAAAGATTCTGTAGACTTCCTCGAATACAGTGATATACAATATTAATACTAAAATATTCAATAGTATTTGAAATATTTGTTTCGCCAAATAATGTTCACCTCTGCCGCTAGACCATGTATACGTACGCGAGGATTGACAAGGGTCCGGGATTCCACTCCTCATTTCACAATAATGCAAAGACGGGGGTTCTTAGTAGTCTAAATTGCTAGATGAAAGATCAATCTAGGGGGCTATTTGCCTCAAATGTCCTACTTTTATGTTTACGACGCGTAATTCTCATTATTCGGAAGCATATCGACAGCCCCGATAGGCGGCAGCACCGTCGCCTGTCTATTGCTTCTCGCTGCTCCCCGACATGCTACCGAATAATGAAAATTACGCGTCGTAAAGGCAAAAGTAGGACTTTTGAGGCAAATAGCCTCCTAGATTGATCTTTCATCTAGCGATTTTGAGTGGAAAGAAACCCCGTCTTTGCATTATTGATAAAAAAACGAGTGGAATCCCGGACGGTGTGTGAGTGTACTATGATGACTGTGTGCAGTCACGCGCGATTGTCGTCTGTCTAGGAGACGCATTCTTTAATATTTCAAACGTGGCTAGACATTTTATTTCACATTTAGCCTATTTATTTGTTCGAAACAGAATCATAAAAAATTGAGAAAGCAAAGGGTTAAAAAATCGTTTGTTTTATTCAAGTTGGAGTACAGATTTTGGACTAACCGTGACGAACCATGGTACTCAAGGATACCCCGGGGTTTTAAGAAAGTACAGTGTTCGAGAGCAAGGTTGGAGTGGGAAAAGTGGGAGAAGAGGTTTCCATCAGGAATCCTCGGATAGCTTCCGCGGACCGAAATGTATCGTTCTCGAAAAACGGTGCGGACCCGCTCGTAACCCGCCGCCCTGTGTTTACGACCCGACGGGAGCAACGTCTCTAAAAACCAGGTACGCCCAAACGATTCCACCGCATCGGTCTGCAGTAACCGCATTTCCACTGTGAAAGAACTCTCCTCGCCCCGAGGATCCGAGCCAACAAAAACGTTCTCATTCCGCTCGCGTTAGTTCGCGGAGTTTTTTCACACGTTTCCACGCGCGAGGGCTGGACGAGCTTATGGTTGCTGGGAAAGTAATGCCGGCACTGAACACCGTGAACAGCTTCTATCATCCGTAACTACTTACGACAATTTATTGGGTGTGGTTAATTCGTGACTTTGTCTTCGTATTGTTTGTTTAAAAATAATTTGATCTTCAAAGACGTCCCAGATACGTCCATCTTGCAACAATGCACACGTTAAAATAAAATATTGACTAACATTAACAAGAGATGTTATACTTGCACTTAAAAAAAAAGTCTCGAATCTTGAAAGTTGACCTTCGTATGACCTTTACGCGTCGACTTCCAAGCAAACTAATACAATATAACCCCTCGAAGGTCGTTAAATAATATTTCAAGATAGTTTTGCTACATAACATAATATTGACATAAACATAATGTCAAAATCAGATGAGACGCCATGCACATACACAGTCAGAGTCGTATAGTATAATAGGATAATATAATATGATGCAATAAAAATAAACGAAGAAAGATAGATTTAGCATAACTACAGTTCCGTGTAATTCAATAATTACATACGAATTATACGGAACAGTGAACAATTTTAAAAAATACTAAAAACTCCATGTAACTAAACATTTCTCTAAAATCGACGGAAACGAAAACCGTGTAGGTATTTAGCAACCCTCTGTGCAACATAATCCATCGAACAGAAAATAAATACATAGTACCGCGGCTCTAATAATTCGATCAACCGCCGTATTTCCGATCATAACTTCGGTAAGAAAACAGAAGTTCGGTAGAATGGAAGAACAAAAGGAAGAGTCGTTCCTCGGGGTAGTCGTAACCCCACGCAATCGGCAGGTAATTGGACGCTTCCACTTTTAATTGGCCAGCCCGCGCTCTGGGGCTCGGTTGTTAGGTGTTATATTGTGCAGCATTGTATACGGTCTGTTGGAAGTTAGATCGGATTTTTTTCAGGAAGAGTTAGAGCGGAGCTGGAGGAACACGGGGACCATCTACGGGTATTCGGAGTCTCTCGAAACCGTGGGCCGACGCGTTTACGACTGGTGGACTGGGCGGGACCGATCGATGGCCAATTATATACGCGTTCGCAGGGACCTGATAATAATTTCCAAAATTGATCCCTGCGGTTTGGTCCTGTCTACCATGGATTTCCATCGGCAGCGAGTGGCAGCACGACGACAACGAACAGACAGGTATATCGGAAGGTAGCGTAAAAAGATGATCGAGGGTGACAAATGACTTCCTGACGGTCCCGAGCGTATACTTTTACGAAATTATTTCGATTGAATTTAAAACGGTTCGCCTTTGATTACTGGTTCACTGGGTTCGAGAATGCGGACGGGTCGGGGATAGTTTCTTTTTGTTTTCCAGAAAATTACTTCAAGATATTTGTCTTAATTCTTTTAGACAGTCGGTGGTTTTCTCTTGTCAATCCGGACGTATTGATGGACACGAATCTCATACTAGTAGCGTATATTTAGCTTTAATTGCTAGGTACAATACTATAATTTTTTGAGGAGAAAAAAGAGGCCGATTCGAATGTATACTGGAACGATTCTTCTGAAGACGCTTATACTACGTCGTACTTATATTATGTATAATTATGATTTATAAATACTTATTTAAATATCTATTTAATATATATTTATAGATATACAGATATAAGATATTCGTAAAAATATGTTTAATACGTTTTTCGGTCGCATCGATTTATTGGAGATGATATAAGGGTACATTTGTCTAAATTTGCTAGTACATTTCATTATTAAAATGCAATATAGCTGGAATCATTTCTGCCGTTATATCGAAAAATGCAACAATTCACTCCCAGTAACGTAATCAAACAATTTCGATTAACTGTAAGAGATGATTTGATTGGCAATATGCTATTAACACGATCCGGTAATAAAAGTGTTCAGAAAATATAATTATTATAATGCGGATTTGATGCGTTTGTAACAAAATTGAGTAGTGCAGTTTGAAGTAGAAGAAAGATAAAAATACATTATTTTCGACCTACAGAAACAATTAAAAAATATGTGATTTAAGCTAAAAATATGATTAGTTGTTGCGCATAGAGAACCCCAGTCTAATAATTATGTTCGTATAGTTCGTCGGAAGCCAGCGAAAAATTTGAGAAAGGGCACGAATTAATCGGTAACGGAACATACGAACGACAGATTTCTTGCTGTCTATTTTTTTACTGAATTTTAACATTGAACAAAATCGAAACGGTGTTACAAACTCATTCCTCGTTTACCGAAATTCCCACTTCGTTCCGGGTCGTGCAGCAACGGGTTAATCACACAGCGAGCGCTCACCGGAATCGTATAATTACATCCTTCGGGAAGACATAAAATCAGAAACGACACGACGAGATAAAAGAGGCGAGCCGCAGCTAACAGACTACGCACAATGTATCTCTTTGTGCTAGATGGAAGCTAGGATATTTTTAGTGGGTATCCTCCCGAATCGATCTCCGGACATTGTCCTTGTTAAACGCCTTTCGGCTCTGCGCGTTTATGGTCGGCGAACTGGGACGGAGGCCGATCGAACAGCAATTATTGTACGCGTTCACGGGGACTCGGCGATTCTCGAAATTGGACCTGGGAAAAATTAACCCTCAGCACTCGAGTGGCGCCTCTGTGGCGACATTAATAATTGCTGTGCTATCAATTAAAATATTGTTTACATTATTAGATCTGTCGGTGTCTAATCGATTACTCAACATTTAAGTATCGTATGAAGTATTACATCAATTTCATATCATATCATACAAATTTAACAAATCATACAGAATGGAAATATTCTAGATCGAAAGAAATGTTTAATTTTGCAGTTAAAATAGCTCCGAGTGCAAAGGGTTAAGCCAGATTAGGCTTACAAATCATCATCCGAGTCACAGTTAATACACGCATCTGATGAATTTTTCGTGAGCCCATTTGCTGCAACGTGTGCACTGCACTCAGTTTTCACCACAAACGCTATCAGTGTGAGATTCATTGCAGATCATTGATCTGAGATCAAGCAAGCTGAATCGTCTTCTGATTCTGAGGACAAGGAATCTTTCTTGAATGACGTAAATCCTATGCTTCGTCAAGTAGCCTCGTTCGACATTATTATCATTCTAAGGGCCACACGTGCATAACCTCGATGCACCGGATAAAATAAATTACCTGAAATTATAGTCAAATAGTAAATAGTAAATAATCCTATTTATTTGAAAGTATGTGTACAACTTTGAAAATAATCCTTTTTATTTTAAAGTATGTGTACAACTTTGAAAATAATCCTATTTATTTTAAAGTATGCGTATAACTTTGAAAATAATCCTTTTTATTTTAAAGTATGCGTACAACCTTGAAAATAATCCTATTTATTTTAAAGTATGTGAACAACTTCAAAAATAATCCTATTTATTTTAAAGTATGTGTACAGCTTTAAAAATAAAATATTTTGTTTGACGCAGTAATTTTTGAAAATAAAATAATTTGAAAGTAAAATATTTCATTTCGTGTTTCAGATTGTTCAATTAAAAATATTTTATTTTGTGGATCAAATCGTTGAAATAGAAATATTTCATTTTCAGGTTCAGATTGTTCAAATAGAAATATTTTCTTTTCGAAATTGTATATCTTATATAAAATACTATTTTCTTTGCACAAAATAAAATCTAAAATATTCAATAGTATTTGAAATATTAGTTTCGGCAAATAATGCCCACCTCTGGTAGGTGGCAACTCGAAAAATTGAATAACCATAGAGTACACAAGCTGTCACGGAGGAACATAATTCTGAAAGGCAGGAGAAAAATGGATCCGGTTGGGAATGAGATATCCCGCAGTTAGGTTCCAGGGAAATCTTTCTCTCGTCGATTACAGGGCCGTCGATTCCCCATTGTATTCTGAAATTTGTATTCGAAATCCGGCTTAATGATTCCCTCGGTTGGTCCCACGATTAATCTCCGCGAAATTTCAGCGAAAACACCCGGAGATTTCACGGTCGTCTGCGGGTCCGGGTCTCGTCTCCACCGTCACGCCCGGTGGAGTGGATAGGCGTCCATTTTGTGAGCGGCCGCGGTCAACGGGGAATAGACCCGTTACATCACAACGGAGGCAGCAGGCATTTTGATCGCCATAAATACCGAAATCATCCGAAAAAGTCTCTATATGTATATCCACGCCGGTAATTATCTTCGAGCGGAATTCTCTTTCTCGCGGATGCCGGTCTCTCTTTTCTCTTCTCTTCTCTTCATTCTTCTCTCTCTGCCGGCGTCTATTAAAAGTTCGTTTTCCTAGGCAACGCACGAGGGCGGAATGGTCACGGGTGCCCAGTAATTAAGGGGACCCGTGTTACTGGAATTTCCTCCGAAACAGTCCAACTTAAGCGGTATTTAATAACGTAACAATTATATGGTAGGCACTAGACTTTCGAAACCAGCGCGGCCCATCGAGACCTCATCGGTCCTATCTTCACCCTTCTGCTTTCGTCCCCGCCCCTCCTGCACGGGCCCACCGTAAACTGTATACATTGCCAAGTTTTCGTAATACTTAGTCGCATCATACGATAGAGCTTCCAATATCTACAGCGATCATTATTTAAAAAATGCTTTACTAATCCGGTACTGGCAGAGAGAGGGTAGGGGAGACCGGGGCTAATTGTCTAACGGGGTAAATCGACTAATCCATTCTAATCGTAATGCCATAAAATTTTGCATTGCCAAGAAAGTAATTTCGGTGTTTTAAAGTGAAATAAAACCGAATTTTTTTTACTCAAGCAATGAACATTGATCGATCAAATATTTTCCATTTTGTTCGATGATCTTTTGCCGTCTTTCCGGTGGCTTGAAATTTAAAATTCTGGGACAATTAATCTATTAAAATGAAATATTGTTGATATTTTCCATTTTGTTCGATGATCTTTTGCCATCTTTCCGGTGGCTTGAAATTTAAAATTCTGGGACAACTAATCTATTAAAATGATACATTGTTCTATTTAATTCCTATTTTCTGCAATCGATGACAAACAATTTTTGTTTCGCGGATCTTCGTGGAAAATAATTTTTAACCATCAATTGCAGGCTACAGAAGCTAAGCAGAAATTTTTCTTTATTAATAATTGTAACGTGTCGAGCAAAAGTATATCAACATTCTTGAATTCTTACTAACTTTTACTGTTTCAAATTGTACCTTTCTTCAGGTTTATCTATCAAAAATTTCAGTCACTTACAGAAGGGATGAAATCGTTTCATTATTTCTCTCAGAAATCCTTTTGAATTTTCTTGGATATCGTTAATCACAATCTACTGATTCCACTATTGCGTTAATAATATTAAGTAATGTGGACAAAACAAAGCTGAAAACAAAGCAAAACTCTGATTCATGGATTATATGTAAATTGTTCTAATATTTTCATTAATTAAATGTTCTAATTCTTCTCGTTTCATATCAAACTACAAAATACGAATATTATATAAAATAAAATAATTTATTCTATGTTCGATTAATCAAAGAACTACTTTCAGTAAAACTTGTGTGCACAAATAATTTAGTTAGAAGCCAATTTGAACGTATGCGCCAAATCTCACTTCGCTAAAACTGAAGATCGCGGTATTGTTCGATAAAAAACTGCCATCGGCGAATTCCGGGCGTGGGCTTGCATTGTCTTGGTGTTCCCGCAAGATATTTGCATGCAATGTGCGCCAATGTATATGCACCAGGTGTTCTTCAAGGAAGGATAGATCAGCGGTCTGCCTTGCTATGCAAATGGAGATACAATAATTTATTCAAATTCAAGGTGGCTGCAGATTTATCGATGTATACAGGTAATAACTTCGCCTCCCATGCATTAATAATCAATGGAAACTATTTTTCAGATTATATTTATTTTACAATTGTTTTCCTCGTTGCGTTAATTTATTGCGCATATATTATCATCGTAGGTGGTCACTGTTAAGTAAAATAATTACAATTATCCCATTCTATCTCCTTGACGTAATCATATGTTCTTACATGGATATTTAAATATATAAATATTTAGATACTATATAGATAATAAGATATAAAATAGATAGATCAAATATAAAATAGATAGATATTATTTAATTAGATAATTAAATATATAAATATTTAAATATAATACGTTGATCTGAATAGATAAAAATTTAAATATGGTCTAAATTTTTAATTGAAATGGATTTTTAAATAACTTTGCATAGAGTTTTACTTGCTTATGCAGAATTTTTATTTTTGTGTCCATGAAGCTTTAAAATTTTCCTGTTTCGTCTATTTTAAAAATATTTATTTGACTTATCAATGTATACTTGTTTATGCATTAGATCTAAATAGCCTCAATTGTTTGATTCTTTCTAGATGTCGGTTCCCACGAATCCCACGGCCCGGCACCGAACCCCAATTGCCCAATAAATTCTGTTTATTCATAATTCGACAGCGGATCGCGTGCACTGCAACAAACTGGAGTGAAATAGAAATTCACGTTCTATCTTAACACGTTTAATAGGTTGAAAGCGATATAACAATATTTTAAAATTCTTCTAACGTTCCTATTGTTTTATGTCACACCTACTCATTTTTCCTATTAACGCATAAAATCCGCTATCTATTCACAACGCTGCAAACTTATCCGCAATCGTTCAATACTCTCGGAACGAAATTTACGGCACGACCGGCTGAATCAATTCCCATTTATAGCGCTTCCGGTTTGCCAACGCGAGCTCGATGGCACCTCGCGGAGTATCGTCGATCTAGGAACAGCTCGAGCCCCCAGTGCATCGAGCATGAGCGAAAACATAGGTATTCGCGAGCAGGATCGTGGAAATATGGCCGGTGTGCACTTACACGAATCCGGGCGTTTACGATAGAAATAACCCTAAGAGCGGCCGTAAATGGGCCAGCCGATGAGGCTATCGTGTCGGAAGGAAGGCGGGAGAAGGGAATCCCTCGAAAATTGAATCCTGTAGGAGCCGCGAGGCCTCATCTTTAAAAACACATAAATTAGGGGCAAACGGCCACGCGAGAGAGCACCACGACCGGTAAATTATGGATCGCTGACGCTGCTGTGCGCTCTTATACCTAATGTCCTCGTCTCTCAACAGCCGTGGCGTTCTCCGCTCCCAACGACGACAATTCTTACGCAGCCGCAGATAGTGCCAGGACAAAGCGAATGAAATATACACCTGGCTCCTCCCGATCGGTCTACATGAATGGCCGACACAAAAATCCGGAACGATTCTCTACGGACGACAATCTTGCTCGCACGATCCTACTCGATCGATCGACCAAGGGTCGCTCGGGTGATCATCGAGTATCGGTAATTCGATGTTTCGACTTTGGGCCTCTATGTGGGACAGTGGTTCTACACCGCTGCTCGGCCGAACACTTAGAGAAAGCGTGAACTAGGAGAAAGCGTTCCGCCAAAAATTGAAAATCAGTGAACAATTAAACCTTTGCGCTCCTTTGTCGAGTGCGACTCGACGCCAGAGAAAGAAGAATGTAAAGGAAACGGGTTTTCATATGTATCACATTTGGTTATTCCTTTATTTATTTAATTTCTTATTTTTTAGTTCAGAACAAATATAAGTTCCGCAAGTATAGAGTACAACCAGTGCTGCGGAAAATAGTATTTCAAATAGTGAATAGTAAATAATCCTATTTATTTTAAAGTATGTGTAAGCTCTAGCTTCCCAAAAACGTACAAATCGTGTAGTACAATTTAAAAAAAAGTTATCGTCTGTTTTAGAGTGTCCGAATATTAATTCGAGTAACTGCATTATTATTATTAACTATATTTATTGAATATAATTACATTTAATTAGTCAACAAAATTGTTTAAAATAAGTAGCAGTCACGAAACTATCCTTTGAAGTAAATTTCAAATGAAACACTTGGAATGATAAGTAGTTGTTGGCAATAAAACTAATAATTCGGAGTGCAAAGGGTTAATGGGTGAAATTGATTTTCAAAAGGGTGAATTTGGAGTGCAGAACCTGTATTTAGTCTGCGGATTTGTATGCGAAATAAAAATTGTCTGCATTCGTTGCAAGACATGGAACCAACGCCTTTATTCCTACTCTTAATAATTGCGGGAAAATAATTCACTAGCATTTTTTAATCCCTTCAATGTCTTCGCTAAAAATAATAAACATAGATAAAAATGAACTTTTTCCGAAGAAACGTCTAGAAACCACGTTTTCAGACTCGGTATTTGAAAAATTCGTCGTATTTGGCTGTCCCAGTGCGAGATGTTCACTGTCTTATTTCTTTTTCGCATAATAAACGAATTTCAGGAACCGTAGTGCGTAGGACGCGAAAGGGAATTTCTGTGCAAAGTAGTCGAACTGCAACCTCATCAGCCGTTCCACGACAATACCGAAACAGAGGATGATAAATAAATATGTATGCGAGTTTAGGAGTGTCCGCTAGACCGTAGGAAGAGGTCCTCGGAATAGTGGGGGCCTGATTTATTCAGAATTACGTGAACCGCCGGCCATTGGGCGATACCTAATTGAGAAACGCGATTGTCGGTGAGTTATCGTCGCGGTTGAGAGCCGCGAATAGTTTTACGGCTCCGAGAGAAGCTATAAAACATGGAAATAAAGCAGATATGGTGAAAACTGGGGACAAACCCCGAGAAACTCGCAACTGAATTCATGGTCCACGTCGAGCTCAGAAGAAACGAACATTTGAGAAGCTTGTCTCTAGCGATTAAGTTCCAACTTGTTGCGTTGTTTATATATTTTTAATTTGCGATTAACCCCTTGCCGTATCATATTCTTTACAGTTGCAGTGATCAAATTTACGATTAACTTTATCCCGAGAAATGTCGTAGAAGGGAAAAGAAAATTTATATTTTCTATACGGCTACGTTTATTCGAAAGCTTAAATATTGATTACGAACGAATGAAATTTGATCTCATTTAAAAAGAACGGCATAACATTCATATTCGTTAGACTCTGTTTAAAATCTTGGTCACGAGTGCGACTCGTTAAAACACGGCAAGGAGTTAAGAGATTTAAGAAACATCAAAACTGTCAATTTGCATGAAACAGCGCAGTCCTGAGATCACAAATCAGATCCATGGGGTAAAAGCACGGGGGAGAGCGCGCCATTGTAGATCCATCCCCATGCAGCAGCGTGCATCCTGCGGGCGGAGGTGTGGAGGCTGAAAAGAAAGGACGACAGAAAATCATTAGAATACACGGGTTTCGCTTTCCTCCTCCTTCTTCGTCCGTGGCCTGAAACTTGCTTTTCTCGGTGTCTCCGCGGGTCGAGAAAAGAAAATAAGAAGAGTCGAGAACGCAAGGGAGAAGAAAAGGACACCGTGTCCGCTGGAGGATCGCCGCCTCTCCTTTCCTCCTTCGAGTTCTTCGAGTTCTCCTCGTCGACCGCGACATAACGCGCCGTCGGCCACACGCGTCGACAAGTAGATAAACCGATTGATATACGACCTACATCCTACCTACCATTTCTACCTTCGACTGTGTGCTCGCTCGCGTGTATGCGCGCCGATTCGTTGACTACTCTTTATTGACGGTCCACCACAACGCGGGGATTTCGAATGACAATGAAGCTGCGTGCTTCGTGTTCGTTAACCTGAATGGCTGGCGAGCTTTCGAGCGATCGGGTAAATTAACCCTTTGCTCTCGGAGCTATTTTAACTGGAAAATTAAACATTTCTTCCGATCTAGAATATTTCCATCCTGTACGATTTTTTAAATTTGGTGGATATGAAATTGATGTAATACCTCGTACAATACTTAAATGTTTAGTAAGTGATTAGATACCGACAAATCTAATAATGTAAACAATATTTTAAATAATAGTACAGCAATTATTAATAATAATAACTAAGGGTTAAGTATTTCAGCGTAAGCTGCTACACTCCGAGACAAAAAGATACCATACTACACAGATATTTGGTTTTTAGCTTTTCAAGTAGTATATTACAGTGTTTGTGACCTGAATACTAGGTAATAAGAGTAAAAGATTATTTCGATATGTTTTTATGCATTTCTCAATAAGTAACGAGACAAATTGATATATCTCAAAAACTGTTTATTCGATTAATACAATATTTTGGCTACTTTTGAACATAATCCCTCCCAGCACTTATACATTTGTTCCATCGTTCCTCTAATTTTCGGAGCCACTTTTGCACCTGAATCTTGACTTCTTCGTTGGAGCCGAATTTTTTGCCACGTGGAGCCTCTTTCAGGTGAAAATCTGAAGGTGCTATTTTATTCCGGTATTTTAAGATGAAGAAAAAGCCAATTTTTTATTCAAACAATGAACTTTACTCAATAAAATATTTTCCATTTTGTTCGATGATCTTCTGCTGTCTTTTTGGTAGTTTCATAATTCCGCGCTCATAAATCTTCTGGTCCTTATCAGTAAGAAACTGATGCAAGTGCGATTTCAGGTCGACATCATTAGCGAATGTTTTGCCATTGCGTTTTGCCGCACATATCCTTGACAACACGTAAAAAATTATTGGAGCTTGGTTGGGAAGTGGTCACATTCACCATACAGCCCGGACATTGCACCATCAGATTACCATTCATTCCGAAGTTTACAAAACTCTTTGAATGGCAAAACATTCGCCGACGACGATGACCTGTAATCGCGCCGGGATCAGTTTCTGCCGATAAGAATCAGAAGTTTTATTAGCGCGGACTTATGAAGCTACCAGAAAGATGGGAAAAGATCGTCGAACAAAATGTAAAATATTTTATCGATTAAAGTTTATTGCTCGAATAAAAACATTCGGTTTTATTTCGCCCTGAAACACCGAAATTACTTTCTTGCCAACCCAATACAATGCTTGCAGAGACGTTTGAATTGTCAGTATTATCGATAAAAATGTCCGTTTCTTCAATCTCCACATCCCACGAAAACATGGTAGAATAAAACGAACGATTTTCTTGATCGAAACCAGCCCCCCGCAGAATGACCGTATCGATTAATGTCTCACTCATTGTCGGGACACCGTTTCCAGCTGATAAACAGATGCTAATGAGTGCTGCGCGCTGTCCTAACAGAGACACCAAGCCCCCTAAGCGGCATAAATAAATGAAACCAGTAAAACGACGGACGACGTGTCCTCCTAGAAATCCGCAAGGAAGAATTTCCCCTGAACGGGGCAGCATCTATAATCAGCTGAAAGCGGTTTCTCAGGAAGGATCTCGCGATACCGCGGCTCGAAGGCGACGATTTGTCCAAGAAATGGTAATCGGAGTCCCGCTGGGCACGGTAACGAGATTCGAGTGGCCCCGAGAGCCCCTCATCCTCCCCTTCTCTACCTATACGTTTCCTCTGGGGGAGGATCGATTTAAACGTTCGCAGGGAGGGCCCGGGATTCCTCGACCCTCAGGAGTCCCCAGAGTGTTCCCGAATCTGGCGAAAGATTGTGACAGCGAGTCGTATATATCCTCTCTCGGGGCACGGACAGTTAAAATGCGTGGCGAGGATGCCCCGAGATTGTTGACAGCGCACGTCCACGTGTCTGTCAACGCCGGTGGGGTCCGGTCAACTTGAAAAAAACACGGTGTCTTCCCGACAAATTTATCTCCGGATTTCGAACAATGCTGGATCCTCTGCTATCCTTACATTATGTCAAAAGAATCCCAAGACATCTTAAATAAAATACACTTTTCGTCAAAATTAATTTTATCGTCTTCAAACTAGACCCCTTCCGAGGCAATGCACTTCTGCCAGCGTAAAATCCAATCATCGAAGCACTTCTTACGAGCGTTTTCTGGTATGGCCTTCGGTTCCTTCAGCGAATTTTGTTTAATTTTGTTTCACTGCCTCCGCCGAGTCAAAACGGCCACCTCGACGGAGTAATTTGAGTTTGGGGAATAAGAAAAAGTCACGGGGGTCGTATCTAGCGAATACGGTGCTTGCTCGATGACAGTTGTCGACTGTTTGGCCAAAAATTCGGTTATAACGGTCGCTTTGTGAGATGCCGCGTCGTGGTGCAAAATCCACGAATTATGAACGCGTTGTACCACTCATATGCTCGTGCTCCCGATATAACTGATTCCTCATTCAACATTTTCAACGAACCGGTACAAGAAATTTCGTTGGCAACACAAACTTTCAAGCAAACTCTTTGTTCAATTTTTTTTCCATGTTAACGATCGAAACATTCTTGAGATACAGTGATAAACTCGACAGCTGTATACAGAACTTTAAAGTCCTACTAACTTCTAGAAACAAAAACTTTTTGAATACCTCTTACGCCGGAAAATTATTTATATTTTCGACCGAGAAAGTGTCATGTACCCTTAAATTACACCTCATTTTTGCGATAAATGCATGAAATCCGCTGTCTACGAATAGTTATTCAGCGAATACCTGTGAATCTTAGAAAAGCAAGATCAGCGGAAAAGCGTATGCCGATTAATTTCTATCACAACCGTATTCCAGGGATTGAAATGCGAATCCTTGATGCACGCTTCTAGATTACGAAGAACAGACAATGCTGGGCCGTCCCGAGGATCTACTTTGTTAACCATGAAGAACACGGAACAGAAACGCTTTGGTATGCGCAGCATCGTTGTCTTTACACCGGCTTGAACCAAATTTATGTGGCACCGGGAGCCGAGGGTGTGCATTTGAATCCGGGATGAGACACATCCATATTTTTTTCTTTACGACCGTGTGTTCTGTCCTGCATGGAACTGTATGCCGGATGTAGCGCGCGAAGCGACACTTTTGCGACGACATGGACGTGACCTCCAACGCGGGCCCACGGAATTTCTTTCGTTTTGTTCCGCTCTCTGCTCCTTATCCTACGTTTCGATTATTTGTCGACATTTCGGGACTGTGACTTAACGTCTAGAACATCGTCCTCGTCCTCTTTGTCCTGCTGTCACCGCTGTCCATCTTGAGGACGCCTGGAATTATCGTCGGACAATTTTATTTTTATTTCTGGTCTAGAGTTACGTCAACAGCTTTGGGCATATCAGAGACTACCGTCTGGTTGAACGTTAAGGGGTTAGGACACAGTGATATTTTGAAAAGATCGAAAATATTTTTCTTGATAGAAAAATTACATTCGTAGATTTTAAACGCGTTTGTCTCAGAGTTGCGATTTTCAAAACGGTGCATCTCGAGTTCTACCTTAGCAAATGCATTCAAATTTTACAGTCAGCTTCGTTACAACAGCTATTAGGCATTGACGATCGATTTTTCCATTTTCCCATTATTTTGTTAAATATAGATAAAAAATTATGAAATTTTTTACCGAAATTCAATCATTGAATTTAAAATATCTGCCGTTTTGTTGATTTTCACAAAAATTGAAATGTGGGATTGTCAGTGCCTAGAGAATATATCACAGTTTATGACATTATGAGATTTTTAATATAGTTAATTCGATTTGTAGGAATCCTGTACACCAGTTGGTCATCTGTAAGAAAAGAGATACTTCTTATCGTTTTAAAAATTAGCTGGTAACTTCGCAATTTATTAAACCTCCAAGCAGTGGGTCGTTTATGTGCAGGGCCATTTTTTTAATCATTTTTTCACCATAATACTTATTCAAATTACTTTAACACTGTTATCGCCAAAAAATGAAAATTTTACTTATCAAATTAGGAAAACCGATACTCCCCTACTTTCCCTTTGACCTAGTGTGCCAACGGAGAGTAAATCGAAATAATCGCCGCTGGCACCGTCGCCAAAATAGTCTCGTCGGCGACTATGTTCGCATTTAATTAGCCGACAAGAAGGAGTCACAAAAGCGGAACGTTTGTAGCTCCTCGAATCCTTAATTGCTCATTTTTTAATCGAGGTTTCTCGGTATTCCGTCTTCGGCGAGCTCGTGGCGGCGAGGTGACAGTTACAACGGATTTTCGAGTGTTTCATAAAACCAGCAACGGCCTCTAAACGGCGGTAACAGCGAATGAATACGGTTCCAGGGGAACAGAACCGAAGAGAGGAGAGCGAGAATATAAGACAGTTATTTACGAGACAGCGCCGCGCCGTAACGAGCGTCCACGAGGCCAACGAACGACTAAGCGGCGCGACACCGATCTGTTCTGGGCACATCGTGAAATTTCACGCAACAAATGCGTTTGTGCTTGCTCTTTAACCAGCTTAACCGTTCGCCGATTGCATGTTGATGGTTAATCAAATTTTACGTCTATATCGAAAGGATATCGCAGCTTCACGACAGCCCCCTGACGAATGATCCCTTTGTTGTCTCGTCATTCGCGCTACTTATTGCTGAAAATACCTCCGACATTTTTAATTCCCCGTTTGATGTAATCAATTATATCTACGTTGCTCCGTTGATAAACTTTGTGCACGTTAAGGAACAGTGTATCGCTCGTTCTCACAATTTCAGGGGTTGTTACAGGGTTGCAACGCGAGCATTCAAAAATTTTAGAAATAGTAAAATGGAAGGCAGACTTTCACTCGAGGGCAGCAGTTCATTCGGAAGCGCAGTCGTCAAGCTACACAATAAATGTACAACAAAAACAAAAATATAAAAATTCTTAAAAAAATGTGAAATAGCTAGTAAACTGGTAGCCAAAATTTCACCTGAACCGAGCGGTGCATTTGGTAAGTTATTGTGCCGGGGCGTAGGTAGGGGTACGTGGAAGGAGGCCCTCGCAGGAACTATTAACAACACCGGGAGTAAGCTCGAGGTGGGATTCCATCCAAAGGGGAGTTTCGACTGTTACACCGTTCTCGCTCTCGGATATTTATTATCAGGCGTCGATCGCATGAATCGCCAATCGATATGCCATTCGTGGCCGTCCAAGGAGCGGGACACCCCGCGGACGTTCTTGCGATGCTTGACACGACCTAACAAATGGCTGTTTTACATCGGCCAGAAAATGAAGCGAGCATGACGAGTTGATTTTCGGTCTCGGCGGGAGCGGGCACCGCGAAGATGAGCCCACGGGGACTTGCGATGCGATGGTGCCTCCATCAGGGAAGAAGGGGGTTGGAAAGAAGGGGGTGGAGAAGAAGACAGACGTAGAAACGGCGACAGCGAACGGCAACGGATAGGAGAAATAGAGATGGGACCGAGCGAATTAAAAAGAGATGATTCCCCCAGGTGGGGACCGATGACTGGGGGAAAAAAAGGCCGAGCTGGTGGGGCGAGCAAGAGAGGAGACACTCCTACGGTCGGAGTGAAACACGAGCCAAGAGGTGTTACTTGTCAGTCCTCGCCTCGAGGCAATGACAGCCGTAGCCAGGGAATTAGCATGGGATAATGGGACACGGTTGGCTCGATACCCCCACGGGGGCCAATGAGCAGCCACAAAACCGGGGCCTGGGCCACGGCGACTTCGAAACGGGACCAAACGTCCTGGCACTTCTCCACTGGAATCTCAAATACCTCTGAGTCATACCTACACAGTGTTTTTCGTCTACTATTTATTCTTTTCTTTCAGCGTCCTCATAGACGATGGCGAACGTGATAACGGAGCCCCGGCTAGATGGACTTCTGCCCGCTCCAGTCCCTTTGGGGATGATCGAGTCCCATTCTTTTCAAACGAAATTACTAATTCAGTATTCGACCGTCTTAGCTAGGAATTGATTGATAATCTCCAGTGTTGGGGAAAATAGTATTTTAAATAGTAAATAGCAAATAATCCTATTTATTTTAACCAGTTAAGTGTGTTTCACGACTATATCCGTCATGGAGATGTGGTAGAATTTTGTGTCATGACGACTATATCCGTCATGCGTAAAATTTTGTTACAATTTGATATTTAAATTGTAATTCTGGCGAAAACTAAATTGTATTCGTAAATTTTAATACGTTTAAAATGTTTAGAGGGCAAGGCGAAATGAAACAAACAAATGAAAATTATAAATAATTTGAGATGGATTCGTGCACCCGTATGCACAGGTGCGCGCTGCGAAAAGAGGTCGCCACAGTTAACTGGTTAAAGTATGTGTACAACTTTGAAAATAAAATGTTTTATCTGACGCAGTAATTTTTGAAAATGAGATCATTTATTTCAGGCAGTAATTCTTGAAAATAGTATTTTATTTGAAGAATATTGAAAATATTTGTATTTCGTCTTTATTTTCAATTTCAATTTTAAATATTAATTGCTGAAATTAATGGTTCAAATTGAATACATTTATGAGTGTAAAACAGTGCTGGGGAGAGTAGTATTTGAAATAGTAAATAGTAAATATTCCTATTAAAAGTTGTTTTCCAGAACATTTTCTATGTGCGGATCTACATGGAAAATTTTAAAAATACATTTTGCCGTTCGGTCGATAATTAATTATTACGATTATATGTTAATGAAAAGTGTCGTGTACAGCCTTAATTTATTGATCTATAAAAATTAATTTCCTTACAGAATTCTTTACATTTTTCTGTAATAAACACAGTTTGTAATTAGCCATTTAATTAATCCTGCATATTAACACCAAGGAGTATGAGAAAGGTTGAACGCAACCGTAGATATAAAATTCTTTATGTTTCTTCATTCTTAAAACGCCAAGTAGCTCCGTGTCATATTCTGAATACAAAGTTGTATCTAGTCTCCGTTTTTTACACAAATAAGCTGCTCTACTTCAATGGCGAGTGTCCAAAATTGTTGAGAAACTCTTTTCTAAAATTCGACGGTTAGTCGTAGGACAGGTATTATAATATAATATAACGTAATTACTCCAAAATTTCGACACTTACCATTGAAACAGAGCAGCTTATTTGTTACAACACATTGAAACGATGCTTTTGCAACAAATGACATTCTCAATAGTAACGAAGTCCTTATTTCCACGTGAAAAAAACAGAGACTAGATACAACTTGGAATTCAAGATACGACACGGCGTTAGTTGGCGTATTAAGTATGAAGAAAAATTAAGAATTTTATTTCTACGGTTGCGTTTAACCTTTCTCGCAAACCTTGGTATTAATATGCAGCATTAACATCGTGATATTATCAACACGCAGATTTTCATTCTCCATAGATATGTAGTTCTTCGCAGAAAGATCTTCAACAAAGAGTGCTTTCTATGTACTGTCAGTTTATGTATAGTAAAGGTTGCATATTAAATGACTGTTCTCGTGTACTCGTTCGTTCATTAGTAGACTTTTGTTTGAGGCATTTATTACAAAAATTAGAAAGGAATTACAAAGAATAAAAATACCAATAGGATTTAATAATATTAACATATTAGTTCCAGCTTATTAAAGCTATGGAAGGAAAAAAAGAATTTTCTACTTGGTTTCTATTTATTGCAGTGCATGTCGAAACTTCTTGTCTTGCATAAACATTCACAGTCTACACATGTGCATCTGTGCAATTTTTTATTATATCAATTAAAAGAAATATTGAATAAAAAAGGTGTGTAACTTGTAGCCTACCAAAAAGTTCCACGAATCTTTCAGCATCTTTACAGGATTATTCAAAATTTCCAGAACTAGGCGAGACTAGGGTAATCATTAGATTGCAGATCTTTATGCGAAATAAAAATTGTCTGCATCGAATGCAAGAAATAGAAACTAAATTGAATATTTCTTCCCTTAAGGATTTTAATACAGAAGAAATAATATATTCACATCTTTAATTTTAAATTTCTTTTAACAATTTTGAATTTCATCTGCTCAATTGTGCAATAAAAACTGTTTGCATCGAATGCATGAAATAGAAACAAAATCGAATGTTTCTTTCCTTAAGGATTTTAACAGAGGAGAAATCATATATCGACATCTTGAATTCTAAATTTCTTTTAACAATTTTAAATTTCATCTGCTGAATTCTGCTATAAAAATGGTTTGCATCGAATGCACGAAATAGAAACTAAATCGAATGTTTCTTTCCTTAAGGATTTTAACAGAGGAGAAATCATATATCGACATCTTGAATTCTAAATTTCTTTTAACAATTTTGAATTTCATCTGCTGAATTGTGCTATAAAAATTGTTTGCATCGAATGCACGAAATAGAAACTAAATCGAATGTTTCTTTCCTTAAGGATTTTAACAGAGGAGAAATCATATATCGACATCTTGAATTCTAAATTTCTTTTAACAATTTTAAATTTCATCTGCTGAATTGTGCTATAAAAATTGTTTGCATCGAATGCATGAAATAGAAACAAAATCGAATGTTTCTTTCCTTAAGGATTTTAATATAGGAGAAATCATATAAATTGTTTAAGAAACTTGAAGTTCATCTTCTCAATTTTGCTATAAATGCATAAAGATCCGCCGTCCACTGAACATTGTCTCCAACACTGAGGGCCGGTCGAAACGATCGATACGTCAAAACATCGCACAACACAAGAGTTACGAAAGCCCGTGGAGGTGTTCGGGAGACCTTTGGACGATTAATCGATCTCCACCCCGCGAGGTGTCTTCACCCATGAATTTTCTGATCTATAGAACGTGAACGATTCAGCGTAAGGCAAGGCGGCCCAGATACGCCGCTATCGGGGGGACGCGATCTAGCCTCGTCATCGGGGAATGTGGGAGTGTCGCAAAAGGATCATCCGCGTCTCCGACGAAACAAAAAGATCGGTGACAGCCGGTCGACGGGAAGGTGTCACAAAGGGGCGTGCAGGTTCGTCACAGGCAGCTTGTCGCTTCGTTCTCAGCTCCCCTTTGTGCTATTTTCCACCTTCATCCTCGTTATCCGACGCTACACTAATTCAATTATCACTGCGGATGTTATGCATTTACGACGAAATTGAGTAGCTGTAGTTTAAAAGAGCAAGGTGTTCAGGAGAATTGAAGAGAAACGATATATCGGGTTGGGGACAAAGTTTCTTCGTATCTTCATGCAAAAATGAAACAAATTTTTTCCATATTTTAAACGTAGTTTATTAAATCAAGTATGTGCCGTTTCGATCGACCACCTTTTGCCATTTTTGAGGTAAAACCATAATCCCGTCGCTGTAGAACTTCTGTAATTTTCGAAGGTCTCTTTTGAAGTCAACTTCACACCATTTATCGCGTTCGGCGTCATTTTAATCAGAAAAATGCTAGAAATAAGTTGGTGAAAGTCCCATAAAAAACTAATGGAAAATAAAGAAGTTTTGTAATTCGTTTAGTAGTGGTTCACACCGACAAATTCTGGGTAGAAGGTCGCAGAAAAATAACGCGACTTTACTGCAATATTTTTGTAGAAGAATACAAGTCTCAAATTTGTTTCTGTCACTAAAGATGAGCATCGAACATCTGGAGTTCGTACGAATATTTGCAGCGATAGTTTACAAATTCAGACGTTTGTAGTTGATTCCTGAATGCAGCCATTTATAATCGCCTGCTTTAAACATTCCGTGGTTATTAGCGTGGGCTGACGACAGAGAGACGGAGAGAGATAGAGGAAGTACGAAAAGGTGAAAGATAGATAGCGAAAGGATTCGTGTGAGATGTTTACGGAGAAACGCGGGTGCTGAGAAATCTGCTGGCCTAGTTAGGCTCGCGTTTCCGCGGCTATCGATTTCCATAAATATCGCGATTTATCTGGCTGTAGTAATACCAGCAACTATATTTGGTTAGATCTGCAACTGCTATTTCATTCAGTGAAATTACATTGCAAAGGTTAATCAATCCGAGGTATTTGCTCTCGGGCACAAAGTTACGCGAACAGCCAGGTATCCATAAACCGGACAGTGCCCGGAGTACGTACATAACGGACAGAAACTGCGCAAGAAGACGACGACGACGACGAAGAAGAAGAAGAAGAAGAAGAAGTCGACTTCACTGGCGGGAAGTCCACCGGGTCGTCTTCCGCCGTCTCCGTTCGGCGATTCGCCATGATCTATAAATTGCAGGACAAGAGCCACCTCCGCCGACGCGAGCAGAGCCCCGTTGTGACTCACCAGTCACAACTTGCACGGAGGACGAGAGTGAAAGAGCCGTGGAGAGGAATGGACATTGCGTCTGTCTTCTCTGTCTTCCTTCATCCGCCCCTGGCGAAAATCGAACGGAGAAAGATGGAAGACGACGGACGAACATGGTGGAGACGAGAGACGACGGGGACAGAAAGACAGAGGAGGACGAGGCTGTGCTGCCGGTCGAGCTTCAACAATAACGATTATTTACGCCCGCGGAACATTGACGTTGACGTTTAACGTTCCTCTCCTACCGTGAATGCAACGCTGCCTCCACCCCGGGATCGGCACGACTTGCGGTTCACCGAGGAATTATTGCCGCTTTTAGAGAAATTAATTCTAGGTGTCGGATCCGGGGCTGACTCGCGCGAGTCAACTTGTTGGTGGCACGCCGGCAATAATTCAGCGACGACTTTATAGTCCGTGATCGTCATTGAAATTCTGGGAGGCAGCGTACACGCTTTTAATGCGTCCGGCCGCGCAGCGCCGGTGCGCTGAAATGATTTAACACGCCGTTACCCGGAAAATTACGACGGAAACGGGACCTACCCTCGCAGGGGATGCGGTTTCGATGCTGCGTCAAAGGTTATGGTCCCGAACCACTGCAATTAACCAACAGCGTTTTCAGCTTGTCATTTGCGCCGACGTTTCCCCTGGTAGCTTTCAGTGTGTGGCAAGCTTCGATGCCGTTGCGCAATTGTTTTCCAACTTGTTTTGCTACGATTCGTAAACTGGATGGTGATCGGTAGACCGCGGGTTTTATAAAACTTTCTATGAAATCATTTTTACCCCTTAAATAATTTCAATAAAACTCTCTCGTTCAAATTATTTAGGATACAAGTTAACTGTGTTATTAGAATTTATATACAAGATCAATGAAATTATTTTAATATTTCTTCGCCACCAACGTTAAAAATTTCTATGAAATCATTTTTACCCCTTAAATAATTTCAATAAAAATCACTCGTTCAAATTATTTAGTATACAAGTTAACTGTGTTATTAGAATTCATAGACAAGATCAATGAAATTATTTTAATATTACTTCCCTACTAGAGTTATAACTTCCTATGAAATCATTTTTACCCCTTAAATAATTTCAATAAAAATCACTCATTCAAATTACTTTGTATACAAATTAACTGTATTATTAGAATTCATACACAAGATCAATGAAATTTTAATATAATATTACTCTCCTACCAATGTTATAACTTTCTATGACATCGTTTTTACCCCTTAAATAATTTCAATAAAAATTTCTCGTCCAAATTATTTTTTATACAAATTAACTGTATTATTAGAATTCATACAAAAGATCAATGAAATTTTATTATAATATTACTTCCCTACCAATGTTATAACTTTTTATGACATCATTTTTACCCCTTAAATAATTTCAATAAAAATTTCTCGTCCAAATTATTTAGTATACAAATTAACTGTATTATTAGAATTCGTACACAAGATCAATGAAATTATTTTAATATTACTTCTCTACCAATGTTATAACTTTCTATGACATCATTTTTACCCCTCAAATAATTTCAATAAAACTTTCTCATTCTCAAATTATATAGCATACCGGTTAACCGAATGAATGAATGAATCATTTAAGGCTTCACAATTTTCAGAATTTCTAGGTTCCCACTGCACATTGGCCTCGTTGGAAATGTTGCATTTTTTCCTGAAAGTAATCAAAAGATCTGCTATCTACAATGAGCGAACCTATTTACAATTATACTTTATCTCACATCGACTGACAAGTAATAGGTCGTTTCATAAGAGATTCTATGTTATGACGCCCAGCAATTCCACCGGTCTATAATAACTATATTTCCACTGTAAAGAACTCTCCTCGCTTCGAGGAAATAAACGAACAAAACCTTCATTCCACTTACGTTAATTCGCGAAGTTTTTTCGCGGCTTCCAACCTGCTTAGCGTGTGAGCAGATTGAAATTATAGATGCTGAAAAAGCAATTTAAGTTCCAAACACCACCAACAAGAACAGATCTTACCAACCAATCTGCAATACTTTATGTTAAATTATTTCTGGCAATGCGTACAAAATAATTTACAAACCGTTCATCCGATATATGCAAAACGTATCAACGTGCCTGCAGTGGGTATCTCTGTTAGTTATTAATATATTTGTAATTCATTATGTTCACCATGTTGTAATTCGTCGTGGTGCACATTGCCTCGTTGCCAATCTATCTTCTCTCAATGTGTGCTTTCCCAAAATAATCCCGCGACATTTCGCCACGTCATGTTTTTAATATAATTTCTAGGAAAAAAAAGAATCCAATTGTTTAAAGAAAACTAGTCAGGACAAAATATACCGTGCCAGCATGCTCCAGAAAGGAGATTTATCAATGTGCCCCATATAAAATTATAAAAAAATTTCTTAGACAAAAGTTGTACCGTTTAATAAATTAAATATAACGCAAAAGAAAAAGAAATGTTTCGAATGTCAATTTTTGAGATTTCAAGGTAACGAATTCTTTTTTGAAATCAATATTACATTTTGTTTCTATATTGTTATAGCGCGTAAAAAGACAGATTCAACGATATACAAACATATATACCGATAATATACTGCAGTGAAGAAAAACGAGTTACAAAATTAAAATTTTTAGAGTCGATGCGGTAGTATTTCCCGTTATTCGATCAATTTCTTTCGCACAAATTATTTTTTCGTCCAGTGACACAATTCTAGGGGGTGTCGTGGAAAAATCTGCGAAATCATTTTCGCCAAGTATAACTGAGGTGCACCCTAGTGTGTCATGCTTTGTACGCAACACAGTAGACTGCCGCTGCACCAGGGGATTGTTACACTAGAATCAGTGCGTACCCCTCCAAACTCTTCCTGTAGCTTTCAGTGGTGCGCGTACCACACTTTGGGAAACACTGCAATGGATGAAACGTTTCCTATCAATCGGCTATCGCGTTTAGCTACCTAGATACTCGTAGTCCGTGCAGGAAAAATCCTCTTCAGCAGCAGGCGGTCTATCGACCTCGCCGCTAAACTGTGCTAAGGCGCCACGAGCCGGGGAATCATCTCCAGAAGTCGATGGGAACCGCGGTGGCTCAGTCTTCACATATTGTGCCAACAATTAGGTGAAAGGCGCTCCCACAGATCCTAGAAGCGGCAGCTTGCGATGCAGCGAAAGAAAGAACGGGTAAGAGACTTCGAAAGGGGTGGGGGAGGAGGGAGAGGATCGTTTAATATACTTACCGAGCGACCAACCGACCTACCTACCTACCGACCTACCGACTGGCAATGTAGTCATTTACTGCGTCGTGTACAGAGAGCAAGCCTGACAGAGACAGAGACGCGGCCGAGCAAAACATACCTCGTGTTCGCCCAAGGGGGACTAATCTAGCTGGTAGTTTGACGTGGCGATGATGCGGTAGTAACCTTTAGGTTACTTCTCCTTCTGGTGCTGTCGGAGGTGATATCCGCACCCACGGCCGCCAATACGTTCACCTTCTACCGATTGACCTGGATCCTCTCGCGATTCGCACCTCCGGATACCGTCATTTTACCAATCCGCCTGCACATCATCGAATCCCTATCATTTCACGAGTGTTTCATCTGCTTGGCACGGTCCGACTGCTTTCATTGATCATCAGGAGACGCGGTGGGCTGGATCGAGGACTTTAGGGACATTCGACCAAAACGTCGACTTCTCGAAATTTAAACGTAATCTGTGCGTATCGCTTTGCAAGCGTCTATAGACCTCGAGAATGAAGAAATTTATGAATTTGAATAAATATTTTTGTTACTATGATCACTTAAAGAGATACAAATGAAAATGCAGCATTTCTTCTGGCGGCTCCGCTATATTCTGTCGAATAATGCGAATATCGCCTGAAAAACGCAAAATTAGGCTTTCTGGGATAGTAAGCGGGCTAGATGCATCTTTTATCTAGCGATTGCGACTATGGAGAGGTCCCCAATATGCATTAGAGAGACGATATTTTCCATATCCCGGACCCTTGCAATTCTCGTGTACGTACATGCGTCTAGCGGTGTGTGGTGTACCACACAACTCATCGAGTCTACTCCCTTAAGTTCTTTGCGATGTCCTCATCTATTTGTACCATATTATCTCTTAGTTTTTTTTGTACGATACAGAGCATCCCTTCTCAATAAGAAATCATATATTTTTTTAATTATAACTAATAATAATATATTCAGAAAATAATATTGACCGATACATGACAGATTAAAAAAATGTTGTATATTTCTCAATGGATATCTTTTTTCCCCAAAACTTCCCAGGCTCTAACGAGCAGGAATATTTTCGATACATCTTCCTTTAAATAACCGTACAAAAATCATTTCCATCTTCGTTCACCTTCGCAACGTATAGTTGTTTAATTACATTATACAGGGTGGCCCACGTAACCCTTAACAGCTCAATATCTCGAAAACTATGCCATCAATTTTAATGTTCTTGGTCAACTTGCATGGATCTGAAGGGTCTTTCTATCTACATAAACGTGAAGTGCCTCTTTATAATCTTTATAAAGAGCATCTCTATAATCTTTATAATCTTTATAATTTTAAATGGAACTCCCTATAAAATGTTACATATTTAGATTTTACAGGAGAAAACAAGTAAATTTTGACCGAAACATTGTTTTGTCAGATATTTCCATGATATGTTAATTTCCATGAGCTGTCAAGAGTTATGCGGACCACCCTGTACATAAGAAAACTATAAGATTTGAATTTCCAATTATTATACAATAGTTTTACTCGGGAAAGCAACTGATTCGACAACTACATAAAAATGTATAAAATAATTAACTAACAAATTAAACAAAAAATGTATTCCAACATATATTATTCGAAAGAGATTATTTTATAATATTTTTTGGTTTAAACCTCATTTCAATATCTTAAACGGTTCGAAAGTTATGCACAAGTGTCCGTAAATTCTTCGACCCGGCCGTCGGGTATTTGACCCCAAAAGTCGGAAAAAAGTCGATTCCAAAATGTTGCGTAAGTCGTACAATTTTTGCTGTCCGACGTGGTTGAAAGGTTTGAAGAACAAGGCTTCAGTATTGTTTTCTTTTTATTTGTACACCCGTGGAATACTCTACTTCATCGAATGTTGAAGGAGTCTTTGAAACTGCGGTTTGTTCATTAGCGATTTTCAAGTGTTTTAAGGAAACCGTGTAAATTCTTACATTGCAGAAGCTTTTCAAGTATGCAGCTATACAGAACACTTTCACCCAGATTTCATATTTCGTTATAAGATAATCATTACTAAATTAGTATAGTTATTAATGCTTGAACATTATCAATCATTCTGTAAGTCTTTTACGATCAAAAACTTCCTTTACGATTTTGTTATACTATTGAGTAATATCCGGTGGTCTTTCTGGTATCGGCGGCAGGTTCCACCGAGCGTAGCGTCGGAGTCGCGTCGCGGTGAAACAGTAAACAAGAAAAGGAGTACAGAAATTGATTTAATTAGAACTCAGTTATTCAGCAAAAATGGTCTGTCCTTCCATAAAGTTTCTTGAGGGAGGTATAGGACAATAGAGGATCGTAAACGCCACGTGTACCTGACATTTCTATCCCTTGCACGGTAAAAGGAGAGATTTCTTTTTAAACAGTTACCCATCGACTCCGCGTACTAATCTGCAGGAAAAAAAACCGAAACATGTGACTGTCATAAATTCTAGTCCCACAGCGGTCCCTCGCGTATCCTGTTTGTTGTTTGACCTCTCCGTCGTTCGACACGTATAATGGCCTTCCTAAACTCTTCAGAAAAACCTCGCGTAAAATCAGTGTCGTTCGAACCGCGCTAGAGAGAACATCCCTAATGACGTGTCGGTTCGAAACTCGCGATTGTTAATATGTGTCTCTTCGCCACTGTGTTCTCTTGGATGTGTTGTGTCGCGACGCCGATACTGTTTGTACAAAGTCACAGACGAGTTATCTCGTTAATACCGTGTAGTTTTAATAATAGTAGCGTGTTTAAAGTGAAAGTGAAAGTTCGAATTGTTGACTTGACCATACGTCCCTTGGCTTTCGGCAATGCGGTACACTTGAAGTCGATTGGCAGTTTGTCTCCGAATGGCCCAGTGACATACATCTCGAAGCAGCAACTGCATTTACGTCTGTATAACTGAATTTTAATCAAGTCAATTTCTATTTCTTCTCTTGTTCGTTGCTTTACCGCGACGTGACACCAACGCTACGCTCAGCGGAGTCTGCCGCCGAGTCGGACTCTCTCCGATATTGCGCGTCGTGGCCGCGCTCTGATTTGTCCGCGTTTTTCGTTGATAACATTTTTGTAAATGAAATTATCACCTCAAATGACCTCGGGAAACACTCTGCAATTATATTGCAGAATCGTAAACCGTACCGTAAACCGTACTACGACCGGTTTCACGTTTTTTATTTTTTGATATGCTTTGTTTAAGATGCTTCCATCAGAAATTATTCAATAAATTTCAAAATTGTTGTAAAATTTACGGAATTGAAAATATCAATATATAATTTCTCCTCAATTAAAATCGTTAAGGGGAAAAATAACATTAAATTTAGTTTCTATATCTTGCAATCGATGCAGACAATTTTTATTTTGCATAAAGATCCGCAGTCTAGTCGTCAGAATTAAATAAGCTAATTATTTCTATCGACCATATATTCCCGACACGAACACTCGGAGAAACTGACACGCGATCGCAATAATCGTACAATAAATAACTTTCACCGAGTTAGAAGCGCCAGAGCTCAATAATAATACCCAAGCAAATATAATAAAAAGCCTCGAGCAAATTAATTAATTATGCAAATGTAACCTTTCGGCCCTTCATGCTCCAGAATGATATCTAAAGTGATATCTGCAGCATCCACACCCACTCCGGTCTCTTTTCCGTTGCCTCTCTACCAGGATCGTTTCTTGGTTTGCAGGTTGATTTAGCTATTAACTCTACTTAACGAGGTACAGCTACCATGCTCGTTATTAATAGTACGTTCTCACGCGAATTAACTCTGCTAACCTCTGAGACCGATCCCGATGTTGCGGTCTTTTTAATTGACACGAACTCTTTCCACGATTGCCTAACGGATGCAGAAAACCTGCGGCACGAGAAAAAGTGTGTTACTGTCCTCCTCGCACCGCGTCAGCCTCCGTTTCTGCTTTAATTAGTTGATGTAAATGTTCGTGCTTGATTTATGCGACTCAGATTTTACAAGGTTCGTTACTCGAGCGATCTTCCCGCTGAAAAGATCCGCACCTTTCTTAAACCAGTGCTGGGGGAAATAGTATTTCAAATAGTAATTAGTAAATAATCCTATTTATTTCAAAGTATGTCTACAACTTTCAAAATAAAATATTTTATTTGATGCAGTAATTTTTGAAAATAGTATTTTAGTTGAAGAATATTGAAGATATTTGTATTTCGTCTTTATTTTCAATTTCAATTTTAAATATTATTGCTGAAATTAAAGGTTAGAATTCAATACATTTACGAGTGTAAATCGTTTCTTAACGATAAGATGCACTGTACGTTTATAAGGTTTCTCAGAGTATTATAACAATGCAAAAGTAAAATATTTTATTTCGTGCTTCAGATTGTTCAAATAGAAATATTTTATTTTGTGGATCTTGGGATTTTGTGAACTCCATATGGGATTATTACTAACATTACAAAGATAATTTAGAATCTAGGGTTGACAATATGGTGGAACATTATTAAATACAACTCTCTGAATGTGCAAACAGTGAGCCTTAAGGAAATACCATTAATTTCGGCGATAATATTTAAAATTGAAATTAACAATAACGACGAAATACAAATAATTTCAATATTCTTCAAAATAAAATACTATTCTCAAAAATTACTGCCTCAAATAAATGATCTTATTTTAAAAAATTACTGCATCAAATAAAATATTTTAATTTCAAAGTTGTACACATACTTTCAAATAAATAGGATTATTTGCTATTTACTATTTGAAATACTATTTCCCCCAGCACTGGTTTGTACCACGTAGAACGCAAAGATTTAATCAATTCCCTCTCGTGGCGTTACCTTTCCCATGCTCCCTTAATAGTAGATTGTTTTTCTACGAGTCGTAGGCGGAGCGATTAATTTCATGGATCAAGTCGATTAATTCGTTTGTCAAGGCAGAGCTACCAGTTTCTGTATTTGTGTATACAATCGCGCACTTGTTATTAATAGATGACTCGGACAGGGATTAATCATAAATGCAGATGCTGGTATGTACACAAGTTCCGAGGATTTTTGCGATACGATACCGCGCGGAAAGAAGCTGCATGTTGCTTTCGCAACAGAGGCTTCGCAGTTAGTCATAAAGGTAATTTCATCTGGCTTGCATTTAATTTTGTAATTACGATTCGCAGGTAGACACGCTTGTTGTGAATGACTTTACGAATGCCGCTGTTGTAAAAGATGCTTGCAACGAATTATCGGTAGACTGAATATGTTTAAACAGTAAAAACGGTAGAAGGATTTCTAAATATTATTATTTTTATTCTGTTGGATCTGCTAACGCTAGGTTCACGAGATAATATTTTTCATTAACAATACGATTTTTGTAAATTACGATTATTGAGATTGCAGGGATGTATCCGACAGGAATTATTTGACAAATTTATTTTGGGTTTAGTATATTATTAAGAAATAGCTAATAATTTACATAGATACAAGAAATAGTCACTTTTAGCGTTGCGTAAATCCAGTGTTGTAAGAAAGGAAATTAATAATATAGATTAATAATAATTTTTTTTTTATTCCAGTTTGTTGCTAAGGGTGGTAGACAATTTTTATTTTGCATAAAAATCCATAAGGCAATTATTAGATATAATAAATTTCGATTTTCTATGGTCTAAATATCTAAATATTGCATTAACATTTTTTTTAAACGAGGTCTAAATCTATGTTCATTCATAATTACTAATTATGATGTCGTGATGTACCATTTAATTTAGTAACGACTTGCCGAATAAATAAATAACAGTACAATAGCATAAGCATCTATTATTTAACAAGGTGACGGTATCCACACACACCACAAATCTTGTCAGTCTGGAGAATAATAACGACGAGTTAGGAGGAATAAAACAGACCTAACAATAAGCTGTGCCTCGATGAAACTATCATAAAATCAAATATACTGATCTCTGTGTGGGGCAACGTTAATCTTGAACGAGCCCGCAATAAGGAAGCAGTAATATAAACTTGTCATAAATATTTTAGAAAGTAGGAATAAAAGGGGAACGAGTTAATAAATCAAATATGAAAGAAATTGATATTGTCCAACAGAGAATTAAATAGATATTTCCATGAAAGCACAGGGGTTATATAACCTAATTTTTATTACCTCGGAAATCTAATGCTTTATAAATAATTCATAATCAAAATTTCTACTATTATCTCTACCAGATAAATTTTTATTGAAAATTACTACTATGCATTTATTTTAGTGGATAAAAATTGTTTTCGATACTCCGGGATTTTTATGAAAAATAAAAACTACCTGCGTCGATCGCTCTTTAATAATTTAAAAAGCAATCGATGCAGCTGGTTTTTACTTTCCATAAAAATCCCAGAGGATCAAAAACAATTAATTTGTTACAATAACAATAATTTAAAAATTGGTATATCATTTTTACAACTTGCCGAAATTATTAAAGAGCAGTCGATGCATATAGGTTCTATTTTTCACAAAAATCCGAGTAATTGAAACATTGGTACATTATTTTTCTAATATTTTCTCTAATTTCGCCTACTCGTTTCTTTCACAAATTCATAAAATCCGCAGCCTAATTGCAACTAACATCGCTCCCAGTTTCAAGTCATCGGATCCAACCATAAGTGATTTAGTCACTAATAGCGTTCGTTCAAGAATATTAATTTCTCCCAGCGACGATTAATGTTACAGAAACAAAGCATTAATCAACCGAAGACGCGCGGACGACAATTATTTCATCGCGTAATTACATATTTCACGATATTGCGCAATCGTATCGAACACTAGGAACATCCGCGTCATGCACCGCGATATTCCGTGACATTCTAATTGCATATATTATTTAATCGTTCCGAATAAAGTATTCCTCGACGTATTTTCATTGTTGTCTCGAACGAATTAATCCGGCGACTCCTATTCTAAACGTAATTGGTAATTGATTGCACATCATCCGTTGCGTTATTATTATTATTGTTATTATTATTATTACCGGAGTGATTAATAACGCGATTCGCTTCGATTGTGATTATTAATAACATCGGAGATATAACGGCAAACGTAACCAGCGTTCAACTATAGGGGTATTAATCTCCCTGTTAGCTTGACGTGACGATGATGCGGTAGTAACCTTTTAGTATTACACTTTGCCTCCTGGCAGTATTTAAGACGGTATCCACACCCACGGTTACCTCTCTCTTTCTTCGACCCTTCTATAATCCTATTTGAATTTTTCATCGGTCTTTTTTTTTCCCCACCGGTCTGCCATGAATATCATCGTGATTCAAAAGTTATGTCCTCCGAGCAGTTGAAAATCGAAGTTCGTTGCACCATCCTCTGTGAAAATACAGTTACCTAACGGCGCGATGCAGAATCGAACGCGTATAGAGAAGTTGGCAGTTTAGTATAACCGTGCGCGAGGCGTCTCGTAACACGGTGGCGAGCAACATTTTCCATTACCGAAGGAAAAACACGGAAAAAATTTCATTGATGCAAGAAACTGTCGTAAAGGTTGGGACGCGTTTTGTTTTTTAACTGTAAAATTTCATAGGACGAAAATTACACGAAAAATTTGTGCTCTGCATGCAATATGAACGCTTGCTGTGCAGATTTAACGCTGAGAGGGGAAAATACTTGTCTTTAATAAATAAATGTCTTTGTTCATAACATTTAGAAACGGGTGCCACGCATAATCTTCCGTACAGATATTTGGACCATGTTTTGTTTTTCACTATAAAATTTCGTAGGATGAGAATTACGCGAAAAAATTAATACCGTTGAAAGGGTATAGTTACGAGCTACATTTTTGCTGTAGAAAATAGCATGATAGCGTTAACGGATAAAAAGTTACAGTCGACTTTCCGAAGACAACGTTTTCGGAAAACGTACGAAAAAATAGGATAATATTGAAAAGGCCAATAAATGATTTTTTATTTTCTCCAATTAGAAGAACAGCTGAAATTATTAGGAAATTATTAAGTGTCGGATGTTTGTGCATTTATCCACTATAACCCAAATGTTTATTTTGAATGTGAAAACATTTATTAGAAGACAGCGAATATCATCGTCTCGATACAAATTAACAATAAATTCGCGATTTAACGATCAAAATAAAATGAATTTATCGTGACGTGCGAAATAGGTAACGAAATAAACACAACTGGACAAATTAACATAAATTAACATGATTCATAGAAGGAACAAAAGCAACGGTGGCAAGAAACCAGCACGTATCTGGACCAATAATCGCCAATAATCACCAATAATCGAGCGCAATTTACTATGCGCGATCAATCGGCGACAGAATGGATCACAAAAGTCTCGATCTGGTCGTTCCGGGGGTTCCCACAATTCATCATCCGAAACGAAACCCTACGTACCTACCGGGGATTAATAAAGCAATTATCCGCGCGACTAATTGCTGAGACGCGCGATGCACTCGACGAGGATCGCGATTATATCGTCTCTCGCGATAATTATACCGAATGGATCTCGATTCGATAGGATCTCGGACACGTAATACGATTACTCACGTACCGCGCGTTTACGTAGAATGTAGAAGATAAATAGAAAGTAACATCCAGTTTTTACCTGGCACGCTTTCGTCCTTCTTCTGCCGGTTAAGATTCGCATCCTGTTGAAGGCGAACTTACACTTCCTCATTTTCGATGTACAGCGGCTCGCGAAATTGTTCGAACTCGCCTTAAAAAAAGTAGTACGCCCTTGCCGTACTTTGACGAGCCAGACTCGCGACGAAGGTTTTTAACAAAGTCGTTATTGATTCGTTTGTAATTAATATTTAAGCATTAACATAAATGTAGCCATGCATAAAATATAAATTTCCTCTTCTACATTTTTCGGGATAAAGACATTCTAATCGCTGTAACTGTAAAAGAAAAGGTACGGCGAGGGGTTAAAATGGAACATCTTTTCTAAAATCGGACCAAACTACCTACCTTCTTCAAGAAATTAGAAGCTGCATGGCGTGACAAATGATTTTGAAAAGATTGCAATTGGTAAGTTAGACGAAAAAATAAAAAGAGCACTAATAAATTTTATTATTTGAGCCAGTAATGAAAGTTTAAAGTATGAATATCCTTTCTAAAATCGGACCAAACTACCTATCTTCTTCAAGAAATTAGAAGCTGTATGGCGTGAAAAATGATTTTGAAAAGATTGCAATCGGTAAGTTAGACGAAAAAATAAAAAGAGCACTAATAAATTTTATTATTCGAGCCAGTAATGAAAGTTTAAAGTATGAATATCTTTTCTAAAATCGGACCAAACTACCTATCTTCTTCAAGAAATTAGAAAAATGATTTTGAAAAGATAGCAATCGATAAGTGACACGAAAAAATAAAGAGAACTTATAAATTTTATTATTTGAGGCGGTAATGAAAGTTTAAAGTATGCCTTCCGCGGAAAAATATTTTACATTTTCTATAATTGGAAATTCAGCAAATACTTTTCGAAGTTCGAAAACGTGTTTCTCATTTTGAGAATCGGTGGATTTAGAATGTTTCATGTTCATTGTGGATGATTCGTTCGCGACGTACATCTAAAGTGAGAAGTGTAAATTCGCCTTAACATAACATTCCCTCTTTGACGCACCGATGATACCACACGGTAATAACCTTTAGAGCAGTTAAGCGTTCACCTTTTGCTACTACAAAACGACGTTCGCTTTCTCACGTAACCTGTCTTTTCTTTCCTGATCTCCTCGCATTGACGCTTCGCTGTCTCGCCGTTTATATAATATATATATATATATATATATATTTTAATAATTGCACGTTACACGGGTAACCACGGTTGCGTGCCGCCTAGTCACACAATATTCTATTAATACCAGTGTATCGATGTTCAATAGTCGTTGCACGAACCATCGATCACATATTTCCCACTGATTGCAAGCGCCGCGTCGTTCGATCGGATTCAGGGAAATCGTTCTCTAACGCGCGAAACAGCTATGCTATACTTTAGGCTAACTCCCATTAATGCTAGAACACTTTAACCCCTCGCCGTATATCATTTTCTTTACGCTTAAAGAGCGATTAAAACGTATTTATCCCGAAAAATGTCGTAGAAGAGAAAAGAAAATTTATATTTGTTTTAGACTGCGAATCTTTATGCACTTATGGCTTTCAAAAATGTTCAAAAGATGCTCGAAAATAAAATTCTACAGAATTTATTCATTTATTTGTTATTGCTTTAAACCATACGATTTTTATTTATTTCGGATCTACAAAGAATACTACCACTGAAAACAAGATTTCGCATGATTCCACGTGCTCAAAATTTGTCTACAAAAATTGAAAATTGCGTAAACATCCGCAGTCTATTATTTACAAACGAATCAAATTTGATTTCATTTAAAGACTAAGTCACCACAGTACACTCGCACACCGCTAGACCACGTATACGTACGCGAGGTATGCAAGGGTCAAGGATTCCACTCCTGATTTCTTAATAATGCAAAGACGGGGTTTCTTGGTAGTCAAAATCGCTAGATAAAAGATCAATCTACGGGGCTGTTTGCTTCAAAAGTCCTATTTTTACGTTTACGACGCGTAATTCTCATTATTCGGCAGCATATCGACAGCCACGATAGGCGACAGCACCGTCGCCATTCAAATTTGTTAGACTTTGTTTGAAATCAGGACCTGTCGTCCTGACGAGTTAGAAAAAACAGTGTATTGAAGTAACAAACCATTGAATAGATGTTTCACGAGCGATTCAAGAATCCCACAGAGCGTAGGGAGCGAATCCAGACCGCGAAGAAGAGAGAGAAAAAGGGAATCGACATAAACGTGAGTAATTAAGTGTGCACAATAGAGGCACGTCTCGAACTGGCAAAGTGATGTCAAACTTTTCCGCGAAGCGGAATAGTAAAATAGTAATGCACCGCATGAAAGCAGTCAGAGACTCGAAGATACTCTGGTCCGTTAGCAAGATGAATGGAGTCCTACCGGATTTCTTTATCCTGAAAAGGAAAGATTCTCTCAGTGTCCGACAACAAATCACTACCGAACAATGGGTCGCCATCAATAAAACGCATTAGCGGTCGGTCATCAATCACGCGGTACCGCGTTGTCAATTCGACAAGATTAAATACGGAATATACGGAAAAGCGAACTGTACGAGAAGCGTGTAAGCGTGTGTGTGTAGCCCGGTGCCTATTCGAGGCGGCCAATAACGTCGCATTAGCGGCTGTTCATCAGTCTTCCCTTAATCTCGAACGATTCGGCATAACCGCTAATTCGAATCGTAAACTCTCTCGCGCGCCACGAGAGCGTTTCCACATACTTAAGAACAAGTTATGGGCATGTGCGAAGTGGTGTGGTAGCGGGCAGAAGCTTCCCATGGAACTCTCACCTCCGCGGGCGGAAAGTGAACTTCGCGGACGGTGTCGGAGCCCGTTGCAACGGCTGCGACGCGACGGCTGCAGCCGATGCAGCCGATGCAGTCGATGCAGTCGATGCAGCCGATCCTTTTTGGGGGGAAAGGTCGGCGAAAAACGACTCGGCAATCGCTACTATAATAGCGCCAATGCCACGGGCCGCTTTCACTCCGCAAGAAACGCAGTTTCTTCGGCCACGGAAACTTCGACGCCTCTGACCTTGCGTCTGCCAGCCGCCGGCACACGAGTCGTCATTCATGCCGCCGGTTCTCCTCCGGTCTCTCTTCAGTTTTCAGGATCGAGGTTTCCATTCGAACCGCGGTAGTTTCTCCTCCTCCCCCGCGTTGGGCTAGATATAAAGTGCCGGATAGGATATATGTACAGATTACACGCCCTGTATATCAGATATGTCCTTCAAAGTATCCATATAGAATTGCAAGTTTGTATCTTGTACACAAAAGAAATTAGAAATATTTTCTAATATTTTCTGGTATTATTTACTCTGGCAGAAGTCTATCAGCAGTGACTAGAAGCAGACGTGCAAATTTTTCAGTTATCTTCAACATTTGTGCCATTAAAGTTAAAATGGGTCGAGGAAAACAATTAGACAAAAGTGAAACCGACCGAATTTTGTTATTGCGGTCGCGAAATCAAACTATCATGAAAATTGCGGAGTTATTAAATAGAAGTCGTCGCGTTGTGTATAACTTCTTAAAAAATCGGAAAATCTACGGTAAAGAGAAAAGTACTGGCAGACCTCGTGCCACAACAGAACGCTACAAAGACCTACAAAATATACTTTTTAAATGTTCAATATAGTGTATATGTAATTTTAATGTATAGTATATATGTAACTTTTTGTATTTTTTCTACAATTCCGATCAATTGCAATTTTTGAAAAAATTTCTTTTCGCATCCTGTAGTAAAGTAATTGCTCTACCTTCCCAAAAAAGTTCAAACGGTACAGTATATAACAATATTAAAAAAGTTATCGTCTTTTTTAGAGCGTCCGAATATTAATTCGAGTAACTGTATATGTGTAAATGTTAAGAACAATTGAGAATTGTTCGACGTGCAGTGTCTCTGATAGAATGCGATAATCTACTGAAAAGATAGTAGTTTAGGGTGGCCCTGCGAAGGATACGAACGTTGTATTACAACAGTGTAAGTCGACAACGGTGGAAACATCACTTAAGTTTCACGTAATTATTTCCGAGGAGCGTACGAGGGTGAACAAATGGAAACAATTATTCAAAGCGCAAACGTAATTAGTTTCTGAACAGTTGTGAATGCGAGATGACTGGCGCGGGGGTGTAGAGCGGCCTAGCGTGGATCTATGAAAATGGCCACGAGGATCTATTGCCACGAGGATCTATGAAAATGGATTTATAAATCCAGGAAAGACATCAACAAGGAGGAGTTGGTGCTCTCCTCTCGGAAAGCACATCAACGGGTTGTATTCAATCACCATGACATTCAGCTCACGACTTTTGCCCCAGGAGGTGAGAGCAGCTTCCAGCAGAAGCATGATGCCTACAGGACGCTCCGTCTGCAATCTTGTTCGTCCGTGCCGTGCACTTTTGAAGGCCTAAAGCTTGTTGCACAATTGCAAAATTCTGCACGAGCCGCGGACAGCCGGAAAAATTAAAGATTCGCGGTGAAAGCGGTGCATACACGGTGAGTTAGCAAAATTCGACTGCACACTTTTTTATTATAAATGTTTCTTCGTTAAGGGTTTGTTAAAGTGTTTGTTAAAGTGTTTGTTAAAGTGTTTTTAAATACAACAATACAGACAAAGTGAATGATCGATTAATTGTATAAGATTTTGTATTTCAGTTTACTATATTATGGACTGAAGGGTAGTCCCTCTCTCTCTCAAAATGACCTGACATTATAAATTGCGCGCCATTTATTTTGTGGCGAACATAGAGTACTAATCTTTGACAACTGGCATCGGGAAGTGTTGAAGTTTAGACATGGAGAATTACACGATCGAGCAACGCATAGAAATTGTGAAAATTTTTCAGAGACGCACAGTGGACCATTATTTCAAAACATAAAGACCACATTGAATAAGTTGTTGAATTCGTCTTGGCGTCAGCTATAACATTATTTAATAAACAGTATATAGTTATAAATAAACAATCAAGGTGACCACAAATTTTTATTAAAAAAGAAAAATTCTTGAAATGTTCTGCATTGAGATTTGTAGAATACCGTGTACCGATTACTTTTCGTAGGAAACATTTTTTCGTCAGCCCACCGAAAATGTTTGAAAAATCGCGTGAATAATGAATAATAATTGAATACCGTTCGTACGGTTTCTCAGAGTATTATAACAATGCAAAAAATAAAATATTTTATTTTGTGTTTCGGATTGTTCGAATAGAAATATTTTATTTTCTGGATCAAACTGTTGAAATAGAAATATTTTATTTTCTGGATCAAACTGTTGAAATAGAAATATTTGATTTTCAGGTTTAGATTGATCAAATAGAAATATTTTTTTTCGAAATTGTATATCTCATTTAAAATACTATTTTCTTTGCACAAAATAAAATCAAAAATTTTCAATAGCATTTGAAATATTTGTTTCGCCAAATAATACTCGTCTCTGGTATAAACATACAGTGTATCTTACCGTTATGAAACGATTTACACTCATAAATGTATTGAATTCGAACCATTAATTTCTGCAATAATATTTACTATTGAAATTGAAAATAAAGACGAAATACAAATATCTTCAATATTCTTCAAGTAAAATACTATTTTCAAAAATTACTGTCTCAAATAAATTATCTTATTTTCAAATATTGCCGCGTCAAATAAAATATTTTATTTTCAAAGTTGTACACATACTTTCAAATAAATAGGATTATTTACTATTTAGTCATTAAAAATCATTTTCAATGCCGAATTGCGAGTCGTACTTGAAACTAGTTTCCAGCGAGTCATTGCAGGGCAATGCAGGGCACGGCTTCGAAATGGTCGTCATTCGTAACGAGCCGGAACGCGAATGATCCAAGAAAGAAGAAGTACATTCGTGATCGAGGCAGGCCTCCCGCAGGCGCGGAATAGCCGAGTGTTTGCACGAAATTATCATTCCTGTCACAATACGTCGTTCAACAGAGAACGGTACATTTTGACTCAATTAGCTTTGCCCGATCCGAAAAAGAGACGTAAAGTCTCGGACCGGAAAGACGCCCGAGAGGAAAGTCATTGGCAAACATTGAATTAGGGAACCTTTCTTCCTGGTACGTGGAGCGAGAGTAAAAGTCCACTTTCTTTACCGGGTATCGTTATCTTCATTCCATTTCTGAGCGGAGGGATTATCTACGCGTGTGAATGTTGAGAAAGCCGATTTTCAAAAATGCTTCTCTCTCAAAGTATATTGTCCGAAGAGAATATCCTGCAAATATTTTCATTCGATCCGACTAGAGTTCCAAAATATTACAAACATCTTGAAGTTTACGAATATATTTTACTTCTCGCTAAAATTGCAATTTAAACTGCAAATTGTTACTACTTTTCACTCGCGACGAATGTTGGTTAATTAAATAAATATGCGCAGGGTTAAATGTACACTCGTACGCGAAAGTATTCGAACGCTTACAATTCTGACATTCAACTAATGAGATATGTATGTTAGATTAAAGCGTTTGATGTGATGTCCCACATTTAGCAAGGGATGGGTCTCAAGACTACATGCGCGAAGTTACAAAATAATTTAACAATATATACCGTTTTTGCAACACATATATTGCAAACACGTGCCAGGCGTGGCACACAAAAGTATTCGAACTGTGGACAACTAAGAATTTCCGACGCTAATAGAATGTAGACAAACAATTTCCAACGCTCACAGAATGAAAACAAACGTTGCTTTGTTCGCCAGCAGTCGGTCCAGGCGAAACCTGGACGTAACTCAAACTTTCGCGTATGAGTTTACAAGAATAAAGATATATTTAAATAATACATGTAAAGAAAGTACGTATACTCTCTCGTTTTGAATTATCCCGCGCACTCACGGCGCGTTGATAAATAGGTTAGAACAAACTGTCATAAGAGAGAGAGAGAGAGAGAGAGAGAGAGAGAGAGAGAGAAAGAAGGATAGAAAGACGGATGTGTTATGGAAAAAGTAAACACGTGAAAGAATAGATTTGATAAACGCAATACTTCGATTTAAGATTGTAATTAGGGAAAAGGCTAGTGAATAATTGACATTTAATGTCGTTTCTCTTTTTACAGGTAAGCCTTGTAAATAGTTGTATATAGGAACCTAAAGAATAAAATCGAAATCTCTTTTTACAGGAGAAACCCAGTTCTGTTATTATTCCTACCTTTACCGAATCGGACTGTGAATAAAAATAACATTGTATACATATTACCAATTCGTTCGTACCAAAGCCACGATAAATGGAGCGCACTCTGACCATACACAATATGGGTACATGGAGAACCCTACAACGAATATACTCGTCGCAACAGAAAATTTTGCACTTTTCCCACGACGACTGTACTCGTCGAAAACGGCTAACCGGTTAAAATAATGATTGGAACAACTTACCTCGGGAGCTGTTAGCCCTACCTCAATGTCCGGAACAGGTGATCGAAAGAGAGACTCGAAGAATAATTCCACGAGGAGAGAACAATTAAAATCCGTCGTCGTCGAGACAGTACCCGCGTCACGCGGACGAAGAATAACAGTCGCAATTACCGAAGAAAGATGGTTTCGGCGATTCAAACCGATGATACACGGTCGCCATCGAGTATCTCGAATAAATCTACGCCGCTGCGGAAGAGGAAAGCGTCTGGGTCGAAGAAGAACAAGAACGAGACGAAGAAGAAGAAGAAGAAGAAGAAGAATAATAAGAGGACGATACCGAGGAGGACAGCGATGCCAGATGGAACCGGGTCGAAAGTCAAAAGGGCTCGGCGCGGCCATTAGTATAATTCAATTAAGCTGGCCGCAGATCAACCGTTTCGTAGGAAAGGACATCGGCTGGAACACGGACATCCGATAACTCTTGCTCGGTCAGAAACTTAAAAATAAAAGGAAGAAAGGAAGAAAGACAAGAAAAAGAACACGGCGAACGCCGTGAAAATGTGCGTCGGGATCGGGAGCCGGGGGTTGGGAAGAGAGAAACAACAAAAAGAAATGCAACAGAGCGCTTTACGACTTGGCAAAATTTATTGGTAGGCCGCGGCAGGGTGGGACGTCCCCACAAGTACATTGCGATTCCCCAAAAGCACACGGAGAGGTGTCACGCATGCCTCTCGTCTTATCTTTCTGTTCGAGAGGAGAGCAACAAAATTTCTCACCGGGCTGACCGTGCGCCTCGGTTCGTTGTAAAGCTAGCAATACAGGCATAGATATAGATACAAATAGAATTATAATAATTATAATATAATATAATATATAATATATATATATATAATAATAAAATAATAACATTATTATCACTCCTATTAATCGGTAAAACAGGATACAGCTCTAAAGATCGAGAGGCCTATCGATAACTACGATGCACAGTGACTAAGGACTATTTTTTTCGATAACGTTCATAAAATAATTAATAATAATAATAATAATAATAATAATACGTTCGTGATAGTCGCATTGCCCGCAGTATAATATAAAGACGCAGCGGTATGTAATTTAAGCTATGTACAAAGCGCGATTGTAGGGTCCTCTTACTTTTCTTTTTCTTTCCATTGATACAGAGAAACTGATTACACGGTTAGGATCGAGGTGAACATGCACTGCTTCTTCGAAAGAGCAAAACTAAGCGACGAAAGTCACGATCTTTGTCCACACCACCCTCACCACCAACGTCAATTAACCCTCGCACGTTCCTCGGGTGAAAATTCCCTCGTCTACGTAGAGTTATAAAATTAAGAATCGAAGATAAAATTCAGATGTTTATTCGTATGTTTTTGTTCAATGACACGAGAAGTTACCTCGAAAATGGCAAAAAGTAATAGAACAGAATAAAATATGCAAACAAATATGTTATCGAATAAATATCTGAATTTTAGCTTTCAATTTTAATTTACGAACGCTACGAACTTTCGTTCCAACCCAATATTTTCACGTGTACAGCAGAACCTCGACTATCCGAACTAAATTAGGTTCATACTAAGTTCGAGCTCGCACGATAGAACAGTAGCTCGATTAAACAGCTAGCTTCGATCTGCATTGATTCGTACAACAAACTTTTTCTCGCTTTCTTTCACCGAATTGAATTGAGCTATTTAAATTTGAACACAGACTTCAGACATTAGGTTCGCACGATCGAGGTTCCACTGTAACATGACCGATGTCTTTCCTTTTCGTGAAATATCACTGAACGAAACATAATTTGTCGATGTAAAGCGTAAACGAAAAATCCGTGAAACATTCCGGTATTTTATGCGAATATTTTTGTGTATGTCGAAGTAGGATGAACATCGATTGCGTCGCGGTTTCCTCTTCCAGAAAAGGTGGCCTCGATCCCGAAAATCGTCGACTCCCGTCGTCTCGCGAGCTGATCCAGCTCGATCTCGATCCACGTCGAGAGGCGGAAGCCCGCGAATGACGCGAGTCGTTCGAACAGATTGCTCTTGCTTCTCATCCACGATACACGCACACGCGTGCAACGCCGTTCGCGCGCGCTAATGCCGTGTAATTTACAACGAGGAGACTATAAAACTAGCCTGGCGAATTTCTCGATCTCGCGATCGCGCTCCTAACACAAGAGAGACAACGAAAAATATACAGCTCGAGGTCTGGCGCCGTAAATATATTAAAATTCAATACAACGTGTGCCGCGCGTATCGCTCCTTTTCCCCTCTCCCTCTCTCACTCTCTCATTCTCTCTCTCTCTCTTTTTTTCGGAAAGCGTAAGGGACTTTTTACAATATCGAAGACGGTCGAATTCTCGCAGTTTCGATTGAAATGATGGAGAATGTGGTTTTGATTTTTGCGGTGACAAACAGCGGAATCGTTGATGAATAATTATTGTTGTCGTCTCGGAAAGTAACTTCTTTGCTAAAACATTGATAACCGCTGTGTAATAGACTGCGAATCTTTGTGCAAAATAAAAATTATCTCTCTCTTTTTCTCGGAAAGCGTAAGGGACTTTTTACAATATCGAAGACGGTCGAATTCTCGCAGTTTCGATTGAAATGATGGAGAAAGTGGTTTTGATTTTTGAGGTGACAAACAGCGGAATCGTTGATGAATAATTATTGTCGCCGTCTCGGAAAGTAACTCCTTTGCTAAAACATTGATAACCGCTGTGTAATAGTTAGACTGCGAATCTTTATGCAAAATAAAAATTGTTTGATTCAATTGTAAGAGAGCGACATGAAAATGTATTTGGGGAACACTTTTTTTTATTATAAATGCATGAAGTTCGCAGTCTAGTATATATTTTTGAAATATCTAGAGAAATGAAAATGAAAATTGTAATTGTTTCCTTGAGCGGTTTGTTTGGATAATTTTTGTGAGAGTCTTTATATTCTTTTGAATAATCCCATGAGCTCGTTGAAATTAATTGATCGAGCCTGTGTTTTGTGATTTTGTTCTGCTCAAAATAGTAAGTTGTTATTCCAACACTATGTCATTTACTTGGTCGCATAATTGCAGTTTTAATAAAAACATAATATTTGACATCCAGCAATATTTTCATTGTGAGAATCAACGAGAAAGTTCTAACTATTTTGAGCAGCAGCATACATGTAACTCTTGCTATAGTTATCGAGAATTATACCCGCTATTGTAATGCAAAACGCTGTTAGTCATGTTTTGAAAAGTCTAGCATAATTGAAATTCATCTTCGAAATAGAAAACAATATTGCATTTCCATTTTAAAATTCATTAAACAGTAGCACAATATAAACTATGGTTTTCTAATATCTTTAAATGTCTTCAAAAAACGTTTGTTACAATAGTATGCTTCTATATACTATAATTTCTGTTTTCATACATTTTTCAACCTTACCATGACAAATTTAGAACCATTTTAATTCAATAGCTATGTTTGATCGAACGTTGAATGCTATTGTCATAATTATTTGTTCACTGTAAATTATGATGTTAGAAAGTATCACACCAAATTTAATTTTCATTACATCCTCGCAAAATATTTAAACAATCAAAATTCTATCGCGAGTCACGTTAAATTCATATTTGTCTGAAATCATTTGCGATTCGATGATTAGAAACATGAATTTACATAAAAGTCCCAGTTTTAAGTAATATATGCCTGAATAAGGACAGTTCGGTGTTTAAAAATCCATAAACCATAGTAATGATTAATAAGTCGTCCTCGATAACGCAAACTCTCCTTTAAAATGATTCTATAAAAACGTATTCAAACAAAATCAAAATCAGCCAAAAAATACAGTTTAATGTCTTCGGTGCTCCATAGATCCCGTATCAAACGAATGGCTTCAATTTACAAAATTTATAATGTCGCTAACTTAACGCATTACCGACCGGTGATCATTGCATAATTTTGAAAAACCTGTGGCATATGGCTAAAAACTTTTGTAACGAAACCTTCGATAGCGACAGCAATTTTCATTGTGAAGATTAACAAGTCACCCTCGATAACGTGATCTAATAGTTTCATTTCAGATTGCAACGTAAAAGAAAATATCTATGCTTTTTTTTGGTACATCAGAATGATTGAAAATCCTATCAACAGGCTTCCGGTAGGTAAAGTGTCAAAACGTCAGCCTCAAAGACTAAAACAAGATTAAAATCGCGTTGCCTTACAATGCACAGCTCCGAATACACCGATCATCGAAATACGGGCTTTCATCGATCGCCAGCAAAAAGGAAGAGCATAATCGATACGCCAGGAGTTACCTAGTCCATAATTTCCGATAGGTCCGCAACACGGTTGCCGTTCCATCGAGAATATACATTGCCGAGCGGCTCGTTTTTCCTGTCGGTCGTTTTCCACGGTGCTCGTCGGAAGGTCTCGGGATACAGGCGAGAAGGGTGCGACCACGGGTACGGATCGCGGAGGAGCTGGCGCGATCGATCGATCGATCATGCCGTTCTGATCGAGCGAGCCCGTGTCTCCACGCGAGATCGAGGAGACACACGGATCCGACGGTTCATCCAGTGGAAACCGATCCCAGCTGACTGGTATTTGCGTCAGCGGACCCGCCTTGTTTCACGGCTCCAAGGTCGCCTGGTCGCGTCTCTATGGAGGAGCTGTAGCGTTAGCTCCGTCGCGATACCGATTCGTCCGCAAGAACCAATTCGCATCGGGTCCCCTGGATGAAATTGGAGTGCAGGGACTAGTTGGCCAGGTGATCGAGATCCAGGTGATCGAGATCCAGGTGATCGAGATCCAGGTGAGCCCAGGAACGCGTCGCTTCGGGCCTGGGCGTGGTCCCAACGGTAGCACCGGGTCCTCGGCAGCATCTTTGAAGCGGGTCATTACGAGGATCAATTTGGCTCTCTAGCCCCGAGGTCCTCGCTCTCGAACACATCGTTGACAAGGCTCCTATCCTCTCTATCCTTGAATACAAATTAACCGCTTCCGGGGGCCCGCTAAACCCGATCGCCAGGCCGCTTTGATATTGAAATTCGATTACGATGTCTCCCGACGCTCGACAGGCCTGTCCCACTGATCTAATCGCTGGCTTCTTCCCATACTCGCTCGAACTGCCTCTCGCTTGGTCGATCTTCTACGGAACTCAAAATCTCGAAACGGTTTTATCGAACTAACAATTTTGTCAGGAGTCGGCCAAGTTTTCAGAGGTTCGGCGGACTCAAAAAACGCTCGAGGATGTCACCGATGAAAGCGTGAATCCTTTTCTTCCGACCTTGGCCCCGTTGCTTCGTTCCCATGGACGCGTCGGGCCTGGTTTCCATGATTAAGCTGTTACCGGTGGCGTGCCGCGGAAGAAAGCAGGAACCGTGAGCGAGTAGATTTTTTCGAGATAACGGAACTGGTCGGATAGTTGGCGCGTTCGAACGTGTCGCTGATAACGAGATCCGATTGCCGCCCGTTAACAACGTGACTTTCCTTTCTGCGAGGCGGCTCCGCTGATAAATGCCCGAAATTCTTCCTCGAACAGTTCCAACTTCTTCGAAACAAAGAACACAGTCTGTCCTCTATCGTTCTTCTTGTACGACCGATTATCGTCGAGTTAGAAAATTATTCTTCAAACGGTTTCGATCTCTTCGAAACGAGCCATGGAGTGTGGACTGCCTTCTATCCTTTTTCCAACTTGTTCGCGACGAAGTGACATGGAAACGCTGTTCGACTTCTTCGAAGCAAAGAACACAGGCTGTCCTCTATCGTTCTTCTTGTTGGACCGATTATCTTCGAGTTAGAAAATTATTCTTCGCACGGTGTCAACCTCTTCGAAACAAACCAAGGAGTGTAGACTGTCTTCTACCCTTTTTCCAACTGGTACACGATGGAGTTACACGAGACCGTTGTTCGACGGGTCAATGCCCGAAATTCTTCATGGAACAGCTTCGATCTCGGAACATGGACTGTCTTCAAACTCGATTGGACCGATTACGATGGAGTTGAGGGAAGTCATCGTGGTCGTCGATTCCCAGGGAATGCTTCAGGCTTCCGGGCGATCTTCCAGCTGCGTTGGGGATCCCGATTAGGCCAATGGGAGTTCTCGGTGTCCCGTAAAACGGGAAGAGTTTATCACGAGTCGCGGTACCGTCGATCTCGTTTCTGTCTCTTTGTCGCAGTCTCCATCGACTTGCTAACGTGGCTAACGTCTAGGTGTCTAGGCTCGGAGTACAGGAAAATGGCAGAAGCGAGAAACTCGACGAAGCGGAATGGAGGAGCGAGAAGCGAGGTTGATAGGCGAGGAGACGATCAGAATCCACGGAATTGATTTTCCCCTGCGACTCGGAAGGCCCGGTGTGTAAAAGACGAGTGATCGACGGGCTCGGAGAATCGACGGACGGACTTCGGACAGGATAGGCGCATGGCGACGTCAACGAGTTCTTGAAATTTCAACTTTAAAGACTGTTCGCGACACCGCGTCGAACACCTTGCGATTCGCCCTGTACGTATATTTACAAACGTTTTTAATCTATTGAATCGACAATACGAGCAACACCGTGTCTCGATAGCATGCGAGAACGTTTTTGAAAATGTTTACTTTGATTTCCGCACTAGGGTTGCTCCAAGATCGTACAGGAGTAAACGACTTCGGTCCTCCTCGCAAATCATTTATCGTTGATCAGTCGTCGAATACTTTCCATCGTTAATATGTAGGACTAATCTTCGCTTCTCCAGCTCGTAGATGTTGCAAACCCAATTTTCATGAAACACTACTTTCAATTTCAATTTTCCTCGATCTTCGAACGAAAGATGCGTGCTAAAGTCTACTTTGAACATTTTCGAAAATTGACGACTTTTAGAATCGCGCGAAGTCCACAGAACTGGAAATTGCGTTTGCGTGTCCAATTTTCGCGGCGAAATACCAAGAACTGTTCGACGCGACCGTGCGATTCGAAACTAGCCTAAAACAGAAGCAGAGAAACGCGCGTCTACAGGATGTTCAGGACATTACGTGGCCGGAAGGCTTCTAATACCTAGAGTAGCCATTCGAATAGCCATTTGAGTAGCCGTTGGAGCCCTTGTAGGGAACAGAGTGTATGCTCCTGGAACAAAGATGGTAGAAATCGGAAGATGAGGAAAGTTACTCTTCGAGGAAACCCTCTGCTTCCTCTCTCTCTCTCTCTCTCTCTCACTTTCTTTCTCCTCCAATCTAGCAAAAAATAAACAATCTCTACCGCTTCGCGAGAGCGAGAGGGGTGTGTTTCGTGAGCGCTATTCTTTCGTTGTTGTTAGTATCAGTAGATGTAGAAGGCGGCATAAGGTGATCGTAGATTGTAGCAACAGACGAAGAAGAAGAAGAAGACGAAACGGAAGAGTAGAAGAGTAGAAGAGTAGAAGAGGAGGAAGAAGAAGAAACGGAAGAGTGGAAGAAGAAGAAGAAGTGAACGTGGTGATCAACAGAGCTTGGCATGCTGGGCTATTTTTCTTTTCCATTTTCGTGGTGGCGGTACACGATAATAGTACTCGATCGTCGAACGGTATTGTCGTCGTGACCGGTAGAGCGGTGCAAAGAAGAGTCAACGAAGTTAACCAAACAGATTGAAGAATGAAAAAACAAAAAAACCAACTAGACGTGAAAAAAATACAAAAAAAAAAAGAGGAAGATCTAACGACGAACGTAAAACGTGGTTATTAATTTTTCTGTTGTTATAGACTGTTGTTGATGTTGTAATTTTTGTTGTTGTTGTTGATGATGTTGATGTTGTTGCGTGTACATTGTGTGTGTGTCAAGGTGCAGGAGGTTCAGAGCTCCCGCTCACCGCCACCCACATCTACAACAGAACAGAAAACAAGACCACCGCCGTTACATACAAGGTATCCATTAGTATCCACCAGTATCGAAGATTTATTTTATTGCTCGCTCGTTCGACCGCGTTCACGCGCGCGCACGCTCGCGCTCGCTCGCACGTTCCGCGCGCGCACAGGCAGCATTATTTCAGACTGATTTATGGTCCAGACCGATCTTCAAAGTGCTTCGGACGCAGGCAAAAGGGGTGTGAAGTTTGCGGATCTTCGCCGATACACCCGCCGTTCTTCTTTCGGGCTATTTCGCGCTCTTCGCCGGATACACGCCGCGAACGTGACACGTTACAACTTCGCGAGAGGCCAGTTAGGTGCGAAAAGGTTCGACAAACTGGTAACCGTACTCGCATGAAGACATTACAAGCCAGCATTACCGCTTTCAGACGATTTCTGCAAGTTTTCTTCATCATTTTTAACCCCTCGCCGTATCATTCTCTTTACGGATACAGTGAAAAACGTCTTTATCCCGAAAAGTTTCGTAGAACAAAAAAGAAAATTTATATTTTCTGTTTGGCTACGTTTATTTGAATGCTTAAATATTCATTGAAAACTAATCAAATTTTATTTCATTTCGAAAGAAGAGGCGTAACATTCGTATTTGTTAGACTTTTTTTAAGATCTTCGTCGCGAGTCTGACTCGTTAAAATACGGCAACGGTTTAAGTAGGGAAGAATCATCTATCATCGAAATTGATTTTAAAGCTGCCAGGGAATCGGCATTTGTCGGACATCGGAAATGTATGGCGATATTTCTTTTCGTTCCCGAAGTTCAAATGCATTTGAAACAGTGAAAATTGTTGATCTATCGGTAAAATTGTTTTTGTAATTTTTTAGGAATTCAGTTTGATGGGAAATCTGCTAAAAAGCAAGAATGCTTTCGTTTACTTCATTATATTGTTCTGAGAGCAACACTGGTTATTTTCCTGTCTGAACATAACAAAATGTTTTCACTGTGTTTTTTTTTTACATTTTTAGCCTGTACGCATATATTTAATTTTTAAATATAATAATTGTATAGACTGCAGATTTTATCCGTTTATAGCAAAGGTGACGCAAATCGTTCAATTTATATGTACAAGAACAACAAAGAATAATTTTATGTACGTCGATCACTTTTTCACACAAAAATTCTTTTACACATTCGTTTTCCTCGTCTCGCCGCGCGATTATGATATTTTCCACGTTAGAAGACACTCGCGACACCAAATGAAAAAGTTATCTAAAAAAATTAATTCGAACAGTCACAATTTCTGGTAAATAATTATGAATAGAGATTTTATGCGTTTACATCAAAATTCAGCAGTTGCAGTTTAAACCAGTAGAAAATTTAAAAAATTGCAAAACTGTTGATACGAAAACGACTAACGACAGAGATTCTTAAACGGTACCTACTTCTTGCAACAAATGCAGACAATTTTGATTTCGCATAAAGATCTGCGGTCCACATTGTCGCATTCATTTCTAAAAACTTTGACAAACTTACAGCATACAGTTTTAACAACTCGTTGCATTCTTCACCGTAATTAATTGCGTTTTAACAAACATTTCCTCGCCGCGAACGGTAAAAAAACAACCGTAACGTTCTCATTATTTATTACAGACATGTAAAAAAACTTTCTTCCCACATTTGCATAATTGATCACCCAGATTCGGCCGAGAATCGGTTGCATCGGCAAGCTTTACCATTAAAGTCTAGAAATTATTTAAAATTATTCCGTAAAATCGTTGACTTTATGTCGACGAAAGAACCACAAAAAATCATCTCGCTTATGAGAACGAAGTCGGAGAGATTCACCGTGGAAACGAGTTGCTGCCTTTGGAAATAGTAACGCAGAGGAACGAACACAATTTGCATTCGCAGCCGTAATTAATTATCGATATGATAGGCCCACGAATATCATGATTGTATTTTATGTGTCACTGTTGTTTCAAAAGCTGTTTTTCTCTACCAATGGCCTATCGTCGACGACCGACGGATCGCGAGAGTGATATGTGGTCGGTCTTTAACCGCGATTTCGGTCTTTCAATTTAATCGACTCGTTATTAATATCGAACTTCCAGGTGGCCTCGGAGAAGTTGTAACGTTCATTTAACTCTAGAATTTTTTCCAGCGAACTTTAATCTTCGATTAAACCTCGATCGATCGAACCTCAAAATCGCTGCAACTAGATTTTCCCGAGTATTTTTATCGAACCCTTTGAATCCGAGGTGCTTCGCATAAATCGGTCAGTCAGTTTTGCTTGGCGAAAATTCTTGTGCAACAAAGGACGTAAGAATTAGTAGAACATTTGAAAATTCGCTAGCAAATGAAATAATGCCACGACTATTCTCCGCGGAACGTTCAGTAATCAAAAATTCATATTTTCGAAAGTCAACTATCGGTTGAACATTTGCGATCACTTCCGACGATCGATATTTATGAATGTGCTGCGGGACAATACTTTTCAACGTGTCATGATTCTTATTTTGATTATTCTTTTCTATCGATGCAGAAATTTATTGACGCAGATTCATTTTTCTACGGATCGAGCGATCTCAATGGTTCAACCGACACTGTACGTTCGTAAACCATGCTACAAACGTTTTCACTTTTATTAGTGGTCTGTACTCCGATCGTCGGTATTCAACAAGGAAAATTGTTTGTCTGTTAAAACGTCTTTTCGTTGGATGAATCGCTATTAGAGTCTCTCGTATTCGAATACTATAACGTTGGAGATTGTTAGTAACTATCTATCTATCTATCGCTAGTTAATCAATATTTAAAAAAATCCCTGTGACCAAAAGAATCATAGAAATTTTCAAAATGCAAATATTTTATTGTTATTATTAGTTTTTACTGCTGCTTTTGGATACCTATTCCAAGACTATTTAATATAACGATTAAATTAAAAATTAAAGTAAATTCTATAATAAACTGAAATTTGTTCAGCAGCAGCAATATACTGGGAAGAAGTATTTTAAAGTACTTTTAAAATATAAAGAAGTAAAGGATATCGTCACAGGATAATTTATTCGACTAGTTTATTTTCGACGGTGGATTCTCCATTTTGAAATACTATGGTGGTATAGTCTAATCGTCCGAACACAAATTTCTTTCTCAATCGTTCCTATCAGGGCTATTTTATTAGCAGTTTGTTAGAATTAAAAAGAATTCTGCTATTATTGTAAATTTTCTTAAACAATTAAATGTTAACAACGCGAATATATTTCTCAAGTAATAAATATTTCTTGCAAATGAATATTCATATTGATTCAATGTTATTATACATATTCAATGTATAGATCATTTCAGATAAACAGTGTCCATTTTTATTCGAAAATTTCAACATCCGAGAATCATGTCTACCTGTTAATTCGGATACGAGAGGGTCTAACGTATTGTCTCCGACAAATGATCGTTTCCTTCTTCGCCAGAACTCGTATCAGTGACCTGACCAGTTTTCGGAGTGACGTTTATTCTTGTTTGCTTATGTCAATGCGCGATATATACTCGGCTAGTTTAAAATCCACGACCCGATCGTTCGGAACAAAAACCGTCTCGTAAAGTTTTATGAACTGGACCGGACTATGGAGTCGTAGGTGCAAATTTGCCAGTCGAACCCGAAAAATTGACAAAACGAATTGTTCAACCGAACCTTTAAAAACCGTGATTTACACGTCGCCTATGGGAACTTCAACAAATTGTGTTCCTCAGTTCTACAAATTGTGTTCCTCAGTTCTACAAATTGTGTTCCTCAGTTCTACTTTCACAAACGAAGTATAATTACGAGACAGCGGATCTTTATGCATTTATGACAAAAACGTGTAAGTGCAATTTGAAACAGTAAAAACATTAGAAGATTTAAAGATACATTCCTATCATTTTCAACTTATTAAAAATATTAAGAAAGAAAATAAGTTTCTATTTCACTCCAGTTTCTTGCAATTCGGGTAGAAAATTTTTATTTTGCATAAAGATCCGCCGTCTATTCGTAACTATACCAAAATACAAAAGCTTGATATTTCTCTCTGAACAGTGTTGAAATATTTTCACAACTCGCTGTAGCAAATTCTGGATAAGAATTTCTCAAATAATCTGTCGACACTAGCAGCAATTTCAATCGTATACGAACAACTTGGCAGTGCCTTTCAATATTATTATTTAATACAGAATTATCAACACCGTTACGTCGGTCACGTATGCGCAACACTAATCTAGGATTAAAGCCAATATTCGAATTGAATTTAATATTATAGAGTTTCAGAATGCAAAACAGTTCAAGTAACAAGTTGGATGCGAGATTTCCTTAATATCTGTTTTAGCTTTGATTGTTCTCCCATCAAATCCTGCCCTTATCAATTCAATAATTAATACTTGCAAACTGTTAGCAGGAACAACGTTGGATGATGCGAAGTGATAATTTTACAGGAGAGCACGATTTCACGTAGAAGCAATAAAAGCTAAAGTAGATCTTAAGAAAATCTCGCATCCAACGTTGCTCCAGCTACCAATCCAAAACTCTGACTAAACTTCCGAATTTTATCGATGAAATAATTTCGATTTTCCAAGAATTACCAGGCTCGACATTCGGCACTTATTAACTTCCTTCTGTAAGACAGAATTGCGAACCGAGAGGAAGCGACGGGTTCCGTATGCGGCCCGCGGAGCACGATCGCGAACACTTGTAGCAGCTGTCAAACGGTTTTGCTTCGACGAAACGGCATCAACATTTTTGTCGGGAAACGACGGACAACGACGGACAACGACGGACAACGACGGACAGCGACGGACAGCGACGGACAGCGACGGACAGCGACGGACAGCGACGGACAGCGACGGACAGCGATGGACGGCGACGGACGACGACGGACAACGACGGACAACGACGGACAACGACGGACGACGACGGACAACGACGGACAACGACGGACAACGACGGACAACGACGGACAACGACGGACAACTTTGAACGGACTGTCAACCGATCGTCGATCTCGTTTGCGCGCGGCACACTCGGTCGAGCGACGGAACACGAACGGAGCACAGACACACGATAACATTGATCATTCGTCGAACGGGTCGTAACGAGCGAGAGGGCCGGGTCCAGTCCCGAAAATCGGGCCCGATCGGCAAGACATTGACAAGAACGGTTTGGCGTGGCTCCGGCCGGTCACATTGAACTTCACTATGCGATCTATCATCCGTCAAGTAGTCGCGGCAGCCTCCTGCGAACCTGTCGGACGCGAGCAGCACAGGTATGACCTTTCGGGCCTGGCACGGATTCATTCATAACCCGTCAGCCGCGTGTGCACACGCGGGGGTAACAGGGGGGAGGGGACGAGGGAAAAAATTTACGATCGACCGAGAATCAACCCGTTAAACAAACAAACAAAAGAAAAAAGGAAAACAAAGGACAGGGTGGGGGTGTGAGAGAAGGCTGCACTATTAACTCGGCGCACAGATGAGGCTAAAAAAGACGACACGATCCCCGTCTAATCAATGTCTGACCGTGCGAATCGACTCCGGGGAGACTGGACCCGTCACCGAGCGGCAAATTAGAAGAGGCTCGACAACAAACAAAAAAAAAACAATACTGATAATAACAATAATAACGATATATGTACTAGAATCTATGGTATATACTTGTTCGAACGGAAGAGAGAAAAAAAAAATGGTACCTGTGCTGCTTGAGGTTGTCCTGCCGCTTGAAGGACTTTCCGCAGACCTCGCAAGTGAAGGTCACGTCGTCCTTATGGCTGCGCTCGTGGATCATGAGGTTATAGGGCTTCGTGAAGCGCCGCTGGCAGTACTTGCAGACGAACTCTACCGTGCACTTGGCGCGCATCTTCTGCCGGCGGCCGAACTCCCTGCCGTGCCCCTCTGTCTCCATCGGCATTATCGCGAACATCCTTATAAATTCCCACCGCTCCTTCTCTTGGTCGACTCTCTGTCTCCTTTCCCTCTACCTCCTCTCTCACGGTCCTGCTAACGCCTCGAGTCACTCCCTCCACCGGTTCTCAGCCTGCTCTCCTGCCTCTCTCGCTCTTATCACCGTTCTCTTTCTCTCTCTCTCTCTTTCTCTCTCTCGTTTCGACGGGGTTCCTCCTGGGATCCCTCTCTCGTCGACTCTTGTGTGCGTTTCTCTCTTTCTCTCTCTCTATCTCTCTCTCTCACTCTCTCTCTCTCTCTCTGGTTAGAGTGTCTGTGACCGTGTCCGTGTTCGTCTGTCTCTCTGGCTGCTGGCCGTGTGCGTGTGTCGCTCTTCTCCTCCCGCGCAAACCTAGTCCCGACCGGCTAACTTCTGGGAGTGAGATCACTCCGGCTGTACCCCCTCGTGCGTGGATCCTCGTACCTCTCTCTACCTGCGGGAAATAAAGGAGCAATGATTTTTCGGATCGATCCACGGCAGAGCATCTCGCTCCAGCCGCGATCGCCTCGGTTCGCGATCCTCTCGTTTCACCGACTATTCTGAAAAACTGAACGGCTCCGGCGAGATCGGAGTTTTCAGTCAATGGAGGAGCATCGTTGACGGTCATGCGTTTTGGAAATGTTGCTGCAACGTCGGGGAGTGTCGCCGATGCCTCGGGCAATAAGGATTCTTGGGTTTATGGACCAACCGAGAGGATGACAAGTTGCGACTCGTGCTCGATATACGTGTTCACTGTCAAATTAACGTATAGAAAAATTGCATCGGTGTATTCGCTGTGAGATTCGATCCGAGGATTCGGTAGGAATTGTGACGTTGGTGTAACTGGATTTATATACTCGTTCATTTAACCCTTTGCACTCGGAACTATTTCAACTGGAAAATTAAACATTTCTTCCGATCTAGAATATTTCCATTCTATACAATTTCTTTTCATTTTATGGATATGAAATTGGTATAATACATCGTACAATACCTAAATCAGTTTAGTAACTGATTAGATACCGATATATTTAATGATGCAAACAATATTTTGAATAACGGTACAGCAATCTTTAGTGACGCCTCGGAGGGGACAACCTAGTGCAAAGGGTTAATTCTGTAGACAATAGGGTTTCTCAGCTGTTAACACTAAACCTACACGTGTTGCCTTATGAAAATTACATCATAGGATTTATGTAGATTTTCTGTGATTTTAATGTGTGTGCTTGGATACAAAAATGTGTTAGCGTTGATGTTAGTGTAACTGGATTTATATACTCATTCATTCGATTCTGTAGACAATAGGCTTTCTCAGCTGTTAACACTAAACCTACACGTGTTGCCTTATGAAAATTACATCGTAGAATTGATGTAGATTTTCTGTGATTTTAATGTACGTGCTGGGATACAAAAATGTGTACAATTATTTCCATTGAGAGCATAATTTTAAATTCGAATATAATTCGTTACGACTAGACGGATTTTATGCATCTGCAATAAAAATGAGTACGTTCAATTTGAAACGGTAAGATCAGAAGAGTTTTAGTTTTTTCAACTGAAATGATTAAATATAATTGTTAACGCTTTCGGCGCGAGGATTCGATCGTTCGTTATACGCATTTGTTATAACAAACGATCGAACCCTTGCGCCGAAAGCATTAACAATTTTATCAACGATAAATACGATCGATAGAAAACTATAATTGAAATAATTAAGGATACGAAGACATTCCTAGTTGGCTTCCGTTAGCTGCAATTAACGAACACAATTTTCCATAAAGATCCACAGTCCGGTTAGTTCGCCTAATGAGAGCTCGGTCACGAGTTCGATAAATTCCACGGTAATGTAACTTACAGTAACTCGAAAGATACAGTTTGATGCAGCGATCACTCCGTTGACTTAGTTGACGTAAACTCTGGATTATCAAATCATCAAACAGGTTTCGAAGACAATAAAACCCACATTCATTTATGTTAACTATCGTACAATACGTATGAAGTTTCAGACAATCGCGAATAAATTCGAAGAATAAATAACTTGGTATTCGCTATCCGTCACTGTTAATTCAATTCAGCCGTTGCAACGATCGTCGCAACTAAGTAACAACAACATTCGATTTGGAGAACAGAACTTTCCCTTCACCGTTATAGGTGCACACGCTAAAATGATCATTGGCCTGATCATTGACCTAATCATTTTCGTGGTAAAGAGTACAGAATTAGAATACATCTGTTTACACGAAGTTTCGAAGCCAATATTACGCTATTCGGAGAATTTCTAACTTTTCTGGAATATCCTTCTCTGATTTCGCAAGAGAATAAATTGCATTTAACAATGCAGCCACGGAGGCTGTCGCCGAAACAGATTCCGTCAGCGATCGTGTCGAACGAATAGAAATTAACCCGTTTCTATTAAACTATCTTTGTTCACCGACTGTGGACGTTTCTCGGAACAGTTGGAACTTTCCAGCGGAGCCACCGTTGTACTACGAAAAATCTAGAACAGCGGGAAATGGGCGTCACCGTCTCGGCGGAAGAATTCTACAATCAGCTAGACCAAATACGCGAAGTGGGACGAGTCGGTGGATTAAAGGGGCATAAAACGAAACTGGAGCACGGTGTCCGAAGAGCCGCGTATATTCCGAGAATCTTGGTGAAAAGCGTGGCGTTCGTTGGACGGGTTTGCGATAGCGCGGAAGGGCTCGGATCAATCGGAAGCGTGACCAAATGAAAGCAGCGCGTGAAGTGGCTCAGTTCTTGACCGGTAGTCGAAAAGAAGTGGTCCCGCGGAGTGGAGAGGCAGCAATAAAAAAGGCCCCCGGGGTCCAATCGCGCGGTGTAGCGCGGCCATTGTGCAGGAGCCACGTCCGGTGCTACTGGTAGCGCAAGGTAAGCACACGGCGCACGCTCGAATAAAGTGGCGTGTCCGAATGAGTAATAAGCGTGGCTGGGCGTATCCTGGTTGGTTAGGCTGCCTAACGGCGGTGGGGCCTAATCGGAGCTGCGTGTTACGCGCGAGAGTCTGCTGTAGCCGTTTTTTTGCTCCGCTTTCCATCCTCGTCACGCTAACTTCGAGATGACGTGCTGCCACCCGTCGATCTCGCTCTTCAACACCGAGCTGTCCACTTGACTCGAGCTCAACTGATCACCACGCCATACATTCTGTCTTCGATTGGTCATCGTCTGCTTTTCAACCGACGTTAAAAAAAATCG
>CM052187.1:1094516-1253138 GCA_028455805.1 Lasioglossum figueresi
GCGGCTTGGATTGATCTTTTTTATAGCGCTTCTGTGAAATCAGAAGGCGCACATCCCGCAACCTTGCAATCCCCCTTAAGAATATTGTTTAACCGTTTGTTAAGGCGATAGATTCGTTTCCAGGATTGCAAGGGTGCGGGATATTCGCGTTTTCATTTCTCGATAATACTAAAATGGGGTTTTTCAGTAGTAAAAAACGCTAGATAAACGATCGATCTGGGGCGCTGTCGCCCGCAAAAGTCCTATTTTTCGTATACGATGACGATCGTTGGATTAAAAAGGATAAATGCTTCAAGCCACAGCTAATTACATTCGACGGTGCAATGTTGTTACGGTTGAAAACATTCCGAGATAAGGAAACTGTAAGATAGATGACGTATGAAATTGAAACTGTTACATGATTTTTATTAATATCCAGTGTAAATTGGCTGTGCACATTGACTTCGTAATTAAGTCCGTTGCCTCCAGCCTAATTAATATCCCAGTTCGATCGTACAATCTTCATAAATTACCGGAAGTTCAGTAACTTGTATGTAAACTATGCGAATTCATAATGATCGATAGCAGAGACGAAGAATCTGGATTAAAATGTATTCGAGCTACTTGACTTTGCTTGGCACGAGACTGTGAGAATTTTTTAGTAGATTCCATAAATCTAAATCGTAATTATCTTCATTATAGTTAGTGCAGTTTTATTATGCTGCTGTCTGTTATCCAATTTACTGTGGTGAATTAATTTCTTTTACAATGTTCGGAAACAACATTTTTCCATGAATATTTTCTCGAATATTAAACAATGTTTTTCCATTCTCCAGATATTTTTGTTCGAAGTTTTAGGTATCTATTCACTGTTCGGTATTGGACTACTCTCGACTCATTTGGCCCTAAAACTAATTTAAAACCGAATTTCACAGAATATTTTTCTTGAAAAATCATCATGGAAGATACAACAAATTTTTTAATTTATTTATACGAAGCGAGTGGTCGCATTCTGGAAGAATGTACGTCCAGAGAATGCTCGAAACATAGAAATGGGACTTAAGAGAAATTGCCGGTGAGAAATCGATCGGTCAGAAAACAGCAGCAAAGTGAACAGGCAAGAATAGACACACCTGGAGCTTTAAACCGGAATATCTTGAAAGTGAAAACGTGTGACTTACGTTATTTCGCCTTACAGAGTCGTACTATAATATATTCCTCCGACCCAGGCCGAACGTGTATCATTACCAGCGCCATGACAGCAAATCTTATGCCGACCGGCAAGTTCGTCTGCTCGCGTGTCGCGATGAAGAGGTCAAAGTTAATGTATGATAATGTATGATAATGCGATGTATGTGAAAGCACGCATTTAAGACCGCATAGTATGTCGAAGGGATTCAGAGGACGAGCCCACGGAAACACTGTTGTCGTGTATTAGAGTCCTCTCTGTGTTATCGGAGGAAGATCTACGAGTCCTACGACACAAAATAAAAAGAATTGGGCAAGAATTATTTGCGTTTGTGAAATATCGTTAACCGGTTAGCTGTGATCGACGAGTATACTCGTCCTAGAGAAATGACAGTATTTTGTGTCGTGACTCAACTACTCCGACGTTGGCTATTTAAATTGTGATTTTAGCGAATACTAAAATATATTCAGAAATTTCAATACGTTTAGATTGTTTGGAGGCCAAGTCGAAATAAAAGGAACAAATAAAACGTATAAATAATTTGAGATGCATTCGTGCATCCCCGTATGCACTGGCGTCGTCGCTGGCGTCGCACAGGAAAAAACCCTAAATTATGAAAGTCGTTATTTCAAATATCGACCACTATTTCCTGATTGGCCATGAACCGATGTATCTTGCTATGAAAATGGATCTATGCTTTTCTCTTTAATTACGGAGGAAAATAGATCTAAAGTAGACCTCTCAGTTGCCAGTTGGATTCTTACAGATTCGTAACCACACGTTCGACGTTATTCTTTCGTTTTTGAGAACACTTATAACCATGCATATGTATGATTTAAGTATGCTAAGGTATACGTTGCTAATATTATTGGTAATATTATGTATACGAAATGATATTATGCTTTTCATTTAATACTATTTCAAGTTTGTTCGTTTAATTCTATTTCTAGCTTGTTTGCTTAATACTATTTCAAGTTTTCAATTTTAGTATGCTGAAGTAATAGTTCGCGATGTAATAAACAATATTATGTATAAGCAATTGCATCGAGTTCGTTGTTTAGCATTTCGTTTGATAATATGAGAAATTGAAGTTTAAGAAGTAATATAAAAAATGGATTGTTGAAGGAATCCACGACGTATTGGAGGTACTTACACGAAATTTGTCCCTCGAATTAGTCCCTGGCGTTTCGTAGTTACAACAGAACTGTGAGCGACGTCCCTTTCGGTTGTAAAATACAAGATCGAGCCGTCGCGAAGAATAATGGAGTCGTTTAACCGGGCTCCAACGAGAATACAATTATAGCATTAAGCCGGGAAACCGACGCATTCGATTTCTTAATCTTGTTAGACACGCGTCCCGCAATTCGATCAAGTTGTCGTCTTCTAAGGACCTCGAATGATCCTTCACTCGTGAATGCGAGCACGTTCAACGGAATCGGAGGTCCGAGCTTGTCAACCGCCTAAAATTATAGTTCGCGTTGGTCTCCGCAACCTGTGTCGTGATTCGCATCGCTTACGCACGACATTTCTGCCCCTAACTGACGCAGAATTTCAGGGAAAGTAACGATTTGTTCAGAAATTTTTCAGCTATTTTATTATGGATTTTGGTTAGTCGGTGTTACGTCTTTTGCGTTCTCCATCCGTGTCGTGTTCTTATTTGTAAATTATACAATAAATTCAACTATATCCCACAATTAATTTTCCTTTTTTTAAATTAACATCCGTACGAGCGATTACATTTTTGTCAGTCGGTGTTACGTTTTTTGTGTTCTCCATCCGTGTCGTGTTCTCAATTGTAAATTATACAATAAATTCAACTGTATCCCACAATTCATTTTTCTTTTTTTTTATATTAACATCCGTACAGATTCGAGAAACTTTTGAAAATGAATCGATATTATTTCAGCAATTTAGATTTGTATTGCGGTATTATGTTTGTCGAAAATTAGCTATTTTCATGCAAGTCCAAAGTTTGATGAATCAATTTGCCAAAACTGGGGTCGAATAACTGCGGTCGAACGTGGCTCTCCATTTTATAAATGAAACGAATGAATTGATATTAATACGATTAGTATAGTTGCGTCATTAAAATGTGTCGCTGCCTGCACAATGAATGAACCAACCATTCAAGCATTGCTATTCACTTTAACCCTTTGCACTCGGAGGCATTTTAACTCGAAAATTAAACATTTTTTCCAACCTAGAATATTTCCATTCCATATGATCTTTAAAATTTTATGAATATACCGACATGTTTAATAATGTAAACAATATTTTGAATAATGTTACAGTAATTTTTAGTGTCGCCTCTCTCTCTCTCAGAGTCCCCATTCGAGTGCCAAGGGTTAAAATTCGAAGAGGGCTACGAGAGATATCAAAAATTGAAAATCTCTGACGACTGACAGTCGCATGTCGTTGAACACTCAAACGCAAGCTGCCAATGGTGAAAAATGCCGCGAATGTTGCAATTTCAATCAGCTAAATAAATCGTAAACCGTTTCACTGGCATGGAAGAGCTAGCCAAAAAAATTAGATTGGAAAAATCCAACATTCTTTTGTCTTAAACAGCAGTTTAAAGTCTTGTGAACAGAATGCAAAAGGATTTACATGGATTTCAGGCTTCGATACAAATTATTTCTCGAAGTATCGTTTCGAGAGCGAGTTCGTATACCTGCCAAAAAAATTGCATTCGTAAACTTTAAACGCGTTTTTCTCAGAGTTGAGTTTTTCGAAACGGTGTACAAGATACCTCGAGTTCTACCTTAGCGATCACATTAAAATGTTACAGTTGTCTTCATTGTAGTATCTATTAGGCATCGACGATCGATTTGTTTTTCATGGTCAAATTAACAAATTTTCTATCCAAACTCGGTCATTAAATTTAAAATATCTGCCATTTCGTTAATTTTCACAAAAATTGAAATGTGGGATCGTCAATGCCCAGTGAATATATCAAAGTTTATAAGATTTTTGGGATTGTCGATACAGTTAATTCGATTTTTAGGAATCCTGTGCACCAGCTGGCGATCTAGAAGAAGAGATATTCCGAGCAAAGACGACGAAAGGCGCAAAAACAAATTATTTTTTAAATATTACAAGCAATTTCTTATAAAGGGTGTTTCAAAATGACCCGACATTATAAATTGCGCGCCATTTATTTTGTGGCGAACATAGAGTATTGATCTTTGACGACTGGCATCAGAAAGTGTCGAGGTTTGGTCATGGAGAATTACTCGATCGAGCAACGCATAGAAATTGTGTGAAAATTCACAACAGAAATGGTGAAAATTTTGCAGAGACGGTTCGAAAATTCCCCCCTCTTTTGGTCATCGTAACGCATCGTCTCGCACCACAATTTTTGTAATTCTCCGTGACTAAACCTCGATACTTTCCGCTGCCATTTGTCAAAGATCAGTGCTCTGTGTTCGTCGCAAATAAAACGGCGCCCAGTTTAAAATGTCAGGTCATTTTGAGAGACCCTGTATTTCACCGATTCCCAGTGTGTCCATCGATAACGCCACCAGCGAAGGTACGCAATTGAATGGCACGAGGTCGAAGCGAGTTCTAAAATAGAAGGCAGAAAGTCCTTCGGACCGCAAAGGGTTAAAGATCGACACCGGGCAGAGGATCGCTAACGACTCGGACTATGGATCCGCGACCGCAAGGCCGGTCTTTCATCAGGAAATCCGTTCTCGCGGCGACCGTTGTCGAAGAGGGGCCACCGCGGTTACGCTCGGTCACTTCGCGGGGCAAAACGGGACGAAGGACGGAGGGCGCGGGTGAAGAAGCAGCCAATCAAAGAGAGGACGGTGTGGAGCCAACCAAGAAGCTCGCTCGACGTGCGTGCATCCGTTCTCGTATGTATGGAAGGAATAAAGAAGGGAGCAGTAGCCTTCGTTCGTTCGCCAGTAGCCAACCAAAGAGGAGCTACTGTGAACCGCCCTACCGCTGACTACCGGTTTTCGGCCAGTCGCTACCGAATCTCCATAGACATCCACCAACGGGAACCACACCCTCCTCCTCTGGATCGACTTGGTACTGGAGAGTACTCGCCGGATCAACGAGAAATCCGCCAGGGAAGGGCTAAGATCCTGTACGGGACACATCACTGCCATCCAATGGGAACGCGGACCCTTCGCTGGCGAACACGAAGGTTGCGATGGTGCTCGGCGGCCGCAGACCAAGCTGCTGGCTGCGAACCTGGCTAACCTTTCCAACCTTGGAACTTTGGAGAACGTTCAATGGGTCCAGGTCTCCGATTCATTCCAGAACGTTTATGCTTGGTGTGCTTGATTGGGTTCAGAAGTCGATGAAATGTGTTCGATTACTGATTTTCTTTGCAGTTTTTCCATATATTAATCATTCATTTGTTCGATTTTATTTGATTATTTCATGTATGAGACTCATTTTTCAGATTATCGTCTTATACTGTTATAGTATATGGATATTACATTATACGCATCATCTTTTCTACTATCATTTTGCTTATTGGCTTTTCAGTTTCGCTTTTTCTAAGGGGAACCAGAAGCTGATGGAAGAATACGCTTTGTACGAAAAGTGATTGTCAGTCTACAGTTAATACGTTCTTGTATACAAACTTTTATTCTCCACAGTATTCGATAATGCTTTTGTTGCAAGAATGATAATCGATGAGAAACGCGTGACCAGTCAAATTTACCTTATTTGAACCCCACGCGATAAGAATGTCGTTGATCTTGACAAAATATTATAACTAGAGAATAATTGATATTTCGTGAATCGAATTTCCAGAAGATTAGAAAAATTTTTAGTGTTTTCTAAAGTCGACGATCGGAACATTGAATTTTTATTTCTTGGCACTCGAACGATGACTCAGAGTCACCACGAACAATTGATGTGCCATTGTAAATATGTTGGTATCGTGTGAGGTATGCATGTGTCTCTAAAGAAGAAGGCCGAGCTGATAGACGCAAGAGCCAGGACATGTTGTTCGAAGCGGACGTTGCCCCGTACATCACCTTCGCGGGGTGTCGCGCGAGTCAGCTGTGCGTGCGGCAAAAACAGCGCACAAAAAGCGCGGCGTGTTGCCGATCGCGGAGAAAAACGCGAGGACACCTTTGCCTAGGGCAAGCGGCCGTTAGCCCGGGAAAGCAAACAAAAAGGCCGACCCATATAAAACAGGGCAAGCGGGCGACGCGACAAGCAGTCGAAAAAGTCGAGTCGAAGAATAAATCGAGATAGCCATTGTAGTTAGGGAATAGTCGTTAGATAACAGGCGTCGTCGTTAGTCGAGTACTCGTTTAAATCTGCGTATCGTAGCATTTTTGTGAGATATTTGTGAATAAACGCTGCGTACGCAAAGAACCGTATTTATTTCTCACGGTATCTAACCAATTACCGAACATTTAAGAATTGTATCAACTTGAAGAATGGAATCATTCTAGGTCGGACGAAATGTTTAATTTTGTATCAATTTGGAGAATGGAATTATTCTAGGTCGGACGAAATGTTTAATATTGAATCAACTTGAAGAATGGAATTATTCTAGGTCGGACGAAATGTTTAATATTGTATCAATTCGAAGAATGCAATTATTCTAGGTCGGACGAAATGTTTAATTTTGTATCAATTAGAAGAATGCAATTGTTCTAGGTCGGACGAAATGTTTAATTTTGTATCAACTCGAAGAATGGAATTATTCTAGATCGGATAAAATGTTTAATATTGTATCAATTTGAAGAATGGAATTATTCTACATCCGACGAAACGTTTGATTTTCGAGTTAAATTTATTATCAATATTTTACATAAACTTCAAGTACAACACATTACCGCAATTAAAAACTGTCTCCTCCAACGAGAACAGTTTTTACATCATTTTTCAATCTACCACGTCGTTTTCCATGAAATAAAAACATGATGGAAGATAGTATTCGGACGCGTACGGTATCGAGAAATTTCGAAAGTGTTGCACACGCCGTCCACAAACGAATGGTCTCGCAAGAAACGTTGAAGTACAAAGTCACTGGGCGATCGCGTGCGAGTGGCCATCTCGCCGAAACGCGTCGAGCGGCACACGCGTAAGTGCTCCGCGCGAGCGACGAATGAAATTTAAGCTGAAAGTCTTGCCCGGTAGCCAATCGAAGCGAAACAGCTACCGTGTACCGCCCTCCGGAACGCTACCGGTTTTGGGCCAGTCAACACGAAGGCTGAAGAGGCATCAACGAATGTGGACCACACCTTTTCCCGCCCGCTCGATCCGAGACACAATGAGATATCGCGCGCGAGTCGCGCGATCACTGCGACCGCGTTCACTTTCGTCACCTGACATCGATTCTCGACAATACCCAACCGAACTCCGCATCGAAACAAGAACATCCGAACCAGCGAACGACTCGAAGAAAATGAGAAAATACGAGAAAGACGAGAATCTCGTCTAAACACGAATTTCATCGAAAAAAGTTTGATCTCACTTTTTCCGAACGAATCGTATCGATCAACCGAGTATCATTCTTGAGATTGTACACATGGAAGATGGCGTGTACACGTTTCGATGCAATGCCGAAGTAAAGGCCGCGCGGGCAAGAATTGAAAAAATCTCGATGTTCCGACTTACCGGTTAGAAATCAGCAGGCGGACGTAATTCCTGGGCTGTCGGTTCTTCAGGGTGTTGGGGGCTAGGCCGGGTCGTGTCAACGGCTCACAAGGAATCCCTCGTATTCGGAACCGAAACTGCGTTGCGTGAATATCGCGTTCGAGCGAAGAAATGTGCCGGGCGAACTGGTTTTGCTCGAAATCGATTCTGAGTGGATCGTGTATCGGGATGCTGTCTTCCGGGCTGACAGGTCTGGACCGTTTGGGTGCGCGGCGTCGACTGAAGCTCCGTTTGCCTGCTCGGTTCGCTGGTAGCCCGAATAGGTAGGCACACCAGAAGACGGTAGGACGCGGTGTGTAACCGCCAAAGGTCTCCTTCGTCGTCGTCGTCTCGCTTCTTCTGGTTGGAGGACCGGGAGACACCTCCCTACCGAACCGACTCACCGATGCCCACAAGCCGTGTCGTTCGTCCGTGTGAGCCTCCTCTCGATTCTACCAGAAACGGTCCAGGATCTTCCTTCCTTGAACGAGGAGCGCGGGCGCTCTCTCGCTGCCGCGGCGGTGGTTGTTGGTAGTGGTGATGGCGATGGTAATGGTAATGGTGGTGGTTGTGGTGGTGGTGGCGAAGAGAAGCGGAAGAGTGCGGCGCGGCGCGTCGGAGGATCGCGGAGGTGGAACAGGAGCAGACGAAGGAAAAGGAAGAGAGCGGGTCTAAAAGAAGAGGAAGAGAAGCGTGCGCTGCTCCTTATCCTGCCGGGTCTTGGCGTCCTTGTCTGGCCAGTCGCCGAATAGCAGCGCGGTTATTCACAAATCCTTCGACAACGCGGCTTCCTGAGCTCCTGGGAGAGTACCCATCCGCCCTCCCCTTGCTCCAACTGTCCCTCAACCTGCTCCCTCTCTTTCACGATCCCTACCACCGGTCCGGTGGGACCGCCCTCGTAACCGTTGCCTCGAAGCATCATCCCTCTTCGAAGACCCTTTTCGCAGCGGTATTCCCACTCCCAGACTCCTAACCCTCCACGCGGATTTTTCGTTTTCGCCCTCGTCGCATGCTTGCCCCCCGCGAGGGCGGTAGCCGAGCCAGCGTACAAAGGAGGTAGCCGTCCGAAACCAGCCACCGGGGTCCGCTCGTGTCTCTCGCCACGATTTCTAGCGATTCGATTATTCCTCTAACGTCCTACGAGACCCAGAACCATCCGCGCTGGCACGTTATTCGACGGCCGACGAAGACTAGACAGTCGAAAGACTAGGTGGTCTTTGAGAAAATAGCCGAAAAAGATCCGAAAAAGATCCGAAAAATATCCGAGACGATCGCCCACGCGAGGAAACGGATCAAGTGGATCGATTCTCGGAAGAAGATCCGCGGGAGCGGTGATCTCTTTGTCTTTATCGGGGCCTCTCCGAGGCCAGAAAAAGTGATGCTGACGAAGGTGTGGGAGGAAGCGGAGGTGGAAGGAGCGTGCAAGAACGAAAGAGCGGGGGCCACACGATGCCGCGGGGGTTCCCAGGGCACGTGGGAAATGCACAGTAGTCGATGTCAATCCCCCCACCACGGACCCCAGCGTCCTGGGTCCTGTCGGGCCACGTAGTGGGGCCCGCCGGACCCGAGAGCCATCGCCAGCGTCCCGGGCACCGCCCAGCGAGATCTCGCGGTATCGCTTCATTGGACGATTCAATGGACTATCGCCTCCTTCGCGAGCCACCGGGATGATCGAGTGGTGGAAAAATTCCACGGGAAAGGCCCCGGTCTGCGGCGCGCTGCGATCCGGACGAAAGACCGGGCCCCGAGAAGACCAGTGAGCGATCGGCAACAAAGAGGACGCCGGTGTACCGCTCGGAATCCGATGTAGCCACCGGGCTGCGCGCCTCGCCGAAAGATCCAGCCGGATGAAGATGACCACGATGATCGGGGAAATGTTTCCAGGGCCCCGGTCGATCGTGCCGATCGGAACACGCTCCGACGATCGTTCTCGCGATAGGCATTCTTTTTTACGGGTCATGCGAAAACGACCGCGTGACTAAGATGGCTACGGAGCCGACTCTAACCTCCACCTTCCTTTTGACGGTTCCTTCTACGGTATTTGGAAATTGATGACGACGATTCCGCCGCTGACGCGCCGGGGTTCGCTGGAAACGATGACTTGTGCACGGCTCGAAGAAAATGATCCTCGGAGGAGGAAATTAATGTGACGGATTCGTTGCCATTTTTCTTTTTTTTGATCGTTGTTGGCATTGTATCAACCCTTTGCACTCGGTTGTCCCCACTGAGACGCCACTAAAAATTTCTGTACCATTATCAAATAAATCGGTATCTAATCGATTGCTAAATATTTAGGTATTGTGCGAGATATTATACTAATTTCGTATCCATAAAATTTCAAAAATCGTAGGGAATGGAAATACTTTATATTGGAAGAAAAGTTCAATTTTCCATTTAAAATAGCTCCGAGTGCAAAGGGTTAACTCCCTCGCGTTGGATTAGCCGATACGATATATTTGTTTGTAACCATCAACTGACCAATAGACTGCGGATGTTTATGGAATTTTTAATTTTCGGAGATAAATTTGAACAAACTTAATAATAGTGTTCTAATATTTCTTGAAAACTTTTATACGCCACAAATGCATACAGATCCGCAGCCTACTTCGAAAGTAAAGTGCAGTGTTCGTTATGAAAAATCTAATGTGCTTCGGACTACATTTTGTGACACGACTAGTTTGAGTTGGAAGGAAGCTACGATTCAAGACTCGTGCCATAGGTTTTATTGAGATAAATCTTGTGGTAAATGAGAAATTGTCGTACGCTAAAAGTTGATGAACGATTGAACATAGGACATAGGGAGAAATAACTCTACTCGTCGTTGTTTTATTTATATATATATGAACGAAAAATCAAGTCTTTTTTAGGTATGGAAACTCGACCAGTAATAAAAATGAAACGTTAAACCAGATGAACCGATAGAAAATGCACAGGTCCAACAAAAGCGACAGGTAACGCGTCGGTGATAAGGATGTTTGTGGAGGACGCATTATCGGGAACTGGGTAAATACAGATTTTGAAGATAATGTCCGAGATGTTGATACACGGAAACAGGGAGACGCGAGAAATAGAAATTGTAAACACTCTATTGTCCATAATGTGATACCATAGTTAATACGTTACCTACTTATTTCATAAATTTTTTAAATTGATGGTCCATGGTTAAGGAGTTGTTAATGGGACTTTCATCGGCAACAGCAATTTTAATTGTGAACCGATAAGTCATCTCCGGTAACGTCATCTAATTTCGTTTGGTATTGTAACGTAAAAGAAAATATCTAAACGCCCTTCTGGTACGGCACAATTATTAACCCTTGGTATCGTTATTTACAAGATTGTTCACATTATTAAACATGTCGGTATCTAACCAAATTACTAAACATTTAAGTATCGTATGAGATATTATATCAATTTCATATCCGTAAAATGAAAAAAATCATATAGAATAGAATTATTCTAGGTCGGAAGAAATGTTTAATTTTCGAATTAAAATAGCTCCGACCGCAAAGGGTTAAACAATTAACAGGCTTCCGGTAGGTAAAGTAAAAATGCAATTCTTCAGCGGGGAACATCATTTGATATAAAATAATAAATATAAATATAAACACGAGATAATGAAAAGATTAATAGGATCGAAGAACTGATCGAACTGATAAGAAGGATGAAGGAAACTATTCGATCCCAGTTTCCCGTAACCGATGAGAATCTGAACTAACTTATTCCAGTCTGGTCGTATAGTGAATCAACACGTGTAATAAATGGCAGCGAAGTAAAAATGCAATTCGTTAGCAGCGAACATAATCAAATATAAAATAATAAATATAAATACGAAATAATAAAAACGTTGAAAGGATCGAAGAACTGATCGAACTGATGAAAGGATGAAAGAAACTATTCGATCTCAGTTTTCCGTAACCGATGCAAAAAAATGATTTGGAAAGCAGCGTCCAGTTGCCGAGGAATCTGAACTAATCGATTCCAGTCTGATCGTATAGTAAATCAACGCGCGTAATAAATGGCAACGAAGTAAAAATGCAATTCTTCAGCAGCGAACATAATCTAATATAAAATAATATATGTACATGTAAAATAACAAATATAAATACGAAATAATAAAAAGGTTGAAAGGATGAAAGGAACTATTCGATCCCAGTTACCCGTAACCGATGGAAAAGAAATGATTTGGAAAGCAGCGTCCAGTTACCGAGGAATCTGAACTAATTTATTCCAGTCTGGTCGTACAGTAAATCAACGCGTGTAATAAATGGCAGCGAAGATCGGTCGACGTTTTCTCAAATCTCTTGACTGGTTGCGCAGCGATGATCCCTGGACATTACGCAATCGCCGGCTCGGAAAGACACCGAACAACTTACCTTATGTGTCGTTAGCGACGATATGGCGAGTCTTACGTAAAGTTAAAATCAGCTCGGGAACGTAGATTTGATTGTACGAGCGGTCCATGTTCGCCTTTAATGCTAAGTAGTATGAGTCTAACGATCAGACGAGGAGAAAGGAGAATAAGAATTTGCGTTCCGTGACGTTGGGTATAGGAACCACTTGTTACATAGAAAACGTAGCAACGCGGAAATAATGAACCGATTAATCGGCTTCCACAAATTAGGTTCTCCACCTTTACGATGGTACAGTCTTTTCGGATTCCGATATGTTAGATACGTTTGTTCTCCAACCGCGTTGCCATTAATCTCTTAATTGATGTTCCCGATCAAAGACGACTCGGGCACAGCACATGGACGGTTAAATATGACCGGGTGCTTCTTTCTTTTACACAGTAGCGTTTATCATATAACATTGTCGCGGGGTGTACGAGTCGCTTGGGTCCCGATTTTGATGCCGGATCGGCGGAAGAATGCAGAAAAATGGCGGTGCGGTTCGATTCCAGTCCCGACAGAAAAATTCACACGCGCCGGCCAATGAGACTTGGCTGGACTCGGCTCGAAAGCGATAACGTTAAACAATACCGACCAATATCGAGCAAGATTAATCGCGCTTAGCCGGTAATCATACGTTAAACGTAGCTGCACGGGCTGATTATATGCTATCGCTAACATCTACATCCGCGGCACCGAAAAATGTTCCGAAGCTGCGGCAGGACCCGGGACCCTCTTCGATGTCGAAGCCCCGGATCTACCTGCTAATTCGACGTGGACCTGTCTCGTGATCGTTCCTCGTTATCTCTACCCACGGGCGGAGGCGATGGCGTTCACAATATCGTGTGGCTAGGACCTAATCTATCGGCCGCGCGGAGGAGAGGGACGTAGGTCGAAACGAGGTGGGCACCTTTCTTCGTGGCACAGAGACGTGACAATATTTGTCGCGGCCAGGCGATAGCGAGGACGCGCGCTATTTGCCCTGGTAACATTCCCCATGGGATGCCGTCTGTTTGCCGAGGCTTTGTTTCCGCCAGTTTCCGTTTCCTGCGCCAACACGGCGGCCTCTTTGTGATCTATCCGCTCACCGAATACGCCTCTTCCTGCAGCGGATCGGGCTTTCGATTTTTGTCTCACCGGACAATGAGCACGCCTTGGACCAGTCTGAATCGTGTCGCGAGCTTCGACTGCGTCGATGCCCTCTCACGATGATGATTCACAGTTCCAACCCTCTGGAAACTGGCCAAGCTTCTCGGATGGGAAACGTTAGCTGCGGGGAAATCAGACCATCTCGCGCATATTCTAGTAGTTCATTTGGAATTTAGCACTATTTGGAAGTTTAAGGGATAACGATGTACAGTTGCGGACAGCAGTTCAAGGCGACTGTCTTTTCAGTAGATTATCGCATTTTGTTAGAGATGGTAAACGTCTAATAGTTCCCAATTGCTCTTAAGGACTGCGTCTCCTAGACACCACAGTACACTCACATACTGCTAGACCACGTATACGTACGCGAGGATTGCAAGGGTTCGGGATTCCACTCCTGATTTCTTAATAACGCAAAGGCGGGGTTTCTTGGTAGTCAAAATCGCTAGACGAAAGATCAATCTAGGGGCCTATTTGCCTCAAAAGTCCTACTTTTACGTTTACGACGCGTAATTCTCATTATTCGGCAGCATGTCGCGGAGCCGCGAGAAGCAATCGACAGAAGAAGGTGCTGCCGCCTATCGTGGCTGTCGATACGCTGCCGAATAATGAGATTTACGCGTCGTAAACGTAAAAGTACGACTTTTGAGGATTTTCAAATTTTATAGAAGATGGTGGTATAATATAGCGACCGACTTTTGTATTCCCTCTCAATATTTGATTCACAACTGGACCGCGCCTTTGATGGATTTATGGATTGCAAGGGTCCGGGATTTCACTCCTGATTTCTCAATAATGCAAAGACGAGGTTTCTTAGTACTCAAAATCGACAGACGAAGGTGCTGCCGCCTGTAGTGGCTGTCGATATGCTGCCGAATAATGAGATTTACCCGTCGTAAACGTAAAAGTACGAATTCTGATGCAAATAGCCCTCTAGATTGATCTTTAATCTAGCGATTTTTACTACTAAGAAACTCCGTCTTTGCATTATTAAGAAATCAGGAGTGGAATCCCGGTCCCTTGCAATTCTCGCGTACGTATGTTTAACAAACATATGAAAGGCTCGAGTCCACTCGGATCCATTAATAGCAATAAAGATATTAATAAACAAAAGAAAAAAACGTGAAATCATAGCAAAACAGAAGCGTTAGGCTGATACATGTGTATGTTTATCAGTGTTACCACAGCAGAACTTTTTTCTGCACAGAGATTGGTAACACTGATAAATACTCTAAAATCTGAAATTTACATGGGTATCCTTCCCCCTTGCAAGTGTCGAAGTTCAATAGAGTGTACAGGGAATGATCTCGGGAACCTCCCATTTCCGGATGTTGAAGGAATTTTGAGACATATACTGTATATCAGACGTCGCAAAGGTGAAAATCTTAGTCCAAACTGCACCGTAGAAACAATTAAGCACGGCGGTGATTATGTAATGGTGGAGGCATCGTTCTCGCGAAACGGTCCAGGACCAATTCGAAAAATTAATGGCATTATGGAAATGTTTCGATGTCCGGACATTATGAAGGAAACCATGATACCTTATGCGCGCGAATACATGGGAGACAATTTCATCTTCCAGCAGGATAACGATGCCAAACGTACCTCTAAAATCGTGAAGCGGTACTTTATAGAAGAAAATATTACTGTTATTTTACCGTTACGACCGAACCAAGTGGTTTGACACTTAAATTTAAAGTATTTCAGAAAGTGGAGTTAATCGATTTGGCCTGTGAACGGCTCATATGTCAAAAGAATTACGGACTGAAAAAATGTTTTTTCGTTACTTTATCAGTCCCATAATTATTCAAATTTTCGACCGAGAAAATGTCCCCGTAATCCCCGTAAGCGTCATCGATGATATCAATTCAACGTATCGCGGTCATTTAGTGTTTCTTGCGGTGATAATAAATGATACGTTTCTTAGGTCGTCGGTTCGGTACAGTAGTTGAAGGTGAATCCGAAAGCGTTGTCGGTCACGGCAGTAATAAGTGTCTCCAGGAATGGCGGTCACATCAAAGCACCACTCGCGTTCTTGGTTGGCGTGAAGTCGCGAGCCGAAGATACGCGGACGCGCCCAATGGGAACGCGTTTGTATGCACACGTCTGCGCTACGTCGCTTAATGGTTCTTTCACAATTGGCCGTGTCGCAATCGCGTGAATCTTTTTCACAAGCCCCGATTTTATGATCGTAATCAGCCGACAACCATTTCTACGCGGCCGAAGTAATATAATCAAAGCGAATTCCATCTTCCATTACCGGCGCCATTTTCTGATCGTTAGACTGCGGATCTTCGTGCGAAATAAAAATGTGTTGCATTCATTGCGAGAGGCACGAATAACATAAACATTGATTTCATCCCTTAACGACTTTGTTACGTTAAAAGCAACATTGGAACATTCTTGAATATTTCAAATCTTTTACCGTTTCACATTTCGCCGAACCAATTTCTTCATAAATGCGTAAGATTAGCAGTCTGGTGATTATATTCAAACAATCCGATACAGTCTATTCTTCATTCTTCTTAAAGGAACCAATTTTTTCTCTCAAATGCCAATCTTACATTAAATCTTACATTAAAACGATCAATTTTTAAATGAAAGTACACACACAGCTACCCTGAATTCTCGTCATTTCTGTGTGAAGCGTTATGTTTGAAAATTACTAATGCGTGTTCAGTAAACAGATCATTTTCGTTTCGCCCAATAATTTAATTATTATTGCCTAACGAAAGACAAGCAGAAAGTTATCTTATGTGTATTGCTATTTGCATATCTATTACATATCTATTATTAATAATTTTATTAATAAAATTAATTTAAATAATAAGATGATGTATTCGTACCGAATGCACAAACGTTTTCGAGGATTTCAAAAAGAAAAATTTAATATTCGCCGTTGCCAAAGTGTAATTCCGTTTTTGCGGCATTTTATTGCGTATCGTTATCATTTTCAGTTGTTAACATGTAGATAAAGAGTCTTACCCGAAAAATATTCGCTGATTATTATCCAGCTCGTGAGTGTTGAGTCACACCTTATGCAAAAGGATTAAAGAAATTTTTATACTAACACATTCGATGAAATTAATTTTATTAGACCTTCTAGGATGCAAAAGATTAAAAAAAATTTACGCTACATCATTCAAGTGAAATTAATTTTATTCGGATTTTCAGGGTAACAAAGGATTGAAGTGCTTTCGTACTAACAAATTTTATTAGGATTATGCAAAAGGATTAAAGAAATTTTTATACTAACACATTCGATGAAATTAATTTTATTAGACTTTCTAGGATGCAAGAGGATTAAAGAATTTTTACACTAACCAGTCGAATGAAATTAATTTTATTCGGATTTTCAGAGTACCGAAGGATCGAAGTGCTTTCGTATTAACAGCTGTAAATAAAACAAATTATATTAGGATACGATGATGCATTAGGAAAAAGTAGCAATGACTATACGAATTTTTACCTTTCCAGTTTCGGTTGTATTAATTATATTGATTATGCGAGATTTTTGGGGTTCGTATTTGTTAGTGAACGAAATAATGGAACGGGAAGTTTCTAAATGGAGGAGAAGAAGGGCTAAACGCGGAAAAGGTGCTATGAACGACGCTTAATCGAGAGTCCACAGAAAGCCACCACGAACAGTTCGCTGGCATAATGGGCATAGGACGAACCCGACAAGAATCGTGGACTAAGGCCGCACCTTGTGCTGGCCACATAAGTATGCAACGTGCACACGTTATAATGCTACGCCCGCAAACGTACCAGGGAACTAAGGTTATTGCGACCACCGTAGCGACCCATGGAGCTCTGCTTTCACTGACGATCTTCCACCCTCGTTCACACGGCCGCCGATTCGAACTCTAAACCTCTCTCGATCGTTGCTCGAACCTTCGAAGAAAGTGCAGAAAATTACTTCCTTCTTCCCGGAAACCGACAAAGTTATAGCACCTTTCGATCGGTTCCGTTTAAAACGTGACACCGTTTTGAAGAAATGTCCTCAAATTGTGAGCTTCTTAAACGCATCAAATAAAATTCCTGAAAGTAAATGTCTCGTTGGAACGTCAAATGTTTAATTACATGCAAATCGCTAAAATTACAATCGTTAAAAAAAATTATTGATAAAAAATTGAATTTCTGGGTAAAGGATGACCCGCCAAACGGCGGCGCGAGTATTAACAACAGGTAAGAGTAGACTTGCATCATCCGAGATTTGTGTATGCAAATTTCCCCGAAGCGGCTTAACGAGAGATAAGGAGCCCAGGTGTGTGTCTTGTGTTTGCTGATTGAAGGAACGCTTTTGTCAGACCGTCCAGATACGGATAGAGTGACAACTTTAGATACCGCGTAACGTTTAAGTTGGATTTTCATACTCACCTTTCCGTGGAAAAACTCCGTTATCAATAATCGCAGCTAACACTTGCGACCGACAGACTTACTTTAGAGTAGCTCCGACCAAGATATAGATAAATACTTGCAAACATAGAGATTTCTTACAATTCCTCGTGTCTACCACGAAAACTATCCAAGGGTCACAATTACTCGTTTCGCATCGTTCCATTTCACAATTATTTACACAATAAGGATTTTTGGAGGAAATTTTATATCTTCCCATTTTACAATGATTTGTAATAAGGATTTCTGGAGGGAATTTTACGTCTTTCTATTTCACAATTATGTAAACCGTATAATAATGATTTCTGGAGGGAATTTTACATCTTTCTATTTCACAATTATGTAAACCGTATAATAATGATTTCTGGAGGGAATTTTACATCGTTCTATTTCACAATTATTTAAAATAAGGATTTCTGGAGGGAATTTTACATCTTTCTATTTCACAATTATGTAAACTATATGTATATCAAGGATTTCTGGAGGTAATTTTACACCTTTCTATTTCACAATTATTTAAACTTTATAATAAGGATTTCTGAAGGGAATTTTGTTTTTTATTTTAGAGCGTCCGAATATTAATTCGTTTCACTGAAATTATGAATTGAGAGATTTTGGTACAGTTTTTGGGATGCATTGTCGCGAATAAAATGTGGCTGAGACACTTTTCTGTGCAAATTTGAGAGGCAACAGTCCCAGTATAATATCCGGTGACTCGACAGTGCTGTTTGCCATGAGTATCTCCTGTTACTTCCTAATGTCGTGTTATTTTCTCGAATACAAACAGCATCTCGGTATTTCGACATCGGTATGTACATGAATCTCTCGGTAAACGCGGTTTCCGTGCAATTTCCTTGTCGGAGCAAATCTGGTTTCACGGGAACATGGCAATGCATTCGATGATTCGCTAATCAGACGCGAGGTACAAGTTGTAAATGACGTAATTGAATCCGCGGTGGAAGATTATACGCTTTGATAGTAGTCACTGTATACCGCAACGTCAATAAAAATTTCCACTTCAAAATTTTCAATGCTACAGGATTTTCATCGAGGTATAAATTTAGCGTGACCGATGTAGTTTTAATTATCACCTTTTCGTCAGGATTATTTCGCCGTTCTGTAACAGCTTTATCAGCATTTACAACGACGAGTTTTCACTATCAACGAATTTTAATAGATGTACAAATTGATTGTCCTTTCTTGGTTATTTACAAACAATCAAAATACTGTTGAAATACCGTCGAAAATTATCTCGATCACTGTTTATGCATTTACTCGACTGTACAAATAATTAACGAACCTCCAATGCGAAAGATCTAAATTTAAAATAAAGTTACCAAATTTGTGAGAGTCACAAATTAATTTGTACATCCAATAATTATGTTTTAACTAATCAAAAAATAAAGAAAAGGTTCAGCAATTGCTCTAAGAATTGTAAAAGTGCGCAATCTTCTATGAAATAATACAAAATGAGAACTTCATCGTTAACTGGATGTACTATGGTATGTTTTCCCAAAAGTCATACAGAAACAAAGCATTAGAGCACTTTTTAGTATTTGCAACGAGGAAGATGACATTGCCAGAAAAGGATGATTGAACAAACCTTCCTTAAATTTTCTCATTCTGAGCATTATGAAGGAAGAAACACATTATTATTTTCTTTATACAATACGACGAGGTTTGTTATGGCGTTTGCCTTTGTCCTTAAATATTCGTGGGAAATGCAGTCCGCACGCTGATACAATATTTCACTTCACCGGTTTTTCGGAAATTCTCGGAACGACATTATTAGATCAGATTTTTTTAAATTTTATTAGACTATAAAACTCTACATGGGATTATTACTAACATTACAAAGATAATTTAGAATCTAGGGTTGGCAATATGGTGGAACCTTTTTAAATACAACTCTCTGAATGTGCAAACAGTGAGCCTTAAGGAAATACCATTAATTTCGGCAATAATATTTAAAATTGAAATGGACGATAACGACGAAATACAAATAATTTCAATATTCTTCAAATAAAATACTATTTTCAAAAATTACTGCCTCAAATAAAATATTTTATTTTCAAAGTTGTACACATACTTTCAAATAAATAGGATTATTTACTATTTACTATTTAAAATACGATTTCCCCCAGCACTGGTTTATACGGTTTCTCAGAGTATTATAACAATGCAAAAAGTAATATATTTTATTTCGTGTTTCAGATTGTTTAAATAGAAATATCTTATTTCGTGGATCAAATTGTTGAAATAGAAATATTTTATTTTCAGGTTCAGATCGTTCAAATAGAAATATTTTCTTTTCGAAATTGTATATCTTATTTAAAATACTATTTTCTCTGAGCAAAGTAAAATCTAAAATATTCAATAGTATTTGAAATATCTGTTTCGCCAAATAATGCCCACCTCTGGTTACGATTGGCCCCCAACTCTGGCTATCGAGTGCTGACAACGCTGGAACAATATTTGACATTTCCGATTTTTCGTAAATTCTCGGATCGCTGTTCCGCAGGTTCTGTGTGATCGCATGGCGGTGCACTGCGCTGTTCGTTTTACGAGCGGTTCGCAGCCGACTTTATAGTAGGAGTGACGACTAAGAATAGACAAATAATCTATTCCGACGACACACGTCGTTGCACGGCATGATAAGTCCTGTATCGTCCCGGTCGGTTGTTCCACTCGTTCGGTGTTGCGCGCCGGCGGCGGTGAGTTCCTGTGAAAATTTCGGCGTAACTCAAAAGCTGAAGTCAAACATGGGCGTGTTTCACGAGGTGTCTCGGTAAATCCGGTAAAGCGCCGAAGGCAAATCCCTCTTCCGTCAGCGGCGCGCGACAAGCTAAATGCACGGCAACGCGTGTGCGGGCCACATACACTCCCGCACAAAAAGATAACACCTCTCTTACAGTTTTTTTTTAACACTAAACCTACCTAGTACTAAAAGCGATTAAAATGTGTTACCTTACAAAAATGACAAGGCTCTATTCATGTAGATTTTATGCAATTTTCATTACAATATGTGCGCGAATAAAGAAATTTATCGAATTACATTCCATCTAAGCAACTTTGTAATTTCAATAATTGTAAAACGAAAAATATAAAACCGATCATTTGACCGGCAGTGATAGGTTTAGTGTTAAAGCGTCTCAGTAAAAACTGGTAGAACTCCATGTCATTGCTAGTTTTGCTTGTACGGATCAGGTTGGTGGTGCATATGAAATGCAAACATTATGAATCAAAATTAATTTATTAACTATAATTATCACGGATGGCGAAACACTCGCAACAAAGGAATGTGTTCACAGACGGAAAGCTAGTAACCCTTGAAGATGATCTAAATGTAGATCGAAACGTCGGAATTACTTTGGTAATTTGCAAAATAGCTTTATAAATTAGTAACAAATGATCGAACCATTGCGCCGAAAGCATTAACAAATTTATTATAAATAAACTGTGGTTTTTTCGCATTTATAGCAAAATTGCAGAGGAAATTCAAAATTGTAGAAGAGTTTAAAAAAATTAAGATGCATATGATTCCTCATCTATTAAAATGATTAAGGGAAGAAATAACATTGTGTTTGGTTTCTATCCCTTGCAATAGATATAGACAATGTTTGAAGATCGTAGTTGAAGATTTTTTAGTAGATCGTTCAAGAGCAATGGAAACTTCAATCGTAAACCAACAACTTCCCTGAACTACTCGATAGCTTACCAAATAAGAAACCGTTCATTGTGTAGGACGAGAATTGTGATAATCCAGTCACAATTATAGTATTCTAGATCTCTAAAATTCAAAATACAGAGGGACACCTAAACTTGCATAAGAAAATTCCTTCGTCGTAAGATTTTGATTTTGGTTTAAATATATTATATGATAATACAATAGATTATATAATAATCATTATGTAATAATATATAATTGAAATTATATAATATAATTCTTAAAAATAATTATAAATGTATATTTCCTTATTCATTCCTCGGAATAAAAATTTAACCATTTTCTGCTTCTAAATAGTACGAAGTGTTTAATTCTCTTTAAATAAATAAATCGTAATTTTTTTTGTGTAGGGTTGTTACTGTACACTGTACCTCTGCGTAGAGGAATACGAGAAGTGTGTCTACTATCTGACAAGGTGAGACCTTAATCTTAACGATTGTTTTATTCCGTGATCGATAGTTAGAGACACACATTTTTATCTTTTAATTATAAAAATACTACGATATAGGTATAACGATAGGTAACAATAATTTCATCAACATCCAATATACAAGATTCCTATAATTGTATCAACGTTCAACAAATAAGTTTCCTATAACTTTATCAACGCTTAATAAATAAGGTATCTGTTACATGCTCAACATACAATAAACAAGTTTCCTATCATTTGATCAACATCCAGTAAAGAAGGTACCTGTTATATTATCAACATACAATAAATTAGTTTCCTATAATTTCATCAATATCCAATCAATAAGTTTCCTATAATTTGATCTACATCCAGTAAAGAAGGTTCCTATCGTATGATCAACATTTAATCACAGAATATAGATGTAGAGTCTACACTGTAGGCCAATCATCCAATGTATTTTTCTGTCTCATCACAGACGAGATAGAAGAGTAAGGCAATCATCCAATATATTACTTTGTCTTACGTCCGTTTACGGAGCACTAGACTAGAGCCCCCTTACCATTTCTGTGTGACATCCTACCTTATCGACCGGAGATAATATCACCGACGAGATACTGTTGAAGACTGCCAACCTTACGAAGTTCGTGTCACCGAAGATGTACTGGCACGACGTATTGATACGACACCATTTGTGATGGCTTACGCAATTTATGACCAACGCCATATTTTATGGCTTTCGCGAAATTATGATCAACGCGATATTATGTTATGGCTTTGATCATGATTTATTATAACTACGGCAAACAGTGGAATAGGCCTACAGGGGATACCACTGACAAAAAAAACGCATTGACAATAGTACGTCATGGGTGATGTGGAAACCTATTGAAGAGCCCCTATGATAAGCCACGCGCAGTTCATATAATACGGGTATGAGATAGCTCTGAAACTATAAGAGTCACAGTGCAGTATAGGAGTGGACTGACCAAATAATATAATTGTCTGTACCTCGCCTGTGATCGCAGTCCGGAGCAGTATTGCAGCAGTATTGCAGCAGCTGTTTGACGGTGTGCCGAGTCTACTGGAGCAAGTCTAAAATTCTCGATGACCAAAAAACCAAAATAGACGTTCTTCTTATGGATGTTTACAATATAATTTATGCAAATACAAAATAGAAACGTTTTATGTATGGATCTACAATGAATAAATAAAGACAATGAAATAAAAATCTGAATCTGTGTATATATTTATTGAACCGCCAATTTTTCCCGAACATCCCACTTGGCGATGAGTTCCGCTACTAAATTGGAATTGCAAACATTGCGAAACTTCGGAAAACAAAAGTTTCCGACCGTCTGGCTTGTCGTTGACTTGTACTACTGAATTTAGTGCCACCTCCTTCGATATCATGTTTTCCTAATACAAAGTTCGATTTTCGGGATTTTCGAAAAAGTTACGAGAATTTTCGACCGTCTGGCTTGTCGTTGACTTGTACTACTGAATTTAGTGCCACCTCCTTCGATATCATGTTTTCCTAATACAAAGTTCGATTTTCGGGATTTTTGAAAATTTCCGAGAATTTTCGACCGTCCGGCTTGTCGTTGACTTGTACTACTGAATTTAGTGCCACCTCCTTCGATATCATGTTTTCCTAATACAACGTTCGATTTTCGGGATTTTTGAAAATTTCCGAGAATTTTCGACCGTCCGGCTTGTCGTTGACTTGTACTACTGAATTGAGTGCCACCTCCTTCGATATCATGTTTTCCTAATACAACGTTCGATTTTCGGGATTTTTGAAAATTTCCGAGAATTTTTCGACCGTCCAGCTTGTCGTTGAGTTGCACTACTGAATTATGGAAATTTTTCGGGCATCTGGCATGCCGTTGACTTGTACTACTGAATTTAGTGCCACCTCCTTCGATATCATGTTCTCCTAATACAAAGTTCGATTTTCGGGATTTTCGAAAAATTTCGGATAATTTTCGACCGTCTGGCTTGCCGTTGACTTGTACTACTGAATTTAGTGCCACCTTCTTCGATATCATGTTCTCCTGATACAAAGATCGATTTGCCACAAAAATTTCGAAAATCCTCGAAAATCGACCTTGTATTAGGAGAACATGATAGCAAAGGAGGTGGCATTAAATTCAGTAGTACAGCTCAACGACAAGCCAGACAATCGAAAATTCTTGGAAATTTTTCGAGAACCCCGAAAATTGAACTTTGTATCAGGAATACATGGTTACAAGGAGGTATCACGAAATTCAGTAGTTCAACTCAACGACTAGCCAGACGCACGAAAAATTTCTAAAATTATGTAGTGCAACTTGAATCAAACGGCCGAAAATTTTTGATTTTTGATTTTTGATTTTTGAGATTTTTGAGGATGGGCAATAAAGAGTACGTTAACTGTGTGGTAACTAAATAATATTCTTTATTTTTCATCGATAACGTTACAACTTTATTTATTATCATATACATAACAGTTTTAAATGTGTAAGTACATGCGAAGTGTGGAAAATTGGGTACAAATTTTTATTTTTTGTTATAAAATACAAAGCATTGTAAAAGTAAAAATCATTTCTCGAAGGCTGCCTCTTCTCGAGACGGTCGCTCGTATGGCTCCCCATGATGGTCATAGATCTGGATTTACCTCAGGCCTGTACCGTGTGAACCGGGCGTGGCGCTTTGGGGGCGACGCTCGTATGAATAGATTTCCACATCACCCATGAGGTACTATTCTTGATTCGTTTTTTTTTTGTTCAGTGGTATCCCCTGTAGGCCTATTCCACTGCTTTTCATGATAATTCCGAGAAAATTCAGAGTCACAGCCATAACATAATATGGCGTTGACCATAATTTCGCGTAAGCAATTACAAATGGCGTTGTTAATTTTTCTTAAACATAAACCCGGAAATTATAGTTTTCTATTGATCGCATTTATTGTTAATAAAATTGTAACAAAGAAAAGTTTTATTGGAAATCAACGTTTTAACTTCAATTCTCACATACAACTTGAGCAGTTTGTAGTTATTTCATGGACAGATGAATGTCAAAGAATTACCATAATTTAATCGAAGTCTTATTCCGACTGTAGATTTAAAGTTACCATCAGAGACGAGATATTCTCGTATGTGGCAACCAATGGTAACTTACTATATCAGAGGCTTAATGTAACTGCAAGATGTTACTAGTAGATGGCGGGACCGATCACTCGTAAGGACCCTGTCTAGCTTTTCAAGGACAAATCTACACCAAGGACATAGACCAATCTTTGCAGTCTCACAGATATTTGTGCATAAATATATTTTCATAATTAATTAAAATTATTATATTATAATTATAATATATTAATAATACATTACAATTTATTGTAATTTATTTTAATTTTTTGATTAATAAATTTTTTAAATGGAAGTACATGTGTATTTATCGAAGCGTATTGAGTATTGAGTCTTACGTTTCCCTCGCAGTATTTACACCATACACGTGTGTCTAAATAAATATATAATTTAATCCAAATGAACAAATAATTAATTTCAAATATTCTTAACGGTTGAATTTGATTTGCAAAACGGTGAATTTGGAGTGCAAAACCTATAGTAGTTGAAGCAACATTAGACGCAACGAACGTACAGTTTAACTAATAAATGATTGGAGAGAAATTTGAAAGGAACTATACTCTCCTGCTTTTCCGAGAACAAACAGCAGAAAAGTACAAATGGAAGTTATTTGGTAGTCAACCCGTTGGTGACAATAACTTCGTGTTTAGGGGGTTGTATTGTCAATGAAAAGCGAGGATGGGGATCCAAATCAAACAATGGTCACAGACCGATAGGATTACAAATTTCACAGTCCATTGATGTTCGATGTTGATAATCGCTGTAGGGAGAAAGGATATTATTCAGAATCGAACTCTGCTTGATGTTTATTATTCCATCGTGCCATTGTCGGAAAGCGACTCCTTGACTTGTAACTGGACGCGCACACTTGACATTCAAGGGGTTAACGATACGGATAAATGGCAATCAACAAAAAAATGATTTATTGTCCCAACTACACGAAGCTTTCGATTTAATTAACCCGACTCGATGTACCAATATTTATTTTATAATTTAGAATCGATTAAATATTGCCACTAATTGGAGTTCCGAAAGTCTTAGCATTCATCTAAGAATTGAGTAGATCAAACGCAAAATAGTAAAAATATTTAAGGAATTAAAAATACTGTGTTGTATTATTTTTAACTCGCTAAAATTATTTCGGAAAGAAATAAATGTTTACGTAGCCTCTGTGCTTTGAATTAATTTAGACATTCTTTTGCATACAAGTCCGCGGTCTATCTGTAACTTTTATGTAGTGTCATCAGATTAGCTCGACTTTAAACAATTTTATTAATTTATTAGTGTTTATAGCGAAGTCTCTATGAAATGGCGTTCGTTTCTTGGTCTATTTTGTATTTGCACTATAATTTTAAGTAATCCAAAGTAGCTGAAGCTATTGAAAGCTAATTCAAATTTACTCTATTTTAAATGAGAGATTTAATTTGTTGGGTGAACTTCACGTGAGGAAACTTCGAATTTTTAACGTTTTGTTACGTAATCCTGTAGATTTTGGCGAGAAGATGCCGAAAATCCAAGCTTCAATCTCAGGAATCCACTGATTCGAAAGTTACGCGTGTATAAAGTTCAACGAGTTCTACCGTTTTTCGCAGATAAGAACCCCGCCATGTTGGTATATAGCGAGCGTCGCACCAAAGCGTTTTCTCACCAAAATCTACAGGATTGTTGTTTATTTTTTCTGTAGGTGAAGTTTAACCATACAATTTGTATTTCGAGTATACGTTTGTTTTGGTACTCATTTTGCAACTATCGAGAAAAAAAATAGAAAACTGATGTTTGCTACATCTTAAAGCAATGTCTATAGCATCGTTTTCATGCGATGCATTCTGCGGTAAACACACAACTTCTTTTGCTTATATTATCTCTGCAAATCTCCATATTCCCGTTCACCTAACGGACTGCAAGAATTCAAATGAAAATTTGTTATTCCGTTTGAAGTTAGAATCGTGTTTCCCTCGTTCAGACGAATAGTGAACGCGATAATGCCCAAAATGTCGGCATCGATCGGAAGAGAAGGACTGTCCCATATAGCCGACGATCGATGATCGTCCTCTGGCAAGAACTTTCGCCACCGAATTCTAAATTTAGTCGGGTTGTCCGGTGGTCATTCTTTTTAATTACCCTCCAGCGACTTTACGTGGACGGGGATCTAACCCTGTTAGCTCTGCGTTGGGTGGTTCCTTTGACACACCAGGTATAGGACATGTTCAGCGTGTCGCTGCCTTTAATTCATGTACGCTCGCCGCTTTCTGGACGGTTAACCGGACAGAGAGAGAAAGAGAGAGAGAGGAAGAGAGAGAGAGAGAGAGGGAGAGAGAGAGGAGGGTTTTAATAAATTTTGCACGAGAGTTCACCCTCTACTCTCCATTCCTATTAAGATGTATATATTCTTGCTGGCGCGGGTCGCGTGGTCCTCTCTATCGAGGAAAAAGGGTGCGTTTGAAGGCGAGCTTCTTGCTCAGGGAAACAGTTCCCATGATTTGTGGCCCGAAATTTCAATATTTACGGGGCTATCGTTTCATCCTTGAACGTGTCAAACAGCGGCCCGTAGTAGTAATAATTATACTGCGGATCTGTATGCAAAATATAAAATGTTCGTTATCGATTGTGGGAAGCAGGAGTAAAATAAAAATTCATCCCTCAACGATGTGGGATGAATGGTTCGTTGTTTGCGCGTGCGGGCGACAGGATCATGTTGCGACGGACCAGCGCACAGTGTGACGAATGGCCTTCTCAGCTGGAAAAAATTAACTCTCAAATAAACAAAAACTAACTGTGCCGATATAATCTAAAATAACCATGTACTAAAACCCTTGAATATTAAAACTTAAAATTCTTTTGTTGTATGTTTACGGAGCGTGTAAACTTCACCTAAAAGACGGACGCCTAACCTATAAATGAATGGGCACATTTTCATACGCGCTAGAAATATGTTAAAATGTACTAATAAGTATTTAAATTTCCTACATACGATGGATATAGCATCTCGAAACATGTGTTTTCACTTTAGTAATTCCAAACTATCGATAACGTTCCTCTATTTTTGTAAATTAAGTGTCAAAGACGGTACTTATTTTTCCACAGAAACGCCCATGTTACTCCTCTTCGTTAATGAATTAGTATGTGCTCCACGTCCCTCCACGCGATGATTTTTACATTATTATAAAGTAGAGACTCTCTGGTTTATTTTAATACAAAAATTGACTTGCGAAACGTTGCAAAGCTGTACTAATTTTTACAACGAAGTTGCGTCGTTTAACGTTCCGAACGCAGCCGATGCCGTCGCCACTTAGAGGTTTGTTTAGTCTACTCGAAACCTATGGATTGATTTCGTTCATTGTATATTTAAGGAATAAACAATGATACTACCCCAAGTTTTCCCCTGAACTTTCTTCCTACGAAAATTCGTTTCTTCGGTCTCAGAGCGATCAGCGTGCAGTCTACATCTCCCTTGCGTTTTTCTTATATCTTTCAGTTTCGTTATTTTTATTATTGTATGGATGCAAGGGGGTGAAAGAGTATAAAAGAATTCGGAAAAGAGTGTTAGAGTGCGAGCGTCTAATAAACCTAGTATTATTTAAAAGCGTCGAGTAGTTGAAATCCCTTCCTCATCGACCCTACAATGATGTTGCATCAAAGACATTGCAATATCCCCGGTTGCGAAACTGTCCAAGGAGCACGCGTTCGCACCGCAACAAAGAACAACGAGAAAGTCGATTACGATTAATAGGAAAAAATGTTCCGCGAAACGGGTTAGTGTAATAAGATCACCGAAGAGGATAAAAATAGGAAGAGGAGGGAAAGAGTGGAGGGAGAGGAGAGTACCGAGTACAGGAGAAGGTGGACGACACGATGGAAGAGACGCGGAGGGAAGAGGATTAAAGTGATCCGGTGAGAATCAGGGCGGAAAGACAACGCGAGTTACAAGATTTATTAGATCCCGGTTCCGAAGCCTTTTAATTACGACCGAGGTCACGTGACGAAAAGCAAAATTATTTTGGTGCGCGTGGGCGGGGCCGGAAAATAACGTTAACCGTTAACGAGTAGTTTCGATATCGGGGGTGTCCCGGCCACCCCCGTAATGGGGGTGCTCGCGACCCAACGATGGTGAAGTGGGTATTAAACGTAGATAGAATAGTCGGGACGAAGATAACGGGCACGAGTTCATGGTGCAACGAATGAAATGAGATGTAAATACGGTTTATTTTTCAACGGGCCACTATTTACCCCTTATTACTTTCGATGCACCGTAAACGGCGTCGTTCCGTCGGGAGGGGATGCGTTTCGAAAGTAAATTACGCGGAAATATTTCCGGAGTGCGTGCTGCCGATGCCGATGGAACCGTTGCTAAACGCTTTTCGACCTCGGATAGAACGGTCGTTGCTATATTTTCTTTTTTCTTTCGTTTCTTCGAATGCCTGCGAGCTTCAACGTTCGAGATAAAGCACAAATATTGGATTGTCGCATATGAAATTCCCGATTTCAAGATATACAGAATGGTTCACCAAATATTACCACCTCGATTTGTAGTCGAACATCCTGTACGCGGCAACCAACACGCAACGTACACCTCTGTTGATCGGGTTGTCGTATTTCAGGCGGATCTTGAATCGTTAATATTCAAAGAATTAAGCTAAAATCGTGATTGTGTTATTCTTTATTTTCGTTTTACATCGTCACGGAGAACTCCACCCTTTAAATATTCTCTCACATGTAGCCGAACACCCTGTATAAACATTCTTCGCTACGAATATTGATAATGACGAAAATCGATGTGGTAATATCTGGTGAACCACCCTGTATATTATGCAACGTTTCAATCAAGAAATGCTATTATAATCTACAGGTTCATTATACAGGCAGTCTCACGATTGGTGGCGCATATTTTATAACGGAACAACTATTTTATAAATGGACCAAACGACTTCGACTTGCTACACGAACTAAAATTAAAAGGAACCTTCGATCTAGCATCCTCGGTGCATTACAACGTAACACCAGCGAATACAGGTGAAATAAACCCGGTGTCAGAAAACTAAATTGACCGAGCCATCTACCGGAAAAATCCGAGGGCGCTCGAAGTTCGTCTCGATAGAAAATTTAGGAATCAATATTCCAATTTCTTTGGGTCTTTCACGGGTGTGTCATCCGTTCCTTCAGTCTCTCTATCTTTTCACACTTTCATAGTCTATTTGCACTTCTTTCAGTTCCTTTGTGCCTCCTTCCTCGAAATCGCACTCCTAGCGCTTCCCACCCTTTTCACGGCGTTCTGTCCTCCCTTTCGAGCTCTTCCACGCGTATAGGTATGTACGCCATGTTCAATTTTATGAGGGGAAACGTATACGGCGGGCCGACGGGCGACGTTTAATAAAGGCGTGGGTGTGTGCGCTAGGGGTGCTAGTTAGCACGACGCTAGGCGCCGGCGACGACGTCGCCGTCTGGACGCCTATGGCCTCCTCTCGACGTCCTACACCGACGACGACGCCGACGATGACGACGACGACGACTTCGTCTCGCTCTCTTCAGGCACGTCCCGACACAAAGTGTTTGTTCTTTAGAAATCCGAAGAACGTCCTGCTGATTTTCAAATAACACCAGCTTCGACGTTTAACCGGCCATCACATTTTCCGCAGATTTGCGAACCACTGAACTCTCATTGTCCTACAAATAAATCTAGCGACGCTCGTTAACCCCCATTCGCTCCGATAACATAAGTAGACAGCGCAGTTTACGCGTTTACGACGAACACGGGCAAATTAAATTTCACGACCTACATTGTGTGGCAAAAGATAGTAGTTTCTTTAAAAATTCTGTATCTTTCTTTTTAAATTGAATTGTTAATTCTGAATCTTTCTTTTTAAATTCTATCTAATAATTCTGTATCTTTCTTTTTAAATTGAATTGTTAATTCTGAATCTTTCTTTTTAAATTCTATCTAATAATTCTGTATCTTTTTTTAAAAGAAGTCTGTATCTATTAATCTTGTATCTTCTTTTCTAGAATTCTGTATATTTTTTTTCAATTCTGTGTCTATTAAAATTCTGTACCTTTTTTTATAATTCTGTATCTTCTTTTTTAAAATTCCGTATTTATTAATTCTTTCTTTTTTCCCCAAATTCTGTATCTGCTTAATTTGTTCTTTTAATCATTTTCATGAGTGGACTGCGGCTTTAAAATAACAGTGCTTCTATAAATTCTTTTGATATTTTTACCGAATGATTTTACTGAATATTCAATATTCATAATTAAATATATTTAAGTATAAAATCTGCAGTCAAATTATTTCTATATTACAGACGAAATAAATATGTACTACGTTACTCGGATATATGAACATTTTATTCGTGGTAACTGAAATTCTCTGAACCAGTAATCGAATGAATTACGCGAAGAACATCTACAACTGGCTTCTCGCAAAAGAAAACTAAGAGTGCGCAAAACTGAATATGCGGAACTGAAAGAAACAAAAGAAGAGGCCATCTTTCATCAGGAGAAGAACAAATATTCTTGAAAAGAAAGCGGTGACGACACCGAACGTATATTTTCTGTGGCTGTTTGTCTTCTGCCTTGGCAAAATGAATTTATATTTCCGACTTCTGTAACTGAAGTTTACATTTTGCACGGTTATTTTCACTTTGTTAATGTACCTTGTACTAATTATATTTACTAGACATACCTATTATCGACGTATTTCGAAAAATACAATTCGTTCGCTAAGCGTTGCGAATTACAATTTATAAGATTAAATAAAAAATAAAAATTTGTATCTCAAAACAGTTTGTATTTCTGTGAATGTTTTTAGTCGTTTCTGCTATGAAACATGTTCGCGTAATAAAATAATAGCAACGCGAGGATGCTGATGTATAAAATAAAATTTTTCCCGCAGCCATTTTGCAACTTTAAACGGCGCGCTTTTAAATCGGGCATACAAATGCTCGCATTTATTTATTCCCTGCGGACAACGCGTTGTTGAAATACAAACATTTCGTTCGAACTTACAAATTACACGGAATTCACGACACGTAACATTTGTGACATACTAAATGGTCCTGTTGCGGCATTGAAACGTGTTTGTACTATTTCGGATTTTGAGCGAAATTATGTCGTTTTTCTTCTTCGTTTCAATGATTACATCTCACTAGATTTATTAACGTTCGTTATTTGTCATCTCCGTTAGAAGTCAGAAAATAACTGTTATACCTTACATCGGAACTGATTGAAAATTTTAACAGTTTTCTTCAAGTCCTGCTCTTATGATTCTATAGTAATAGTAAAATGGCATCAAATTTCTCGCCGCGGAAGCTAGGCAGAAGCAAATCACGATCGAAAGTTTGCCGAACCGCAAGATCGTGGGAAAGAAGCGATAGAGGAAAAGGCATTTATATGATTGCGCGATAAATTGCGTCCGTTTGGCGGAGATTTCTCCCTCCGGTGTCGATATAACCGATTTTACTGCCTCGTGGAGAGTCGGGATCCTTTTCATTAAACCTTTTACTGTCCGCTAAATACGCTGAAACGCGGAAACTTGGACTGGAGAGTCGGCTAAGAGGATGGCAGAGGACGGTGGTAGGCAACGAGGAGAAAACACAGAATAATGCTGGGACGAGGGGGAGGGACAAGGATGGCGGAGCGAGGAGTAAGAAAATCAAGTGAGAGAAATTGGAAAATGAACGGAAGAAAAAACAAGGGAGAAAGACGCTTATGAAAGGGGTTCTGATAGGGAAAGGGATCCTCCTTGTTCACCGAATATTAACCTGAATCGGCGCTGCAACACCCCTATTTCCTCCCCCTCAGCCTCATTACAGCCGACTAATAAAGTCCCAACGAGTGCGTGAGCGCCACTTCGTTCCGTAAGACTGCGCCAAGGTTTTTCCGTGAAATCGTTTCCTCGCTGACTCCTTTCACTGCAATCGGGCACCCATTCGCGAAAATATAAAAAGTCACCGCGCTGTCTAGATGACACGCGCGCGCGCTCGCGCACGTGTACACGCCCCGCACACGCGCAATTACCGAGTGAATGAGTTCGGGCCGACTTGAAACTGTGTCCCGAGAGTCGAGCTTGATAGTTTTGTTCCGCTCTCTTGTTTTCCGTTGGCGCTACGAGGCCAGCGGACCGTGAACCATTTTTCTGGGACGACGACGCGACGTATCAAACGCCGCGGATGCGCTCCCCACCCCGCGACACCTCGGTCGACCCGCAACAACGCCGATAGACAAACAGTTCCATTTCTCAGCTCTGTAATTGGAATTAGAGATATATTCGTTTCAATTCACCAAAATGAGACAAGCTAGATGCCATTACACTTTTGGTAAATTATTTTCATTATTTTATGTTACATAGTTATGTGGCTCCGCTACTTGCTAAATCATCACCTATTACATTCTTTTAACTTCTATTATTCTTTCATCGTATCATTTCAAAATGTACGTACTACTACGGTTTTGCTAAATTATTTTTTCAAATCATCCCCTATTCGATTCTTTTATTTTCTATTATCATTTCATCGTATCAATTCAATGCACTGTGCCTAGACAAGGTACGTACTACTAAAGTTTTGGTAAATTATTTTTTCAAATCATCCCCTATTCGATTCTTTTATTTTCTATTATTTTTTCATCGTATCAATTCAATGCACTGTGCCTAGACAAGGTACGTACTACTATAGTTTTGGTAAATTATTTTTTCAAATCATCCCCTATTCGATTTTTTCATCTTCTATTATTCTTTCATCGTATCATTTCAATTCACTTCAAGGAGACAAGCTAAATGCCATTACAGTTTTGGTAAATTATTTTTATTTTTCTATGTTACATAGTTATGTAGCTCCACTGATTGCTAAATCGTCACCTATTACATTCTTTTATCTTGTATTATTCTTTCATCGTATCAATTCAATGCACTGTGCCTAGACAAGGTACGTACTACTGTAATTTTGCTAAATTATTTTTTCAAATCATTCCCTATTCGATTCTTTTATTTTTTATTATTTTTTCATCGTATCAATTCAATGCACTGTGCCTAGACAAGGTACGTACTACTATAGTTTTGGTAAATTATTTTTTCAAATCATCCCCTATTCGATTCTTTTATCTTCTATTGTTCTTTCATCGTGTCGAATAACATATATAACATATATATATAATTTGTAGATTACGTTCGAAATCTGTGTCACAGATTTGGCTCGTCGTTGAAGCAGTTAAAAGTATGATGTTCGTACTATTTATTCAATATTAACTTGATAAGATAAACTTCTTTAATAAATGTTTCGTGTAAGAATTTTGTATAAATTGTAAAACACCTGTTCGATGAAAATGCTTTCTAAAATGGTCGCCGATGCTGGCGATGGTTTTCATAGAAATTCCACAGGAACAGATATCGTTGAACGGGGCAAACAAGTTCGAATAGAATGTTCTTGAAAACCGAAGATGACGGTTGATTTCGAGCCACGGTGTGTCTACCGTAGTTGCAGAAAGAAGGGATCGAATTGTCGACCGAACGCCACATTGTGCTCAAATTTTAAAGTTCATTTGCATGCGCCACAGGTAGGGTGATCACAAAAGCTGTTCCGAAATTTTGCTGGAAACCAGCGGCACGCAATTTACGAGCTATTCGAAAGTAGTGTAACATAAAATTCTTGAAATTTCGACGGGAGTTGCCGAGGCGAAGCAATTTTGCGAAGCAATTCCGACGGAATAAAAACAAGGTTACAAAAACAAATACACCGTTGAAGCGGAGAAATGCTTAAACTCCGGTATTCCATAACCTGGCGGAATGGCGTACTATTCCTGAAATGGACGGGCATCGGTCGTTTGAAAACACCTCAGCCATATGGCGTCAGAAACAACGCCGAACGTCGAGAGGACTTGCACTTTTTTTCCATTCTCTCTCCCTTTCTCTCTCTCTTTGTTTTTCCCCGTCTATGAAGCCCGTCGAACGCATCCAATAAAGGTAAGGTTAACGATGGATCGTTAACTTAATGAACGATGGGAACACACCGTTAAACACGCGCCCACACGCGCGAAGAGTAAAAATGTCTGCGGAGAAAATTACAGTTGACAGACATTGTCCTCGTCATCCTCGTCCACGATAATGGCCGATCGAAAGCGCGCCGATATCGATCATCCGAAGTCCCCGGAACGCCGTTCGTCGGTGCAGATATCGTTCTACACCTTTCGCCAATTCTTCTCCGCGTGAAACTTTCATAGTCAGCCGAACAAGTATTTTGGCGCACTCGGCGTTATTGTAATAAAAATTTGAATACACCGACTCTCGCGCGCTGTTCGGCAAAGTGTACGGTGAAACGAATTAATTATTCGGACGTTCTAAAAAAAGTTGTCGTCTTCTTTAGATCGTCCTAATATTAATTCGGGTCACTGTAATAATTGCAAGAAGATGAAACAACGCGTTGTACCGGCCACATTTTCTGTTCGAAGTAACGATTGCGAAATTTGAGTTTCGCAGCAGTCGCGAGATAATGATGCCCGACCAGCAGTAATGATTTAGGCGAACGGCGACGCGAGGTGACACGGAAAAAATAAGAAACCGAACGGTTCGGGTGATTTGCTTATTCAGGCAGGAAATGAGATTACTCGAGCCTACACCTTTTCGCGGACACAATGTTTTATCATCAGAACGAACGTAGTTTCGTTTCAGTTCCGAGCGATCGTAAAAGAAGGCGGCGTGGAAAGGGATGAAAGGGAACACGGTATTCCCACGTGAGAAACGGCAAAGGAGGACGAACGTAGATGACACAAATGAAGAGTCTTCTCGAGTGATAGTACACGCTCTCATCTGTAATTTTCTGTCTTCTTTTTCTCTAGTCGGGTTTCCTTCGCCCTGCCACACCGCCGCGCCGTTTTCTCAGATCGTAATTCGGTTCATCGTCCGACGACTCGGCTCGCAGGCAGCAAATTTTCCGCAGAAACTTTTTCATTTCGACAGCTTTAGGAATCTGTCATTTAACCGAGCGGAGAACATTGCGGGCACTCGTTTTCGCAGCAAATTATGCGCTGTCGCCCCTTCACCTTTCTCGCCCGATTCCGCAATCAGAGAATTTGTATCGGGCTGATTCCCGTTGCGATTAAAGGGAGGCCAAGAAAGTACTTTCCCGCTCTTTCATCTTCTAATTGGCGTCCTCATTGAGATTTGGCAATTACGACTCGCGTGAAATTGACTCGTCCCGGTGAAATTGAACATTTCTTTTCTGGAGGGACGATCGGTGGCTCGACTTCTTCGCACTGCGAACGTACAGTGAATATCCAAACCGAAGACGGGAACGCGAATTTTCGAATAATCGAACGGATGGTCAAAAATACGTGATTATAGTCAGAATTTCATAATGCGACGACTTTAAACAGTTCTATTTACATTTTCTTATAAAATTACTTTCTAAAAATATGTCGCTAAATTACTATGAAAGCTAGCAAAAATATTATCCGAAACAGTAAATTTGAAACACTCGGTACTGTGAAAATAAAGTATCTCAAAATTTTATTTTTTTGCAAAATATAAATTCATTTTCTTTCTTATAACGTGTAGTAGATTGAAAATAATATAACGGTATTCTTAATTTCTTCTGATGCGTTTACTAGTTGAAATTACACTTATAAATGCATAAAATTTGCTGTCTAATCACGGTTATAGCAAACTAACGATTTTTGCATCGTCAAAATAAAATAAAAAAAAGGTTAACGACAGCGCGATAGATGAAGCAGCCCGTATAAATCAGCGCCTATTCAATTGGTTCGGAGGTTGCCTTTCACGGACGTCGGAAAGGAGGCAGGAAAACAGGCAATAATTTCGCAGTAAATGACCTCCGTCGGAACGGGGAAAGGATGGAGAAGAGTCTCCGATATATGGAATTATCGAAATAACCTAATTTTTCCGATTACTCCCAGCCGCGATCCAACGAAGCCACTTCAAAGCTCTACTCGAACGCCTTGGTCTTTCTTCTTGTTAATAAAAAATCGATTGCCGCTGTCGGCTTATTCCCCCGCGTCATCCATTCGCACGAGGAGGAAACACGAGGAAAAGCCTGCTGTAATGTCACTATGTACCCCGCAGCTTTTCGTCTGTTTCGGAATGGCTTCTCGCTGAGAGCTGAGTGCCTCTAAATGCGATCTATTTACACGACAATGCCTAAGGAATATCCCGACGACGAAATTACTTGGGTCCTGCTGCGACCTAATGCAAGCCTCAATTTTTATTTCGCGATCTTCCAAAGCGCCTAGATCCTTCGGAAAGATCGGGCTACTTCGTTGCTAGAAATCTCGACAACTACCATTTACAACTCATCTAATTTCGAGTAACAATATTCGTAGAAATTACATTTAACCCTGGAACTGCACTGTTGGTTCTCAGAAACCCAGAGCGTCGTTAATAGATTGCGGATCTTTATGCATTTATGGCTTCTGAAAATCTTTAAAAAAGGATAGAATTTTGTACAATTTTGATTTGTTTTAGATCTACAAAGGCAGTCTTCGTTAAAAATAGAATTTCATTTCATTCCACTTTCTTAAAAATTGTCTACAAAAATTGGAAAATGCATAAAGATCCGTTGTCCATTAATAACACTATTTATAATAACAACAGCCAAACATTATTTCGATTCCCACTGTGCGATTCTTATAGAGTTTCTCGCGCTGATTCCGAATTTGTTTTCAATTTTTCTTCTATACGTAGAGTTTTTGAGAAAATTGAGTTTGAAAGAAAGACATATTTTTCAACTTTGAACAAATATTGTGATGTTATTATAAAAGATTTATATTAAAATATTATAATAAGATTATTTATTTATATCAAATGATTTTTTTCTACTCTTAATAATTTGATGACAATTATAAAAAAAATATATGACACGAGGAAGGTAAGTTCGAGTATTTCCGTTTTTATTTTCATCTGAATATCTTAATTAAGAACCGAGAAAAAAAATGATACAGTTAAGGGAATTTACTCTCATAGCATCCTTATATGAAGGGTCAGCGACTTACAATTTTAGGGAGTTATGTTTCAACCTAAAACCATTGTTTTCCATAGAATATTAATAAAAATTGTGGCTAAGGCCGCTGGAACATTCTTAGTTTGCTAGACCCTCTGTATCGAGTGCGAGGCTGAAATATTTTCGAGAACTACGTGTGCCTTTGTCGATCAGAAAAATGATTATTTTTCTTCTAATAATGCATATTGCGGTGGCAGTGTTTGCGGTTGAACGCGCGGGGAAGGAAACCGGAACGCACGCGCGGGACAAGGTCGTGGGATAAATTTCCCTAGTGAACTTCTGACGGCTGTTAACTCCGAACAAACCCGTAGTAATTCAGCCTTTAAGTCAATTAACTTCTTCGTTAGTGGCCACGCGACGGATGATTAAGGCACCGTGTACCTCGCCGCGATAAATTTCTGCGGTTTATTCGCGGCCTGTCCTCGTTCATACACGCGTATTACGACTGCCTGAGTGCCCGATAAGGACGGCCTCCCTCCTGTCGCTCCGAGGGAACAATGTTTGCCGAGGGAAATAATGTTTAGACTCTTGCGTAGGCATTACGATTTTTCTTTCTTAATAGGAAGTGCTCAGCGGACAAATGAAATTATGGAGCATGAAATGGGCATGCGATGAACCGGAAAACGTGTTTACATGCTAGAAAGATAATTTATAGCCATTCGTTGCGCAAGTCTCGACGTGTCTTGTAATACGTACAGTGGATCCGAAAAGTACTTGAACTTCCGATCCTCGAAAAAATATTAATATTTGAACTATTCTAATTAACCCTTTGAACTCGTGTGTCGAGTATGACTCGACATCAGACAAAGAGAAATGTAAACAAAACGGGTTTTTATATGTATTTGTTCTGCAAAAACAAATATTTCTTTAAAATCTTTACAACATTTGTTTAAAAACTAATATAAATTACAACAACTATACTAATTAACCCTTTGCACTCGTGTGTCGAGTGTGACTCGACATCAGAGAAAATGAAATGTAAACAAAACGGGTTTTTATATGTATTTGTTCTTCAAAAACAAATATTTCTTTAAAATCTTTACAACATTTGTTTAAAAACTAATATAAATTACAACAACTATACTAATTAACCCTTTGCACTCGTGTGTCGAGTGTGACTCGGACTCGACATCAGAGAAAGTGAAATGTAAACAAAACGGGTTTTTATATGTATTTGTTCTTCAAAAACAAATATTTCTTTAAAATCTTTACAACATTTGTTTAAAAACTAATATAAGTTCCAGAAATATAAATTACAACAAAGTTTGAGTAATATTGTAGGGTGAAGTGTCGCGACGTCTTCGAACGGCGGGAATTTCGTCGAATGTCACGTCGTTAGTAACGTTAACGACGCGACGATTCGTTATAATTTGCTATTAATAACATTAATGTTATCGATTTCGTTTTTCTTATTTTTAAAAAAGCGATGTTTTATCATTTGTATTCAGAAAGGAAAATTCGTGTGTGATCTCAAACGGAGATTGAAACGATTAAATTATTTCGAATTTATGGACGTATTGTTCTTTCGACGTCTCTGATCCTACAATATTTTAATATAATTAGTAAACAAAATTGTGTAAAATAAGTATACAGTCGAGGAACTGTCCTTTGAAGTAATTTTCAAATGACACACTTAAAATAGTAGGGAGTTGGCAAGAAAATTGAAAAATAATTCGGAAATGATCAGAAGGGAGATGTTCTCTTTCCTCGAAACAATGAGCACTTATCGAACACACCGCATATTTTACCGTGAACGATTGTCTTTAAGCGTTCCTTACTTTATCGAAATTCGTACTTTCAATTATTCTCGAACAAAGTTGTCTCGGGCCAAGCGGAGCGTATCGAAACAATTTTACGGCGCGCGCGGCGAATTAAAAAAGCTTGTTCAATTTCTGGCCTCGGTTAATTTGCGTCCCCGAATCATCCGCGGAAAAGAGTCGCGACAAATGTACCGGCGGCGCAGAAACAGCGGCCGCAGCTCGCGAAATTAAAGTCGCCTTCCGCGGGTTTAATTAGAGTGTGTCGAAATATCGGAGAGCGGAACGTGCGGAATGATTGCGATCGATCCGCGAACCCGGAACAGTGACGCGTGCCGCGCATACTCGACAGATTTTCGATGTGGATTCTCCCGGAAAATGTAACCCAGCACGAAAACAATTTATTTTAGAGGATTGATTTGCTTTTTCATTATGGCCTCGCCAATTTTTCATTGCCGATCATGATTTTCGGGGGATGCTCCACCGCCCTCTACTTGCTGGCGGTTTATTGATTCGCTCCCGATAACTCGCAGTCAGCTTTGCTCGTCGCTATAGACTGTAGATAACAAATGTTTACATAAATTTAAACATCATATATTCGCCGAGGCAGCGTCTAGCAAATTGATTGTTCTCGTTATTAATCTCGGCGTGTCGTGAGCGAAGTGAAAACTTAATCAAGCTTTATTTCAACGTTTATTTACCGTTTATAGTTGGCGAGAATGTCGGTGTGAACTAATTTTAAGCTGCTCGTTAAGTTATATCGCGTCAAGGAATTAATACCACATAATCAACAGTTCAAATCACGCGACGCGATTGTTCGTAAGAAATTTCACGCTATGGTTGCGAGATAGAGTGTACGAACCATTCGGAGAAGTGGAATAGTGTGTACAAAGCGAGGGTTGATCGACGATGTAACACACGCACACATTCGCTCGCATCATTCGCTGTATGTACCGGTACAAAGGGAGGAGATCAAGGACGAGAACATTTGCACGAAGTACCTACAAGATAGGGTGGAAGGACGAATCGTTTGACGGCGAAACGTTACTGACCCACTTCAGATACGAACTTTCGATCCTCCTCCGATTCGTCCTTTCAGCCCTTTTCATCTCTCCATTCTCATCGACTCCATCGTCTCTTCGCACTATCGCATAGATCATAATCAAATTCTGCGGTCCAGTCGACCGCTAAAAGGATCGAGTATCGGAAGACAAGCCGATTATCCAGTTGGTTTCATTATTAATCGACCGGCGTGCGAAGCATTTCTGGGTCCTTGACTCTTCAGATTAACTTAACCCTTCCTCGATGTATGATTCCCGGTTTACTTGAAATCATTTATTATTTGTAAAATGTAGTGAGTAAATAGAAAATGATAAAGATTATTTTGGAGAGTACAACGTGTTTTATGATGGAATTCATTGAATTATCAATCGGCTCCATTCGTTCCAGGGAACAATTGTTTTTAAATAATCGCGCATGGCGTCTCAATTTAACTATTAAGTAATATGCAATCTATTCTTGCAAGAGAAACTTTCGACTCCGTTATTAATTCGTATTTAACGACGCCTATAATCAAGGTTTGTCGAATTATATTAATGTAATAATAATGATCGAAATAATTAGCTCAGCAAACGCTAATTATTGAACCTGCTATGTATAACTCCCAGCAAGTTCACTGTTCACTCCCTTGAATGATAATGCATTGAAATTTGAGGCTGGCACGTTTTAACTTCATTATTAATTCGGTTGGGAACGAAGCATGTAGATGATCCTGCAGAGCAGTATAATCACGCTATTTTATACAGTAATTAGGATCGATGCAATTATGTCCTCGGAATCTAGTTTTTATAATATTTGCAACGATAATTGGCTATTCGTTGGTTCCAGTTTCTAAATCGAAAAATAAAATAATTCGTTCTAAACAATATAGAAACTCCATAGTTTTTACATTATCACTGTGGGTTTTGTGCATCTGTGATAAATATTATAGGTCAAATATATAAAATATAGGGAAAACAAAATAGGAAATTACATAAAGTATAGGTAAATACATAAAATAGGAAAATATATAAAGTACAGGTAAACACATAAAATAGGAAAATATATAAAACTAACTACATAATATATAATTAATAATGTATTCTAATCTGCTCCACTATATTTTACGCTTTCCATTATTTAATACGTAATTAAATAATAACCGTATCAAATTTGGAAGTAAAATAAAGATAACTTACATAATAAAGTGAAATGAATTAGATTCAACATCAGAAGTGTATCGATGCTGAGATGTAATAATTTTGAATAAAAAATTGTTATTATAACTTGCTTTTGCATTTAAGCATCTGTATCTTGCACCAGCGAAATAGCGTTATCGAAAAGATTTAAAATTTCTCCACGTGCAATAAATTTGATTACCCGAGGCGACAGCATGATCTTGTAGAACGCGTGTCGTAGAACCGGGAGTATTTTATACGACGAAAGTGATCACAATGCTTGAAATTCTACACGCGGCGAACGTTGTTGACAAACTCCATCGTAAACAAAAAGTGTTTATATCTCGAAGAGAAGCATTTCTGGATCTACGTTTATACGATCCTTCGTCATCCTTGAGATGACAGAAATACGTCCCTGAAGCCTGCGCACCTATTTCGCTTAAACCGCATATACACTACTGGAAATGTTTATTGCATCGCTCAAATATTTAGCATGCTAACTCTTATGCTTCATTTAGCTCTCGGACGACGGATGATCTGGGACGAACGCAAAGTTATTCTGACTCGTAATATTGACTTGGCCACAGAATCCCGACGCTCCTCAAGACGGTATTTTATGTAGTAAAATAAATTACAACAAATTGCTGAGGAAGGACAAGTGAATTTTCATCATTAAATGTTAAAAGGTGTCTCGTATAATTTGTAACTACTAGACAGAAGATCTTCATGCGAAATAAAAATTTTATTTAATTTCTTGAAAACAATGAAATAGTATTTTTAAATTCTTCTAACGCATCTACTGTTTTGGATTACACCGATTCATTTGTTTAAAAAATACGTAAAATACGCTGTACAGTTCAGCTTTTATTATCGATCGATTATGGTTATTTGTTTGCTTGCGAGTTAAAATTGATTGACATTGCGGCGGCTGTCTTGCATAATGTTTAATAAATAACAGTTCGAGGATTGTGCCAACCTTTACCATAACTCGGTTATATAAATAAAATATTATTAATAACAGTATATATTTTGTAAAACGTAATCTAACGACGTAAATTTGATTACTAAACCTTGAAACTTGCGATGGGTTTTCCAAACAATCTATTAGAATTTCTATTGTACCAAACAAATTACGAGGCTTCAAGGGGAGACATTGAATATCGAATTTAACATGTAATTTTGTAGCAATATATTTCAAGTTGTAACATTATAATTCATATAAATAAATATAGCAAGAGCCGTGTCTAAATGAATCAGTATTCGTTACAGAAAAGTTTAAATTAATATTGGAACTTCTTTTGAGAGATTATCGTTTAATATAGAAACTTGGTAAGCTTCTTTCAGATACGGCTAAGTCATTAAAGGGCCTATTATTACGCTTCCGATAGCTAATCTTTCAAAAGAAGTTAGTATACTGTACGACTCGAGATAATTCCCCGTAATAATTATAATAATCCAAAGATTCTGAAAACATTAACAAATTCTCCCGACGCTTACATTATTTCCTTAGGAAGCGAAGTCTTCGCTTAATAATTTCAACAACCCCTTACACCTGTAACTCGATGGCGAACGTATTCAAAATTACGGAATAATTTCCAGAATAATCCTCGGCATCAAGAATCTCGTCAAAGCAATAGAAACCGTAGAAGACCGTAAACCCTTCGCGTTAACTTCGAGCAAACACTACGCGCAAACTTCTCTCGACACACGGTTTCCTTAACCCGGCGTCGGAAGCAGCGAGTCTCGCAAGAAAGGAAAATAAAACGGAGCGAAAGAGTATCGCGAAACGCGCAGTTTATAAATCTTTCTACACGTTCGGCCGGCTCTCTCGATCCCGCGTTCCGTGCATTCTACGGTCTACCATACGAAAATGTATTGGCGGGCGCGCGCGCGCGACACTTTCAATCCCTCTGAATGGCGAGAACGCGATGTGTGCGAGCGACTCTTTCAGCGTAATTTTCCTCCATCGAAATTTTCCCTGAGCCCCGGCGTCGAGGCACACGGCGTCGAGGCACACGGCGTCGACGTCGTCGTCGTCGTCGTCGGCGATCCGATTTTCTTACTTCACCGCGTGCACACAGGCTGACCGTCCGTTCGAGCGAAGATCGAAGATGGAGCGCCTTTGTGCGCGGATCCCAAAGCCTCCAGCCGTTCTATCTCTTTTGCCTATCTTTCTGCCGCGTTGCTTCTTCCGCCAATCTTTCCGCGGGAGTATCTTATTGCCGCACGCGGCGACGACGCCGCCGGGCGCCGTTTCCCGTCGGTTTATTTCACCGAATCAATTAAAAGGCCCAACGGGCGCGCCGAGCCGAGTCGAGCCGTGCCCGGCTGGTTATACGCTGACTCAAACCACTAGCCGGTCGCCTACGGCTGCTGAATATTCAAAGCCGAAGTTCTCGGCCGCGGGTAATTATAACGACATTACCGTTACTTGTCCTCTCCCTTCGCTGGGACGGCGAACGTAGTTGATATCGGCGAATTAACGCTGTACAGCACACTCCCCCGCCCCACGTAATATCTTTCAAAATATTAGACTCGCCGCTAAGTTCGGGGACAACTAACAAGGTCCCCGCGAGACCCACTTGTTCCGTGCGATCGGGGACGACACCCTTCCACTGCGCGTTCGAACCTATCATGGCAATTGACAGTGCCATCCTTCGTTGTTTGCGAGAAACAACACCACGATCATGCCTCAGCCGTCATATTCACCGGATTTGGCCCCCTGCGACTTTTTCCTGTTCACGAAACTGAAGAGAAAAAGTGCTTATCGGAAGTGCTTCGAGGATCGGAGAAAGCGCTGGCACAAGTGTATTATATCTGAGGGGGATTACTTTGAAGGGAATTACTTTGAAGGGGACAACATAAATTTTGAAGAATAATTAAATAATTTTGATAAAAATAAAAAGTCACCTTACTTTTTGATCACACCTCGTATGTCACATACTATTGAATGTTTTAGATTATATTTTGCAATATTCTTTCGAAATATTAGACTCGCCGTTAAGTTCGGGGACAACTAACAAGGTCCCCGCGAGATCCACTTGTTCCGTGTGATCGACAAAAGAATTGACAGTGTCATCCTTGGTTGGTTGGAACTGTTGTAAAGGTTGGGACACCGTATACAGGGTGTTCAACAAGAAGCGGGAGACAATTTAAGGGGTGGTTCTCGACGATAATATAAGAAGAAAATGAAGAATAAAAGAAATTGCGATTTCGGTTTCGTTATTTATTTATTAACAATTAAAAATCCGACTAAAATGCGGCAACACGTCTGCCAAAAGTGTACGTTGCGTACGTCATGGAGGCGCGCGACAGTCACGTATCAAGTGGCAGATGCATGCATACCTTGGTTCTCGTTTGGGGCCCCAGCGAGATGAAAATTTTTAATAAATCGTTGGACGACATTGAACCAGAGGTGGGCATTATTTGGCGAAACAAATATTTCAAATACTATTGAATATTTTAGATTTTACTTTGTTTAAAGAAAACAGTATTTTATATGTATCTGAAAAGGTAAAATATTTCTATTTCAACAATTTCATCCAGAAAATAAAATATTTCCACTTGAACAATCTGAACCTGAAAAGTAAAATATTTCTATTTCAACAATTTCATCCACAAAATAAAATATTTCTATTTGAACAATCTGAAATGCATCTGAATTGCATTTAGTTTTATCAATTCTTCCATTTTTGAGGTCAGTGGATATTCGAAAGACAATACCAATAGATTAGACATCGATATAAGAAAGTTGTTTTCTTGGTAAAACGTCATTAAAATTTTCGATCCAGCCCACTGTGTGGCAGGCAGAGGGTACCTCGTCAGCGACCCGAAAACCCGGTGTCATCTGTTGCTCGTGTGCGCCGCCAACAAGTGGTATAAGCCGAAATTTAAGGGGTCGAGAAAACTCGGCTTTCGCCCATCCCTTCGGCGTTCCACCATTTCCAACCCCCCGGTTTCCATCCCCCCCCCTGGACCGCTCTTCTTCATCCCCAAGCCGACGACCTCCTTTCGAGCGGCACACACCGATTCCACGGGAATGGGTCTCACGCTTCCGGTCTTTAATTGTGTTCCGGAAAGAGAGCCGGCGAGATCCTCTCGGACTGGATATCCGGTCCGGTGTAATGACCTGCAAGGAGGAACAGCCGAGAAAAAAGAGAATTCCGGGGACGTCGATATCCTCCGTCCTCCATGCTCCGCGTGCTATCGTGTACCGGGCTTCATGGACGCGACGTGGCGCCTTCTTGGAATTGTGATCAGCCGACACGGTTCACGGAGTACTCTTCCGCATAATGCGCCCACTGCTAGAGGGTTAACAAGGTATTTCCATTCTAAGCGTCATCATTTCTTCGCGATTTCAGGAACTCGAGGGACCCCACACTGGTCCGGACACGAAAATTCAGCGACGTTTTGCCTAAAAATGAACTTTCTCGTATCGATACAACATACCGGGTTATTACTAACACGTTATTTAAGAAATAACGCTCGATGCAGTAAAAAAAATTTCCGAAATTCTTTCTATTTAACAGGTTTTTTGCCCAGTTCAGCTTCGAAACAAATTGGAAAATTTTTGTTGGATTCATCTCACGGTGGAAAATTGTTTACGAAATTAGTTTGGTCCTTTGAACGTTGATATTCCCTCTAATTTTCAGCAAGTTTAAATAACAATTTCGTTAAATGATATTCCTTTTACTCTTTTCGACAGTTTTATATTTTAAAAATATTATCCTGGAGCATTGTAACACGTTCGAACAGTTAACAACGCTCCACTGTACAGGCCGTGAAATACACTGCGTACATGTTTTGCGATATTTACGTGCATACAAATTTTCAAAGTTTCGTAGAATGCAAGCTTGATATACACGCAGCTACAACGTAGTTCCATTTTATTTTTGATTCACGGAAACCAGCAGCGAAGGGAATAAAAATTTTCCTGATACTCCCACATACTTTTAAATTCTTCAATAAAAACGTGCATAGTGCTCCGCGGTCTAATTGCAATGGCACGTGAAAGTATAAAAACGTTTCGCTCGAAACGACATTTCTGTAGTCGGCCGACAGAGTATCTCAAAAACCAATCATCCCATTTAGTTAAATCCTTAAAAATATATTTCCAGCTTCGAGGCTTGAAAATTAAACGTAGAAAATAGAGGATTCGTGTTTTAGAATGAGCTTGGATAGATTGTCATACGAGTTTGTTCCACAAAGTTATAATAATTTAAATATCAGCAATTTTTAAAAAGATTCAAATGTCCGTAGTAACTGACCTGTATGCAAAGTAGAAAACAATTTTCGATGAGACAAACGTAATACGATACTCCTCTTTCCTTCCGGTCATATGGTGCATAAAAATTGTAGAAGAATACCGAAGGTGTTACCTGAAAATAGAGAATTCGTGTTTTAGAATGAGCTTGGATAGATTGTCATGCGACTTTTTTGCACAAAGTTATAATAATTTAAATATCAGCAATTTTTAAAAAGATTCAAATATCCGTAGTAACTGACCTGTATGCAAAGTAGAAAACAATTTTCGATGAGACAAACCTAATACGATATTCTTCCTCCCTCCTTTCATATGGTGCACAAAAATTGTAGAAGAATACCGAAGGTCTTACCTGAAAATAGAGAATTCATGTTTTAGAATGAGCTTGGATAGATTGTCATGCGACTTTGTTCCACAAAGTTATAATAGGGAGAGAGATTAAATATCAGAAATTTGTAAAAAGATTCAAATATCTGTAAACCTGTATGCAACTTGAAAATTGTTTGCATCAATTGCAAAACGTAGAAACCGAATAATAATTTATTTCTCTTAGTGGTCTGGTAACGACTCAACACTAGATTTATGGGACCCGTCAAAATGACGGGTTCTAATTTTCTTAATTTGCGATTATTAAGATTGTAAAAGTGCTTTCCCGAGGAATTATTTGCCAAATTTATTTCTTTGGGTGTATATTATTGGAAAAATAGCCAAAAATTTGGATAGACACATCCTTGTTACGATTATAAAGTAATGTGAAATAGTTATTTCTACAGCTCTGTAAACCTAGTGTTAATAGCCGTCAGAAACATATTGACAATCTTAAATTCTCCGAACCTTATTTGAAGTTGCACTTATTTTTAAACGCACAGAACTCTTTTATAAATTAATAAAATTGATGTGACAAGTAATAAATTAATTTCTGAACCATTAGAGATATCAGAGTACGGTTTGCACAGAAAAATATTAAAACATTCTATCTATTTGATAACGTATAAAAAAATTTACATTTTTTTTTTATGTAAGAATTCATAGTTACATATGCCTTTGGACAAATTTCGTAATGTAAAATACAGGTCTCCGTTCGTACGGAAAGCGTCGATTATTAAATATAAAAAAAAACACTTAAATAACTACACGAATAAAGAAATCATAATAAAATTAATTGGATACAGAAAAAACTTAACTGTACTCGGAACAATATAAACGCTGAACATGAACTACAAAACGAATATTATACCATGTTATTATTAAACGCACGGAACTCTTTTATAAATGAATAAAATTGTTGCCACAAATAATAAATTCGCAGACAGTGATCCTACATTGACATCTGCCGAAACAAGTGGGTGGAGAAGGATCGAAATTGACGGGTCCGGTAAATATATTGTTAATTGCGTCTAACAATCTGAATAATCCGGCGTCGGGTTAATGCCGGCCGGACAGAAATAATGGCCGCCTCTATCAATTTGCAACGGGACGCAAAATTGTTCGTGCTCGGGATCCGGGGGAAAAAAAATGGCGCCGTGTAATGCGATGAACGTCGGTAATCGAGTCCGGTGATCAGGCACGAATCATCCGCGAAAAGGCTCGATCGATTCGGTGTCCGCGATCGCTCGGCGTCTCGCGCGCAACATTCAACCGCGTTAATCATAACGTCACAAGCATCCATCCCGACAGACTGACAAAGCACGTACAGACGCGTCCACGCGTGCTTAATGAATCCCCTTGTGCTCGATGTGTCCGGGCGAAACGCGCGGAAAACATACGGCAACGCGGCCGTACACGCGGAAAGAGACGCGGCTGCTGCTGGCATCTACTCGTCGGCTGCGGCTAGGACACTTTATGGTGTCGTGAAATAGTTATTAGGCGAATTGTTTCCGCGAAACGTTTCATCTCTCCACTCTGCGATTTATTTCACCGTTATCGGTGTTCGCAACTTCTTTGCAGAGCAACTGTGCCGATCACTGCGGCGCCATGCTTCGATCGTACTTTACTGTAATATTATTCCTAATTTATCACGAAATAATACGTTGAAGCATTTTATATGCGATTTATAGCATTTATGTCTCAAAATCTCCATTCGTTGTTGACGATTAACATTGAGAAACGTAACCGCGCAGAAATGTTAAAAGGCAATTAACAATCGGAAAAAACATACCAACATTGTTCGATTCTTCTGTCTTCGGAGTCTTGTATTTGGCCAATACAGTTTTGTCATAACGCATAACATCCAGTCTACCTGTGAATCATAAATTTGTCAGCTATTTTCTTATTCCGAAAACATTTTTGCAGAATCGATATTCAGCATAAATTAATTCTCCATTGTCGATGATATTTTAAGAATTATAACGAATAGCTAACGCATCGGTATGTACATTACAAGAAATTATTACAAGAAATCTTACTCATAAGGATTTATTGCAAAAATTAATTCTCCACTGTCGAAATTAGTATAAAAATGTGTACTCCATATGGATTATTACAAGAAATCATGCTTAAAACGATGTATCGTTAAGGATTAAATTTCGACACGATTTTCGGTTCCAATTTTAATTACGATGTTTCCGTTTACAAAGTTCCGATGCGAACAATATTGGCGCATGGGAATGTGTCGTAAACGTCTGAATTCGTACAATAGATAGAATTTATCGCGCCGAAAAATGATAAAAATGCGCACTGGTAGGGATTTGTGTAGCAATACGCTTATTGATCGAGCTAGAATGCTCCATAATAGTGACAAATATTCGCAGGGACTGTTCCAAGAATCGGCCTCGTGTCCTGTTTAAATTTGGACGCAGCGTATTAACAACGAGTTGCGAAGTCAGTTCGAGTGCCCAGCAAGTGGAACACGTTCGGTCGAGTAATTCAATTTTCAGCAATGTTCGTACGTTTAATTAGTCAAAAGTTGAAATATTGGATTGTTGAATGAGTTTCCAGCAATTTTGAGGTTGAAATTCCCAGGCAACAATAATCGTAAATTCTATAATGCATTTCGTATGACCAAATTGCTTTGTTTATTTCTCAAATCGCTGTCAGTGAAATTGTTAGATTTTTAAGAGACTCCAAAATGATGGGGAATAATTATGAATGTGTACAATATGTGTGTGAATATTACTGGAATCAAAAATATTAAAATCAAAGTAAAATTTCTGTTTACTTCTTTAATAAGATTTTACATAATTATTATAAAAATAATAAAATTCTATGGAAGTCTCTATTTTATTATTCCTATTATAGAAATGTTAGTTTAATTTTCACTTAACTTTTATAATAAAAAATCAAACGGTGTAATATTAATAATGCACTGTATAAATGTGAATTAAACGGACATAAATAATAGGAACTGCATCCTAGAACCCAGTATAAACTCTAATTGTTTTTATTTTATCATTAGTCAATTTTATTGAATCGCTTTCAAAAAATTATTGTTCATAATTTAACTGTATCACGTTTTCATCGTCGAGTGCATAATTGAAAATGTAACAAGGTGTTTAAAAGGAAGCTAAAGATTCGAAATTCTGTGTATTACAAGAATTATATTAGGCAGTCTGACCATTCGCCAACTCATTCCACTGAACGCTAGTAACCTTCATTCCCTGTTTGACAAGTATTGAAAAAGTTTCTAGGAAACTGTTTCTCGTCGAAAAATAATACAATAAAAGAGGACATAATACGTTTTACTGCACCGCGTGACAAACCTTGCCGAAAAAATGTTGTCGTGGGCTATTGCGTCAGCTCAGATAAATTTGGGAGCGTTACATCATTGCCTTTCGCAGATATTGATTCTTTCATACGGTATGACTCTTTATTGAAGTTATTCCAAGTGTTACACTGCTGTCTTCAGTAGCATTCGCAAACTTTTTCCTTTTTTAAACATTATTTCGCGGATTTAATAAATTAGGAACATAATGGAGGACTGAATTAAACAGAAATAATTAATTGAAGTGTTAATGACATCGTTAAAGTTGTACTTACCAAAATACCAAAAAAAACTGAGCAATTAAATAACAATTTCGATACGCTGCTCTTATACATATTTGACCTTGGATGACCTTGGAAGTCGTTGTGTTGCATACGAGTGAGCTAAAAGACATGTAGCATTCTATTTAAAAAACTGGAGGACACTTTCGTTTCTCGAAAAACAGTATAATAATAATTCTTTTGAGATACTTACCGTTTACGAAAAAAAAGCTGGTCCAATTCACCGCGAACACGCTGCATATTCTATCGAGACAAAGCAGTGCTGGTGAAAATAGTATTTTAAATAGTAAATAATCCTATTTATTTAAAGTATGCGTACAACTTTGAAAATAAAACATCTTATTTGATGCAGTAATTTTTGAATATTGAAAATATTTGTATTTCCTCTTTATTTTCAATTTCAATTTTAAATATTATTGCTGAAATTAATGGCTCGAATTCAATACATTCATGAGTGTAAATCGTTTCTCAACGATAAGATACACTGTATGTATATACGGTTTCTCAGAGTATTATAACAATGCAAAAATTAAAATATTTTATTTCTTGTTTCAGATTCTTCAAATAGAAATATTTTATTTTGAGGAACAAACTGTTGAAATAGAAATATTTTATTTTCAGGTTCAGATTGTTCAAATAGAAATATTTTCTTTTCGAAATTGTATATCTTATTTAAAATACTGTTTCCTTTGAAGAAAGTAAAATCTAAAATATTCAATAGCATTTGAAATATTTGTTTCGCCATAATAATGCCCACCTCTGAGACAAAGTCGTCCTCTTGTTCGCAATTTATTTTTCAAATGGCAATGTGATAGGCAGACTGTGGATTTTTATGCAAAATAAAGATATTCTGTATTTATTGTGGCAAAGCGCGAATAAAATAAATATTGATTTCACCCCTTAATGACTTGGTTACATTAAAAACAACAATACAGTATTCTGAAATTTTTCTAATCTTTCGCTGTGTTCTATTACTTCATCCAAACAATTTCATCATAAACGCATAAAGATCCGTAGTCTAACGACAAGGTGCCGAAACCTCGATTAAAATCCGTAGGAAAAATGGCGGACTATTCGTATGGTGTTCTGTGGTCAGTCGAACGAAGACACCCCATAACAGTACGAAATAATCATAGACGAAGTGCTTCAGGAGATATCGGTGAGGGGGTTGTTGGAGATCAGTCGTTCGAAGAATTGGAAGAAGAGGCGCGAATGGCGCAGGGAGGAGCAAGGGGTTCAGGATGATCGAATGAAAGGGAAGAGGGATGAAGATGGTCGCGTGAACAGGCGAGGGTAAGGGATGTTTCTGTTAGCGATGGGATCAAACCTGGTTCAAATGGTATCGATGCATTTCTGATAATTCGCCACTCAAGTCGCGTGACTAATTTTGTGGAGTGCAACAAAAACCGTGGATCCTTATGTAAGTCTCGATGTTTATAGATCACGGAAACTAGAATGACGAACAAAATCAATTTACAAACTAGAAAATTACATGTAGTAGAATAATAGAGTTTACCCATTGCATTCCTAAATCTTGCTATTACTATTTCACATGTGGACTAAACGAAACGAATGTTTCATGCATTTAATGTATTTAATATTTCAAATATGCATGATTGTAATGTTACACTAACTTTTATCCTCTATAAAGATCAATTAAAACAGCTTCAACGAAACCTACAAATTTGTGAAAAACTTTAAATCATTGAAAACGAACGACGCATATCCTAAAAACTGTATTAAAGTTCTCAGTGAATTTATCCATTGATATGATAAAATAAAACATGCTAGATACAATCTTGGAAATACTTCTGTGAGTTTCTGAAATACAAGAAAATATTCTATGTCGACTACAGAAATTAATCTAGATAAGGATCCACAGTCTACACGTTCTCGATTCATTTAAACGTGTACCACGTATACACAAACAAGTTCGTACACAATTAACCAAGCGTACTATCAATCACTCCAAACACAAATGAATTAGTGAAGAAGTTACTTAAGTCCTGGCAATCTTGGTTAAAACCTTCGCTAACACCGTCATGGATATACAACGTCCACAATCTCTCAGTTTACTGTCTAAAGTCAGAGTTATACCGCGAACGCATGCATATGCATTTATAACAACAACGAACAGGTGAAACACAAAATAATGAAAAAGAAATCGGTTACATTTATCGTTACATCTAGTACACATTGAAATTACGAAAAGAAGAACATATTTCCATGTACTTTCTATATCTGTCGATCAACATGAAAAAATCTCCAGCTAAATTGTTTCAGTATTCGATAAAAGAAGGAACATCGCGTTAAATCGATAAATTCCAACATCGAAGGATGAGCAACAAACCGAATGCTAGTCGATAAATGTTAACAGATCCTGGATAAAAATCCGCAAACCGTCAGACGGCAGATCGATAGAAAATAGTGACCAGGAATCCGGATCGGGCCCATCGCTATCCATGTTGGACGAAAGGGCAAGAAGGAAGGAAGGGAAATGGGAACGTGGCGGCAGGTGGGGTGTAAAGGGGTGATACCGCGGGAAGGGGGGACAGGGGAAGGGAGAGTTAAGGCAGGAATTGCACGCGCAAGCGCCATTTTGCAAACATGACCAGCCATCTTGCGATGCGTACTGTTTCGGTGGCGGGGTAGGGGTACGAATATAACCGTTCTTGGTATCGAACAGCGCTTCAGTACCTACGGAGATAGAGACAGGCATAGAACGTCCTCCGACAGCTCTACGATCGCCTCACAGTTCGCAATTTCTTTTTTCCTCTGTTTTTCTTTGTTTCGCTCACTTTTTTTCGTCCTCCGTTCCATTCACGATTTCTTTCACTGGCACCTCTTGCGTTTCATCCAAGTATTATGCGACCTCGCGAGAACAGTTCGGTGTGAAACACGTCGCTTCGGCGTCTCTGAGCACGGAGATCGAAGAAGACGAGAACGTAATGTCTTCGGAAACTTTTTAAATCGCCGCCGTGGCTCGCTGATCCCCTCTCTCTCTCTCTCTTTCTTTCTCTATCTCTCTCGCCCTCTCTTTGTCTACATAGAGTCTTGGACTTCCTGCAAAGTCGAGACGCAGTCCCCGAAGATCTCTGGATCTGATATTTCGATCGTTGATTCATTCTCGAGAATAATTCTCTCGGACGCTGTGTTGCTAAAATCGATGAAAAATCGATGAAAATCTGCTAGAAGCCTGCACCATAAGTCCACACGTGGGACTGCTTGCTTCATCCTTGTCTCCCGACTGTGACTGCTTCTTTATTCGTAACAGTGTTGGCTCGACACTCGATCGATCGTCGGAGCTCTTCGTCCCACGCGTGGGACATGTGGATCGTGAGCTATTTCAATCTTTTGCTCGCAGGATAAGTGTCCGAAAATCATTTCTGTCGGTGTCACTCTAACTACCGACGATGCATGGAAATTGATCTTTGGAAGAATGCATTGTCGAGCTTCTAGTACGAGAATGTAATTTGTTATTCGATAAAGCCTATCGATTCGATCAGAGAATTTTTTGGTTCGATTGTTACGAAATGTATACTCAATACTCGCTGCACCATTCTCGTACGATTCAATTTTCACTGTTGGCAGAAACATCGATTTTTAATTTAATATAACAGTATAAAGGAACAAGTATAAAATGCTAGAATTAACTTCATCGTTCACTTAATACTCGCTGCATCATTCTCGTACAATTCAATTTTTACTGTTGGCAGAAACATCGATTTTCAATTTAATAGAACAATATAAAGGAACAAGTATAAAATGCTAGAAATAACTTCATCGTTCACTTAATACTCGTCGCATCGTTGTCGCACGACCGGATCAATTTTTCGTATAATAGTTGCTCCTCTTGATCGACCCAGAATACAACAAAAAAGTACAAGTGATTTCCTATCATTCAATTTCTTCTATTGAATCTATTTATAAATTTCAATTCTAACGATTGAAAAGAATCGTCATGGTGACGAAAGGCTCTCACGCAGTCCGCCTGGAAAATAGGTCACCCGTTCAAGGATCTTCGCGAAGGATTGAATTTTCATTGATTGATCACGAGCCCCCAGTGTCCATGGATGCGCTACGATTTCGAGAATTACACCGAAATTCGCCAAGTGATCGTTAAAAGCGTTACGAAGCGTGCGCTAAAAACGGGGTCGTGCACTTCGCGAAAAATCGATACGAAATAGTGGACCGGGATTCGCAGTCTGACCACTGGTTGACGCATTTCACTTAATATGTTGACGGCCGAACTCTTTTCAGTGGTCCACGCTGCCTTGGACAAGTGACACTATCGTTTATGTTTGTTTCGCGTCAGCAGGGAACGTCCGAGAGTAATTTTACAACAATTTCCACGGGGATCTTCTCGAAATCCCTATGAATTAGAACCGCTAAATCCGCTTGTCGTAAACAGTGACAGACGTAATTACGTGAGTACTCTACGGTGTTTCATCATTGTCTTCGCCATGGATATTCATGTTTCCGTGCTAACTATCGAAAATATTTCGTGCGATGTATATCGTTCGTCAGCACACGAATCTCTCGTACAGGATAGTACAATTGTTTTATTATTTTTAAAGCGTCACGCTATTCGCGTGACTTTTCCTGTGGAATTGTTTAGAGAATTCCGAGACATTGTTGAAAAATTCCGGCCGTCTAGGCGCGAGGCGAATCGAGGTTGAAGAACTCGGTTCGAGTTCTCTACCTGTTGCACGCTGCTTTCATAGGAAATTACCTTACCGACATATTGAACATTGTCATTTCTGTCCATAAACGGTAATCCTGTTCGGAGAGGCGTCGTCCTGGATTACAATGGTTATCGGACTTTTTGCCGTGCGTTTGATCATCGTCGCCTTCATATTTACGCGTCGATGATATTAGCGTACGTCTCTTCTGTGGTTTCGTACCTACCCATTGTGTCTGACAGAGAAACACCAGATGAATCGCGTTCAATTCGATTCGAGTGTTGCGAACGTTTGTGACGATGTGAAATGTGATTCGATTTATTGACGATACGTTACAGGAATATGGAAATTTAGAATCACGGATTCGATTGGAAGTGTTCCACGTCCTGGACAAGTATTTTCCATTTTACAAATTTGTAGATCGAAGATCAGATCGTTTAGACAATTCTTGTGACTCATTCAAATTGAAAAGTGTAAATTGCTGTTCACTTGCTTGGACAGAACTCGTGGAAGTATCTTCGAAATTGCATTTCGATACAAACACTGCCAGTCGATTCAAAATGGCGTTTTTCGCGTCGCATTTTTATTAAATATATTTAGTCGCGTGAAATGTCGGCAACTGTACACTTGCGATTTTTATAAAAAATTAAAAACCAGTTACACTGAATGTTTTGCACTTCTAGTACAACCATTGTGAAACGTTTTTCAAATGCAGAAATAGCACAGCACGCAAAAATAGTTATTTCAATTGTCCCTCGAGTTTTATTCTCAAAAATGGTGTCAACGAATTGTTATAAAGTCTCACGAATGTTTTACAATTAGTTGCGGACTCGTTCCAAACTTCAAGACGTATGTATTAATAGTTAATTTTGTTGTTTCTCAAGGTTTATTATTAAAAGCAGTCTTAACTCTCTGTAAATTTCAAGACTTTTAAATGAACATTTACCCATATTTTTATTTAAAACCACCTTCCCACCATAAATTATTTCATTCGCACATTGACATATTATGTATTCATCAATACGTTACTATATTTATGTAACAATGAAATATAAAACATAGATCTAAAACATTTTCTAGTCGATAAACTATGAAAGCATATAAATACGAACTGCTGTGTAAAAAATAAAAACAATTTTTAAAGACTGATCGACTTAATCCATTAAAGTTTATCAAAATTATATCTGTTTTATCATACATATTTTATGTTCGATTGGTTCGATCGGTATATGATTTCGATATACACTTGCGTCAGGTGATAAAATCGATGCATTCGCTGCAGTCACAGAACTAGTGAAGAAACCATGGGGAATCGAGAGTCGGTTCGTTCTTCCGTTTCTTTAATCAATGTCGTCGGATCGGTGGAGGGCTCGCGCCATTTTGTTTCACTCGTTTCGACCTGACAAACGTGCATCGCGTCAAGAAAATTAATTCTGCCTCCTAGAAGGATACTAAGTGTCTACCTGTTGCACCGTACTAAGAGACGAGACGAAGAGGTCTCGATCGTTTTTGGAGAATCGCGGCGGTGTAAGTGGGCAATGTGAACAGATAGATAGAAAGAGTGGAAGAGAGAGAAATAAACGGAGAGAGAAAGAGAGAGGAACATGGAGAAATAGTGGAAGGAGGAGCGCGACAGCACTTGGCGAATGAAAAATTTTACGCGTCTACGCGTAGGAAGAAACCTTCTTGTACGTCGGTGGGTTCGCAACTTGTTGCTGTTCACACCGAGATCTCTCGACTTCTCGATTTCCGGTGCTGCCACTTGCCCAGGTAAGCAGTCAATCTTCAAATGAAAACATTCCTTCACAGGTTTATTCGCCTAAAAGCAGCCACTTATACGGGATCTCTCAAAAATGTTGTATTCGATAGAGGCGATTCCTGAGATCATTTCAGATTTTAGAAGAAAATTTTAATACACATAAATTTACTATACATAATTAATGAAACTTTCTTTTGCCCGCCGCTGTACATCTACATTGTCAGTTATTATGAAAGGAGAACAAGCGTTAACAAAGATGCACGCGAGCAGTATTTTTTCTTTACAAGACTCGCGTTGATCCTCGAAGAAGAATATTTAATTATATGATTCCGTTTGAGAATTTTTAGCAGACGCAGTTCCAAAAAATTCCAAAAGTGGAACCTATGTTGAACAAAGCAAAATTGATGTTTCTGTTAATTACTTTGGCACAATTTTCTTACCGTGTATCTGCAACGACTGCATTAGATTCTGTAGCTATACAATCGTGATTACGTTATGTTGGAGGGGAGGTAAATATATCATGAAAAATCTTTGATTATTTACTATTTATCATTCTAAATTGCCACAATAATGGGGCACGTGTTATAATAAAATCTAAACGAGTCGAATCTTTTCATTCTTATTGTTCGGCAGAGTCATTTTTGGTGATAAAGTATTGCATAAAGAATTTTGAGAAAATAAATAAATATATATGTGGCTCCTGTATCTGACAACTAATGCAGACTAATTTTTATTTAGCATAAAAATCCACAATTTAGTGATGCTATTATAGCACAGATCGAAAGAATTATGGAACTTTTTAATAGGTTCTATTTAAAGCCTGGAGGGCGAAACTTTCCAAAAAATGTTCTCGTATTACAAGTTTCAATGAGGGCAGATGAAAAAAGTTCTCGAAACTAAAAGTTTTTGTTCGAATAGAATTTACGAAGTATAAAAATATTAATTTTTCGGTAACAAGAACGGATATTTCGTTAATGAATATTAAAACCCCGTTCTGACAACCACCATAGGAAATAACGATAAAAATAATATTAAATAATTTTCATAGTTAAATTAGCAAACGTGCCTTTGTCACAATGGTATAGCATTCGATGTTTGTCGGTTCTAAAAATACGCGTGACAATTTTCGTTCAATCGTTTATTTGGCAATTGTATTCGCCGCGTGAAAACGTCAACGACACAAATAAAACGAAACGAAACGTGTCAAATATTTCTCAATATATTAATTGTGTAGAAAGTTTCATTAAAGTCTGCGCATGACATCTCGCCATGGATAATATTTTGCAATATTTCATTTATAAATATTAAGCTTACTCTGAACAAACAAGACCGCACATAAATGTTCTGACCATATGACACGAGAATATACGGATAAATATCAAATAAAAAAATGAGTTCTTTTCGATTAACGTTAGAATTTAGCTGTGCAAATGAAAATACTTTTTTGTTGTTTCTAAAAGATGATGTTCGTTCAGTTATAATACTATAATTTTTTAGTACGAAGTATTAAAAACAATATAATTTATAAAGAGTGATGAAAACGAGGTGATTCCACATAAAGAAAAAAAAGTCAAAAATGAAGAATAAAATTTTTCCAGACTTCGTTTTCGAGAAAATCAATTAAATTTTTCTACTTCTTGCAGAAGCTAAACACGCGAATATTCACAATCGATTTTCTCGAAAACAAAGACTTGGAAAAAAAATATTCATTCTACATTTTCGACTATGATAACAGGAGTTACCTGCCACGCTGTAGAATTTCACGTTGAAAATTCGTTTTTCCACCGCATGTGGCCCGTATCGGCTAGACGGCGCGACGAAGGTCTGCTTGTTCGTACATTTTCTAAAAGGCTAGGGTGACGGAACGACGGTGGAAAAATTTGAAATATCCGTTCGCCTGAGTTATGCGCGACGAGCGGACTCACCTGTTGCGCGTTAATTCGACGCCAGGGAAAGTAGACTATCAGCAAAGAGGGACAGAGACAGAGTGGGGGGATGGAAGAAAAAAGAAGATCGTCTCGCTTCTTTCCTGCAACATTTAAACAATTCTACTCGACGCGACCATACACGACCTGTTGCGCCGTTAATTTAATGAAAAATTCAGCCAGCCACGGTGTCGCGTCGTAGAATTTCATGGCGGACGTGCAAAGAACATCTTCAGGAATGCCTTTCAGACAGACCTTGCTCTCTCATCGACTCGAGACCCCGAGGCGCGCTGAAAGATAGACGACTTCGTGAAATGAAGTTCGGAGTTGGGAGATGCTCCGCTGCCAACCCCCTGCGACGACGCGCTGCCTTGCCTCATAATTTGATTTCAAGTTCCCGTCTAATTAACGCGAGACCCGTTGAAAATTTTATCTTTTTTCGTCGCTCCTGTTTCACCACTCGGCTCGATCGTTATTTATCGCGAATCTGATCGATGGTGTCTGCTCTCTCCCGTCGCGGCGTAGCACCTTCTTCTGAAACCATTAGATATGCAAATCAAAGACTATAACTAGACTGCGAATGTTTAAGCAATTTTTAATCTTTGTAGTCAAATTTTAAGAAAGTGAAGTTTATCTTTTTTCGTCGCTCCTGTTTCGCCTCTCGGCTCGATCGTTATTTATCGCGAATCCGATCGATGGTTGTCTGCTCTTTTCCGTCGTGGCGTAGCACCTTCTGAAACCATTAGATATGCAAATCGAAGATTATAACTAGACTGCGTATGTTTATGCAATTTTTAATCATTCTGGGCAAATTTTAAGAAAGTGGAATTAAATAAAATCTTATTTCCAGTGGTAGTTTATTTTTTTTTGTCGATCCTGTTTCGTCTCTCGGCTCGATCGTTATTTATCGCGAATCCGATCGATGGTGTCTGCTTTCTCCCGTCGTGGAGTAGCGCCTTCTTCTGAAACCATTAGATATGCAAATCAAAGACTATAACTGGACTGCGGATGTTTATGTAATTTTTAATCTTTGTAGTCAAATTTTAAGAAAGTGGAATTAAATAAAATCTTATTTTCAGTGGTATTTTATCGTTTTTCGTCGCTCCTGTTTAGCCTCTTAATCTTTGTAGTAAAATTTGAAGGAAGTGGAATTAAATAAAATCTTATTTTCAGTGGTACAAATTCTGGGTGGGCGGTCACTGAGAAACAACGCGACTTTACTGTATAGGAGTACATATACGTTTCGTATACCGTTTATTGATTCAACAAATATGAAACTGGCGACCAACGGCGAACAATTAAAGTCGTATTAATGTAATGAATCATTTTTGATCGCAGACGCTGAAACGAGTCGCATCATTTCCATGACGGCGATTCCGCAATTGTTGCCGATCGATCAACACCTATCCACGGTATTCCTGAACCTGGCAATTGTCAAACAACAAAAGCTCTCCGCGAGCTTACAATACCAGGACGTTTGTGTGACAGCGGCTGTCTCGGTGAGTCAGAACTAATTTTCAATCCCTAATTATTGTAGCACAATGGATGACTAATATCAAATTCGGATATACATACAGGGTGTCCCGAGCAATTGTCGTCACGATTTTTCGGACACTTTTGGTAGCCGGATGAAAAAATATTCCAAACAAAATTAATTAGAAATTAAATAGAAAAAAATTCAAAAAAGAAATTTGTTCATGAAAAACGGTCACCTTCATTTTCTTAAATGACACTACATATTTTTTAGTACATCATATTATTGCTTATGTTAAGACCTCACTGTTAAGGTCATGTCAAGGTCATAGTGTTCGAGACCATTGAATTCGCGACTCGACATAAGCAATAATATGATCTACTAAAAAATATGTGGTGTCACTTAAAAAATAAAGGTGACCGTTTTTTATATTTCTTTTTTGATTTTTTTCTATTTAATTTATAATTAATTTTGTTCCGAACATTTCTCATCCGGTTGTATTCATTTAATAACAACTTTTGGATAATAAAATTGACTTGATAGCTGCCGATTCTCTTTCCCTGTACTAAAAAAATTATGGTGACCTTCGTTTTTCGTGAACAAATTTCTTCTTCGAATTTTTATCTATTGCATCATGTAGCCGACTAAAAACTAACTAATTTTGATCCGAATATTTTTTCATCTGTCTAACGGAAGTGGGACACCCTGTATAACTTTGTAATCGATTTTTATGATACGCTATAAGCACCGTATTATTATAAACCGAGCGATATGAAGCACCGGTAACCAAAAGTTTGCAGTAAATGTGTCAATTTTGCCCGCTAAGAGTCCGGCGGGTGGTTCTTTCTATGAGCGTTTAGATTTATAGTCTTCCTCGCAATTTATCTACTTCACCGACGAAGTATCGTATAAGGATATAAACGGTTCAGTTATAAATTGCTGTCCATTTGTGGCTTGAAATTGCATACCCTAGAACGTAACACTCCAGACTAAAAGAACAAAAGTTAATGAAACGATTTATCTTTTCATTACGCTCACTTTAAAGAATCAAAATGTCTATCAAAAACGTGCTGCCATCTAGCGATTCTGCTCGGTAAGCTACAAACCAATATGGTGGCGCCCTTGTTTGACAAAAACACTGTAGATTGCTCAACTTTAAGCAACCATACCGCCTGAACCATTGATCCTACAGGATCGAAACTGCGATCTGCAGGTTCTCCGGGTACAAATCTACTGGATCGCATACCAAATACATAATAATTTATAGGAAAAAGGCAACAATTTTGAGTCCGGTGAAGTAAAGTTTACTCTTATGAAATAATAGGATAATAAATACCCAGTAAACACGCGTGCTTGATTTGCGTCAGTACTCATTTCTTGATAATACAAAGAACACGGGGTTGTTGAGCAGTCAAGAACGCTAGATAAAAGATCGATCTAGGGCCCTATCTCCTTCAAAAGTCCTATTTTTTCGTTTACGCGGCGAAATTTTCATTATTCGGCAGCATGTATAAACGGCATTCGCCACATAAGTGGGATCGTGCTACACTCTTAAGACTACTTCTTCCAGAATTGCAAGGGTGCGGGATTCGCCTTCTCATTTCTCAATAATACAAAATGGGATTTTTCAGTATTCAAAACGCTAAATAAAAGATCGATCTAGGTCGCTATCTCCTCAAAAGGTCTATTTTTTCGTCTCCAAGGCGTAATTTGCATTATTCATTTTACTACATATAACTATACATGCTAGATCGATCTTTTGTCTAGCGTTCTTGACTACCGAACAACCCTGTGTTCTTTGTATTATCAAGAAATGAGAACGCGAATCCCGCAATCCCTGAAACGGGCTCGACAGGCTGGGTCAGCTGGCAGACCTGGTTTATTGGGTATCTGTGATCCATACCAACTGAAATAATAACAAGGGTTTAAGAAATTCAAAGAGAACCTCAAGCAGAACTTTGTTTCTTGGCAAATACTCGAACGACTATCAAATACAGCGCAAAGTCTCTTGGCAAATGTTAAAGTGGCTGCCGATATTTGCTAGTTTAACGTTTCTCGGTAGCGTGTTCAGCGATGCGCTGCCAAGCAGGATACTTTCCGTTCGCCTTCTTCCCGAATAGATAAATTAACCGACAACCAAATTCTGCCAGACCACTCGAGCAACACAGCAAAACAACATAATTCTGGTTCGATGCTTGGGCTAGGAAACAAAACTCTATCGACCCCGTTCAAAAGAGGCTCAAACCAATTTGAAGCCGGCTCGGTTTTATCTGAGGTCAGGTCGGTAGGCATCGCGGCGGAGCTACCGCAGGAATTTAATTTAACGAGCAATTTTTCCATCGTCCTCAGCAACGAGGAGAATAAAGTTTCGGGAAGAAAAAGCTTGCCAGAGGCATCCGTGTTGCTATCGACCCGCGCCCACCCGTTTTCGGTCCTGCGATTCGTTACTCGCCGATCTTCGGACTGTTGCTCCACCGAATTGGAATTAGACAACTTCATTTTTCTTTATTAATTGTTCTGCTGATGCTATTTTTCTTCCAAACCACTATTAATAACAATTTTTAAAATGTTTCCGGCAAAAGACAAACCACTACTACAAGAGGTCCAAAACAACAATTATTTTAAAAATGTTTTTGATCGAGTCAGACCACTATTACCAGGTCTAACTCAAATTACCATAAAAGAGTCTTTTCTGAACAAAAAGTGACTATTGGATTCCAGATAATAATTTGAACTTTTATTCACGGTTTCAAACAGCACTTTTCTGAAGTCATTACTTTCGTAGTTTCTTATATTTTCTTTATTCGTCCGTTCATTTGTCCGTCGTCTACTGCTTTAAATTGCATCCACTCATTTCTGCCGTAAATGTATAAAATGTGCAGCCTAAACACGAAGGACTTAGAGCAGGATTTTGTTAGAGGCCATTGACTTTATTTCGATTTTGTTCCGCCCCATCGCTATTTCTGTTTGGCCATTAACAAGACCGAAGCGAGGCTCATTTACCATTAGCCGACTGAATGGCATTATGGGGCGATGATGTAATTACAAGGAGGTCCACAAAGCGCGATTTTAGAGCGGAAACTTTACAGTGACAATTTTGAAATTCTTTGAAAACTGTATTCAGAATTTTATAGTATACCACTTTAATAAATTGTGACGTTAATCGGAATACTTTGAAGATTGATATGACATTTAATTGTGAAAAATTGTCCTCGAAAGAGATCACTAAAATAGAAACTTATATTCTTCATAAAAAGTTACAGTATTAAAAATTATATGAATTTGAATTTCCAGAAATATTTTACTGTCACATTGTTATCAACACGCCAGATCTGTTATATCAACGAATAATGTTCTCCAACAATTATTAAATACCGAATTTAGTATAATTAACTACAGTTTTATTGCAATTTTAATTTGCTAATCTCTGAACATATTTAATGATATCAAATGTGTATAAATTTATCAATAATGAAACTGTTACATATCGTATAAGGATTATCGCAGAATTATAAGATCGTTTACCTAAAAATTGATTAATTTCCTCCATTATAAATTCATTGAACCTGTTTGATCACGTTCTCTGTTAAACATAATACTACACGATTGGGAAACTAAAATGGAACAATATTGGATTTTGAATACCTTTATTAACGAAATTTCAAGAGAAACACTGGCCTCAGAGGTTTCCATAATATCCGAAAATTAAAACACACTTCAAAGCCGCGAATATATTGAAAGTTCCGTAAGTCTTGAGTATTCCGGAAGTTCCGAGAGTCTTGAAAGCACCGAATACTTCGTAAATATTATAAACTTTACAGATATTTAATCGTTTCAACTCTACTCGATCTCATTCTGATGATATTACAATCTACAACCGTGAGGTTGAACACTCATTATTCTGAATGAACGGAAAGTGTAAAGGGAGTCTGTAATCAGAGGTGGGCATTATGTGGCGAAACAAATATTTCAAATACCATTGAATATTTTAGATTTTAATTAGCTTAAAGAAAATAGTATTTTAAATAAGATATACAATTTCGAAAATAAAATATTTCTATTTGAACAATCTGAAACACGAAATCAAATATTTTACTTTTTGCATTGTTATAATACTCATAAATATATTGAATTCGAACCATTAATTTCAGCAATAATATTTAAAATTGAAATCGAAAATAAAGACGAAATACAAATATTTTCAATATAATTCAAATAAAATACTATTTTCAAAAATTACTGCCTCAAATATAAATTATCTTATTTTCTTATTATCTTATCTTATCTTATCTTATCTTATTTTTATTTTCAAAGTTCTACGCATACTTTAAAATAAATAGGATTATTTACTATTTACTATTTAAAATCCTATTTTCCCCAGCACTGTCTGTAATCGAATGAAAAATGATATCTTCTTATGCAGGCAGCAAAGTAGAATTGAGAGAAATATTCATAAGCCATTCTCGTTATCTGAAAAGGCTGAAAATTGTTGCTAAAAATGTTAAATATTATCGACGACTCACCAGTACCTTTTCAATATCGAAGTAAAAAATGGAAAAATACCTCGGTGGAACGAGGATTAATATCGAAAATTGGCCCTAATCATGACGACTATAAAAACAAGGGAAATAGCAAAGGGTGTCTTAAAGGGATCGGATCGAAAAGGAATAAAGTTTTACTTACAACCATTGCGGCGCCATTCCGAGTACATCGTATACGAGGATACGATTAAGGATGCGCGTTAGTCGGTCGTTGCTCGGTCGCCTAATGGCGGCCATCCTGGAATTCATTAGCCGATTGTCTAATTAAGTTAATCGACTCGGGGTCGTCTTGCCGTCATAAAAGTCGCGTTGCTCGCCTCGACGCCGCCAACCGGCGCGTTTCCGCTGCCGAAATTGTTACTTCGCTTGTACGGAACGGTGATAGAAGTCACGACTCGGATTATTCGATAGGGGATAAGGAGAGATTAGGGGGTTGCTCGAATTGGTTGCGTATTTTATTTCTTCTTTCCACCGTGCTGCAAATGCTCGCGATTGGCCGAGGATTTCGAGGAATGATGAACTCGTGAAAGAGGAGGCGATTATTATCGGTGTGTATCGATCTGGTAATCAATTTTTACCAATGCAGGATGGTCCGCTGAAACGAGGCCACCTAAATATCTCTTCAGGTTATTGCAATGACAAAAATATTTGTTACAATGTATTTTTCGATTATTTACACGATGCGACGCAAAGTTAAAAAGTGTTTAGCCATGTACCATGGATTTTTTTTAAATTATGCAATAATCACCGGTCGGTAATGTGTTAATATGCAAACAAAATACGGTGGCTTTGAAAAAACCGTTAAAATGCCCTTCAAAGGATTTTTTTATTACCATCTGATGCACGTTTTAAATCCATGTACATCCTATTTCGTTATTTTTTCTTTATTTTTACTTACTTTTAATGGTAGCGGAAATAATTAAAATGTTCAAATTAAAATAAACAGCCTGTATAAACATTAGTGACTGACATGTGGCAGCCGGCGGGCAGGACAGACCTCCATTGTCTTTCAGAACATTGTTACTCTTAACAAACACGGGCGTTTTATTCGAATATTTAATTAAAGCGCAAAATTGTAGCAAATCGAGCAGGAAACGGTCGGCGCGAGCGGAATACAGCATCAATATACACGAAGTATAAACAGCAAACGGCCGACGCACAAGCGTCCCGACGATCATTTCCATCGTGATCGCAAATGATCCGCTCTAAAACGAGCCATAAATCCGCGGGCTATTAAAACCCGGCGGGTGTGATTCGAATTTAAGCGATTGTCCCTAATTATATGTCGCGTTTAATTGGAAACTTTTAATTAAATTTCCCTCGGAATCGAAAATCAGGCGGTGGAGAGCTGCGGGCACGTAACGGAACACGGGCCATTAGGGAAAACACTGCTGGATAATAAGGGCACGCAGGAAGCGCGAAACGTGGTCAGATCAGCGGCTAACAACAATAGCGTCGGGTTAATTCCGCCAGCGTCGCGCGCGATACCTTTTCCTTCCATTTTGCCTTTTTTTCGGCCGCGATTGTTTCGGCCCGGCATTGTAGTCGAACTGGGCAATCGGCTCGATTACGCCGACCGTGAAGATGCGGGCGTGCGCACGATTTTTCGTCGAGGGTTTGATAAATAATAAGGAAATCGCTACCCCTTTCTTCTTCTCGACACCGCTCTTAGTGTCACAACAGGAGGGTATGTCATATTCTATCCTTTTTTGTTCCCCAGCCGTGAAATTAACAACATTCTTTCATAAGTCGCGGATGAATCGAATCGACTGGTGAATGGATCAACGACGCGCTTCGAATAATTTGTTCGCTCTATTGTCGCGGCTCTTTTCGGCGACAAACGGTGAAATACGAGCACCCTCGTTGCGCACAGAGAATAAAGGCCTTTGAGGCGAGGCCTCTTTTCGGTCTCGTGATCCGGTGGCCGAGATTTTCGCTGTTACCGAATGAAAACATGCCACGGCCTGGACGGAGCCTGGGAAACTGAAATATCACTTGGATAGGAGTTTTATGAGACGCAGGATGAAATTGTTAGGCACCAACTCATAGGGAAATTTCATTAAACCCGACGTTTCCCGCTGTTTCGAGCTCAACTGCTTCAGCCAGAATTCATTCTAACACGTTACTCAAGGCAATTTGTCTCGTAAAACAAAAATTGTTAATTAGTTTAATCCTCTTACGTTTCTCAGGCCGTAAACAAATTATTTTTGCATCATTTAATAAATTCAAATAAATATTAAATAAATTCAAACTTCTCGTTTTTATGAGGCAACATGTAACAAAATATACTACCCATTTCATTAAAAAATGCTTTGCTAAAATAAAATGGTTGTGGTTTTCCTTAACAATTCTCATTTTCACAATGTAACATCATCCTTTCCAAATAGCAATAAATATCGACTTGAATGAAATCTCATCCCATAAAAAGCTCCCTTTATTCTCAATCATTTGTTTCTGCTCGTAAATAATGATGTAATATTCCCCGAGGCTTTGTTAGGAGTAAACTTATTTGCGCAAATACACAAGCACGAAGTCTGAAGTATTATCGTAATTCCAAGTTTTTATAGGAAATTTTTCCCCGAATATCCATCGGTCAAGAGAGTTTCGAACGGGTCTGTAACATAATATACATGTACAGAGTTTCCATTTAAATACGCGAATACATATAATCGGTGCCCTCGATCTCGATCTCTGTTCGCAGTCATGACGAAGAGGGAACGAGCCAATAAATTAGTCGGCTGCGGTTAACTCGTGTGCACATCGGTGCATTTCGTGCGGTTCTGTTGCATCGGTATTGGTTCCTTGCGTACAATTGAAAATGCACGCCAATTCTTTCCGGCAAAAGTTATTATACAACTGTACCTACTTCTCCAAACTTTTGCGAGTGCTCGTTGTACAATTTTATTCCCGTACCGGGGCGACACGAAATTTTCGTATTTACCTTGCTCGTTCAAGTTGTAACGTCGACAATAAAATGGAATTTTCTACGACTCGGATTTGCAGTAAAAATATTCGAAAACATATTTCAACAATTACAGAATCTTCGATATCTTTCCTAACGTTTCATGGGGTAAACTTTACTTTACCGGACTCCAAATTTTAGCCTTTCTTGTATAAATTATTATGTATTTGGTACGCGATCCAGTAGATTTGTACTCGAAGAACCTGCAGATCGAAGTTTCGATCCTGTAGGATCAATGGTTCAGGAGTTATGGTTGCTTAAAGTTGAACAATTTGCAGTGTTTCTGACAGGTAAGAGCGCCGTCATATTGGTTTCTAGCAGTGCTGGGGAAAATAGTATTTTTAATAGTAAATAGTAAATAACCCTATTTGTTTAAAGTATGTGTACAACTTTGAAAATAAAATATTTTATTTGAAGAATATTGAAAATATTTGTATTTCGTCTTTATTTTCAATTTCAATTTTAAATATTATTGCTGAAATTAATGGTTCGAATTCAATACATTTTTGAGTGTAAATCGTTCCTTAACGATAAGATGCATTGTATGTTTATACGGTTTCTCAGAGTATTATAACTAAGAGTGTTTCAGATTGTTCAAATAGAAATATTTTATTTTCGAAATTGTATATCTTATTTAAAATACTATTTTCTTTAAACAAAATAAAATCTAAGATATTCAATAGTATTTGAAATATTTGTTTCGTCAAATAATGCCCACCTCTGGTTTGTAATGACGATCGAGCTCCGTTTACCGAGCAGAACTGCAATTTTAATAAAAATTTCCAACCGATGAACGAGAACACGTATATCAATCAGATATCGTGTCCCTTCTTCGAATATAAGCGGTTGCGCTGAAAGATTAACCGATTCTTTCGTGAACTATTCATCGAGCGCTCCATTCGGTGTATTTAAAACTCGTTCTGTCGGGAGAATAAACATCCCCGATATTTACCACGTCAATAAAAATGAACCGTCCATCTGTAGTCCGGTTTCGAAGTTGTAATTTATAATTCAAACACCGTACACTGTTGTTCCCAGTCAGTACCTAAATATTTTTCGACGGCCGCGGTTCACGATAACGATTGCGCGATCCATTATTCCCCGACGCAGTAAACATTAAATTTGCAACACGACCAGACGCGTCGAAAGGAAATGGCCACTTCCGATCGTGAATCCTGGGGCGGATTAGACTTCTCGTGGAACACGTCGAAAATTGAGGTTTCGAATAAAAATTGGTTACGCCGGAAGGGCTGGTGTGCCACGAGTGCTTTGTTTCCGTCGATGGTGGTCGGAACGCAACTGAATGAATTGTGCTTCGTTCTAGGAACCAGGGATTGTACGTCTACCAATCGAAAATCCGCAAAAAACGATCTCTATTGCATGTTTCATGGTGTTTCTACTGTTTTGCATTATTTGCTTGGATGAATTGAACGCTAGGGTAAACTTTACTTTACCGGACTCAAAATTGTTGCCGTTCTCCTATAAATTATTATGTATTTGGTATGTAATCCAGTAGATTTTTACCCGGAGAATCTGCAGATCGAAGTTTCGATCCTGCATGATCAATGGTTCAGGAGTTATGGTTGCTTAAAGTTGAGGAATCTGCAGTGTTCTTGATGGATAAGGGCGCCGCCATATTGCTTTGTAGCGACGATCGCGCGCTGCTTACCGAGCAGAACCGCTAGATGGCAGCACAAAGTAATTAAAAAACGAACGTATCAATTGATCGTAACGTTTAAATATTTATTGCATTTGTTTCCGACATTTCCACAGTATTAATTTGTCAGTTGGTTAAACCACTAATAAGTTAGTACTTAAATCGTTCCGAAACAATTTAATTATCAACGAATTACTTTAAATAATTTGACTGTTACGTGTTATTCGGTTCACCAACGTTTAATAATAAATAATAAATGGACAGAGCAATTTAGAACTTTCTTGCGCAATTAATTAAACGGAATAATTTCTCTACATTCGTTTGAAACGCGCAACAGTTCTTTCGTTCAATTAAGCAGAAACACTGGTCGAAATTAAACGCTTTTTAAATTAGTACACGGGGTGGCAATAAATTGCTTTGGCTTAATTAATATTGTAAATATAAAGAGACTATATTACAAATTATTTCAATTTTCATATATCGTTACGACATTGTTATTTAAACCACTGCCGCAACGGTAACCGCACAATCTCGATCGCTATTATTTTTAGCATCTTTCACTCGCTCCACAAACATTTATTATTCTGGTTATGTTATTGTTATTCTTGTTGTGTCATCTACCGTGATAAAATACAATTTTATTTCCTGTACTAAAGGTTTCAATGTTATCGGAATGATACAACACAGATTGAGATTTTATGGAAGCTTCAATTTCATGCTTACTCGATTTGTGTAAACAATAATCCATAAGGATTGGCATTATTGAGATTCTATGGAAGCCTGTCTTTAATTCTTATTCGAGAGCTTGTGTAAACAATCTGTCAAGAAAGTTTTGTAATATTGAGATGTTACAGGAACGTGCGAATTTCATTTCTATTAAAAAATCTATTTAAATAATGAATGCATAGAGATCCACAATATTGAAATTCTACGGGCTTCAATTCTATTAATTATTCGCGAATTTGTATAAATAATGAAATCACGAAGGCTGGCAATCCGGTAATTGCTATTTAGTTTATCATTGAATATTTGCGCTCGGAAGTAATGTGCCTTCGTTCATAGCATATCCGTTGGCCATGTATTATTCAGGCGGTTTGCAATTAACACTTACGAAAAGAAAGAGGAGAGCGGAGCAGTGTAGCGGTTTGTTGCACAATTAATTACCATAAACCACCGCTGCGCAAACGACCAGCAAAACGACAGCGGCAACGGTTGATTTGTAATTCCCGATAATATTGATTCCGATAATAGACGAACCTACTCGAACGTCAATTTCCATTTGCCTGGTTAGAATTAGCCGCGTTTTCGCGATACGCGCCTGTGAAACGCATCAATCGTCAAACGAACGAAACGCATGCCGGGATCGGGTCCCTGGTTCCGTTCCGTTCCTCTTTTTCGCAAGGGAATATCCCCGGCGGATTTATTTATACGTTGCGCGCACGGAAATAGCTACGGATGATACGTTGCCGTAGATTATATCGAGCGTAACGGATGTCGCCCGATAAATCATTATTGCCAGGCCTAATTATCATAATTACAACGCTAGAACGTCGATAATGTTATTTCCATGACCAACGATATTATTAATGCACAGAGATCCCCGCGAATCTCTATTTCCTATGTTATACTAAGGGAATGAGGTAAACTTTTCTCTACCGGACTCAAAATTGTTGCCTTTCTCCTATAAATTATTATGTACTTCGTACGTGATCCAGTAGATTTGTACTTGGAGAAACTGCAGGTCGAAATTTCGATCCTACAGGATCAATGGTTCAGGAGTTATGGTTCTTTAAAGTTGAAGAATCTACAGTGCTTTTGACCGGTAAGGGCGCCGCCATATTGGTTTGTAGCGACGATCGTACATTGCTTACCGAGCAGAACCGCCGCTTACTTACCGAACAGTAACAATACTAGAAGAATTATAAATATTGTTGTATCATTTTCAACTTAAGCATATTAAAATAAATGTTTATTTTACTCCGGTTTGTTGCAATTCAGGTAAAACAGTTTCATTTTGCACGATCATACAGGGTGTCTCAGGACGCGTGGTACAAGCGAACACGAGGTGTTTCAATTTTGCAAAAATAAGTAAAAAAAACGAATAACATTGTTTTAATTAACTCTCCGGTTTTTAGGGGAAAAACGAGTTTGAAAGTTTGATGGATTTTCGTGCGCAAGCATTCGCAGGAAGTAGAATTGGTTGGCCATGATCAGACGCGTCAGCCAATATTCCAACTCAATTTTCTCGAAAACGAAACGTCAACCGAAAAAACGTTACTCGTTTTGTTTCACTTGTTTTTGCAAATAGAATCACTTCATACTCGCCTGTACTAGTCGTCCTAGAACTCCATAATCTATTTATGAAACGCTTGTATGAAATCGCCGGGGTTCTTTTTCCAAATCACAAACTTTTATTTTCGCTTTCAGCTACGGAAATACCGTGATCAAATTTTTGTTATAACACGTGCTCGATGATCGAATAAAATACAATTTCATTTACCGTAAAACTTTCTGTGAAACTTTCGTTCTACAGTCTACAATTTAAACTATTAATTTATAAAAACTAATATGTAGAATCCGTACCAAAAAATTCACAATAATTTATCCCGTACCGACGCGATCGATTTGCATTCAATATTTTCAGTTCCAACGAAATTCCGCCAACTTTTTACTGCAAAACAATAACCTGCAAGAAACGTGCGGTCACGCACGATCATTTCGAGTTGTCTACGTCTTCATTCAGCTCGGTTGGCAAATAGTTTCTCGAGGCGCAATTGCGGAACGAACGCGCTCATAGAAAGGAAAAAGGAGTCGCATCGAATACTGGCAAAAATTCGCGTGCCACCCTAGCCGTTCGGCAAAAACGAGAGGGGATGGAGAAGAATTCGTGTCGCGACCCGAATACTCCGCGATTCGGTAAAGCATTAAACATCGGGAGTAAACAGTGAAATATAACGTCAGATAAGCGAGCAAAATAATGTCACGCTGATGCGGACATCGAGCCGAGGGGTTGGGGTTGGGGCAGACAAGAGCAAGAGGAAAAAAGTTTTTCCCCGTTCGCTGCCGCCGGTATATGCGGGTTGGTTTGAAAAAAAAAGAAAAAAAAAGGAAGAAGACACGGGAGAAGAAAAAACACAAAAACAAAATACGACGATGATAGCAGTGGTGAGACACAAAAGGCACAATAGGCGGTGAAAACTTTTCTCAGCGATGGGAAAGGAGGCCCTGGCGTACGCGCTGGCAGAAAACCCGGGGAATTCGGGTCAATGGAAAACAGCACAGGGGAAATTGGGACGTTTTTGCCACCCTTTGAAGTTTCCATGAATCTTCTGATCTCTCTTCCTCTCTCTCCCTCTCTCTCCTGCCTGGTTTCTTCGGTGTAATTGATTTCTGACAGCCCCGAGCTTCAAGAATGAACTTCGCTTCTTCAATGGGGAGTTTTTCGAAGTTTCATCACGGTGACGTTCTATGCATGATCGCGAGTTTGAAGTTCCGAGGAAAGGTTATTCGAATTTCGTGCTTGATCGATGTCGGACGGAAAAACAAGCGTCTCAGAGACACTTTCGGTGCTTGTTAGATTCAGTGTTAAACATCTAGCGATTGAGAAGATAAACGATTAGACGTCTCGCATCGTTTAACGAAATTTCATCCACGGTGAAATTTAGTTAAGATGGCGGCCCTCGGTCACCGTGAAAGAAGATATACGATTGCCGTATTAAAAGGTTATCGGTGTTCGAACGGAGATTTCTGCTTAGGAAAGTCTTCGTCGGGGAATCCCAAGTCAACGTCTTTGTATCACGTTACGCGAATTCGACGCCAAAGTGAAGGAAAATACATTTAACGGCTCGCTGGGTTTTTCTTCGGGGCACTTCCGAGTCTTGCGCTCCCACGTTTCTCTGACACGTTACCAAATGATTCGATTCCGAAAGCATTCGAGCGAATCGAAAACAATTTCTGTCTATCTTTCTAAATCGCAATTTTTATAATTATTCGCGCTAGAATGAATAAACTCGTGTTCACAATTTCGATTTTGCACGAAACGAAGTGATAAATATCTACAAACAACGTTTAAAAAAGGTCTGCTAGTCTGGATGTGGAAGTGCACAGTACAGGGACACGGCTAACAGTTCGGAGTGTTACGAACGTGATCGTTACCAACACAGAAGTGACGGGACATTGTCGTCGTTGAATTCAAATCGGGCGTCGCGTCGCTCGATTCGTCGGTGTTGAACGGCCGTGCGCTGTTCCTGGAGCGACTGGCAGATTTTCGAAAAGCAAAAGTGAATCGCGGTTGACCGAGTCCGCACAATTCTAATCGGCGTGTAGCATCGATAAATTCGTCCACGTCACCGACGTTTTTGCGAACGGGCAACGATAAACCGGGCTCGGTGGAATGCGTCGTGCCGTGCCGCCATTATTATCAAACGCCGAGGGCGGCGGTGGCGGCTGCACACATGCCTGTCGACGATTTTCATTTCCTGCTTTTTATTGGCCCGTTAAAAGTTACGTTTGCGCCACCATTTATGCCTGATTAAGGTTTAACTCGATTCGTTCGTCGCATCGACCAGCGGCCACCCCCGCGATCCCATGCTCCCTTTATGAACCCGACAAGTAAGCACATTATTCATGCTAGTGCAATCCATCTACAGCGAATCACAGTAATATTATCGGACACTTTTGAAAGGACGATAACTTTTTAAATATTCGACCGTACGACGCGTGGATTCGTTTCAGAAGTTAGAAATTAGTTTACGGGAGACCGGAGCTGGTTGACTAATGAGATTAGTCGAATAATCCAGTCTCCGGTAACACTATAAAGTAGATGATGCCGCTTTCCGCGATATTGAAACATAAGAATGACTTTAAAATTAATTTTTTATAATAAATTTGCGTGTTATACCAATAAGAATAAAAAATCTAAAAACATCGGCGGTAAGTAAATATTTCTGTTTCGACTATTTATCAATTTTTGTCCATTAAGTACTGCATTTTTTCATGATTAGATTATGGAGATATGACACTTCTTAAAAATCCTATACTTTGCGTTAATATCTCTCAATTTCGATCTTTTCAATGACAATCATCTATTACTAAAATCACTTGCTAAAACAATTTTTCAAAATTTATTAAGAAATGATTATGGATTTGAAACAAGAAAACTTCTTATCTGGGGTTGTGCGATTTTCTCGAAATTTTTTAATCAAATTCAAGCATGCTGCTAATTAATGCTAATTTACACTATGCAAAATCTGGACGTGTGTAGTATAGCTGTAAACAATTATGGTAATGTGTAGCATTAACTTTTCAATCCTTCAAATTAATTAATAATATGAACTATAATGCGTATTTTAGAATATTATTTCACCACAAAGGAATGAGAAATTGATTAATCCGCCACCAAGATTTGCATTTTGGTATATTCGACGCTTTCATAAATGGTGCACAGCCCATAAATTCATAAAATCCGCAGTCTAATTATAAGCAATATGCGCGACACAAAGGAATTATCTTCGTTTAATAGATACGTGATAATTCATTATCACTGTACTATATGATCGTATAAATTAATTCATTCGATCCATTTACATTCAAACTGCGAAATGTTAATACTCTTGGATATAATATTATAAAAGACATTATTCATAGCTTAGAAAATTTAATCGTTATATCCTGAAAATGCACTTGGATTATAAATCAAGAGTTGCATTAAATTTAATTTCTCGAAAGCTAGGACGTTATTAATTTAATAGAACTAGATTGCTGAAATCGCGCACTATGCTGCGCGCTCTATCAAATGATCATCACCATTATCCTACGCGACGTTCGTGTGCCATTCGCCAAAGCTAACTGAAACGCGTTATTACACTCATTGTTTGAAAATGTATTATATTGCTAGAAGTAAGGAAACATTGGAGCAGTTATTTAACTGGTTAAGTAATTGTTCGAGCAAGGTTAAGTAATTGTTGAAGCAAAGTTAATCAATTGTTAAAGCAAAGTTAATCAATTGTTAAAGCAAGGTTAATCAATTGTTAAAAAAATGTTGATATGTTATTAAATCATTGTGTAAGCAGTTGTCCGTAATTATAGCCGATGCCAAAACGAGATCTGTTTCTAAATAATGTGTGCGCCATTAACAAAATCGCAAAAGTAAAAATGACTGAAAAAACTTTATATTCAACTAAAAATCACAGTCACTTTAACTCCGTTACATCTACTGAAAAGTTATTGTGGAAAGATTACTGTATATTTTCACGATGCTGTCTTGACCAACAGCAATACAAATTTATATGCTTTCATATAAAAAAAATGGAAATAACGGTAATTTGTTGTTTGATAAAAATATTTAAAAATTCTATCATATAAGATGCAATTCTTAAATCACCTATTACCATATTTGGTGCGTGTTTTATCGACATGAAAAATCGGGAAAAAAAGATTTGAATTTAATTTGCACCTGTTGGGCACAAGAGTTGTCAGATCAAAACACAGAAAGATCGACTGTCTGACTATTTGACAGAGGGGGCGATCGATCTTTCGGCGTCGCCGCTTTGCAAGTCGGGAACGTCGAGAGAGGGTTGGTAAATACCGATGAATGCTGGACGGAATGCTGCGAACTTCAAATATTCGGATTCGGTTATGATTTAGGGCTGTTTTGTCGATTGATTTTTATTTTCCTCGGTATGCGCGCAATGCTCGAAATATTTTGCGCACGCTGCTATTGATAACAGAAATTCCAGTAATGCTAACCGATGCGTTTACGAGTCTATGAAAAATTATATCTGGCCGAGAAACGGACTGAAAAGAACGGACAAATTAAACACAACGAATCAGTGCTGGGGAAAATAGTATTTTAAATAGTAAATAGTAAATAATCCTATCTATTTTAAAGTATGTGTACAACTTTGAAAATAAAATATTTTATTTGATGCAGTAATTTTTGAAAATAGTATTATATTTAAAGAATATTGAAAATATTTGTATTTCGTCTTTAGTTTGAATTTCAATTTTAAATATTATTGCTGAAATTAATGGTTTAAATCAATACATTTATGAGTGCAAATCGTTTCTTAACGATAAGATACACTGTACGTTTATACGGTTTCTCAGGGTATTATAACAATGAAAAAAGTAAAATATTTTATTTCGTGTTTCAGATTGTTCAAATAGAAATATTTTATTCTGTGGATCAAATTGTTGAAATAGAAATATTTTCTTTTCGAAATCGTACACCTTATTTAAAATACTATTTTCTTTAAGCAAAATAAAATCTAAAATATTCAAAAGTATTTGAAATATTTGTTTCGCTAAATAATGCCCACCTCTGCAACGAATACACTAAAATCTCGCGCATCCGTGATTTTTCTCCCCATTCCACCGCTGAAATCTCCGTTACACGAATAATGTACCTGAAGCTTTTGCAATTCAGCATGATGCAGATTTTCGTATTAATAAGGGAACATCAATTCTGGGATCTGCAAAATGCAAAATGCAAAATGCTTGGAAAAATTTGTTTCATACGTTAAACTTTTATTTTGCAGTCTCGGTTCCATATAAGATATGGAATATCTGTAATCGGTGGTTCGACAATCGGAGAAGAATTTGAAAATTTGTTATAGTTATAAAGAAATTACAAACTTTCTCGCAGTATAAATATGACTCGCTCTACTTCTTTTTAAATATCTCCGAAACTAATGCGCAGATGAAAAAAAATATCCTACGAAAACTGCTGGTCTTTTTACGTATAATAAGATCCCATAATAAAAAATATAGGTTTCCATTTGAAAAAAGAAAGTTGACCTTCAAATGATCTTGAAAAACCAAATAAACAACTGATACTTCCCCCCTCTTTTCCCCTCGAAATCCTTGGACACGTGTTTTACACTTTTTTTTAATATCTTTCATACTTTTCGAGATATTCGGCTGGAAAAGTTTTCAAATGAACACCCTGTATACCAAATACATATTAATTTATAGGAGGAAGGCAAAAATTTTGAGTCCGGTCAATTAAAGTTTACCCAAATTTAATCTTAGTAAAATTGTTGTTACAGAGTTGAAAATGATCTTTCGGGAGAATCTAATATTTTCCTCGGCAAGTTCACGGTAACACACTAGAATGGTTATCGTATTATACAAAGCAATACCGAAGTTAGGACGAAATAGCGCAACTATTTCCTTAGCTCCGGCTTATAAGGTAATACCGCTCGGATAAATGTATTTGTTGTGTGTCGTAATGATGGCGTCCGCAAATGACCGCATGTTTAACAGCGTCTGAACCAGTGCCTCGATTAGAGTCGAGACATCCGTAATATCAACGGTCCTCAAACATCTTTGATGCCTGCATTCATGTAAACTGCCATACTGCACCGTTTACACAGACCGGCGCTTATGTAATCGGAAATATACGAGTGGAAACTGGTCTCGAAATACTCTAACTTTGTGCACGGGTAATTTTCCCTTCAGCCGTGGCTCAAAGATTTTTCAAACGAAATATTCGTTTGACGGGATCACGATTAAACGGAAATCGCGATGACATCTCGCCTGCTGACATTTCAGAAAATAAATAAACTTCACAGATCAATATTACTCAAATAAATGGAAAGGGAACCACACATCTCACTATTCCATTATTACTTTCATATTTCGTTTCAGTGAAAAGGTCATTTCGTTTTAAAATGTATAATTGATATATAATAACCTGGTCGTTAGATAGAAATGCCAAAATTAATAAATTGTATATAATATAATATTCTATATAATTGTATATAATAAATGTATATGTTATAAACTACAGAGAAATTTTATTTGAAGCATGCGATTGATATTTATAATATAATTTTCTTTTGGCTGACACAAGTATTCCTGACTTTCTCGTTTCCACGTTTCAAGTGTCGCATCAATAATCACCGGGTAGAGCGCGAGTTAAAGGGGAGTAGTATAAAAGAATCGACAAACAAATAAATCGTATCGGCTCAGCCACTTTAAGGAATCTCCTCATTTCCTGGCGCGTGAAACTTTCATGCAGCGAGGCCTGCGATTTATTTTCATCCGGATTCGCAAGCTACAATCAACTATCGTTCGAATCCACCACGGTCCATCAGTTCTTCTCAGCGCAGCTTGAGCCCCGAATAAAAAATGTGCTATCTGTCTGCATGACCCTCTGTTTTGCCCTCCCGGGCTTCCGCCTATATTCCGGAATTCCCGGTAATACCGGCACGGTTCGCCGTGCACCCTTCTATCTCCGTCGAACTTATATTTCACCTCCAACTTTTTTCTTATCTCGCTGTATTCGCTGCCAACTACCTACGAGCCGCTCGTCTTTCTATTCGTTTCATTTACCAGTCACACTCCTCGCCCCGATAAACTTTCTTTTTCTTCCGAGCGTCCATCGATTACTGACACTCGCACCCTCGGAATTTCGATTTTCAACCAACCGAGAGGATCTCCACCTTGATAACGTATACGTTTTATTATTATCGTTGCAACTTCTTGCGATCGAGTTTTCATCTTGTACGTCTGCAAGTACTATACGCAGGTTCGTAAAGAGTCCCCAGATTATGACTTGTCTCCACTCTACCTTCCCCTTCCACGACGCTATACTACGCCGCGGCTCGGCCACGTGACGCGTTTCCTCGCAACGTCACTTGACTAATCCGGTACTGGCAGAGAGGGAGAAACCCTTTCCCAACTGCGTAAATTGTGGTAAAAAGATATTTTTCTTATTGCTACTTTTATAACAATTATCTTAACCCTGTATTGCATTCCATTCCGAATTGGGGACCTAAGGACTGGTCCGGAATTCCACTCCTGATTACTCGATAATACAAAAACGGGGTTTCTTAGTGGTCAAAATCGCTAGATGAAAGATCAGTCTAGGTGACTATTTGCTTCAAAAGTCCTACTTTTACGTTTACGACGCGTAATTCTCATTATTCGGTACCATGTCGCGAAGCAGCGAGAAGCAATGGACAGGCGACGGTGCTGCCGCCTATCGTGACTGTCGATACCTACGCGAGGATTGCAAGGGTTCGAGATTCCACTCCTGATTTATCAATAATGCAAGGACAGGGTTTCTTGGCAGTCAAAATTGCTAGATGAAAGATCAATCTAAGGGGCTATTTGCCTCAAAAGTCCAACTTTTACGTTTACGACGCGTAATTCTCATTATTCGGTACCATGTCGCGAAGCAGCGAGAAGCAATGGACAGGCGACGGTGCTGCCGCCTATCGTGACTGTCGATACCTACGCGAGGATTGCAAGAGTTCGAGATTCCACTCCTGATTTATCAATAATGCAAGGACGGGGTTTCTTAGTAGTCAAAATCGCTAGATGAAAGATCAATCTAAGGGGCTATTTGCCTCGGTAAGACAAGAACATGAGTGGTTAACCCGGGAAGATGCAAGTTTTGACAAGTGATTTGCTGACACGGGGCCTTGTCAACATCCCCGGGCAAGGATAGGGAGGAAGAGAATCCTCGGCCACAGACGTGCGGTTTTTGTTTGGTTACTCTTACTTTTCCGCGTGTCTATAAAGAAGAAAAACAAGGGAGCTATTTGCCACAGAAGTCCTACTTTTGCGTTTGAGGCGCGTAATTCTCATTCGGCAGCATGTAGTGGAGCCGCGAGAAGCAATGGACAGGCGACGGTACTGCCGCCTATCGTGGCTGTCGATATGCTGCCGAATAATGAGAATTACGCGTCGTAAACGTAAAAGTAGGACTTTTGAGGGAAATAGCCCCTTAGATTGATCTTTCATCTAGCGATTCTGACTACTAAGAAACCTAGTTTTTGCATTATTACGAAATCATGAGAGGAATCCCGGACCCTAGCAATCCTCGCGTACGTATACGTGGTTTCGTCCGTCCAGGAGACGCAGTCCTTAAATTTCAAATTGTTCTATAGTAAATTAAGTAGACAATACTGAAGACTCTGAGCATGTTAGTTCCAAGTGGAAACATTGCGATTTTGTAAATAACATTTTCTAATAAGATTTTATTATTTATTTCATGACCACACTAATTTTTATATTTTTTTTTCATCTCGTCATAAAAATTCATGCAATAGAGGATTAAACAAAGAGTATGAATGCAGAAGAATATGAGCAGCGTTTGAATTCCCTGCGTAGAATCGAAACGGATAACGTTAAATGAACAACTCGGCAATGTTTCGTGGAGCATTTGCTCAGTCGAGGCGCGGCGGTTAGGATAACGTCAACAGGGACGGGAATGGTAACCTAAATTATTATCGCGCGAGCTAGCCAGAACGCGGTCTGCACAATGTCCACTAATTTCGTTGATTACCGTTCGAAACCGCCGCAGTGCGAGTCCCTGAGATCAAGGCTGACGGGAAGAGCTGTCTGCGCCGCGGTTTCGTGAACTACGATTCTCAACCGTCCGTTCTAATACTCTTTGTAGCCGCGGTCCGCGGGCTCAAAGGCGTGCACAACCGCTTAAAACTCGCGTCCGACGAAGTCTGTAACTCAGATTTGAAGGCAGGGAACAGGGAACAGGAGAGAGAGACCGGCTTGCGGTGTCCCCGTGGCCGCGGCCGTTCCTCTTTAATTCGGGACGCAGCTCCCACTCGTCTTTGAAGTAGCCTCGTCTACGCTGGTGCAAGTAATCAGGCGAACCCTCTGGCGGACGAGGCTTCGGATACTTGTACGACCCTGTTTTGCCCTCGAATCTTCCTTCCCGGAAACTTTTCTCCCCCTAAGGTGGAAAAAGGTAGTCTACACAGAGAAAACGAGAGAGAGAACAGTCGAACCGAGGGTCGCAGCTGCCGGTGTTAATGCCGGACTCCTACGGTTCTTCCGTCTTGGGATTTTCCACTGTAACGAGATTAAATCGGGTCTGGCAAGACCTCCCGGGACCCGGCCGCGGTTTCGGGACGCTGGACCGGATGATATTAATGGTTTCGATGCGAGCACGCTACAGCCAAAGTATTTACTCCGGTTTCAGGGAAATGGATCCGGCGTTTTTAACACTAACCGTACCGCGACCGGTCAAATTACCGCTTTCACATTGTTTATATTTTAATTATTGAAATTATCAATTAGAAAATATTCCATAAATTTCTATATTCGAGCACGTATTATTATAAAAATTGGGAAGAATCTAAATAAATTCAGTCTTGCAATTTTTATAAAACAATATACATACACACGCATTTCTATTACAAATCCAGTTTACTTACAACAATAGAGCTCAATTCATTTGTCCTGAATAGACTGCGGATCTTTACGCAAAATTAAAATGTTCTGCATTGATTGTGAGCAGCGGGAGTAAAATAAAAATTGATTTCATCCCTTAACGACTTCGTTGCACTAAAAACATCGCAACATTCTTAAATTTTTCAAATCTTTCGGTATTTTATATTTCACTCAACCAATTTCTTCGTAATCTAAAATAAAAATTGATTTCATCCCTTAACGACTACGTTGCAGTAAAAACATCGCAATATTCTTAAATTTTTCAAATGTGTTTTATATTTCACTCAACCAATTTCTTCGTAATCTAAAATAAAAATCGATTTCATCCCTTAACGACTACGTTGCAGTAAAAACATCATAATATTCTTAAATTTTTCAAATATGTTTTATATTTCGCTCAACCAATTTCTTCGTAAAAGACATAAAGGATCCGCAGTCTAGTCTTAAAATTCTTCACAGCAGTTACCTGTTGAAAAGACTGTGGCACAGTTTCCAAGTTACCACGGCGCGTTCGGTGTTGCCACTATAGAAAAAAAAAGTACTGAACGTCTTGAAACATCTCCATTCCCCGACCATGATAGGGCAGAGGATTCGCAGGATCGCTCGGGGCGCTGTGACGCGCTAGAAAAAACAACGGTAGCAATCGTTCCGTTTTAACCCGGAGCGTTCCTCTATCTCGGTGAAGCCAAGTTCTCAGTTCCCGGTGTTCATCGATCTTCCCCGAATCACGGCCAGTCTCCCGAGGCAGGTCTGACCTTTGCCACCGTGTCACATGGCGTGGCGTGGCGTCTCGGGGACAAGAAGGGAGCAAAGCTGAAGAAAAGGGCGGAGGACGTACAGGGTGATTCACTGGGTAGTGGACCCAAGTGACGTCACCACATCAGAGCGGGAACCGAATAATTTCGGCTACGCTTAAGTGTCGGTGAAGAGACCCGTATCGCTTTTCCGCCATCGGAAGTTTGACGACGACAATTATTGCAACGGCGAACGGCTGTGTTCACGTGTTCCTAAATTTACATCGAATTTCCAAGATCAGTCCACGCGGCTCGAATAGGATAGTTTAACGTGCGCCATCGGCGGTACACGTGGCACCAAACTGATGTAAATTTATTTAACCGTGCACGATGGTTCTCTTCGCCGACACGCAAGTGTGGCCGCCGTGAAAATTCGTTTCGAGTTGCGATGTGTCGACGGAAGTGCGATCGATTCGGTAGCGAGCGAATCACCCTGTAGAACACAAGGCTGTTTCTGGGCGACGTTTCACTTTAATTTGAGACATCCAGTGTCGCGCTCTCGTGCCTCTCGAGTAGTCTCGTGGTCTACGCCATTGCGGTCCGAGGTTCAGAAGAGAGCCTCGACTCCGATGGCGGCCACTTGTCTGATGGAGCTCTGGCCTCTTCCAACTCGCAGCTAGCAGAAGCTAGGCAGAAGCGAGGCCAGACCCTCCCTTTTCCGTTTCCTCTTTTTCATGTCTCGTGGACGACCCGCGTTTGCCGCGGAATTCCTCCGTTTATCCGGCGGAAAAGTTTTCCGGGCTAATTGCTGGCCGCTTTTCGCCGGGATTCGGCCTGAAAAGTGGCTGTAAGCGAGCGTAATCGGCTCGTCTTTGGCTTTGTGCTCCGCTTCGGGGGTGTAATTGAATACTTGGGGTAAGAACGATTGTGTTCATCCGGCCCTCGGAGGGAATCGTTTTCCAAGCATCCGCGTGTTTACGCCTTAAGGCTTCTGTTTAACGGATTCGGGCGGTTTGTATTGTAAACGGCACCGCTCGAAGTTGCTCTCGTTACTGTTGCCTTGCAGTTGGATTCGCGTTCGGCGATCCCTGAAAGAGGTGATGGGGACTGTGTGTGTTTCTACGGATTTTTCGAAACGCTGTAATTGTCTTTCTAAGCTTCCTTGTTGGTTCAAACACTTCTGATTTAATTTTTGATAAAATATGAGACAAGTGTTCTGCTCCGTTCTAACTCCCTTTCAAACAAGAAACACAGATTTAATGGTAGGCATCGTTATTGTAACTTTTAATTCTACCAAGCATAAGAAATAGCAAGCGTTTTAAAAATATTTTTAAAAGTGGGTTTACAAATGTTATTTCTAGAATTAATATCTTTATATATTTAGATTATAATATTATTAACTATTTAATGATTTAATTATTTGAACCCACAAGAATGTGTACACGAACTCATCTTTTTCCTCCTGTTGTTATGGTACAACCTAAATGTTTTCTAAAATATTAATTCCAAATATACATACTATGGTATTAAATGATATGAAATATAAGGAATTTTTACATTTTTGGAATAGTATAATAATAATCGTGTCCATTTATTATATAAAACAACTCTGGGGGGTCGATTGAAACAATTTCGCCGTCAACCTTCGATGTAGCCCATATTATGGCGATTTTAGCGTTGAAACAATTTTGCTTCTGGCAGTGCAGCCCTTGAAACTTTAGGGACTAACAACCACTTGTCTGGCATGACTATAGTTTTGTCTTCTTGCGCTATTTCTCACGAGCAAGTGCTTAAACCCGTACAAAGGTATCAGTGTGCATTCATTCATAGTCTAGACACAGACCCACGGTTCGGAATAATTCAAGTTTCAGAGGAATATTTTAATGACGCAGTCGATTAAATGAACAATATTCTAATGAAATTATACAGTTTAATTTAATTAATGGTTTGGAACTATCGAATCTCTGGTGCACCGAATATTTATCAAATGTATCTGAAAATTAGTAGTAATTACGAACGTCAGAACCAATTTGTGTCTTTATAAATTGAAACTTGCAAAATATTAATCAAACCACACGTGGTTATTCTACGTAAGCGAAGAAGTAGTTCATATTCACATTTTAGTACTATTAGAAGAAATATATTGCTAAACATTAATTAAAAACATGTCAAGTTTACATTAAAGTTTATATTAACACTTAATTTCTGCAACTAGCTAGGGGAATCAGAAACCTTTAAATAATCTTGCTAAACGTAGCACACGTGGCTCTCAACTTGATAAACAATTCTCTAACTATTCATAGTTTGCTGTTGCTAAAACTAAAACCTAAAAATGCGTTATCGAGAGATGTATTAAAAAATTATTCAAGCACGATAATTGCTTTATTGAAACACTACAATATCGAGAGAATCTCTGCGACTGCGCAATACATGATATTGACCAAATCAAAATATTCTCACATATAGCTCTTCTGTCACTGGACCGATTTTCTGCATTAATTATACAAAAATGAGCAGATGCAATGAAAATAATTTTCAAATTGAAAGAATGAAACACTACAATATCGAGAGAATCTCTGCGACTGCGCAATACATACTATTGACCAAATCAAAATATTCTCACATATAGCTCTTCTGTCAGTGGACCGATTTTCTGCATTAATTATACAAAACTGAGCAGATGCAATGAAAATAATTTTAAAATTGAAGGAATGACATTGATTCCTGTCCCTCGCAATCGACGCGGGGGATTTGTATTTTGCACAAAGATCCGCGGTCAAATTATTATAGAAACTAATCAGAGGTGGTAGTATATGGTCGAATAAACCATCATAGACGACACGGTCCAACGGAGGATCAGAAACATCACAGTGACAGAGACGTTCCAGCAGGACCAAAAGGATTAAGCCTGAACAACCAATAGAGACATCGCCTCGGAAGCCTGAGCTATAAATTCAAAGCCACTATCTCCGCTATGTAAAGACGTCAACAAGACAAGGGGGACAATGACTACAGAAACACTGGCCATGACTCATCGCCGGGCGCAATAAACCAAAGAATAATTCCCGGCTAAATTGGAATATTTAGGCTGCGATGCGGATTAAATCACCCGCCGGTATTTCAATCCAAATTCTTCCGACGGCCATTCGAAAATAGTCCGAAGTAGTTGGCGGCGCCGCTACCGCCGGTTTAATTCATCGGGGAAAGTTTCGGAAGGTTGTCCAAGTTTCCTGGAGAAGCTTGCGCGGCTGCTGCCGTCCGAATGAATTGCAAACGAGCCCGAAAAAATGTCATTCAGGAAGTGAGCTGCGAGTGAAAGAGAAAGGGAGAGAGAGATAGTTGTCTTAATTATTTATTTATACGATCGGGTTCGGGGAGGGTGCGAGGAAATGTCCCATTAAACCAGACAGGCCTAGGAGCCGGCGTTATTCGACAGAGCGTCTCACCAGGAGCGAAGCTCGAACTCAATTCACTCGGAATTCAAATTACGGCGTGCACCGTCGGAGGCTCCTCCTTTTCCGTACCAACCTCCCTATCTACCTCGCCCAACCACCCCTGTGCTCCCTTCGTGACTCCTTCTTCAACCCCCGTTTATTTTCCATCTCCCACGCTTCCATTCCTGCGTGCGTCTGCGTCGGAATGCACTGCACTCCAGGAGATGCGCTCATGCAGCCGGGAACAAAAGTGAACAGACAGTGGCTCGACAAAGAACAGAATGCTGCACGAATATTTCCTGACGCGTTCAGAACCGCTCTTTAACAACCATGATGGTCAGCTGCGGTCGGGCGGTTGCATATCATCTCTTGGAGGAATGGGAATGTTTGGTAAAGCTCTCTCGGAGATTTCTGATGGGGTTTGGCGATTCGAATGGCTGATGTGACATGATTATTGGTTTGTATTACGTGTCAAATAGCTTTGAACATGTTAGGTTAAACATGTTTAGAACTGCTCCCCAACAGACACGATCATCAGTTCCAATCGAGCATCGCTTAAATAATCTCTTGAAGGAATGGAAACGTTTGATAAAGTTTTGGAGATTTGTGATGTGTTTTGTCGGGAGAGATGGAATGGCTGATGCGATTAGATTATGGAGTGGTTTGTATTAGGTACATTATTGGTTCGTATTGTGTATCTTAGGGCACGTTCAGAACCGCTCTTTTACAAACATGATCAGTTGCAATCAGGCAATTCAAATATCTTTGACTGGTGTATACCATGTTTCATGGGGAAATCAATGCGAAATAGATTCGGATTCGATATCGATGGATACCTAAATCTATAAAAAAATGAATTCTTTCAAATTTTGTGCATTTGTTTCTATTAATTTTTAGATAGGTTTCTTCGAGATCGAAATGATTTTATAATAAACGAAATTACAGAACTATAAAAATCTTTCAAAAATTGTAATTTTATATTTTTTCTCGAGATCAATTAATATAATACTTAATTACACATTCGAAATGCTATAACTATGTTTCTGTGAACGATTGACACATTGTAACGCTGCCATAATTCCAATTGACTGTGTTCCAATTAACTTCGATTCCAATAAAATGTGTTAAATTAAATATTATTTGTTAAATTAATGCGAGATAGAAGATATCGATTCCCCCGCAATTTCGACAGAAAATCATTATGTTTCAACGATATCAGCGCTGAATATTCTAAAGGTATCACCGATTTCTGCGATTCGGAAGGAACCTGCAATTACTATTGTCCGAACCGACATTGATTTCTTCAACTTCGTCGCTTGCTCCAATAGCTTTCAGTTCACTGGCTTCGGGCTGTACAGGAGCCCTGATATAAAAGACCGCGGTCGAATTTATTAGACGGATGAACACGAAATCGTAAATTGTGTTTGCTCGGGAAATAAAAACGAGCACGGGAGATAACGTTCCGACTTGAATGCTTGATATTTTAAAAGTACTGGTCAAGAAAATATATTGTGTCTCTCTTCGTAAGCACATTATCGCTTTTTCGTCTTCGTTAAACAAATGAATGTGAGTTTTCGATTTTCGCAACAATGTTTTCGTCAAGCACTTCAGAAAATGGATAAAGACTTGATATTTCTTTTCAACCATTTTCTGAGATATTTTCTCTACGTTAGCGATATTACTGTGTATCCCTGCTGCCATCTCGCGGTTCTGCTCGGTAAGCGACACGCGATCGTCACTACAATCCAATATGGTGGCACCCTAACCTGTCAAAAACACTGGAAAATGCTCAACTTTAAGCAACCATAATTCCTGAACCATTGATTCTGCAGGATCCACGTTTCGATCTGCAGGTTCTCCGAGTACAAATCTACTGGATTACATACCAAATACATAATAATTTATAGAAGAAAGGCAAAAATTTGGAGTCCGGTAAAGTAAACTTTACCCATTACCCTTTTCAAGGATGTACAACATTTTGCGGATACCTTTTCCCATAGTCCTCCGCGGATTCTGACATGGATAATCGTAGAAAAAGGGAACTCGTCAAGATTATCGTTGTATGTTCATTGATTGGTGTTTTAAACTTTCAATTACGCTATTGGAATCACTGAGAATAATAAATGTTTTCTCTAGCAGAATTTTGAATCGCGGTTTGTTCCTATGTACCGCGTTTAACGACGGCCCTGCCCACTGCAACAGGGACAAGTTTCCCTGTACCCCTTGCTCGGAAACTCGGAAATTCCTGAGGATCGGGGAAAACTTGCCGTTGAAATTGCGCGTGACGTTTACTATGACCGTAATAAAGTTTTAATCGGCGATGATAATTTATGGGCGGCCAAGGCGGCCTCGGCCGGTTCGAAAGAAGATCGGAAAGGGAGCGTGTACCACGAGAAATTCGAGGGTCGATAATTCACAAGCGGAGTTCGTTTACGAGAAGTCGTCCATTAACCGCGAGAGTGCTTTTAATGTAAAGTGGGTGAAGTCGTAAAGCTCAAGCCCCATACGTAGATTAAGCCTCCGCGCCTCGCTTCGTTTCGTTCCTTTTACGATCCTCTGACCACCATGGACCGGTCCGTATCGAACGAGGACGAGAATTTCGCTTTCGACCACTATATCGCGTGTTTTCACGCGTCGCTTTGCAACTCGCGCCTTTGATTTCCTGTTTAACCACGGAACAATCCGATCTCGCATACCCACCGATTCCAATTTCTTTCCTCTTGCTACGACACTGTTTCCCATCAATTGTTTTTAACTTGCAATTTCCGTTTACTATATTTTGTTCAGAGTCCTTTTCGGATAAATTATGTATGCTTTTTAAATTTGCAAGTATTGAATATAGAAAACAAATCAAACTTTGAATTTCAACATCGTTCCAGTCTCTTTTGGACGCAAGATCTCAAAGATTTATGAACGTCGTCAATTGATGCAGCTTTTTATTATTATATAAAAAAAGTAAAGTTGCGTTATTTCTCAGCGAACGCCTATCCAGAATTTGTCAAGTGCCTACGAAAGTTAATTGCCGAACGGCACGGAACGAGCGACACCGCAAGCTATGCGATTTTGGGTTGCTGTTCGCAACGGAAACTATTTGGTCGAAATATTAGGAATTTGCTGAGATAATAGAGAGATAGATAAATTTGGTATTTGGAAAAATGGACTAACACCACTTTCAAAATAAACGGTCCATATATCAATGCTCTGTTTGAAAAGACATTTAACACTTTGTATGTTATTCCGTGTCAGAGAGCTTGCAGTGAAAACACAAATTTCGAGTGTTCTGGATAGCGTGACGCGATATTTACAATATCAGGTGAATAAATATTTAAATCTCAGAGTTTCAAACTATACTACGTACAGCTTAGTACATAGTGATTATAGGCGTTCCCAGATCACGATCGTATCGAACAAAGTTAGTGCTCGAGCATGTTATGTACGAGTATCCAAACTCTCCGGAAACCCGATACTACTATGTCTTATGTGGGACACTTTCGGGATTTTCCCTAAACCTGTGATTTTGAGTTTCCGTGCACTCGCAGTTGGTGTACATGGCAGTTCTAGCGCTTACACGTTGGCAAATTTGATTTTCTTACTATTATGATTAGACTGCGGATTTTATGCATTTATAACAAAAATGAGTAAGTTCAATTTAAAAAGGTTGACAGGTTAAGAGAATTTAGAAACGCCAATGTATTGTTTCCACTAAAATTACTGTAGAAGAAAAGAATTTTTCCCTTGGATTCTGTTTCTGTGGATTTAATGCATTTATACAATAACAAAAATGAGTAAGTTCGAGTTAAAAAAGTAGACAGGTTAAGAGAATTTAGAAACGCCAATGTATTGTTTCCACTAAAATTACTGTAGAAGAAAAGAACTTTTCCCTTGGATTCTGTTTCTTAAAATTGATGCAGAAAATTTGTATTTTGCATAAAGATCCGCAGTCCAATATTTGATCTAACCCCTTGCTAAATCGTGTTAGATATGTTTTGAAAACTCGTTCAGATATAGTGTACGCACTGAACATTATTTTAATTGTTTTCCTTTTTCATTTTATGTATTACAATTATTGCAATTACTAAGATTTTAAAGATGTTTCCCTGAGGAATTATTTACCAAATTTATTTCTTTGGGTATTCGTTATTGGAAAAATGACCAAAAATCTTATAAAATATTTATAAAATAATGTGAAATAGATATTTCTAGGAAAGGAAGGATCAGGAAAGTTATTTCAATTGGTGTCCGAACGGGTTTTTTTCTGGAAAAATGAGCACCGTTCAATTCATTGTGGAATAATTCGATTTCAACGTAGTTTCGACTGGATGCAGTTGGCAAACAGCGATAAGTAGTTCAATCCAGGGGAAATCGAGAGAAATCGGAAACCAAGACGCAGTCAGGGAAGAGTTATAATCAGCACGGAATTTCGAGATCGCGTATTCTGTTTACTTACTCCGTTTAGTTGGGGTGTTTCGGCTCGCTCCCGGTAATGACTGTGTTAACTTGCAAGCCTGCAAAAAGCAGAATAACGAAATTATTTGCATCGGTTGTACCATTCGCTGGCACGCATAGAATCTTTTCGAAAATGTCTATCGTGCAATTGTTCGCAAAGCGGGATAATTATTAATTTAAGCTCACTTAGAAACTTCTTTCGTCCATTAATAATTTTGATAAACTGGAAGTAATCGATACTCTTCAATTTAGCAAATTTTTTACAAATTCTTTACCTTATGCTATGATAGTGGTTTTTGTCTCAGTGCCAGTATTTCTATCAAGTTCTACATAATTAATTAATAATTGAAACCTAGCTATTAATTTTGAAAAATATAGTTTTCTGTTTAATAAACTAATATACGATTTTCTCATAAATATTGTAACAACGAAAGATGTAATATTTTGACTATTCTTTTTAATTGTTTATATAATTATACCACGAGTTTAAAGCAACAGTTAGCAAGTAATGGAAATACTGAGAATGATCCTAGAGATACAACATTTATTAAAATTTTTGCTCCATGTAGTTGCTGAAAATCATTTTAACTACTAATAATATAAACCTATGAGAAAAATATTGTTTTGTAGAAATGATTATTATACTGTACAAACAAGCCACTAATTTGTAATAAGAGCAGTGTAAATTGAATTAACCACATTTCCAATTACACGGTGACACGAAAGTGTCGTGTTAGTGAAAGAACGTGTTATTTTAATCAATTCTTCTAATTGAAATTTAACGCAAACAAAAGGGCTTGCTTTTTTCCTAACTTTATCCGCGGTTCTTCAACCGCTCACTCAATTAACATAATCATTTCTGTAACGAACTCTTCTCCGTGCTTCTCTGTTTCTCTCTCTCTCTCCCTCTCCTCATTTTTCATCCCTCGTCGGATTTTGACGTCGAGTTGCAATTACTGGAATAACCCAGACATGAAGGAACGCACAAGCTAATCGATAAATTCTGCCAAGATATCGCTGGTATTGTGCAATTACCAACGTACATTCAACCTAACATTTTAGAGTACGCAACGAAACTATTTAAACATAAATCAGTTCACAAAGTCGAACGGTTTTCATCAAGGTTCAAATTTATAATACCGACCTCCATCGTTGTGTAGGCGCAATCTCGAGAAAGTGAATTTGCAAGCATAATTTAGTTTTGCAAAAAATTAAACAGATTTTTCGAATTTATAAAATGTTACGTGGTAACTAAACCGTGTAAAAATACTTAGATTTTGCATGTGTTATTTTTATTTATATATTTTCTATTTGTTACGTTATTTATATTATTTTGAACTTGTTAAGACCATAAAAGAAGAAATACATTTTTAATCAACCCATATTTCTTGTAAGTATTAAAGAATATTTTTATTTTTCATAATGATCTAATTAAAAATAAAATAACAATTAGATTAACACCTACGAAACCTACAAGTTATGTTATCAGAGTATGAAGTTGTTTTAATAATTATATTATTCGATAGAAAGGAATGTCAATAAATGTATAAAATAAATTTGAATGAAATTCCAAAGTGCTCATTATTTATTCGATTCAACTGTAGACGAAGCGTTAGGAAAAAAAACAAGGAAGATATTTTAAAATTCTGTTATTTGTAGATATGTGTACGTTCATATTTGTAAAATCTGAAAGCTTCATGAAATAGACACTAATGGCTCCCAAAACGTCAACTTGCCATATCCGGGCCGCTGTTTGCGCGAAATTTGCATGAAAATAAACGAAAATTAATGAAAAACCAGTGACAATATTTGACGCACGCCAGATTGAGAGGAAATATAGAACATTGTTTGCGTGTTATATAAATTCTACTATGAATGTGGAAATATTTCAGACATTTATTGAATACGTTGCAACGAATTTATGTCGCTAATAAAAACAAAAAATAATTACGGTCACGTATAAATTTCGGAGCACGTTCTAACTTTAGTAATTTTGTTCGTGTGGAACGATTATTATTAAAATTGCTGTGTACGCTATTATTATAAATAACTAATTTGAAAAGTACATGACCAAATATGAGAAAGAATTTTCCTAATTTCATGAGCACATAAAATTAATAAGAATCGATTCACAAATTTGGAAATTAAAGTAAGGTCCTGTTGAAAACGATGTTAAGAAATTTAAAATATAGCAAAATTTTGCTCATACAAGTCCAATAAAAATTTAATAATACGAATCGTATAGTATTTAAGAAAATACATTTTACCAATGAGTAGGTACTATACTTAAATTGAAAATTTCAATATAATAATACTTCATTAAAATGATGCGTTATTTAAGAAGAGTATTTCTAAATAATCTAAATTTAATAATAATACGTGTATTAAACTGTTAGTTTGTTACCAATGTTTGTTAAGTCAAGTTATCATTCATCGATCCTGTTCAATTTCCCCAATTCTTTACAATACAAAATTTACATAAATTATGTATATCTTGTTCGAATAGTTGAATCGAGAATTCATGTAAGTATTGCTCCTTTTATATTTCCAACGAAAATGATAGATATTATCAACTGTACCTTACTGTGCCCTGTTATATCACCAAAAAATTATTATTCGATGGCATTCATCTCAATGTAATCATTTTCAAATAATTTAATGGCATCGGTCGTTGGTAACCACCGTGGCAATCAACGTGTTAAATGGCAATGAAACCGGTCTGACGAAATTTTACCACAATAAACGCGAACGCAATGCAGCTGGCACTGTTAAATGTATTACGATATTGGGCCAATTTAATGAAAACTAGACTTGTGTAAAAGCTCAGTGCCATGGTTCACAGTTTAATATTATTGAACAATTACTATGAATTCTTTACTCCATATACATCTACACTTCTACATACAGTATCTACATTTTATTCTTCTATATGTTCGCATAAAACGTAATTTTCTTTCGTACATTTTTATTCGCACACAAGATGCGAGCGTTTATTGTTTAGAAAATAGAAAATTGTTGGAACTCTTCTGGACTGTTTTTAGACCAAAAATAATCATTCAACTTTTCAAATATCAACTAATCGCAATCATTTTGATGGTTCGTATTGCTGATAATTATTTCCATTAATTAATGCCGTCGATACTTTTCTCGTTACGACAGTGACATTGATAAATTCGAGACTTCTGATATTTCTACTGAAATCCGAAATTGTTGGGATGTCAAATTCTTGAAAGGCACAAGCATAATTGCAGATGCTAATTTACATAGATTGATTCAGTCTGTGTGCGCACTAACATTTATACTCCGGTACTTCGTACCGAGGTTACTACAGCGGACTGCAGCCTTTGTGCTTAACGTGAGCACGTATGTACATGTATGTGGATTTGTACATGACGCGTGTACGTGTACATAGGTGCATGAATATGGAACGTCGAAATGCGTGTAATGCTCAACCATCGTACCTAATATACGCATTATAGTTGACGTGCTTGTAGACAGTCATACTACGGATACATGGACTCTGTAAATCCCTGAGAACTTGCTGCAAACATTGATTTCACTAGAAATTACTAAAGGTTTTGGCCTCCGCGAATATCTCTGCACTAGAACCGGAAGGTAGATACTCGTATATCTATTTGTGTATGCTAAACGTCAGCATAATTTCGTACGGTACGAACAATAAAGTATATCACAGTAAATTATAAATTATTTTTCTAGAACAAATTGTACAGGACGACGCACGATAAGGATTGTGTTCTATCTAAATTAATTATGTGCAACATTGAAGACGATAATTACTTAAAAATATAGTTAAGTGAACAAACACTTCAGTTATCGAGTTTAGTACGTTTACAAGTTATTTTGTTTTTGGTTCGCTTGCAGGTTATTTTATTTCAATACATTTACAAGTTTTTTGTTTCGGTTCATTCATTTTGTTTTTCGTTCGTTCAGAGGTCATTTAATTTTACTGCATTTATAAATTCTTTTATTTCAATGCATTTCCAAGTTATTTTATTCCAGTGCATTTACGAGTTATTATATTTCAGTACATTTACCAAAGATAATAACGATTCATGTTGTACGACGATTTTATGTACCATATCTGGTATTAGACAATATTTTTTAGTGCACAGTGTTAATATATAAATTAAATATGTGTTAATATATAAATTAAATGTTCGAATGAGTTAATCAAGTATTGTAATTTCGAGTGATCTTTCAAATTTCAAAATTACAATGGTAAATTGTATAAAATATTCTACGACTGATGAAAAATGCTGACAGTGATACTGTTTAACACTGTCTGTCTTAATAACGTAAATTTTCTACCTATTTATGTATGAACGCGACCGTCCAGTAACATTTATATTTTATTTCACGCTTCGTCTGGCATAAATTCTACGCATTGATCGGCGCGACGGATAATTCGTACGTACAAATATTTTTGTTGAATTTTTTTCCCCGTCCGTCGGCGCACCATGGAAATTTCGAAAATCCAATAATTGAACGGCGCACGATTTTGAAATACGAGCCGGACATTTATGTCCCAACAATTATGAGATATTACGGCCGGAGGGCCAAACAGAGTTACAATTTGAGCGGCCGAAGATTGTTGTTACGCATCATCGTTCAACCGGAAAGTTCGCCGATAAATGCCACCGAAATATCAAAGCACGAAATACGCTGACTCGTTCGCGACAGAAAATCAATTCCACGTTTCTCGATGAATTAATGAAAAGTAATAAAGTTCTTGTTGAATTATGGCGCACATTCGGTAATGCTTTGCTTCTTATAAAAATATTATAAGTAAAGGGTCTAGCAGACTGAGAATGGTCCAGCGACCCCGGCCACAATTTTTATTAATATTCTATGGAAAACAATGGTTTTAGGTTGAAAGATAATCCCCTAAAATTTCAAGTCGCTAACCCTTCATATAAGGATAATACGAGAGTAAATACTCTTAAGTGTATCATTTTTTTCTCGATTGTTAATTAAGATATTCAGATGCAAAAAAAACGAAAATACTCCAACTTACCTCCTTCGTATCGTATATTTTTTTCACAATTGTGATCAAATTGTTAAGGGTAGAAAAAAATCATTTCATTTTAACCCTTTGAATTCTGTTACCTATCTAATATACATACACAAAACTTTCAAGAATGACAGTCAAAATGCTCAAACATTAACTCTAATCTATCACGGTTGAATTACCGGTTCTTTTTATTTTATAATTATTGAACACGCAGATGTAAGAGTTTTCGAACAGCACGATATGGTTTCTGTATCATATTCTTAAACTGTTGAGACAACAAGACAGATTGTACTTACATGTTTCGTTTAAATTATTTGATACAGCAATTATATGATTTGATTTTGAAATTGTATATGTACGTATTCGTGATATAAACTTACACGTGAGCAATGGAAACAGGTTAGGTTTCCCTTAACGGGATAGAGTTTCAATTACAATTAATTGAATTCGTTTACAATTAATTGAAACTCTGTGGTAAAACGATCATGATTTACTGCGAGGTATTATCTTACTTTCGATATGAAAACAGAATCCCCGGATCACTAGAGTTCCCCCGGTGTACTCAAGTGATTGCTATGTAATAGCTCACTTGATCTAGCACACGCAGTCACGTGTCACGGCCGCGGGTCACGTTTGCGCACATTCGGACAATTAATTACCTTCTGATCGTCTTACGATCCCATGTCATTTGCATCCAAACCGATCAGTGACCGGTATATCCCCGATCCCTGATTGATCTAAGTCCATTCATCTTCTTTGTCCTTATTATTAACCTCCAGAACATCGTCGAAGACGAAGTGACTCTGTTTTCTCTCAATACATGTCTAATTTAGCAATTACATAGCGTAATGGTGTCCGTAATATTTTTCTAACTGCACTATCTTCTTAGAAGTTAAGGTGGTCTTCAATTTTTTCAATGGAATCTTTTTAAATTATAGATTAGTGAATTGGAAATTATTTTTCTAGAACAAATTGTACAAGATGACACAATTAAAATTGTGTTCTATTCAGATTTTTAAGTGTAAAATTAAAGACGATAATTACTTAAAAATATAGTTAGATGAACGAACTACAGTTATTGATTTTAGTACATTTATAAGTTACTTTATTTTTGGTTCATTTCTATTTTAATTGCGTTATTTCTTTAAAAATGATAACCGAGATAAAATTCTATTTTGTCAACCGTCAAAATGACGGGTTATAATATTCTTAATTTGCAATTATTGAGATTATTTACCAAATTTATTTCTTTGGGCATATACTATTGGAAAAATGGTCAAAAATTTTGATAGACTTGTTATGTTTATCAAATAATGTGAAATAGTTATTTCCAGATCTCCGTAAACCTAGTGTTAATATACAGCTATTCGAGAACATATAGGCATACGATTTCTATTAATTTTCTCCTTTTTTAGGAAATTACGATCTACAAAAAAGTTCGAATCACTGAAACCGTAAAATAAATCGTAGGGCAATAGGTTGGTATGAGAAAAGTTTTGTTATTCGAAAAATTACACTTTTATCGCCTATTAGGTCGGATATGGGAGGTTGTATTGTACGTCTATGAAACAGCCTAATATTTCGGGTCTACGTCGAAGAAAAGTGGACAAGGGCTTCGCGTGGGTCGCAAAGTGCCAGCTATCGCATGGAGACGCTCGAATATCAGCTCGACCGTACGACTCCGCCCGAGGGAACACTCCAGGAAGTTTCAGAAATAATTACGCTCGGTATTGTCGGGACGAAGACCGGGGAGCCTCGTGCAACGGCGCGGCGTGTAATTTATGATTGACGGGAGCGTTAAGTGAAAGACGCGTCTCGCGTCTATTTAAGCGGACCGTTAATTAGAAGCATCGCGTACAAGCGTGTCGATACATAGCGAACGAGCCTTTCGCGAAGAAGAGACCGTCCAAAATAGTGTCTGGGCGTACAGCGTGGATCAAAAACCGGAGACAGGGACAATTCTTACAACTACAGTTTGTTCGTCCTATTACTAGCCTATTTTCAGACGATTTATTTAATCAAGTTTATATCGAAGGCACACCAAGGAAGGTACTTCCATAGGAAGTTTTGTGTTTCAAAATTGTTTGAACTCTCACTGACTAAATATCAATGAAAATGTTATATTTCGCATTGAATTATAGTCCGACAAGAAAGAAACTTGGAAATTCTGTTTAACTGATTAATTAAAGTTTTAACAAGGGGAATGTTTTTTTTATTTTGAAATTGAAATGCATAATATATTATTGATTTCACAATAACCGATAAGATCCGCGAATTTTTTAATAAGTGTGTCAACGCTTATGAACGGCGTATTTGTAACATCGTACCGTTCTGATTTGATTGATATTGATACATTACGAGTTAAGGGCTGCGCGGTGTACATGCAGGTGCATACAACTGCATAACAGCCGGGAGATAATTAACCATTTCCGTGTGTGTTTGCACGTGCATGCACGTAACAGGTGCACGTGCCGCGTGATTAAGGATTTCGTACGCTTTGCGATCCTGCCAACCGTGACATTAACTAATTACAAAGGAATGTTGTTCTTTTCTTATGTATCGATCGACAATTACTTCGTTTCACGCTCGACACGTTTGTTGTCACTGTGAAATTGCATTTGTCCAACATTTCAACGTACGGGCTGCTCTTAATTATCTTCAACAAATTCATTTGTTTCGTTCTAGTTGTATTTATTACAATTACAAAACGAGTTTAAAGACGCAGACACTGTTTCTCGAAACATCGTGTACGTTAATCGGTAGACTGCGAATTTTATGCATTTATGCTTACTCTTCTTTAAAAAACTGTTCATACATAATTACTTATAATTATAATGGTTATAATCGTACTAAATAATAAATTTAAAATAATACATTGACGTTTCTAAATTCTCTTTCTAATGTTCTAGATTGTAGTTTAATTATAAAAGTTGTATAATTTTGTGTGGTTTTACACGTAAGGTGTGACAATTAATATTCTTTAGCAAACTGATGGAAATTAATCGCTCAGTAGGTGGGACGACGGTGTAAAAATAATTCCGCAGGGGTAAATGCTATAAATATAAAGGGTGACTATAAATACGAAGAATAATCCGAGATAACGCGAATTAAAATGGTATTGAAACCGAGCAGAGCCGATCCCATCTCGATGACACAAAATTTTGTGCGTCACGCTACGAATAATTACATCTGTAACGACAATGAGGTTTCCCCCCCGAATTAAATGATTGCCCCCTAATACGTGTAAACAGTGCGTCAAATTTAATTAATTCCACACGTGCAGAGTACAAAATCGCGTTTTCGAAATGTTATTGAAACCGATTCTCGGTTCACGCGGAATGAATTTCATTAAATTCGAAACGAATTTGAATTTCGTACGAACAAATACGCTTTGCGGATCGAGACATCAAAACATGTTCACCGTGGCAGAAACGTGGAGCATGAAGTTGTAAATGTCGATCGGTTGACAATAATATAATTAATATGAAATATACTCTTCGAACAACCCCCTTATCTATCCCCTTATCTATATCGACTACATCTCGTTATTTTTAGCTTATTAAGATCACCTTCTTTCAGCACAAAATAAATACCACGAGAATGAAACTCACTTTATCTCCTTCAAATTATTACTAACTTTTTTTTTATCAAATTCATTATATTTTTCCTGCCGTCAATCACAGATCTCGACGAATATAACGACGATACATATGTATATGCATAACCTTCGGAAATGAAAACTTATCAAAAGAAATGCTGTTTTTGTATATCGCGAGTGACGATTTGTGATTAATTGTCCCGAATATTTTGACCTCGTTCGTTCACCGTAGACGTATGTACACAAGTTTAAGCGAACAATTAATTATGCCTGCTCGCACCGCATTCTCCTGCACCTGTACCCACACAACTCGTCCTTAACCCGTGATACAACCACATGCATTATTCCACTTTGATCCATGCAAATACACGCGCTCCACCATCGAAAATCTAGATTTAACGAGCACGTAAAGTCGCACGTGATTTTAGGCTGTCGGGTGTACATGTTGCGTTTTGCTTGATTAGTATTTGTTCTGCTAGGCGAAACAACACTTGGATGATCACCCTGTATCGATAGTTTAAACAATCTTCCCTCGCGTTTCATTAATTTTATTTACAGGACAGTCCAAGAGTCGCTGCACTATTTTAAAATTAAATAAGCCTTTTTTATTTGTGAGAAATAGTATTTCTTTAAGACATTAAGGTTTTAGAAGATTTCAGTTTACCGTTCAGTTCTTCTATTCTGTATCTCTTGATAATTTAATTTTTATTTGTAGCAATTCGAACTGAAATTATTTTCTATTCGTGAGAAATAATATTTCTTTAAGATATTAAGGTTGTAGAAGATTTCAGTTTACCGTTCAGATCTTCTATTCTGTATCTCTTGATAATTTAATTTTTATTTGTAGCAATTTGAACTGAAATTATTTTCTATTTGTGAGAAATAATATAACTTTAAGATATTAAGGTTTTAGAAGATTAAGGTTAAGGTTTTAGAAGATTTCAGTTTACACTAAAGAAATTGAGTATTAAAATTGACTGACGCAATGTGCTGCCTTCAACAGCAAGATCAAAATTAAATTTTGGTGGAGTAAATTAATTTTGCAAACGAGCGACTCAATTAATCAGCTACCGTTGGATCGAGGGGAATGTCGAAAGTAACAACTTACTTTTCGACACGTCTGAATAAAAAGTGTTTTAGCATATGACTGTCGGTAAGTCATTCACTCGGGACAGCTAGGAAAAATAGTGTCACGCATGCCAATAAATAAGAAGAAAAACTGTTCCATCGGTGGAACGAATGACTTATATATAGTCACCATAGGCGGTAAGGTAGTCGGGAGATTATTAATCGGCCGTGTTCGCCGATGTAGAGGCACGCACGTGCGTGTAACACGTGACGTCGCCGCGCCGCTACGCAGAATAATTGTTGTCATCCCCGTTGTCGCGTGACAGGTTATTTTCTACAGACTCGTTCATAATTAACAATGGATTTGCGTTTGGCTCGATAATAAATCCAAAGCTGGCTTCCACCCCCCAGTGAGGTCGGTTTAATGCGGAACGTGAGCTCATTGCTTCGGAAAAACAATGCCAAATCCTCCGGCGCGTATGCTAATGCCCGATACACAAAGAAAAAGTGTGCACGTTCGAGAACAATGTGGCGACTATTAGGTCCGCGTCAGGTTCAGACGTTTCTCGCACCCCCTCGTTCGATTTCGCATGAAAATTTACTTCAACAAATGTAGCCATCAGTCAATCTCATTTAATTCGATCAGGTTATTCAATGAACAAAATAGTAAAAACAAACAAGTTTCATTTATCGAATGAAGAGGTCTCGTCGATACGCTATTTTCTGCTAAGCTTCGGTCGCGCACGGTCCCTGTTTACACGCGCTATCCTTTTCTACGTTCGGCTCGGTCTTAAAACCGATAAAACCTGAAACCTTAAATAATATTTGAAATTGAAAATAAAGACGAAATGCAAATATTTTCAATATTCTTCAAATAAAATACTATTTTCAAAAATTACTGCATCAAATAAAATATTTTATTTTCAAAGTTGTACACATACTTTGAAATACATAGGATTTATTTGCTATTTAAAATACTATTTTCCCCAGCACTGATATGCGCATGCCTAAACTACAATGCTGTTGGATGATGTATTGTTCGCATAACATGAGTCAGCAATGTGTCGCCACGCGATTAGGTACAAATAACCGATGAAAAACAGCGCATGTAATTAATTCTCCGGGCGAACTACGTTTTACACCGAAAATAATGAACTTCTCATAATAATGGTAATATGCAGCAATTAGATATTACCAGACTCTGAATGCAATTATTACACCGGCGGTGGTTCGACCTGTCCCCAGCGTCATAATTCTCCGAAAATTAAAGTAAATTGTTTAAATGAGGAGAGTCGGTGCGCGCCCGCTTTTATTCGCGTAATGTAATGAAATCCTTCGCGGTGTCCTGATATAAAGTCTGCCTCGTAATTTTGAGAAAAAACACGATATTTTCATTCCTTCCGGCCAGCGCGGTGTGCGTTTTATCAGGAAAAAGTATGTTCCGCAGTATTTTTGCGGATTACATTCATACGTTCACGAGAGCTTTATTAATCTATCGAGAGCGGCTGGACAATTTTGTAAATATATAGAAATAAGCATGAAATATTGATAGGAATTAAGCTCTGCTTACATCTGTCTAACGTACGCTAATATAATATTTATAGGCAAAGAAAACACGTTTATAATTACATGTTAATATGCTAACGAAATAAAAATTGGAAACCTTGAAACGTATGATACAAATTTGGTACAGTGAATGTATTATTGCAAAAATTAATTTTTATGAACAAACGATTCCGCCATGTTAACAAGTAACAAAGATATTCTAGGTGATCAAAATTATTGCTCTACATATTCCATATTCGGAATTAAAATTGCAATTTTTAAAATTGTTTTGCTACTCCGAATTTTGTCTGGATGTAATAAAAGATAGAAAAATGTGAATAGTATGAGAGCAATTGTTCGGTGGGTGGCTAAGATAATTAATTCGACTGTCGGCTTCCGTACGTTACGAAATACGCGGCCATTAATCGTCCCACGCGATTACTCTCGTGTGCATCTTCCGACCAAATCCATCGCCGACACTAAATTGAAACGTTTTTAATCAAACACCCCCGTTCGCCGTGACGCGGCAGAATTACGCTTCGGAATAAAATTACCGCAAAATGGCTTATTGTCGCATAAATTTCCGTGACGCCCGGGCGCAGGTAAGCCAAGCCTCCATTCGTACAGGGATCTTCGAATAAAATTCCTGGCGTAATTCCTGCGAGAGAGAAAAAGAGAGAAGGGAGCAGAGAAGAGGGAGACGACGATGCTTTCATAAAGCACGAACGTGGAAGCGTTCGTTCTCCATTTTTTTCCCCCCCTCTCGCGCAGATATATAAATTCCGCGTAATTTCCGCAGATTAGTGCCACGTATCCGGTGCAAACTCGCTGCTAATATAACTTACCGTGAACGTGTTTCGCTCTGTCAGGCAATTAAAATGATCTATCGCGCAAATGTAATAACTGTTACGGCTCCGTGTTTTAAATGTTTAAAGAGTGATGGTACTTTCGCTGTTCGAATCACTCGCATCGCGATTCTTCAATTTTCCGACATTTAACTCTTCCTGTTTGTTCGCTAGACTACAGATATTATGCATTTATGCATTATTTTGCATAAAGATCTGCTCACCGCTGATCCACATTGTTACGACCCGGAAAATTTTTGAATGAACTTCACCTGTTTCATCGGTACGGTTCTCAACGCTGCGCGAATCGAACAAGTGAAAACGTGGCCTAATAGAAACGTAACTCTCGAACGGGCAGCGTCCGTGAAACATCTTCTCCGCTCGCCGGCAAAAAGAGTGGAACAGCGGGAACAGTTGAAGCGCCGCAACAGGCGAAATTAAAGGGGAGGTCCGCGGGCTGGCGAGCTAGGGTCAGCGAAGGCGAGGGTGGCGAAATGAGGGTAGCATCGAGCCGAAGCGAGAACGACGATGGTGGTTGGGGGATGGTTCGCGGGGAAAGTTTGCTGAAAAATGCGGGAGATTGTTCTGGCGGGCCAGGCCGCAAACATTCTGCTTCCTCCACCCACCCTTCTCCCGTTTCTTTCTTCCGACATCCCACCCCCGCGACTTGTGGACGCTCCTCGGCGACGTCCGGCGTCGATGTACAGGGTGTAAAGAAACGTTATATATCTCAGATATTTATTATCATCAAAATTTTCTCGGCTACACTCTCGCAGTCGCTCGCTTCACGTATTTGAACGCATTTTAAAACGGTATAACTTTCTTATAATTGTACCGAACGACCTGATGTTTTGTAACCAATTAGTGCTAATAATTGATGATTCCCGTCCGTATATAAATGAAAAGTATTGCAATAGCTTTTGTTTTAAGATAAAAATTGGTTCCCCGCTGCGATAGTTGAATGATTAAGACACCCTGTATCCTGAAAGATTTGGCTCTTTCGGTAATAATGCTCGGGGCGAATTTCTGCCGCCATTATGGCAGCTCCCGACGACGTGTCGCGGTCGAATCGGCGAAAACTTTCTTACGGCGAAGTTATCGGGCTGCTGCGGGGGCGGTTGGGACAAAACGCGTTCGGCGAATGCGTCGAACGATTTTCCGCTGAAACCGTCGTTCGGTCCAGCCTGCTGAGCGATGTAGTTTCGTTCGCGATTTATTTTCCGGACGCAGTTCCGCGACACTACGCTCCCGGCCGGTGAATAATTACTGGAGCGGATTTAGCGGACGCGAGGTTTTTTTTCCATCCCTCTACCGGCGACCTCTTTTTGATACAGTGGCACTACAGGCTCGCTCGGTTCTCCTTTTTGCCGGGCCGTACGCCGATTACAAATAGGAGATCGTGTAAGAGAAAAATCTGTGGTGCGGAGTGCGAGGGGAGAAAAATAATGCTGATTTTTTAGGCGAATGGAATTTCGAATAACCTAATTTATGGTTGGCCGACGGTCGCAACGTTGAAGGATTTGCTTTATGAGAAACGAATACTAGAAGTATTTTCGCGGATATTTTTAAACGCTTTTGGAAAATGATTCAAGGGTTAGGAATAAGAGGAAGGGTAGGAGAAAAATCAAGAAAAGGAAACTGTGTAAGGAGTAAAATAATGCTGATTTTTTAGGCGAATGGAATTTCGAATGAGCTAATTTATGTTTGCTTGATCAATTGAGATTAGTATTGCAGAAGACGAATGTTGAGAATGCTGGTGAAATGTATAAGAATAGTATAATATAAGATGTACAATAAATATTAGAATAAGTATGTACTACCTATAAGAATAGAAGATTGTATAGGAGAACGATATGTGGAACTGAATTGTGCGATGAGAAAGATAATGCATATTTTGTAGTAAAGTGTATGAAGTATCGATTTTTCAGAAAGTGAATATTGTAAATCCTGATAATGAAAAATAATTTAGATTTTGTTACGCCGGAATGAAATCTCAAATACCCTGATAAGTTATGTTTGCTCAGTATATTGAAGTATCGGTTTTACACGATGTTGTGATACCGATGAAAATATTTTCAGAAACTTTCGGGAAAGCCGTTCGAAAATTGCAAATAGAAGATCGTGTAGGAAAACGATCCGTGAAACGAAATTGTGCGAGGAGAGAAATAATGCATATTTTATAGAGGAAATAGAATTTCGAATGGGCCGATGCTGAGAGCTGATGAGATGATGAAGTTACACTTGTTATATTGGTGTATCGGTTTTATACGGGCTGAATATTTCAAATTCCGTCACGAATATATGTAGACATTTTTGGAAAAATTGTTCAACCATTGCAAACGGGAGATCTTGTAAAATAAAAATCAGGCAAACGAAATTATGTGAGGAGAAAAATAATCGAGATTCTTTGTAACGGAATAAAATTTGAAATGTGCTTACGAGCTATGTTAGCTCGTTATATTAACGCAAGGTACGAATTTTTTTAATACCGCCGAAAATACCAAAATATTTCAAAAAAAATTTCAAGAGTTATATCACCGTAACAAGTAGGAAATGTTACAAACGAAAATTCTGTGGAAAAGAATGGAAATTTCGAAAAAGCACAGTATAATTAGTACAGTGCGGATTTTGATGCAAATTTTCATTTTCGTGAATTATTTTATAAAAATCTGAAGGAGTGTTTTGCGTAACAAAAAGTTTCCTTGTGGCAGTACAAAATGACAACGCGATTAATTCTTATTAATATGCTAGTCTTCTTGTATTTTACAAATTCGCACGTGCGATAAATGCAGAGAAATCTGCGGTCCAGTAATTAGTGCCGTTATCATTCGTTTTCATTACGCAGATGAGTGCAATTTTTTAAACTAAAGGATCACAGTAGATAATAATAAGAAACGCTTAATAGATGGGATCCAGTGGTACGCTATTTTGTCTATTAATCTTGAGAATGCTCGTAATGATTATTAATAGTAATGTTCATGCTAAAGTATAGTGTTAGTAGGTATTCAAACTTGTAAAGTAAGAATTCCTGATGTCATTTGAAGCGACAGTTTATATTATGTCATTAATAATACTTAATAACTATAATAGTCATTATGTCAACGACAAACACGGACCAATGAGTTTCGCTGAGCGCAGCGTTGTCGTCGCGCCGCGGTAAAGCGGTGAACAAGAGAAGAAACAGAAATTGATTTAACACTAACCGTACCGGGCACAAAATGTGTCAGATATATATTGTTTTATAAAAATTACAAGGTTGAATTTATTTAGATTCGTCACAAATTTTTATAATAATACGTGCTCGAACAAATAAATTTATTGAACAATTTCTGATAGAAGCATCTTTATAACTTCAATAATTAAACAATAAAGAATGTGGATGCGGTTATTTGACCGGTCGTGGTGCAGTTAGAGTTAATTAAATCTCACCTATTCAGCCGTAATGCACTTGCTGCTTCGAGATGTGTGTCACTGGGCCATTGGGAGACGAACTACACAGCTGACTTCAGGTACAGTCGGGTCAACGAACTGCGCAGCTGGTAGATACGCGCCAACTTGAAAGACGTACGGCCAAAGTCAACGACGCGCACTTTCACTTTCACTTTCTTATGATCGCTAGGCTGCGGATTTTTATGCACATTAAAAGTTGCTGCTGCTATTGCAAGGGACAGGAGCCAGTCAGATATTTGATTGATTTAAAACAGTAGAGAGATTAAAATAATTTAAAAACACCAATGCATCATTTTCAACTCGTTAAAATGATTAAAATAAGAATTGAATAGCAGCAGCAACTTTTATTTTGCACAAAAATCCGCAGTCTAGTGGTTAGTTTAAAAGTCACTATTAGAAACATTTAACAACAGTTTCTCTACCGCGGTCCGAACGATACTGATTTCACGTAGACTTGTTTTTCGAACAGTGACCCCCACCGACTCGTCGTACCAATCTGCAAAAAAACTAACTGTACTGTTAATACATTAATATTCGAACGCCCATCGAAACAAAAGAACTTTCTTCAAATTGTACCAAACGACCTGGCCCTTTATTAGCATGGAAAAATAACAAAGGCACTTTTTAACACTAATTCTACCGAGCTTCAAAAGTAACTAGTACACGTTCGCTTATAAAAATGACAAGATTGATTTTATTTACACTTTGTCCAGCTCGTATTGTAATATGTGCTCCACTAAAAATATCTATACGATCATTTCTTATGAAATTATTTTTATTATATCAAGAATCGTAAAATCAAAAATCTGGAACCGGTCATTTTGACCGGTGATGTTTTCACTTGAGCTTGTAATAAAAATTTAAAACAGGAAACGAGGGTGTCGGTTGTAAAACTAGAATATATGGTAACCACGTGTTTCGTTTGCTGATTGAAAAGGTCGTCTGTCCTTCTTTTAGAAAGTTTCTTAAGGGATGGGTAGGACAATATAAACCCTCCAACGCCACGTGGCCATTTTTACCTCTTACTGGGTAAAAGGGCAGACCTTTTTTTCTAACGGTTACCCATCGACTCTGAGTATCAATCTGTGGGGCAACAGGAACATGTGGTTGTCATAAATTCCAGTCTTACAGCGGTCCCTCGCGCGTCCTGTTTGTTGTTCGACCTCCCTGTCGTACGACAGGTATAATGCTCCCCTCTCCAAACTCTTCAGAAAAATCTGGCGTAAAATCAGTGTCGAATGGACCGCGGTAGAGAGAACATCTCTTGAGACGTGTCAATTCGAAGTTCGCGGTTATCTATCATCAGCTGTGCCGTCGTTGACCTCACTGTGCGTCCCTCAGCTTTCGTCATTGCCGGATACCTGAAGTCTGCTGCGCAGTTCGTCTCCGATGGCCCAGTGACACATTTCGAAACAGGAACTACATTTACGGCTGAACAAGTAAGTTCTAAAACAACAACAATATTTATTAAATCAACTTTAAAAATGAAACTTGTTTGTGACTTCGACCTGTTTTAATTAATGCTACTAACTTTTATTTCGAATCAAAATTCGCAATCTACCAATAATAAATAATTCGCAGTCCGATCGTACCACTGAAGGGTGAGATCACGTCCATTACTAGAATCGAACGTAACAGATTCAACGAACTCCGCGACGAAAGTTCCACTTTTCAATTCGCAGACAATCTTGTAGAAACTTTCCATCGAGCCAATGCATCATTCTCGGCTCACGTATCCAATACATTAGTATAATCTCGGTAAGTACTCGTAACGCAGCATCGTCGAGCGGCTTAATCGTTTCGGACGCAACCGGCACTTTTAATCCGCGCCCGGTTTGATTCTTCTTTTTGGGAAAAGTCGTAGAACATGAAACAGCGAAAAGACAAATCGGGAAAGGAAGGAAAGAAGGAAGGGCCAACAGGCTGCAGGAAAAGAGGATGGGGGATGTAGAGGCAAGCGAATGAAAGAAACTGAGTTGAAGAGGGCAGGGAATAGGAGAGGATGCGTCAGGGGATGAATATTAAAATGTAAAGTTCCCGGTAAATTAATTGCGTTAACGTCAGGATATTTTCGCCAACGCTCTCAGGACACGCATCCTTTTCGTTCCACTGCACGAAGCCTCCTTTCGCCCTTTCTGCCTTCCCTTTCTCGCTTTCCCTTATTCTTTTCCGTTCTCGCGTCCTTCTTCAGCCCAGCAGAGAGTTCTATTTTTTTCGTCGAACCAGCCTGCAGGCTGACTCCACTCTGATGCTGCTGAATATTCATTAATCTTTCTCTCTCCCTCTCTCTTTCTCTCTGTTCTACCTCTGGTCCCACTCTCTCTCTCTCTCTCTCCCTCTCTCTCTATCTTGCGTTCCCTCTTTTTTCTTCGTTGGAAATGCACGACTAGAGGAAAAAATAAAAGAAGAAAATAAATCTTTTCGCCCCACCACCGGAGCATTTTTCTCCTTCTCTCGCGTTTTCCTTCGCAGGCATTCCTCGCTCCTAACGTTTCCGGTGGCCATAACGAAATTCTCGCCGCGTTTTGCGCTTATATTGCCGCGAGTATGAATGCTAAATTTATCCTGGATACGTGTTGGCCTTTTTTCAGGGCCATTTGCACCAGCTACGCTCGCCTAACTGTCCTGGAATCTTATTTACGTTTTCGTCGCGATGATTGGATCACCTTGTGCCGAGCTGGTGCATCCGCGACAAATTAATTGGTTCCAGGACCTCGGTCATTTTTTATCAAAGTCGTAAATACGATTGTTGAACGAATTATTCGGTATTGCGTATTGACAATAAAAATTAACAGAGATTAATATATCTAAAAATGTAATACAGCTATACAATTTTAAATTGATCTGTTGAATATTCTTATCTTAATCTTGTCAACCAACTGCTAAAAAGTTTTCTAAAAAACGCTTCTAAGGTTTCCAGTAGATATATCTATTTGTACGATGTGCTACCGTTTTATGTGCCAATAAAAAATCGCATATCAAGTTTTAGGGAGTCGTTGTAAAAGAAAAGCTTCAGTCTTCGAATCCATGGTAGATTCAGTCACGATAAAAATTTTACAAGGTTTTTAGAGGCTTACAAATTTATAGTATTTTAAAAAAAAATACGTCTCTCCAGTTTCTCACTCTCTATATCATGCTGAAACATATTAGAAAAAATCTTAGAAAAGACAAAATGAATGATTGTTGTAGTAGAAGCTGTAATGTTTAAAAAAGTGTCCAGGTGAAATATTACATTTAGCGTTCAAATCCTTTTGGAAGCCACCGTAACTATTTTGTGTGTTGAATTATAGATTCAAGTTAAAAAGTACAACTACTTTAAATTTCAATATGAATCTTTAAAGATGCAATACCTGTGTATGCTATTATTAATTCAAGTACAAAAATGTTGTTTACTATAACTGCTTCAACATTCAGTATGAAACTTTAAAGATATAATCTCTGTGTGTGCTATTATTAATTCAAGTAAATTCAACCATTTTGCACCGTAACTGCATCTGAAACTATAAAAATATAATCTCTGTGTGTACTATTATTGATTCAATCGAACTAAATATCTCTGTACGAGTCATTATTGATTAAGGTAAGGTTATGCAGATATTTTTATGTAAGCTAATCGATGTACTCGTACTTAAAAAAAGAACTAATTCAATCGAGATGAAGAATTAGGATGACAGTTTCGAAGAATTAAAATGAATCACGACCGTGATCGTGGTTCCGCGATCACTGTGATAAATCGCGGTTTATTGATTTTGCACGCCATCGATAATTGCAGTAAGAAAAAACAATGAAAAAAGAACGCAGAACAGTTCTCTGTAAATTGTGCCATTGGTTAGGTTCGCGAGTACTGCTGGTCGCGTAGGTCGCAACTGACAATGCCACTGCAAATCGCTTTCCCATTTATTTTTCGAGGTTACATCGAGAATCGAATGTCAGAAAAGCAACCGAGAGGAAAGTCCAGAACGATCCTTTCTTACCATCGTTCGTTTCTTTTCTTTCCTAGCCGATTACACCTAAGACACAATCACTCGAACCGGGAAGTTCCATCCAAGAATTCTCTTTCTTGGACATTTGGCGCCGTTACTTCGATATTTAGGAACTACCAGACAGAGTCACTTGTTCCACGCTATCGTTCTCTTCCAAACAAGTGTTCCACTTCCGGTTCGTCCTCGTTATCTTTCCCACAGGACTCGCGAACAATGAAGTACTTGAAAAGTTATTCTTGGCTGGAGAAGTTTTTTTTCCGAAAAAAGAATTCCTCCACCGGAAACTTCAGAACAATACAGTATTTTTAAATTACTTCTCTCGAACATCGTTACATATTACATATTGAAATTTACTGTTTTCGGCGCACGGTTCACGGATCATTAATAATACCAGCAAGTTTGCAAATTAATTTAACTCAACGTTTCGATCCCTGTATGGATCATCTTCAAGAGAGACATTTTTGCATCTGAAAAATAATACACATTATAGCACAAACTGAAAAACAATATTACGACACAGCTCTGTGAAAAGAAATACCATAAAGAAGAGAAATTATAACACACGTACTTGCTGTGGCAACAAAATAAATTTCTTTAAATTGTAGGAAATAACGGTGTGAATGAATCTTTACCTTCGGTAGTGCGACGTGAACACCTGACGGTTTGAAACGACGACGATCGGTACAAATTGACGACGCGCCGTTACCCGGTAATGAATAATAATAGTTTAGTGACAGAGCTTGACAGGTCAACTCGTATAAAGAATATTATTGTAATAGTTTCCGTTAATAAACTCCTTCAAACTGAATAATGAGGAGTTACAGAAAACTAAACTTTCCTCCATGGTGGCAGATACGTAACTGGAGCCTGTGCTATGCAAACTAGAGAAGTAGTACGTCATATAGGACGACTTCGTTCTATGATTGGTAGATCGATATCGAACGATGGAAGTTCGAAACCATATTGGCGGCAAATTTGAAACGGCGCTAACTGAAAACGGCGTTACACATTACAGATTGAAATAAAAAGTTATCTTTCGTTTTGTTAAAGCACGAATACACGCACGATGTTCTCGCAACTTCGATCACGAACGCAAGAGAGCGGTCAGATCGAACCTTAGGCTTTAGACCATATAAACTTATGGATTACTTCGTCTATCGGATGACGTAGGTGGGCACAGTGCTATAGTATAGTCTGTTGAGAAGTCGCGGTATGTACCACGACGCTAAAGTGTATCTAGAAGGGAAAGGGGAATCGTCGCCGTATCTCATTTTGTGTAAATATTTATGGAAACTGTAACTGTAATATCTATTTTATTTTATTGCTCGTTCATTTTTACTTTACTCTTATTATTTGAAGAATTAATTTGGAAATTCCGTTCGCATCAGAGAACTGTAAGATTAAAATATACCGTGACTTTATAACGAACATATCGTTTTACACAATGCATAAAAGTAACGTGATATCCATTAACAAATACATAGTGAAATCGATGTAGAATGACTTCACCTCGAGAACTTTTCGCTGATATCGGATATTACTATGGAGATATCGATATCTTTATTAAAATTTCCCATGGCGGAAATGAAGATGTTAAATTTTACAGTTCGCACTTCAGCTTCCACGAAGCCTTATTAAATTCAAGATAAGGAATTCCATTCGTAATTAAGTTTCAAGGGATATTTGGCAACAGTGATATTCTAGCAACTTCCTGCTCGTGAAAGTTGTTCTTCGATTCCGGAAAGAACACGTGGCTTCTCCGTGCCCCACATTTATTTAATTAGTAGCTCGGGAGGATGACATCGGACACTGCAGATAGATTGCTCGGTAAAACCCCCCCGCGGAGTTGCTAATTAAACTCGGTATGAACTAACCTCCCAAACTTCGACTTCTTCGCCGGTATTGGTTTTAACGGTGACAGCGTTTACAACGTAGAAATTCTCCTGGATAATCTATTTCCTTTTTTGTGCACTTTCTGCTTCTTCCTTTTCGGTCACTGTTCTTCAAGCTTTGTTTCAGCCCCGGAGGCCATAAGTCTTGTAAGTAGACTGCTGAATATTTATGCAAAACACAACGGGTGATCGAGTTGGCAGAACCGATTATATTATAACATTATAACAATTTTTTTTATGCTTTCACATCCAAACTACACTTGAGAACTTAGGTACATACACCGAGGTTTGTTTACTAGACTGCGGATGTTTACGCAATTTGGAATTTTCATAAACGAATTTTAATATTAGACAATAATAAAAGATATTTAAGTAATAAAAGATAATTGGATTATCCAGTGTAAAAACTGTCTATAGGGTGGCCCAAAAGTGACTAGACCAATTTAAAATGACAGAATCCTTTTATGAACTTTTTCATCGTGTTCGTTTGAGTTCTTTTCATTTTTCTGAAAGTAATACGATTTAACGTAAACTGAATTTTATATTGCAATCGGTTGTCTTCTGCATTGACCGCAGAAATATATAGAAACGTGCACAAACATTCACGCGGTAACTTTATATTCGCTTTTATACGAATTAAATAACTGAACGGTATTATTGTATAAATTGAATGATTAAATTACTTAATATTGATGCTTGATCAGCAGATTTTATGTATTTATGTGTGGCATAACGTCAAGAATTTAAAATATCCTATGAAATTCTCTAAATAAATAAATCATAATTAAATGTTCATAACGTGTTTCACCGACATGTATGTACTGTGAAATTCAACAGTGACAGAAATTTATAATTGAACTATCAAATAACATGAAAACCGGGAACAAATATTGTAATTTCTTGCAGCTAGCCCCAAGAGTGGTTGAACGAATACTCGACGGTACAATACGACTGCGCCTCTCGTAGCCATAAATCCATAGTTTTACGAATTTCCAAATAAAACCTCTGCAGGATAATCGAAAATAGATCAAACCACCACACTAAACCGTTCTTGAAAAATCGATATTTTTTACATCGCCAAAGATATGCAGAGCCGCTCGACGCATATCGAATTTTCCCTTGCTGCTTAGTTCTCTTCCCTGTGTAATTCTATTTTCCACCGCGGCAACAATTTCTTCGTCACGGGCGAGCCTCTTCTTTTCCCTGTGTATCTTTAAAAGCACTACTTAAGGGGAGCGCAACAGAGAAAAAGAACCAAAGAGGAGAGAGGGTTGGGGTAGGGGAGAGTAAGGCGACAGGAGAAAAAGATTAAAGGGACATTGTTACGGAACGACGTTCGATTCCACGGGAAAATTCTTGTCGCGTTGCAACCGGGTTGCATGCACGGCCCCCTAATAATATAGATGACTCCGATGCGATTAGGAACGCAAGCTCGGAGAAGATGGCCCTTCAGAGGTGCTTACCAGGCTTGTTCCCCGTCTCTGTCCCGCTACCACGGAGACTCGCTTGCAATATTCGAGCCTCGCCTACCCGGTAAGCGTCCTTTCAGCCGCCCTTTTCACCCCGTTGCGGGGGTGCACTCGCACCGTCCGCCACCCTAAGGACTCCAGGTGAGTATCTGCTACTTAACACGGGTCCCGTGCATACATTTTTAATCGGCTCGACGTGCCTGACATCTTTCCGCGAATCGATCCGCACCGAGATTCAACAACGCTTTAGAGACCGGTTGCTGTTCCGTCGACGAATAATCCTTGTTAAAGATGCACGAGCTCCGATCACGTTTAGGAAACTCCCTATTTTGACTGGTTGTCACAAAATGTTGTACCTTCGTTCGATTCCTGAGGTCGTTCGAAGTCACTTTCTCCTTTGCGAAAAAGACACGGATCTATCAGAGAATCCGTCCGCTGTTGCTCTGCAACAAAATCATCTCAGGAATTATCCCTTTCAAGGTAATACAATAGTTTTGGGGGCAAGACTGGTGTAATTGCAATTTTAAAGTACATTTCGAGGGCGGCAGCTCACGTGTTAATATTCTCCTAGCAAACCGACTGCGCCGCGCATTAATCTCCGCTTCTCCACTCCGGAAAACACCTTATTCAACCGAAAAAGATCGACTCTGTTCCATCAAAATCGCTCACCGACACCCTCCGATTTCCATACGAACCGGGATCGCGGTTAAACGCCTCCGCGAATGGAAGGATACAAATTTCCACGGCGTTCATCGGCACTGATATGCTAATCGGATGCTAAACTCGGCCTGGGCTGGAGCGGAAAAAACTGTATTTCACGTCCGTCTCCTCGTGTCTGGTTTTCGTCCGAGCGGTTTCCAGTCGTTGCCGAGTGATGAACGGGATTGGGGGCCCGGCCGGTATACAGCGTGTTCCCCTTAAATATACCGTGACGAGGGATGCCGGGGCCAAAAGATGCCAGGGTTAAAAGCGTTTGGCAAGTCGAACAATCCTGAAACGTCGCACACCGACTCTTCCGGCTTTCCTCTTCTTCCGTTCCCTCGTTCCCTCCAGCCCCTGGCTACACCCGCGACTGACATTCGCTACCCCCGCAAGGAAAGAGCACCCTTTCTGGTATTACAGTGTAATATAACCCCCGTTCCCTCCTGAGGACGCAGCAGGACGTAATAGCGTTCCTCGACTATTACTTATACCCCCTACGACCGCCGCTCGTCGCGAATAACGTTCACTCTTCCATCATTCTTCCCGACGCTTTTCGTCTTGCGTCCATCTTCGCCGTTGGCTCGCAGACGTTCACAGAGTTTCGCTGTATCTTTCCTCTTATCCTCTCCTCGCTACTGTTGGGCGCCTGCCGTGTATTCCGTTCGACTTGCTACCGATTTCACCCCTTGCCCTACGATCTATTTTACGGTTTATAATTTCCTAAAAAAGGAGAAATACCTCCAATGGATGTACATTAACAAAACCAAAGTAGAATTTGATTTCGGTTTAAAGGAAATTACTAGCGCACATATTTATTAGACTCTGTTCGGAATCTTCGTCACGAGTCAGACACGATATTGCAGGGGAAGGGGTTAACTTTTAGCTCCGCGTATTGTTACGACGGAGTATCGTTTGGCGATTATCTAATCGCATAGTTAACCAGTTAACTGCGTTCGACGTGGATACACGTAAATCCAGAACTCTATTGCGGTGCAATAACAATAACACCTTTTCGAGAATGAATTGTGAACTTTTTATTATTTATTGTAAAATTTATAACAGGACCATTTGCTCTGCGTTCGACGTGTACACTTGTCGTTGCTCGATTTTAATTCCGCACTCGGTCGGGGATTTTTAAAACTAAGTTCCGCAGTTAAGAGGTTAATAAGACTGTCCACCACTACCGTACACCGACCGCGATTATTTTCCCCTGCAGCACAGGAATTTCTATGTCATTTACTTTCCCTATAATAAATTTTTCAAAATGTGTCATTTCGTTGTGATTTAATGGTAGGTGTTCTTAACTTTCGATTTGAAGTTTTTGTAGTTTTCGAGTGTTCGCGTTGCCTCGATTCTTCTCGCACGGGGTGTCTTTTCTGGTTCTTTTCTGTTGGTTGGATATCGTTCTACCTCGTTTCCCCGTTCCTCGTTCTGTCTAGATACGGTGCACGTTTAATTTCCGCCCTCTAAGCTCCGCGATACGGGAGGAGCTCGCAAAAACGCGCGAAAGTGCGCGGTAAACGATAATGGGCGAATGTATCTTATAATACTGCGCGCGCGGGGGCTGAACGAACCCCGAGTTTTGTCACTCACACGTTTTCCCCCTTCGGCTTCCGTTTGCCCCGGCGCGGAGCGCGTCCTCGCGTGTAATCGTTCCGCCAACTAGATACCGTAATTGCACCTTCGTTTCACCAGAATTATTATGCGACGAGTAATTAAAGCTTAATCCACCGCCGCCTGAAGCCGATTCGATGAAAAACGAGAACTTAAAGGCCGCCTCGAATTACAATTATATTACCGAGCCTGATCCGACGGCCGGATAATCATCGGTCTTGATAACATTCGTTATTTTGCAGTTATTACAGCGTTTTAATTTACAGCCTGGAACACGATGCTTGAGCTTTCCTTCGGAAATTACGCCGCTGCGCCGAGCTTTCGCAAACTGTAGATCGACTGCTTTTCATTTCCCTCGAGGTTCCATTTAGCATACATCCGCTATTAAAAAGACTAATTGGATTTTTTTTTAGAAGTTAAAACAATTTGTTGATTTGTGTGATTTTGAAAATATTAAAGTAGAATAGTAGAAAGTGTGGGCCTATATTGAAAATTCTAAAAATACGTCAATCGACGTCGTTCTTCAAAAAATTGTACAGCGCATGGAGGTGAAAGTAGAGATATAGTTCTTCGTAGCGAGCGCCAGCAGAATGTTGTAAAGTTTTTCTACATGAAATTATAGAAGTTCAAAGATTAACAATTTTTCCCTGATTAAAAATAATAATTGAATCGAGCAAGGTAAAGGCGCTTTCTATGAAACGACAAAGCGCCGAAAAAAACGTCAGACGTACGGAGATTACTTCGTTCACTTACGTTTTCAGGAAAAATAAATTCAGTGTAACATAATCTTCCGCCGTCCCACTGTATTTCTCTCGGTACAAAGAAGGTAATAGGAAACAAAGTGACTCGAGCAGCTCCATATTTTCTGAGCTACCCTAATACAAGGAGAATTCCGTGCAACCGTAGGAAATTCCCTGAACTCCTACGAAGCGACGTGCACGCGGACGCGTGTGCCGCGCATCCTTTAAACAATGTTAAAGAAATTTAATCAGTACGCCCCCATGCGAAAATTTGGTGACGCAGTACGCAATCGTAATAATTAAACGTTCCAAGCGAGAGAAGAACTTCTACCACACGGAATCAGTGATATACCGATAAGTTTTAATAGAAGCACGCAGCGACGATGTAATAATTACTTAACTACTCGTTAGGGGAGAAAGTTCCTCGAACTTCGAACTTCAAACGAGAGGGGTACACGATTATGCGCATTACATAATTCCGCGTTAGTCTTCTATTTGCGGCGTTACGCTAAACACTTCAAAGTATTAAAACTGATTTTCCCTTAGGGCTTTTCCTCTGTTCAAGCAATTCCGCGTTGCTTCAGAGGAGCAGCGTGTTGTTATAATATTTCATTGACTTTGACCGCCGTTGTGTAAGTCGTTCGATCAAATCGTCACCCAGCGATTGTAGATGACGTTCGATTCTTATGTACAGGGCCTGAGCTTATTTGACGTAACTTTTTCAAGGAAATACATTTTTTGGGACATCCTCTACATTGCTAAAATGATATAATCCTATAATCTTATCGTTTATACTGTAAACTTTATAGGATCAGTTACGGCACGAACCGGATGTGTGCAAAAGATTCGCCGACATTGTGAAAAGACACAAAAAAATCTGGAGCGTAAAGCTATCGAAGGAACGATATGAAATGGTTGCTGGGCGTTATCGCAAGGCCATCCTCGCGAAAGAAGGCGCATAATCGCGAAAGTAATCCAACGCAGGTCCTGCAACAGCAATTATCCTCGTCTGCTTTCCGTTGCAGCCAGGCTAACGGAGGGAAACGTAAACGCGAAACGTTTCGTCTCGAAGGCAAGAGTGTTAAACACGAAATTTCTTTAATCTGGAGAAGTAACGTGTAAAAAGGAGGGAGAGAGGGAGAGAGAAAGGGCGCGAGCGAGCACGAAGGATTCTTCGTTTCGCTAAGTTGGTAACAATTAGTAGTTAGTAACCCCCGAGCGACGTCGTAGCCTGGCAGCAACGATTATTGCGGGTCTGGCAATGGTACTAACGATGCGTACGCGAACTTTACATTTATCGTTATTGCGCCCCGTCAAGTTGCCGCGCCGGCTGTTCTTCGTTTCCGTGATCGTTTCTTTCTCCTCTGCTTCGTTTCCGGCACCGTCCTTTTTCCTTTCCCCGAGCCTGACTTCTCCCCGTGACCTTACCACTTCTTCATCTCGTTTTCGAAGGCATCCTCTTATTCGACGATTTTTCGTCGACCTTTTTTCCATTTCCTGCGGACGTCCTCCTTCCGATTTCATGTTGCTCCGGGATTTCTTGTAACCGATGGCGCAAATCGAGAACTTGGAATTGTTCAGTCGACCCTCGTATAGCGAGATCAAAAATCTGTTTAGAATACCAGTAGAGTTACTGTACCGATTACTCCGGTATCATGCTTCGATCGTACTTTATTTTAATATCATTCCTAATTTATCTTGAGATAATAATATGTGTAAGCATCTTATGGAAGAATGGTGTGCTCTGAATACAAAATGAAATTGGTTGCCCTCAGAACCTAATACAACATAAGAAAATATTAAGAAATAAGATCGATAACATTTAGATGAAGAAGTGCCATGTACAAATTACCGAATAATGTTTTTTTCAAATCCAGAGATTATAAAAATACGAGAATTATTGACAATTTCGTTTGCCTTGTCAATAAGAATGCAAACTCGTTGAATTGTGCAAATTTATTCAGGGCAAACTATTTATTTTTCGTATTTTAATCTCATTGGGAAAAAATACCGCAGTGAAACATGAACAATGAAAATGATTTACGTAACAAATCAATTTTTGTCTAGCTCCATTTCCCTGCAAATAATGTAGAAACATTGCATGAAATGCGTCGATGAAACAAATAAAAAGTACACATTATTTCATGTTTGAAATTGTAATATTTCCACACGAATAATTCAATAATCTACAATCTAAATATCAAATTTTGTTAATAGAACGTTCAAAAACTTGTTCAGTGTTGTTAACGTATTAATTAACTTAAATACTATCTCATATAAATTAGTGTATGTAGAGATTGAATATTAAGGTAAAAGAAGTTCGTTCTGAAATATTTCCGAGTTCTTTCAAATCACGCATACAGCTTTATACATTTCCTCGTTCTAGAAACGTTTGACATTCATTTCAGAAAGCTTAAATAGGAACAGCGATGTATTATTGCAATTAAAGATTAATATTTTTTAAAACAAAAGGGTAAATAGGAACATTTCTTGTAGAACAAGCAACAGACCAGGTAGAACTGTCTTTGTAAACGTTTATATAGTGATGTACAATATAAAGTGGATTTAATCTGTGACGTTAATTTTATAATGCTCTTGCACGACATTCGAGGCACGCTTCTGAAATAATTTATACTTATAAGAATAGTGAGAACATCTCGATGGGAAGGGCTCGCGTCTTCATGAATTATTTATGATTTTCCTCGATTTCAGCTACGAAGTAGGTCGTTTTATCGTCGGCCAGAAATAGATGAGTCTGTGACCACAGAATTATGTATTTCATTTGGTATCTACTGTAATTGAAAAATTAGAGAATCAGATTACTTATATCGAGTCTGATACGAGGATTAACTCTGACTTCGAGGAAGTGGGTTCAAAAACCTGAACAAGACAATTCGAACGTAAGGATTCGAATGGATCCAGTTATGGCTACCACAAGTAGTCAAAAGCATTAGCCATCGCGATACCAATAAATATAAAATATTTTATTCGAAGCGGTTAAATTTTAGAACAACAGAAATACGGGTGTCGCGAGCCCCGTTGCCACGGCAAAGCTCTCTTGTCCCCATTAGTGTAAGTTCCGCGTGTCTAATTAGAGTGTAATTGTCCCATAAAAGATTTAATATCAATGCACGAGACACAGAAACGCAACTGGCATTTGCGAAACAGTAGTGAAATGAACATGCCGTCGTTAAAAAGTTTTCAGCCGAGACAGTTCTACCTGGATTATTATCACGTTAGCCTAACAACAGTGTAGAGTCGTCAAATTAAGGCACCGTTACCGCAAAACGGTTTCGTTACCACGGGCCGCAGGATTTCCTGCTCGTCTCGACTTATCCTTGATCCTTCGGGATCGTTCCTTGACGCAGCTAACCCGGGTTCGATGGGGTTTCGATGGCGGAGCCCGTGGTATTACGAGGACGTCGACGGGAACCGGCGGATACGTCAATTTTTTTGCGGTTTTATCAACCGGCTGGCCGGAGGTGACAATTTGTTGAAGCCCGCGTTGTCGAAGACCGGAAGCAAGTCTCTGACTCTTTGTCCGGCGCCAATGGTTGCCAGCTCGAACCACCTAAAACCACGCCAGACACGCCGGTCCCGATGAAAAATTGACTTTCCTTTCTTCCGCTTTAATTAATAGCGTCCCCGCGGCAAATCGAGATTATCGTGACATCTCAGTTCAGCCAAATAGTATTATATTTCGACGCTAAACTTTCCATTCTTGAGAAATTGTCCGTATCGGAATCGCGATAATTTCGTTGAAGATAATAATACGATATAGCTGGACTCATTTAAATCAAAGGAATGCGAACAAAACTCGAACAATGGACGCAAATTGGGGATAAACGGTGAATTTCCGCAAAACTGCGCAGCACGAAGCAAACAAAACGGAAATAAAAGTGATACGTGTTACGGTTTTAGAGAGAACAGCAACACTCGGTGTGGCAGCTAGTAAACAAACAAGGTGAAAGAACGTTAGAATGGCGAGCGAAATAATAATGAAACGGGTTAACAACAACGCAATTATGCGACATTAATTCGTGGAACGGGACGTATGTACAATGAGAATTATTCCGGCGAAATACGGAACACCGCCACGTCGCGAATCACGCCATCACATCTCGTCTGCGCGGAATATAATTCGCATTATTTCGACGCGAACGAATTTCTACCGTGAGTCCAGTCGACCGGTTGTCCGTTTCCATCGAGCGATACAGACCGTGCACGCGCATTATACAATTGTTTTGTTGCTTCTCGCAGAAACGGTCGCAAATTCGATTGCGCGGTATTTTCGAGGATTTTCAATTTGCGCGTTTTACAATCGAATATGATCGGGAACCGTGCGCCTTTAGGATTCGTAAACAAGGAGCAGCACGGTTTTGTTAGGCGATACAGCCTCTGGCTTATTTTTGCTGGCATCGGTTTATAATCTCTGATCAAAACGGTTAATGGCTGTAGAATTGTCATCTTTCGCGAAGTGTAAAACTGGGCCCCGGTATTAAATACTATGCTCCGCTGCGCGAGAATGAAACACGAGAGCCGCGCGGCATTTCGAGGGACAATTTAAACGTAGACAGTTTAATCTGAAGCAATTAATACTGGGTTGTCGCATACGAAATTGCTGGCCGCGCGGACAGCGCGAACGTTTCTTTGTTTGGAACTGGAATACAGTAATTACTGCGAACGCTGGTTTCGAAAAATAGCATTGTAGCGGAACAGCGATTCGCGAACCGTTCGAAGAATGCTTCACAGCTATAGCTGGAGTTGAGATTATACAGAGTGATTTAGAAATCGTGGTGAAGTCGATCAAGGGGTGATTCAACATGTAAAAATACGCCGAAATGAAACAATAAAATTTTTCATGCAACGATTCATTTTCGAGATGGTCAGGTTTGAAAATTTATCAGATTTGCATGCATTCGGTACGCATTAGACGCGCATACATACAAATTTATTCGTAGCCCTCACAATTAACCATTTGTAAAATTGGTTTGTTTATTGCTTGATTTATAAGCTGGAGCAAATGTGCAGAAAGTAATAGATATTATTTTCAATTCATCATTATTCCTCGAATGTTCCGCGTTTCATTTCATAAATCGATATAAAACGAACGTAATTTGTTCAGAGTTTGCCTAATTTTAAGTAACGAATGAATCAATATTGTAATAATATTTTACTCCTTTGTTCCAAGCATCGACAATTTGACAAATCTGTAGACTTCGTGACTGATCAAACAATTTCCTATAAAAATGACAAAAGAAATTGTGTCGCTATCCACGCTTAACTATAAACGTCTCCAATTTCATAGTTTGAAGACATCTATTTTCATCCAGCTTCCATTTCTTACAATCAACCGAGAAAATTCCTATACGAAATTCTGCGCAGTCAATTTATCAATTATCGTAGGCAGGCGTGCTCGCAAAAATCGTTGAAAAGAATTCAGATGCAAGAAAAAGTGAGTTAGTCAGCCAGCAGTGGCAGAGCGGGGCGAGGTGGGGGTGAAATGAAATCGGGCTTGCAGCCCCTGATAAATTGAAATTGATTTTGATGCGCGTACGATGGGTCACGCGGAGTGAGCGTTTCGCAAGCATATGTGAACACATTCATTTCCCACCTGTTGTTTTTGTATTTGGCAAGGGGTTGAGCAGCTGGATGGGGCGTTTCGGTGGGGAAATATGTGGCCCCATAAAAATCCAGACCACGGCTCAGCAGCATCGAGGTCTCTTCCACGCTGGCCAGGGTAACCCTTATAACGGGTGGTCCAGTGTAAATCGTCGCCGTCTCGTTTTGGTTGTGAGCGTCGCTTTTCAGCTTGTCGTTGATCGCTTTCACTAATTCACAAAGCAGACATCGACTGGTCACCCACCGGGCGCAGTTAGGCAAATGAGGGAGAAAAACGGGGGGGAATTCATTCTATCGGCTGTGTGCGAATTCGGAGAATTAGTCGCGAGGATTCATGATTTTGTTCTGCCCCGTGGTTCTCGCCTCCGATTTATTACCCTTTTCCCCTCGATTTCCAACCATCCAAATTAATAACTCGTTCATTGAATTTGTAACCGATATTTGATTTCTCATGCTCATCTAATTCGTCTTTGATTTTTCACGCTCGTCTAATTCGTCTCTGATTTTTCATTGCTGAAGTAGGAGTTGCAGGAGTTAGGCATTCAGGTTTTGAATTCTTCGACTCATGCTTTAAAATTAATGCGGTACATAATATTTTTTCCTGATAATTGTATTCTCGAAATTAATTACTTCTGGTAATACCTCTTTCATCGCAGCACATATTGTTATACTTTGAATAACATACGAACACGATGTTATACCATTTTTGTGATAATTTTGCCTTTATCAGAAATGCAGAAATTTTAAATTAATCATTTAAAAGAAAAATATATTTTATTTTTTAACTATTCCAAATACCTTTTCAGCCAACTTAATATAACCAGGATATTCGGATCGCATTTGTCTTTTAGAATTTAAAATTCATAGATACGAAAGTGTTGAAATGTTCGTCCAACTCTCTGGATCCCCGCAGCAAACGTTTCAATTGTTATTTGCTCACCCTGTACAAGCAGACGTAGGTCCGCCACTAGGGAACGAGGATAAGGATCTGGGTGTGATCAGCACAGGTGAGCACGCCGGTGTCAAAAAAGAAATTCTTAGAAGCAGAAGGGCCGTCCCCTTTTAGGCTATCGCGATTTCGCGGTGGGATACTCACGAACGGTGCCGGTGTTGAGGGGTAGCCGCGTAACTTCGACTATGGACCGGTACTTGTAGAGAGCATGCCTAATATCCTCTTCGGGTAATTCTTCGGGTACGTCCAGAACGTAGACGGTGAATGTCTTTGCGGGTCTGCACGGTATGGCGACCTGCGTTCATGAATACGAAACGTCGTATTTAGAGACGTTTGAAGTGGGAGGGTCCTTTGTGTGTACCGAAAGATAAGTACCTTCTTGTAGAAGCGTGCCCCGGTGACTTTGTGGAAGCCCTTTTTGTAAACCGCCTGAAAATCGTCGATGTTGCTGAACTTGAAGAGTATACCGGTCGCAGTCTTCGTCAAGGAGAACGCGCCACTGTAATGCAAAGCGAAAACGATGTTTTATCTCCCCACCTCTTTCTCTCTTTTTCTCTCTTTTTCTCTCTTTTTCTCGATCTTCACCCCTCCCTCGGCAACACCCCCTACACCCCCGCATCGTGGTCTCTCAACCCCATCCCACGTTTCTGCAAGTCGCTACCACCACCGGCCCTGGTGGATTTTATCTTGTTTGCTGGGCTCCTCTATCGAGCAATTATCGCGCTTCGACTTTTCTCGAGGTAATTTCATTCCGAAATGAAGATATGGCTTATCTTAATTGTTGTGATCCACTAGAGCTTAACCTGTTAATCGAGGCGGCCGAGTGAATTCGTCGTTTGTAATGCCGGGACCTTTATTAGAGTTACTTCGTCGATAAGAATTGTATTTAGGCGAGCACGGTGTCCCTGCTATCGACCAGTTCAGGAATCGTACTTTGTTGAATACTTTGATCGTCTTTAATGATTTTCTACGTAACAACGATCAGAAGAATTTCGATAACAGTATAAATAAAGATTGTGTAAACGATTAATAACATTTTCGAAATCGAAAAACTGTTTTGTTGAAACCGAAGGGAAATTGACCGTGTCGCTGGCTGCAACGTACCCTATAAGTATACTTCCACGTAATTAGGCTGCGATGATTAACGACTGCGATCAGCACATTTGTTTCAATATTGTCCTTCGCCTGCCGGCTAATTCGTTTCAATTATCGCACCAGCTTTGGCACAATGTTACGTCGAAACACTTTGCGAGTTTTACTCTGGATAACTCGATCGAATACTCGGATTCTTGTATTTACGAATACTTGAATTTCGAATTGATTCGATTCGAAAAAGTATATAGAAAATGTGTACGAAATTGTTTCGATCGAATAATAATTTACCCAAAAATTCAACTGGTACAATGAATTATAAAATGGTTATAACCATCTACGCAAGTTGACAATGTTCATTTAAAATAATAATATTGTTAAATGACAAATGTACATTCGATAGCACTGTAGACAACACTATTCATCGCGAGGTTGAAAAAGACATTTTTCATTCTGTGCTTCCAACAATTTAATTTCCCACTGAATTATGTCTGAGCAATGCTCACCATTTCCACTTGCAATTCAAAACTGAACCTACAAAGTCAAAATTTATCATAGTGGATATTCAACCCTTTTGCATTCTAAAAGTTCTAATAGAATTCGGTTTATCGAAAGACGTCGCAATGACAATGCATTTATTTTATTCGTTAAAAGAAAATACAGTAGAGCCTGCCATATCCGAAATTTTGAAGATTCATAAATTCAAATAACATTCCAATAAAATAATCTTAATTAATCTATCAAATTTATGTTATTAACGTTAATACAATTCTAAAATTCTAACTAATTCGAGATTAGCAATCTTTCCAACATCTCGAGAAAGCTCAAGCCAACTGGACCAATTTTTAAAAAGTTATTCGAATTTAAAGGGTGTCCCATGACTTATGGACAAAGAAATTTGGGATCCTTAAATACCATACAGATTATCTCTTGATTTTAATTTAAACAAATGAAATTTGGTAACAGAAAGATAGTTGTTCTGTTATCCGAATATTTTGTCGCTCTATCATATAACTATAGCAACTGCTGACGAAGCAAACACTGATTGCGTCAACATCAAAGAACAATGCTACTCGTGGAGGGGCTTGGTAAATTCAACACTCACCGGAAGTTCATCTTCTCGCAGATGGTGGCCGCCTTCTCGATGCTCAGCTCGTGGCTGGGCGTCAAGAGGAACGCGCCTTTGGTTAGGAAATCGGTCTCGCTGATTTCGGAATCGGTGTCCTGATCCTGCCAATCGGCGGATCCTCGACGACCCTCCTGGTTCAGCCTAAGCAAAGAGCTGCTTTTCGACGCGGACATTTCGTTTTCGCACGCGGCACTGCCGTCCGGGCCCTTCTGAGACATCTTTTTATAGTCCGACGAAGTGGGATCGGCTAGCTGACGATCGAATGTGACCCGTTACGCGAGATCGACTCCTCGAGACCACCAAGACCGGACATACGCTCTTGACACACTGCTGGTCAGTTACGCACCGATACGCCCCTTTTATATTCGCCAGTAGCACCGTGATCGCGACGATCGTCGACTCTGCCCACGATCTTGCTCGTCTCGGTTCGTGATCGGTAGAAAAAAGGTCGCCGAGCAATGCTACCTTTGATGGACGATTAGGCGTGGTTAGGCTCGACAAATGACTTCTGTGTACATCGAGCAAACGCTAATTCTTCGCCATTTGCGGCCCACCAATTTTATGCGAGTTCTGTTCAAACAGAAATTGTTACGAGTGGAGTGTAGATTGTTATGCGAAATAAGAATTGTCTAGAGGAAGCTAGATGGAAACGTGTTTCTTCTTGCAATAATTTCAATTAGTCGAAATTGATATTCTTAAATTAAAATTACTACTATTTTCAGTGACCAAATATTCTTAAAATAAGATGTTTAATATTCTAGGTGATCAGATATTCTTAAAATAAAATATCTAATATTCTAGATGATCAATAATTCTTAAAATAAAATGTTTAATATTCTAGATGATCAAATATTCGTAGAATAAAGGCAACAAATATTCTTAAAATAAAAATGTCTAATATTCTAAGTGACTAAGTATTCTTTAAATATGTTGTTCATTTATATATTCCGTATGTTCAAGTTCCATTTTAGATTGTGAAAACAGAAAGTAATTGCAATTTTATCGAACCTGTGCTTTAATGTCCCTCATTGCTGAAGGTTCAATGGCTGACACGCAAAGCATGAAAATTCAGTGCGAGATAGATTGCGATTACCAGAAAGAGTGGGATATTTTATCGACTAACTATTATTAATGTTTTCTGCACGGCGCGTGACACATCATTTAACATCCATATGGGACTGTACAGATCCGAAGGGTTTAAATCAATTTCTCCATGCATCGTTAACCCAGTGATGATGCATTACTTGCTGGTAGCTTGCACGCAATTTTTTAATAAGCGTCCAATGTATTAAAAATACATTACGTCGAGCGGCTATAAATTCCGCCCCCGATCTTAACGAGTATTTATCGCAAAAACTAGCAAGCTCCGTATTTTGTAGGTAAGAAGTTCGCGGATAAAACGGTCCGGGGCATAATTGATCAGCAAATTAGACAGAGATTTATGTTTCGAACAGAGACTCTCAGTTTTCCTAAGAAACTCGTGTCCAGTTCTTTCCTGGAAAAATGAAGAAGGATTCAAAGAAATTGCGAACGAATTTAGAAGAACAATAGAAGAACGACGCTGATTTTGTTCCAGTCGTTTCAAACTACGCCATTTGTGTGCGACCTCTTCTTCATTTAACTGGAAGAATCTTCGTTGGAAGTACTCAAGAGGAATATCAGTTTTGAAGCAAATATTAAAGAAAAGAAATTTTACAATTTTACAACCAAAATTTACAGACAAATATTACGATAGTCGTTCTAAAAACATAACAATCATCTGCGAATATGCTCTCGTCGCAGTATCATTGTAAATTCACGTCTTGAAAAATTGTTGGTTCACATGGAACTACCCGCGAATATGACATTTTTATTTATTATATTACAATTCAAATCTTAAAACATTTCTTCAACCAACTGAAATTTCCTTTGATAAATGGAAATGTCTTGTATCTCTCTTTTGTAGTTTTATCAAAAGATTTATAGGAATGAAATTACAACGACTTCTGATCAGCTGTTGACAAGATTTTATAAACCTAACCTATAATTCGGTCAGTTCTAAATGTCAAGTCCGATTGAGAAATTGCACCGCGGAAGAACAACGTGCTGTGGTTAGATTTTTAGTCGCAGAATGTGTTAATGGTAGCGAGATCCATGCAAGGATGTTAAAAGTGCACGGGAATAAGTGTTTAAACCGTTCGAACATTTACAAGTGGGCAGTGCAGTTTAAAAATGGCCGCGAAAGCGTCGACGATGCGCAGCAAAGTGGACGATCGGTCGAAGTTTCAACTTCCTCCCTTGAATTTATCATTGACGAGATGCATTCGAAAACTGGGCTGGGAGATTCTTTCACACCCTCCTTATAGTACAGATTTACACATGTTTGGTCTCCTTAGGGAGACTCTACGTGGCAAAATATTCGGCTCCAACGAAGAAGTCAAGATTCAGGCGCAAAAGTGGCTCCGACAGCAACCGAAAGAATTTTACGCTAGGGGCATAAGAAAATTAGAGGAACGATGGCACAAATGTATAAGTGTTGGGGGGATTATGTTGAAAAGTAGCCAATATATTGTATTATTTGAGTAAACAGTTTTCGAGCTATATCAATTTGTCTCGTTACTCATTGAATGGCTCTTGTATACAGTCATCATTCTTTTCTACGATTAGAAAAATTCGTCTACTAAAAACTAAAATTCGTGATTTTGCTTAAGGTGTACGGACTGAATCAACCTTACCCCGACACTGAAAATTCATATGGCGTTAAGGAAAATGGAAGAAAATTGACTTTACGAAGGTTCTAAACCAGAATACCCTCGAAGGAAAGCCGGAGCTGGCCAGTTGAGTAGAACGGCTTGTAAAGAGCTCGTCACATCGTTAAATAAAGTGAAGTAAAATTCGTCGGGTGGGGAACACTTGTAGTACTTGGCATACTTCGGTAGTCGTCCGGGCCGCCTCGGCTGAGCAACGCCGAGGATGCTCGCGTTTAAATAAGTTTTCGGCTGAGGGGGGCTGCGAGCTTCGAAATGGCGTCTTCAGCGGCGCAGGGAGGACTTAAATCTCGTTCAAGATACTTGGCCTACAATGCTAGCCGAAAGCTCCAATTAACGCGACTTTATCGAACTCTCCGTGCGACAGCGGGCGCCGAGTTAGTACACAAAGACGCAAACAGGCGTGTACACTGGGTAAACAGTGGTCGACGGAAACGGAGGATCCAGAAGATGCAGAGCTGCGGGGGAGTAAGAGGATGGAAAAGGAGGATTCGGAGGAACGCGAGAGATCCACGTTCAGAATATTCATTCGAATAGGAATCGAGAACGAACCGCTCCTCCGTGATGTTCGCGGGAACGGTGACAAAGCGCCCGAAGCGCATTGATTTGCACTAATCATTGAGACGGTAATTGCTGTGAAACGAGGAGGTATTTCTGATTGAGACGATCGGTACCGATCCGTCGTTAATCGAGCGCCGCCCCGTGCGAATGAAATAAACATGCGCGGAGCGAAGTGCTCGGCCGCATTGTGTTTTCATGAGGACTGCTACGTGTTCGCGATGATCAATTGATTCTTCGGTTTTAGGCCACTGCTGCGCGTAGCGCACCAAACATCGTTCCAAGTTTTTGGTCGTAACTTACATCGAAAATTATTTCAACAGTAAATTCCTGAGAATTTGTAATCGTAACTTGAGCTAGGATTTTGTTTCGCTGTTTTAGGAAACCAAAGTGAGGAACAGGTTTGATATTGGTGATCTTCGTGCATTATTGCAGACGGGAAGTTGCTGTATCGTTAACAAATATCTCGGACAAAAATGAGCAATGCATGGCAAAAGTAGAAGCTTCGAGCTTTTAAACGAGTATTGGTATATTATTGTACTGTTTTTTAAACGTAATTATCGCAGTTCATATATTTACAATTTCAATTGAAATACTTTTTGGATCCATTGTACATTCGTTTGAATATCTCCAATACCTCCCACCATTTGTTAACATACTAGCGAATGTAGGGTTTCATAAAATATAATTTATTGGTGAAGATATAATGAAATCGATGCTATTCGAATTGATAGTTTAATAAACAGGTTTTATTTAAAGCCAGTTATCAGCATTTGCAATGCGTCGCAACTGAATTGTTAATATCAGAACATATTTATAATAAAAGTGATAAGTCTATCACGTTAAACGTTAAATAATCTACGGTAAATATTCTATTAGAGTTCCAAATAAGTTGTTACCAATTAAGTTTAATTTTATTATACCCTGAACATAGTTTCCACCATTAATAATCGTAATTAATTTTAACGAATATTGTAATTAATTTTAATTGTTAATTAACAACGACACATGTAGACGCACGCGTTGTTTGGTAATTACAGCTCAAATTACTGAGCACGACTTCACTGTAATGTAATACAATTTAAATAACGCTCCACATGCTATGAGAGAATTGTCATTAAATCCAATTTGTAATCATATGCGTGTCAGTAATTCTTTTTGCACACGAAGAACGATAATATTTAGAAATGAAATGTTCAATTTCGGTATAACTAAGATAACCAAAAATTTGCCATTCTATTATTTATTCGCGTAGTTTAAATGATTTTTTATTAACGACAAAAGAGCAAAAACCGTGAATATTATTCATTGTTACAGTGCAAATATCGTTAACCGTTTCTGCCACATTTGTCTAATTCTAATATATACAAAATAATTTTATCAACAACCATATTCTCGATTTTAACCGAATATATTCAGTCAAGGGTAGTACAAGTAATACAAATTGTCAAGGACCCTGTCAGTGTAGAAAGAAGCCTCGGTGTCTTCAATAAATTGATACGAATTTGTTCCAGGAAATAAATAGTACCGGATCACCGACACTGTTTATAAACATTAATTCAAGTGGAAATATCCAATAATGGTCAGACACGTGAACTGAATAAAGCCCCAGGAACGCGATAAAGTACCAACATCGATTTAATGGAATGCGAGGTCTGATACTGAACAATTTTTATTTACATTTTCCGCATTTTTCTCTCGGTGGAATTTTACCGTTTCGAATTATACAGCCAGTTCTTTGACAGCTCGTATAATACGTTCGGACGGGGCAAACCAATTTAATTGAATATTGCTAAAAATAAACTATTATCCGGGCGCTGTTGACAGTCGATGCATTGAAAAGAATCAATTTGACAGGACAAAATGTTTCCGTGCTGATGAACACACGTTTCGAAAATAGATCATACCTAAAATGGATATATTTCACAAGGCTTCGACATTTTCGATGTTTGTTAATGGACAGACACTGCATATTTAGTAACATTCGAATATTCATTAAAATATAATAATATAATGTGTTCAATATAGTATAAAATATAATACGGCGCTTGTTCTCATTTACGGACCCACATATTTGATCCAAGTAAATGAAAAGGGCCATTTCTCTAGAATTTTCAATTTCCACTGAAATAATCTATTCTACGAATATTTATCATTTATAATTTATTATTTATAAAGTATAGTACGGTGCTTTTTCTCATTTACGGACCCACATATTTGATCCAACTAAATGAAAAGGACCATTTTTCTAGAATTTTCGATTTCCACTGAAATAATCTATTCTACGAATATTTATTTGACTAAAAAGTTGAAATTGAATATTTATTTGCGAGTAACGAAGTCGTTCTTGTGCGTTTCAGATCTCGGCGATCGTTGACCCCGGCGGACAAAGAACTCCCTGCGAGAAAAGGAAAACGAGTGGGTAAGTTGGCTGCACAATTAAATCGTTACCAAATAGCTCTACGATCGTTTTAGTAGAAAAGAAAAAATGACGAGCATTTTTTCGCCGTGGCCCGATCGAGAGCGCATCTGTTCCCCAATCACGAACAGGGCCCGGCGAAACGCGACCAGTTTGGTAATCTCGAATCAATTATTATCGATTCGAACGCTCGCAAATTCCCAATCAGCGTTAGCAAAGGGCGCACCGGATTACCGGGGCAAACGGCCGTAATGCGGTCAGCATAATCCAACTAAAAACGGATATGTATCGGCATCAGGTGGGAATCGTCGCGAACCCGGCGCCGATTGCTCGCTGCTCGAGCAATGATAATTTGCAACAAGACAGAAACAGGCTGCGTCGTTAATCAATACAACCCGGTCGACGTCGGTTAACCGCGATGAAGTTTACACTCGTTCGAACTCGCTTCTCGCGCCAAGAAATAAAATTCGATAACCGGTGTCGGTGCCATTTCAAATTTCTCGATTAAAACTTCGCCTGTTCGTTCAATATACGGCGAATCAAAATAATATCGGCACACTTTCCACAGGACACTTTTTAATATTTGACTAGACTCGGATTTCTCTTTAGAAGTTGGCACAATTGGTTAAATTTTGCATTGTTTGTCAAGCTCTATCGTCGAGCAATTCGAATTTTTATTCGAGTTTTTATTCGAGTCGATCGGCGCAGTTGCAAAATTCAACTACACTTTCTTTTTAAACGGAACAACTTAATTTCTCAAATTATTTGAACATAAAATTTAAGATAACACAATATTAATATTTTACCCACCGAAAGCCTATTAATAGGATTTTCAATAATAGTGCTGTACGAAAAGAAAGCATAGAAATTTTATTTTACATAACAATCTTAAATGAAACTATTACATGACGTTATTGAGGGCGACTTGTTAGTTCACAATGAAAATTGCTATTGCTATTGAAGGTATCATTAAAAAGTGTATAGCCATGTGCCATAGATTTTTCAAAATTATGCAATAATCACTTTTGGGGATATTTTGGATTTATTTTTGGAGATATTTTGAATTTTATATAACGTTCGCTAACTAATTTTATATGGTATAAGACTAATTGCTTTGTCTGAAGCTTAGTTTTCGAGAAAAACGGGTTTGAAAATCCACTACGTATACGTAGACGCTTACACAGCTAACGATCATCAAGCCTATTAGTTTGGATACCGGGGGCCCTAATGTAATAAAATTAATTGATGGATGACCCAGCTACGCTGTCGGACCGTTAATGAGTACTGAATGCTCGTATTACCACGTATCGAACGATCATTTTCTATGTTATTGTATCTTGCATAATCTTGAACACCACGATACCATAGATTTATCTTGTAAAACAAGAATATTACATTGTTAATATTGAAAAGTGATAGAGCTTACTAAAATAACTGTGTGTACATGTGATACCAAATATCATCGTTCGGTATTAGAGGTAATATCAGAGGTTTATATCAAAGGTTTATATCAAAGTTTAAATTACTAAATACTATCGTTCATTATCAGTAAAATATCTGATTCTAAATTCGATGATAAATCACTTCTATTTTCATTTATATTGCTTAAAGAATTCTATATTGTGTGAAAATTGAATTTTTTTGGTGGGCCACGTTTTTCATTTATAGGATTGTCATCTACATTTTATAATTTTTGTTATCGCATAATACTATGGTCCGTGTGTCGTCTTTTCACTCGCATAAAAAGATTTAGAATGACGTTGAAATGAAATTGATTTAAAAATAAAATTAGATATCCTAATATAAACTGAAGAAATGAATATACCTTAAAGGATGGCACAGATTGATAGAACAAAATGGAAAATACGTTCTTGAATAAATATCTTAATTTTAAATAATGAAAAATATTTAATAACATTAAATTCGAATATTGCAATAGTATTTCTCGTTCGCAACGCTCTGCATTCTAAAATCGGACGTTTCGTATGCAGCGATCTAATGATGCCATACCTCTCGAATATTACCAAAAGGAAATTCTTTTATTCCACAGGACGGGATTCGTTCTAAATTTTCGAAATTTCTCGATTCTAGTTCCAATCTTGTTGAATCGTTCTCGTTCCATTATTCATAGCATCTTGGTGCGCGGCAAAGGTTCGAAGCGTTCCGTTGACCCGATCGTTGTTTGTCACAGTGAAATGTGTTTTTCTCGGGGTGGCTGGTTGGTAATCCGCGTGTAATTCAGGAAACGAATCGACGACATCGAACGAATTATATAGGAATTATCTGTTGCGCCGGGGCGACTTTTCGCTCGTGTTTGCTCGGACGGACGTCGCGTCGGACGGGAACCTGGCCTCTCTCCCCGTTTAATGACTCCCAATTTTCGTGCAATTTCGCGATCCTCTTCGAGAACGCATTAGAACGCAATTACGCTCTGTTTTTCTCCGCGGCAATAATTCACGAGAAGTCGGCGAGACACCGATGCGCTTCGTCGTCAATAATAACGTCGGTGGATTATCGGTAATGTATCCGGACTACAGTTCGGTACGCGTAGGTGGCCAATCAGCAAGTTGCTTTTTTCAGTGAAGACGCGAGCAGAGGCGTGGGCACTTAATTGGATGATTGGTCCCGACGATATATCGCCGATAAATTGGCGCAAACAGAACGGGCGATCGGGGAAAAAAAAGAAAATTAAGGGAGAGAGATCGACCGGTCCTCGTCTGGTTACCAGCGAAGGTCATTGCTAGCGATTGATTACGATCCTATGATGCAATCGTTCACGTTCGTTAAAAATCAATTATTGGTTTCTGAGAATTATTAGCTCGCAACGTAAATGTGCAAACTGCGGGGCTCGGAGAATAGAAAATGGAAAGCGAAATTGGGAAACTTGGGGAGCACGCCACCGTGCGAGTTTAAAATTGTTGGTGAAATAAAAATTTTTGACGTTATTATATTATGTTATTGTATGATATGTCATCATCGATATACACGATGTATCGTGTTATCCTGTTCATGGCAATTGATGTGGACAATTTTTATATCGCACGAACTCTATAAATTTTATTTTCGTATTTATTTTAGTTTTTATGGGTGGTAGTTGGACAGTCAACGCGCCAAAGTTTGTGCTCGGAGTTAGCGAGCTTATGTCAGCTCCGAGTGCTCGTCCATTCAATTTAATCCCCCAAAAGCAGGCATTTGAATTGAATGGAATTTCCGAAATTAGCATCGGTAGATTAAAATGGGTCACTCTGTGCTCGCATATGTGGAGCATTGAACGGGTTATCTATTTATTCGTGCTGAATATACTCGCGGTACTTTTGTGCGGATATTCAAATTATTATTTAAAAAAAGAACCGCCTTCCAGGTCTGCGGATGATGATTTCTCTTTTGTCCCGACACACTTCTTTCTTTTTTTGTTTGCGAAACCATTGTGCCGTTACCGTGAAGCTTCTCTGATTTTTTGTGAAAATATTCTAGGATATTGCGCTACATCGAGGTGAGCTTTTCTGACTTTTTGCTGAATGAAAACTATTGTACAGTGTCAGATAGGTGATTATTAAAAAATACTTCGTTGAGTCTCTTTTGTATTTCGGGCAACGGTGTACAAGTTGAATTCTTTTTCGAAATAAATGACTCTGTTCAAGAATTTTAGACATTTTAATGTTGATAATTCATTGTTTATTTTAGTCCATTTTTATTAATTTTTTATTTTATACAGATTCTGTCGTCTGGTGCGAATAGAAATAAATTGTTTTGATAGGAAATTATAGTAGTAAATATAAAATTGTGTTAAATTTGTATCAACATATGTCAATTCCATTTCATAAGCATTTAGGATAAATTTCTGTTTTTCATCAATTTTAAAGTTTTCGGTCTTGAATGACCTTGAATGACTATATCGTTGAAATTGTCTCGAAAAGGGCTACAATCGTAGGAGTTCAAAAACATGTACCATTTAAAAAAAAACTAAGTTGACCTAATCTCATAAGTTCTTCCACTTGAAAAAAAGTTATGTAGACCGCGTAATGGGCCTCTAGATACCAAACAACTTTTGTCTGAAGCATTTCTTCCTATCTCAAAAAATGTAGAAGTTATTTAGGTGACTTATCTTCGGTGATTCACACTGTATAGTAGAGTGGACCTTATTTTTCGACTAACGAAATTTGAAATTGATCGAGTAACGAAAATTACTGCCGCATCGACTTTGAAAAATTTTAAATTCTTTAACTCGTTTTTCTCCACTGTAGTATATTATCGGTATTATATGTTTATATATCGTTGAATTTGTCTTTTTACGCACTATAACAATATAGAAACAAAATGTAATATTGATTTCAAAACAAGAAATTCGTGATCTTGAAATCTCAAAAATTGACATTTAAAAAATTTCTTTTTCTTTTGCATTATATCTAATTAATTAAACGGTACAACTTTTGTCTAAGAAATTTTTTAATATTTTCATGAGTAGCAAAGATATATACATATACTTATACATAATACAGTATACCATACAAAAAACTATAAAAAATATTTTTATAGCATTAAAAAAAGATCCCTTTAGAAAATTTCGTTGAAATATTTTATGTGTCTCTTAATAATTGTTTCCTATTCCTGTTTCGATGCGGCAATATTTCCCGTTATTCGATGAATTTCAAATTTCGCACAGATTATTTTTTCATGATGCGGAATTAATTTTTGCCAAGTATAACTAAGGTCCACCCTACCGTATAGATGACAGAAAATAAATATGGCATCGTGGTTAAACTGACGATCACTTTACTGCGTCCCCATCGGCGGACCGTTTATAAAACTAACCTGCGGAAAAGGCTCGAGCAGAATCGGCTTAAAAATCGAGAGACAAGCGTTCCATTCGATTCCCGAATTCGCGGTAACTTCTCGACGGTGTTCGTCGCAGCGCAAAGGTTCGCCGGCAGCGAATTAAGCCGAGCATTAGAATCCTGGCAGCGACCGCAGTTCCCGGTAGCCGGCGTCGAACCCTCTTCGTTTACTGATTCATTAACCCAAGGAGAAAGAGTTAAACGGAGCCGTGACGGCGACGGAATGCTCCTCGCGGGGCGTTTTCACTCAGGAGAGAGCCCAGACATTTAAACCCCCGGATTTCCCGTCTCAAAGGAGACATTATCGTCGATCCTCTCGCAAAAAGGAGTCAACAATAATCGTCGAGGAGAGGGCCAAGGAAAGAGAGAGAGAGAGGCGACCCTCGATTAGCTTCTCGAATCGATACGTTCCCATTAACGGGCGGTGATAAACGTTTCTCGTTCGCCTGCTTCCCCCGTTTGCACCCCCGGTTTTTCGAAGGAGCAAAGAGGGTGGTACGGGGTATGGGCATTCGTCATCGAATCGAACGAAGGCGGCGAAAAATGGCCGAGCTCGATGACGAGCGCGGGCACCCGGTTGCGGAGGTGTGAGAGAACGGGGGTGTAAAAGAGGGCGGGGGTGGTCGAAGAAAAGAAATTATTGCTTTTGGCGGGCCCGCGTGCGCGCGAGAGATGAACGCGGCGTGACTGCTGCTTTGAAATGGGGATGAATTGTAATTGGACGGAAATGGAATTCGGATAGTGCAGCCCCTCTCCCTGCGCAGGGGTTGCAAAGCGGGGGGCGGGCAGGTGGTGGAGGGAGGACGGCTTGGAAAATGGAAAGAGAGGACACGGTGCAACGCCGGCTAGGAAACAGAGAAACGAATAGAGAGATAGAGTAGGCCGAGGAGGAGAGGTTGAAAGGGGAACGGGGCAACGATCCCCGGAGAGAGAATGACAGAATGACTGCGCGGGAGTGCGGGGGTGGAGGTTGCCGAAGGGGTGGAGGGGATCGACGCCAGTGGCCTGTAACTCTATGCTTCTCTGAGCTTCGATCAATAGACGCGGTACAACATTGAACCGAACGCAGCTGGCTAAAATAGTCTGTACAAGTTGCACGTAGCGGCGGCAGTTTTCCAAAAATTCCTCCACCCCTTCCCCGCCTCTAGACACCTAGCTACCAACCCCACACCCTTCCACTCGAACCCGTCCCGATTGCGGAAGGGTTGATCGACCTAAACGATTTTTCCTGCCGATAGATGACCGGGATTGGAGAGACCGGTCTATTTTTGGCAACGAGTTTTGGCGTTCGGTTAATTAGGTGAGCTGTCCGGCTACGCTCGCGAATGCTTCCGCAGATTTGACGGGGTTAAGGGTGGACGATGTCGGTTCGAATCGGGAATGGTTTCCTGCCGGAATGATTGACCGCGAAAGAAGGGGCATGTAAGTGTGTCATTGTGACGGCAAGGTGATGGACTGTTGAACAGCTGGGTCGACACGTGCCGCTTCTGCCGAGACGATTGCTCGTTTTGTCGTCGATTATGGCAGACTCGTGTAACCCTTATGTCGGTAACCAAATTTTACTGCAATATTCGATCACGTTGCAGTTTATTGTGTCAATGCATAGTTTTTTTTATGTAAATGTAAATTATATGTCACCGCTATTTATTATATCATTATTCACACAATATTATTTACATTATTAAATATGTTGGTATCTAATCAATTACTAAACCTTTAAGTATTGTGTCAGGTGTTATATCAATTTCATATCCATAAAATGAAAATAATTATATAGAATGGAATTATTCTAGGTCAGAAGAAATGTTTAATTTCCGATTTAACATAGCTCCGAGTGCAAAGGGTTAATTCTCTGGTCATCCAAGCACGTAAAGGTCTACGATAATTGTGCTATTTATCGACAAAGATCTTACTGTTTGTCTGGGTTAGAGAACTCGAATGAAATATATTCTTATTTCCCGTGGTCTTTTTAAATCTGGAATAAATTAAGATCGTACCAAATTCTGTCGTGTTTTATATCCTAGCATTTTTTGAGGATATTCAAAAACAGTCTACCGATAACATATTACCAAATAACGTCTAACCAAATTGTAATTTTCAGAGCTGAATTGTTTACGAACAATTGATCCGGCTAAAAAACATTTTTAGAGCTCGAATACCGTCCCAGACAGAAAATTATTCGAGCCCGAACGTAAATAACAAACGTTTCAAATAAAAGTCTGATGGCTGCAATGGACAGTGCGCAGAGCTTTATATTCAAATTCTCGCAATTTTACATAGTCAGTCGCGCGACACGAAATCCAGTTAAAGGGGACGAACTAAATTCTAGTTTCGGCGATTGCTCGCAGTGAAGTGGTAAAAATTGATCGAGACATAGCAAGTTCAGGCTGCAGAAATATTTATAATTATTTGTTCCGCTGGAACCTTCTAAAAGCCATTTCGAACGAAATGACGCATAATAGGCGTCCCTTTTTCGAGCAAAACTGCCTCGTCACAAATAGCCTCAGGCAGACAAGAATCGATCGGAAAGCAGTTTTAGTAAGTTATCTTCTAATTTCCTGTGCCTCAACTTATCTTGTAGTCGTCGGTGTTGAGCTAATCGCGTTGCTATCCCGAGGGCAACAAGAACGTGGAACGCTGTTTAGTTAAGAACACGTACACGCGCGTGTGCCTCTAATCGCATTCCCTTTCGTTTTGTACAGATGCACTATTTATGATCTCTTAATAAAGCTTTGTCGTTGGTCAATTTTTGCATAGTCTCCCCGCAATATTTGAATAAAAACGCTGCCCCTGACAGAAATTATTCGATCGAACAAATCGAGTGTCTATCAATTATTCGTATTTTCAATGCGGAAAATGTATCACAAATTAAAAATATTTACGTTACATTTTTTGACAAGTCACTTCTGGACCATCCTGTACATCAGCTAGTAAATTAATTCTTCTAATATAATATTAGAAAGTTTCTTAAATCGATCTTCAAAAAATTAATCTGTTTTAACCCTTTACACTCGGAGCTATTTTAACTCGAAAATCACGCGTCACTTCTGATAGAATATTTCCATTCTCCATGATTTCTTAAATTTGGTGGATGTGGAATTGACGTAATACCTCGTACAATACTTAAATCTTTAGTAATCGATTAAATACCGACAAATCTAATAGTGTAAACAATATTTTAAATAATGGTACAGCAATTTTTAATAGCGCTTCAGAGGCGCCACTCGAGTGCTAAGGGTTAAATGTTGTACCGAATGGTCCAAAACTCGCTAGAATGGAATAACATTTTTAGGTTTCCAAAACTCACATTTATTCTTTTACAAACAAATTCGAATTTGAAATGGTCCAGTGACTTTTGAGCTACCTTGTACGAAGAGTTTCTGTCGTCGATGCATAAAAATCCGCTATAAATTAAACGTTTCTCGTAATTTTGTTAAAGCTTCCATGAAAAGAATTAGGCAGTTTCCCGTTTATTTCGACCGAAAGTGAAGGATTCATCGACCACCCTGTAGGTATAACACACTTGGTAGCTAAGTAAGTACAAATTGCACGGTATAAGCACCTCTTTGAACTGTCTGGAGTTCATCAGCCGACAGAGGAAACATTCTTCTGTTCATCCTCGGCTTCTTTGCTCTACTTTAAAGAGCTCTCTCTCCCTCTCTCTCTCTTTCTCTCCGAGCATTTCTCTCCTGAGCTCCGTGCTCGGTAGGCCAATATGCAAAGTAATGGACAAATTAATGTTCTCGAGCCGGGGCGACATTTTTCCACGAGTTTTTGCTCGTGTCCGGAATTCGTCTCGACCAGAGACGAGTATACCCCCGGTAAATAAATGCGCGAGCGGAAAAACTACGGTCGCACCGGGACGTAATTCGATTCGAGGGTCGACCGGAACTCGATTGGCAGAAGTTGCGCGTGCCCATATGGAATTACTATGGGGACGACGAGTTCGAAGTGTCCGATCGTTTTGTTCGGAGACAAAGACAAAGTGGAGACCCCGGAAACTCTGATCAGAATGCCCCCGACAGCCACTATAGATTGTTTAAAAAACGAAATCGATGTAGCACCCTCCGCTGTACGAAGTTATAGACGAATTTAAAAAAACACGAGTAATTCAGAAACTGAAATATCGATTGTAAATTTTGGTTCGTTTCGAATTTTTCTAATTCGATTGATATCGCAGTGGATTGTTGGAAGACTATAGCTTTCTTTATTAATTTGCCAGCCAGCTACCGTTCTTTATGCATTTCTGGCACGTACAATAAAAATTTGCGAAACACACGGAAACAATCGATGAATTTTATGTAGCTTTTAAATTGGTTATTTCAAATTTTGTTTGACATCGATCTCTCTATCTTGTTTAATACCGCAACGGGTTTTTATTAAACTACAGTTTTGCATGCATTTGTGACACGTATAACAGCAATTTGTCGAATAAAAGAAAACAATCAACGATTTTTACAAACATAATTTAGAAACACGGATATTTATTTAAAATTTTGATTGTTTCCAATTTCATGGATGTATTTAATATTTTTAGGTATTATGACTATGTTTCTCTGTTTTATTTATCAATTCTTTTCTCAATTTACTGACAAATTCTTCCACTCGCTTTTTAAATCTCGATACCTTTTATATTCGTCGAGTGCTCTTGTTATAATACGTAGGGTTTCCACAATTGATGAATATTATTCAAAAAGAATAAATCGATGTGAATAAGTAAGTGGAAGATCTTGAACAAAGGTTTGTATTGTAAACAGTACGAGTTCCACTGTATTCGATGCAAATAAAGTAGAATTTTTATTATTGGAACTAATGGGACGGCATTAATATTCTAATAAAATGTTATCATTTCGCAATTGCGACCAAGAACAATTTTTAAAATATTATTTACACATTAGCTATTAAACTAATCCTTCTAACGTGTCGAAAAAACTCAAGCTGTTGGGTTCAATTTTGAAAAAGTTACACGTTTTTAAAAGCTGTACGAATACTTTGTACACCCACTGTATGTTTGTAGGTAACCTACTAGTATTGTACTATTTAAATCGATGAAATTATATATGTATTTTGCCACTGTAAATACATTTTTCATACTCCGATTCTTATAGTTTGATCTGTGTTTGCTTGATCTTCGTGTACTTTGGCGCGTTCTCTTTTCTCACTGTTCCAAAAGTATATATTTTTCCTTTTACCCACAGTCTGATTATCTTAAACTTTTTGTTTCCTTCTCTACAATTCTTGGACCATTCTCCTTTCGTTTTCTATTACACTTTTCCCGTGCGCATTCTCCCGGCTATTTGGTTTTATTCTTCGATCGTACTCCGCAATCTTCTTGCTCTGCCGGCAGCGTTTCCCCGATTCCCTTTCTCTTTTCCGAAGTTCCGTCTTTCCCAACGTTTCAGAAGTCGATTCAATCCTTCGGGGATCATCTTTTCTCCCCTGTTCCGGGACGCCTAGCCTATCCTCTCCCCGTGGCTTAATTTTGTAAGCGGTACACACCCGCAGACCCGACCCTCAGGCACCCCGTTTTTGGTCTTATCGAGGGTAACCCCGACCTACCGTGTTTTAGGGGAACTAAGTTATAGGAATAACCACTTCTGGATCGGCCGAAAATTTTGTCGTAGCCGCGCCGCGGCGCCGGACGCCTGGCTTCTCGTCGTTTCAGAGCACAATTTCCGTCTACGATAATTTGCATTCGACTTTGAAGTGGTAAAATCGCTCGCGCAACCTTAACGAATCACGGTGACTCTATTATTTTTCAATTAACTCGCTTTTGGCCATTTTACCACAGCTGAATCCATTGAAATACTTGCCCGCCAGACGGCAGTGGAACTTTTTTCAAAATCAAACTTGTTCGCGTTAATTGCGAGCTGCAGAGGTCGAGCAGGAATTTGTTTCTTCCATTAATAATTTTAATGTGCTGCTAAATTCTTTTGATCTTTCCACTGCTTGAAATGTCATCTATTTCTCTCACAAGTGCACACAATTTAAAGAGTGCTTTTAGACAATTACTTTATTGCTGTTGATCTCGAGTGATCTTGAACGACCTTCATAATTGGACGTTGTATTCGTCGTGAAACTCTGTAGGACTTTTTATAAAAGTTATTTGTTAAATGTGCGTGTTGCTCGGTTTACAGTCAACGAGGCACTGTCTTCTGTTCGTTAACCCTTTGCACTCCTCTGTCGAGTGTGACTCGACGGTGGAGAAAGAAATATGTAAATAAAACGGGTTTTTATATGTGTTTGGTTCTTCCATTATTTATTTAATTTCTTATATTTTAGTTAAAACCAAAAATATAAGTTCCACAAATATAAATATGGTAAATACTTAAATAAATATATATACAAATATATACAAATATAATTTAATAAAATGTTTCAACAATTTTGAATTTCATCTACTCGATTCTACGGTAAACGCGTACAGATCCGCAGTCCAGTTATAATGATATAATAAATTACGTAAAATCTGAATAAACGTAACGTTACTTGTTAAAACTTGTGTAGGAAAAGTTAGTGTCGAACCGGAAACCGATAAGAAGAGTATCGTTGTCGTAAAATTGCGGTGGAGTAACAGGAAGAATGGCGTAGGTACAGGAAAATGCGAAAGTCATTTGGTAAGCGAGTCACCGATCGACCAGATCGATTCTAAAGAACAACAAGTGCTCGGAGGCCGGAGGAGAGGCAAACTTCTGTTCTCCATCCAATTTTCCTCGCATAACCTGGTTCCGACAAGATATTAAAACAACATCGGAACGTCAATAGGACAATTCCCCGACCCTCTTTTCCTGGACTGGGTTAACTTTCCTCGCACGTACCGGCAATCTCGGCCTCCATCGGCGTATATATTCGTTCAACGATTCGCAGAACGAGAGAGGCTGCGAAACGGTCGAAAACCATCGTGGAACTTATATAACCTTCGAACGATGGCCCCCTGAAAGAGTACTTCCATCGAAGCATAACGCGAGCTACGAGGCGACGGGGCGGTTAGGAGATGTTTTACGGTTGTAGATTTATGCCGATGCCTTGAGACGAAGGGCGACGCGCAAATTGAACGAGCGTTTAGCGACGCTCCGTCGAGCGTGGCCGGCAGCAGGGTCATGTCAATATTTAAATTAATCCCCGGTCACCGAGCACCGTCCTCGGCTCCATCGTTGAATTATATTCTCTCTCCTGCAATCCTCTCATCGCCAACCTCTTCCTCCGCTAATTCTTCCTTCTATTAATTCATACACGGCCGCCGACCAAAGCGCACACACGCCCGCGCGAGAGGGTAGTCAATGAGCAGCCACTTTCACGTTTCGAAATTCCACGCGACAAAACCATAACGCAGTCCCTGGAAAAAATTAGCACCACTCACAATTTTCAACGTTTTTCAGACAACTAAATGTTTCGATTTTGAAGGAACATATAAAATTACGTAAATAAAGCTATAAAATATAAATGAAACTATAAAGCAGTCTCTGGTTCAAGAATTAGGAACACTCACAATTTTCAACGTTTTTCAGACAACTAAATGTTTCGATTTTGAAGGAACATATAAAATGACGTGGAAATAGTACAGATATTCTCATCTTGAACGATAAAGCTATAAAATATAAATGAAACTATAAAACAGTCTCTGGATCAAGAATTCGAACCACTCACAATTTTCAACGTTTTTCAGACAGGGGCTAAATGTTTTGATTTTGATGGAATATATAAAATGACTTAGAAATAGTACAGATATTCTCATCTTTAACTAGTAATTTATTGTTATATTTATTACATTATACTTTAAAAGTCTAACCTTAAAATTAAAATATTGTAATAGATTTTTTTATATTTTTTCATTTATTTGTCGTTGAGCGAAGAGAAACCTTTTGCTCTGTTGTGGGGCAAGTTGTTCTTACATTAGGACAAGTTGTTACTAAATGAAACATTTTATTTGTTAATGAAATACGAAAGTATTATATCAAAACAATATAATAATATACAATAATATAGAATATTAATAATAATATATAATTTTGGAAATGGGTTGAGTGATTTTGAGTTAATTTAAACTACAAAATTTTTGGGACACCTTTTATAGAAACCCCAATTGGTTTATAAAAAGGGAATATCCATAATTTATCGATAGCACGCATAACAATTTTAGTAATCTGAACGCTGTGGTATTAGGAATTATAACTTACAATTAATTAATCAACTTGAAGTAAGAAATGTTACTTATTGGCACTCGCGATAATTGAAAAATGTGACTTCGCCGAAGACATTCCAAGAAAGCTCTGAGAAGAAGTGATTTCCTCGATTTTCGTAATGTCCCCGGCGAGCATTTCATCATGGCCGCGTTAATGAAGAATTTCGTTCGATTTCCTGCACCGTCACGCCTCCGACTTGAAAATGGATTTTCTTATTACCGAACGACGTTATGCATTTTAAAGGTGCACCGGAATCGGTGCACGTGATCGCCCACTAAAAATAATGCGTTCGATCCGAGCCGGGACGAGGGAAAATCGTATTAAAATAGCCAGTGATTAACGACGTTGTTCCTGGGGGAAGGAAAGTGAAAAGGAACGGGTGAAGGAAGAATGGAAAACGATGGAGAAAGAACGTTTCACAGCGGAGAATGGTAGGACGAATAGAATGCCGAATGGATTACGGCTTTGAAATAAGAATTCCTGAAAGCTGAGAAATTTAAAAGGGCAGGCTCGATCATTTTCGTCGCTTGATTCTGGTATTTATAAATCATATTATCCACAATCAAAAAATAATCCAAAGGATATTTGAACACTGAATTTCCCATTCTCGAGAAATTCTCCATGTTAGAACTGTGATAATTTCGTAGAAAAGAAAATCGTACAACATGAACTCATTTTCAAGCTTGAAATCTCTACTTTTGTCGATCATCGTTCATTTTTGTTCAAGATATTTTTGCATGATACAGAGACTGGGAAGCTGGAGATACTCAACTTAACAAATTAATTTTTCCTATCCTTAATAGTCTACTCGCAATTGTCAAAAAAATGTACGAAATGCAGGAGTTCATTTCGAGTATTTTCGTTTGTTTTTCATTTGAATATCTTAATTGACACACGAGAAAAAAAAAGATAAAGTCAAGGGTGTTCATCCTCACATCCTTAAATGAAGGGTTAACGACTTAAAATTTTGGGGGAGTATATTTCAACCTGAAATCATTGTTTTGCACTAGATCCTTTGGTGTTCTAATACTTTTTGGATCCACCGTACGTAAGAGGAAGTCACTTATTGCTGAACCATCGTATAATAATTGAAACATAACAAAAAGATTTAACCAGTGAGAAAGTTGAATCGAATAAAACTAACGAATCGCATGAAATGAGTAAAATGAACAGGTAAACTGAACACAAACAACACTAAAGTCGTTGTATGTATATGTATTTTGTTCATGGGGTAAAGATAAAAATTGGATTAAATTTTCGAATCGCCGAGAATGAAAAAAAGCGAAAAAAAATAAAAATTTGACACGTTAAAATGAAATTCCCTAATGGGAGTATCGATTTTTGTCAATAGAATTAATGGTTTACATTCGACGTGACCGAAAAAATGGATAAGAATTCACGAAGAAATAAATGGCGTCCACTTTAGGACAAAAGAGTGCTCTCCTTTTTCGATCGCCATTTTCCTTGCTGTTACAAGATAGAACACAATACAAACTAAACGATCATCGAAGTGTGAATTTTTGCGTATTGTCAAACTGTGAAAAGGGAACGAATTTCGATCAGGAAAGTAGTTGCAATTCCAATATTGCAATGCTTTCAAAGGTATTGGAAAACGATGTGGATGAAAAAAAATATTGTCCTGCCATCTGATTTTTTGTTGCGTTACGCACAAAGTCGAATAAGAAGTTTCATCGAGAGAGGCGACTCTAGTTATCGAATATTACGTTGTTACAGTTCTGAAATAATCGCGAAAGCAATTAATATATACTCCGTAGTCGTGTTCTAATAGAAAAATAATCTTCATTTTAATACACAAACCAACGCAATTGAATTCAAGATAACAAAATGTTATTTAGCAAGAAAGATCTTCAGGTAAAAATAGCAGCTAAAAGATATTTAATTATGTTACGTTTAATATAACTGTTTCGAATAGAAATATTCATAATTTATTTTATTTAAATTATAATTATATGGCAACTGTAAGAATTCTAGATGCCATATAAAAAGCTACATCAAAAAGGTCTCTTTAATTTGAGGGAAAAATTGTTTCACGACGGTGCTGCGAATACTTCAATCTCTGCAAAAAATTGAGTTTGATATTAAAAGAAAAAATTGCGCACGAAATACGATGCAGTGCGCGTGAGGACTTAATAAGTTAATGTAATTGCTAACGGCTGGCAAGCAGAGGTATAAGCAAAAAATAAAATCAAACAATCCCGACAAAGATGAAAGAGAACACGAGACAAGAGAAACATCATCGCGAATTTCTCCCAGCTGAAGCGAAATTAAAAGTAGCATAGGTGTGAGATAGTTTGCATTAGAAAAATGCTACGTTGCGCCAGACAAAGACAATAAAACGCGTAGAGCAGATCAGCGGGAAAGAGCATGGAAAACGGCGAGACGCGGGAAAAAGAAATTCTCGAGGGCGTTGTGACGGATGAACGTGTTGTACGAACCGCGACTTCATTGTGAATTCATCGAGGATTTTCCAAGTGATTTCCTCGGTTATGTCCGAGGGTTATGGTCGACCCTCGGCGGGCAACTGTGTCGTCGCGAGGGGAGATCCGGCAGACATTGCCAATTTAATATTTGATCGCCGTTTCTTTCTGTTTTCGTTGTCCTTCTAATGTCACACTCGGCACTTGCGGGTTCGCCACGGTCGTCTTGTAACTTGTAATGTCACTCGTAACTGCGCCTTCGTCATGAGCAGAAAGCTCTCGTGAAATCGTAACGGGCCGCCTGTTTATTCCGGCCCTGGTTGCCTCAGATTTGTCGTCTCCTTCCTTCTCCTCCGGCTGTTTTCGCTTGTCCCGGCAACGCGAAATGTCTTCGTTAGTTTCGCCGGAAATCACCGCTGTTTCTTTCGATCGTTAACTTCCTGCTCCGTGAATTGTATAAAAGCAGTTCTCCGAGCACACGATTTTTTAAAATAGCGTAAATGTATCGAATTTTTTACATTTAATTGAAGATCGTCGAAAGAATGTTCATGTTGAACAGAAATAGAAAACGAATAGTATAATACGAGAGCTGATTATATTTTACAAAAATGTATTGAACAAGCAAGAAATAAATTCTTTAGTTGACCGGGCACAAATCAATATTCACAATGCTCAATCAACCGTGCAAATTACAGAAAAGTGGACAAATATTATTACGAAGTAAAATCGAGTAGTAATTGCTTCCCTTCGCAAATGATTAACGCGGTCAATCACGAATGAATGATTTATTATCGAGATTAATAACGCGTAGTAAACAAAGCTAGCAATCTGTAGTCATAAATCAAGTTATTTAAATTGCAATGTGTTACAATGTAAATGAAGATTAGTATTTCGGGAGTTGATCGACTATGGATAGAATTTTTAATCTGTATTTATTCGATACTGTGCGAACAATGACATAATGAGAATTTAGTGCAACAAGTGCTTGCCTTCGCTTGAGAGAATGTGCCGCAATCGACTCTCAAATCCGTTTACAATAGCCCGAGGCATGTCCTGTGGCATGCTTCGAACTCGTAGCTTCGCGAAGACGAAAAAATTTCCTTCCATAATCTAAAACAGGTTGAAATACTTCTTGTTAATACCGGAGACAATGCGAGATAATTTAAAATCGTTCAGTTTTAAAATTGAGCAAACAATTTGTGCCCGGAGCATGCACGCGAACTATAAACGCTGTAATCTTCATAAATAAACTGCAGACTTTACGCAGTTTTATGCGCTTTATTTCGTTTCGTTGCTTTTAATACAACAAAGTCGTTAAGGGATGAAATCAATGTTTTTTGTTATTCCTGCTTCCCACAATCGATGCAAAACATTTTTATGTTTTCATAAAGATCCGCAGTCTGCTAATCACTGTAACCGTAGAATAAATCGTAGCGCAAGGGGTTAGAAAATTATTTTTGTTAGAACAAACTAAAAATGTATTGATACGTCCATGGTGGTAGCCTCTCAGGGGGTAAAACATGGCGGTCGCATCGGTACAGACTACCGTGACAAACAAATAAGAAATATCACTGTAGCGCAAGTAACCCTTGGATTACGGTTCTCGCCGGTTTCGTTACCAAAGATCCCTGGATTATGGGAAGGCTCTGATTGGAGTTCCATAGGTACACGGAACCGAGTCATGGAGCCCGCCCAAAACCGGTAGTCGTATTACCATACAGATTGCCGTCGACTGTTATATCCACGGCTCGGGGAATCTATGAATTCAACTAATCATAATCGTACAACTAACCGCGGATAATCTGCCGACCGGTAATTTCGAATTTTACTGTCAGAACGTAATACGACCGACATACACCGCGCGCAGAATATTTTGAAGCGCTTCTACCGTACAGTGGTGCACAAAAGTTTTCGCATAATCTTCGTGAGAATGAATTTATTAGAAAATTGTCTGCGCATCGATTGTTATTTCTTCCCTTAACGATTTTAATAGAGGAGAAATTATATATTCGCATCGGCAATTTTTAAAATTTTTCAACAATTCTGAATTGAAGATATCGGAGTTCTTTGTTGCCCGAGTGTAAGGAGTTCAATCTAAAACGATGAATGTACAACGCGAGTTATTGTACAAATCTTTATGTTCTTGTTAGTTATTATTAGACCGCGGAGCTTTATGCGAAATAAAAATTGTCTGCATCGACTGCAAGAAATAGAAGCTGAATTGAATAACTGTTTCCTTAATCTCGATCGACAACTTGTAAATGACTTAAATTGATGCTTTCGGCGCGAAGAATCGATCCTATATTACTCGCTAAACAATTTTACGAAAAACTATAACATTTTTTTTTCAAAGAAAAAATTTTGATATATAACGGCGTCTGTAAAAATTAAAAACACTGTAAATTATATAATTCAAATTAGTAAAATTGCTTAGCGAGTAATATAGGATCGATTCTTTGCGCCGAAAGCATCAATTTAAGTTAGCGAAATTGAATGTTATTTCTTCCTTTAATGATTTTAATAGAGAAGAAATTATGTATTGACATCTTCAATTTTTTAGATCTTACAACAATTTTGAATTTTATTTACTCAATTTTGATTCAAACTGATTGTTTAGAAAAAGATGTGTGATATTTGTGCGAAATGCCGCATCTTTCAATGGAACTGATATTATTCGGGAAATTGGAAGTTTCAGAATTGGTCGCAACAAATATTAGTTTCATTCGTTCACTTTCAAGAGACGTTTTACTTTTTTCGTTCTGATAGGAATTGAAAGAGATACCTCTCGCACTGCAAATATCGTTTTCAAAGAACTGCCCGATACAAACTGTCGTATCGCCGCGAGAGATACGCGTTTAGAAATTTTCCAATTAAATTTCCAGGCATTTCCCGATCGAATATATCTCTTATGGAACAAAATCTAAAATATAATCCCTTCTTTGTATGTTATATTTCCACAGTGCTCCGAAAAATTTAATTTAAAAGTTATTACATTTCCGTTGATATTAATATATTGAGTAATAGGAAAGAGAATAATGGCGTCCGAAAAACATTCTTCGCAACGCTCTAATTACATTTTTACATCTCTCAGCGCTTAAAAAAGCGAAACGGAAAATTGTTTTTATCTTCTGAAATATTCATACATATTTCGTCCCATGTTTTTACGACTTCCTTCTCCATTTTTATATCAGCTTGCATGCAAACAATTCATTAATAACTAGCGGTTGTAACGAGCTGATAATTATTTCATAAATTAAATTGTCGGTTAAGCAGAAATACACTCAATTTATTTAACAACGTTTAAGTTATTAATTATTATTAACACGATACCTTCGATTGTTTTATAGTTTTCAAGAATCTATGATTTACAGCTCACAGTTTTCTATTCAAATTAGCAGTGTTAGCCATTTTTCAATTTTGAAGCAAAATCACAATCTTGTATAAACAAGTTTAAGAAATAATTTTTGTTTTTGAATGTTATAATCAAAATTTTTTTATCTACTGTTTACTCCACTTCCATTTTAATGAAGGACAATCGCATTCGAAGCCATCAATATTTCCAAAGCAATTTTCATAGTAACAGGATCTTCGGCGAAGATACAAGCAAATTTTCGGTTGTCGGAGTTTGCACGCCGCGCATCCGCAAAAACGAACAGTCGCTCATTAATAATTGAAATTGCACGTACACGCGCGAAAGGCGTAAGCGTCCAATTTAAATTTTATCACGCATCCCGGGAATCGTATTTTGCGCTCGTAACTACAAAAATGGATAATTATTTGCCAAGTGTTTTCGGTGAAAACGATAACGGGCCGGGGCTCGACTTTCCATAACGCCGTTTTGCCGGTACGTCCGACGTTCGTTGCATTTCATTTTAATTAAAGTTCATTCGCGATAACGGGGCTGAATTAATTATTTACACGCGCCTCCCCCCGTCCGGGTAATTACTCAATATGAAACTACATAGTGGAGCGCGAGGATCACATTGTATCAGAATTTAGAAAAATCTGCGCCGCGCCGTTCGGTCCACGGTAATCCCGTGACAAATTACGGTGCACCGTAATCCGAAAATTTACCACCTGCGTCGTTCGATGTAAAGTAATCGTTCGTATAGAAATATATTAATAATAATAATCACTTTATCTATACATTCTAAAACTGTTTATTTTTGGAGATCATTGATATTTTCGTCCAATTATACGTCGAATGAGCAAGAATTCGTCTAATGTTTTCAATGTTTGAAATTAGTGATGGGCGTGATACCAGTTTTTCTCATGAGTTTTAAGCAATTCGATACTCGAGTAATTGTTTGGAAGGTTCGATACGTATCATAAGCTTAAATGCTTGGTATCGACATTTGACATGAGTATTGCTAAAATGAACACTGGCTGATATTGGTATCACAAGCATCGAAACAATAATAAATAATAAATATACTGTAGGTATCGAGAAGTATCGATTCCCAAATTATTCCTCCAAAAGTCTCGATGCTTTAGTGCAAACGGCATACAATGTAAAGCAGATGAGGAATCAAGCATTATCGACACTTTAAACTTTTATATTTTTAATACGAATATTATTTTTAATACGAATAAATTGTAGAGATTTTCCCGATGAAAATGAGTCCAAACACGACATCGTTTGGACTATTTTCTTCAATAAGATAATTTTTATCATAACATTAGGTATCGATAAAAATTGTTCGATTACATTCGAGTTTGGACTCATTTTCATCAGGAAAAGCACCTCAATTCGCTCGTAATAATTTTCTGAAGGTATATTGAAAAATCTAGAAGTTTAAACTTTCATTCGTGCGTGATTCTCCATCTGCTTACATTGTATCGATTGCATGCCGGTAGTCAAAAGATAGACAAAAGATGAAAAAATTATTCGAGGTTCGAATAAATCCGCTTCGAATAAAAAAATTATCTGTATTCGTCGGATAAATTCTTGTCGAATAAAGATGCTTTTTTTATTCGAACCTTCGAATAACGAATACAAATATTTTTATCTTTTCTACTTTAACTCTGACTGGAATATTTTGACGAGGAAAAAGAATGTATACAACAAAAGTAAACGAAATAGACTTGCAAACGCTACTTGACAGCGAACCGTATATTGTTGTGAACCGATACCATTTGATACCTACGTATTCATACGTGCTTACGATACCTTGATACTTTTCAACCAGGAGGTATCGATATCTCTTGAGTAGAATTATAACCCATCACTACATTTAGATATCAATACCGTTTGATACCTACGTATTTATACGTGCTTACGATACCTTGATACTTTGAAACCAGGTATCGGTATCGTTTGAGTAGAATTATAACCCATCACTACATTTAGGTATCAATACCTTATGACACCTACGTATTTATACGTGCTTACGATACCTTGATACTTTGAAACCAGGTATCGATATCTCTTGAGTAGAATTATAACCCATCGCTACATTTAGGTATCAACACCTTTTGATACCTACGTATTCATACGTGCTTACGATACCTTGATACTTTGAAACCAGGTATCGATGTCGCTCGAGTAGAATTATAACCCATCACTACATTTAGGTATCAATACCTTATGATACCTACGTATTCATACGTGCTTACGATACCTTGATACTTTGAAACGAGGTATCGATATCTTTTGAGTAGAATTATAACCCATCGCTACATTTAGGTATCAACACCTTTTGATACCTACGTATTCATACGTGCATACGATACCTTGATACTTGGAAACCAGGTATCGATACGAGCAGTATCATAATCCATCGCTATTTGAAATCACACCTACTCATTTTTGTCATAAATGCATAAAATCTGAGCCCTACACTCGCGAGTTGTATAAATAATAGAACAATGGAACAAGTTTTTTGTGAATTCCCGAGCAGGCGAGGTTGCCTGGCGAGGCTCCTTTGAGCGCAAAGGATTAAGATTATTCCGGAGGCAGAGCCGGGATCACCGTTGGGAGATGTTCCGCGTTTCCGGGTCGCGGGGCCAGCAGCCAATTAAACGGAAATGAACCGCGATACGCCGGAAGCACGGCCTCTGTTTTCGAATTCCGAAATCGTACGCAAAGGAGTAAGCCAGCCCCTAGGAGGAAAGGCTCCTAACGAAAAGGATACGACGACGGCCGACGACGACGACGGTCCCCGGTGGCGCGCGTTTAAATTCCTAGGTCGAAAGACGTCTTTTTACCTAGCCGAAGTTCCGTGGCGAGCAGGAAAAAAGGAACCATTAGCTCGCGCAATTATCCTTGGACGGACGAGGCTAGAGTTACGCCGGCTAATAGCACCGCTTCCTGGCACTCCCTCGAGGGACACGTCTCTGGGCAGGATGAAGATAGAAACAGAGAGAAAAGGAGAGAGGATGAGGAATTCGATGATAGGAGCGGAACATGGGAACGGGGCACAGTCGTCGCCCCCGCTCTTCCTCCCCTCTCTTCGGGGTGAAGGAGGGAATTTGACGAGGCAAGAAGAGGGACAGTGAGAGAGGAAACGAGGAGAGGATTTTAACGTGACAGAAAAATGGGAGGGGTGAAAGGGAGCAAGGCGGATGAAGAAACGGATAAAAATTCGACTTGGACGTTCGTACACGAAGGGGGCAGTCATAGAGGAATCGAGGGGTATTAGCACAGGAAGTTGCTTCGAGGGGAACGAATAGTGGGGACAAGGTGACGTACAGTCGGGTAAAATTATGTGGACACCCTTCAAAAACTAAAAACCAGACTGCGGATCTCTATGCAAAATAAACATTGCTAACTGCATTAGTTTCTTTTTTAATATGCCTGGTAGAATATTAAATATATCTGAAAATAATACAACAGCATTTTATCATAAATGCATAAATAATAATAACTAATAACTAGACTGCGGATCTTCATATAAAATAAACATTGTTTTAAATTCATTCTTCCATTCACAAGTTTAATAAATTAACATTCTCAAACTCATTTAATATGTCTATTGCTTTTAATTGTACATACTCACTTTTTTTTATCATAAATTCATAAAATTATAAAAATAACTAATAACCAGACTGCGGATCTTTATATAAAATGTACGTTGTTTTAAATTCATTCTTCAAATCACAATTTTAATAAATTGACATTCTCAAACTAATTTAATATGTCTATTGCTTTTGATTGTACATACTCATTTTTTTTATCATAAATTCATAAAATCGTAATAATAACTAATAACTAGACTGCGGATCTTCATATAAAATAAACATTGTTTTAAATTCATTCTTCCATTCACAAGTTTAATAAATTAACATTCTCAAACTCATTTAATATGTCTATTGCTTTTAATTGTACATACTCACTTTTTTTTATCATAAATTCATAAAATTATAAAAATAACTAATAACCAGACTGCGGATCTTTATATAAAATGTACGTTGTTTTAAATTCATTCTTCAAATCACAATTTTAATAAATTGACATTCTCAAACTAATTTAATATGTCTATTGCTTTTGATTGTACATACTCATTTTTTTTATCATAAATTCATAAAATCGTAATAATAACTAAGAACTAGACTGCGGATCTTTATATAAAATGAACGTTGTTTTAAATTCGTTCTTCCAATCACAATTTTAATAAAGTGACATCTCAAACTCATTTAATATGTCTATTGCTTTTAATTGTACACACTCATTTTTTTATCATAAATTCATAAAATCCGCGGTCTAGTTATTACATGTACATACATCATTTTATTTAGATACTTTTCTGACAGCTTCGTCCGAATATTCTTCAACTGAAAGTTTACAGAATAAATGATCTATGTTCTAAATTGAAAATTTATTGACGGAACAATTTGTCCGGGACCAGGCAAAGACATGTGTTGCTCCAATGTGAAAAGGCTGTAGGTACTAAAAGAAAGTGGAAAGTTAACAAGATCCGGGAAATTTGAGAAAAATAGAAGAGAGAACCAGAGAGCCACAGAACTCGCTGGAAGAAAATGGAAAAGAAAAGATGGTTCACTCTGCGATAGAAAAAAAAATACTGGAACGATCTGTGTTCTGGAGATATAACCAAAATGAAACAGTTTCAAAGATAGGATCAAAGACAACTGAAAAATGGTACGAAAGAAAATAAAAATGAAACTTGTCCAAGTTAGGGGAAAGTAAATAGAATGAAAGTAAGAAAGAAGGTGGTTAGAAAGTTCAGACAAGTGTAATGAGACCTAAGAGAAAGATCTCACCATGAGAACGGAAGCTCCTAACATAAAAATTCGTCGTGTTATTTAACAGTTACAAAAACTATTAATTTAACTATCATTCGACGTCGGTAAGAAACATTTCTTTTTATAAGAGAACTTTTATAATATAATAACTTGCGATAAAGTGATTTAATTTTCATTTAACTTCTCTGGGAAACAATTCTTTTCATAATTATCGTTAATAAAATATTAATACAGACACGAGAATCTTATCCAACACATATAATAGAATTATTTCTTGGAAGTCTATTGACACGATAAACAGATTTTTAAATTATGAAATTTTATTCTGTAAACGAGGAATTATTTTGGAAACATTATTTCTTATAAAATTATAACTGGACAGAGGATTTTATGCATTACGGGAAAAATGGAAGAGTGTACTTCTCTCGAAACAATGGGAAAAGATTAAATGACTTTTATAATAACTTAATAGACCCACTAAAGAGAGAAATAAATAGCTGCGTCGATGACCATTTACAACTGATAGTAGAAGTTGATGGTGTGGGTGTACGGCGATGCGAGAAATGATAAGCCTGCGCGCGTCATAGAAATCGAACGCAAGGAGCGTCCGAAAGACAAAGGAACAAAGTAATGAAGAGCGAATGAAATTTATCGCGACGCACCAACAAACCGGGAGAAAAAGTGCGAAGGGAAGACGACGTGATTGGAGAAAACGACGGAGGCAGGGAGAAGGTGGTAGGCGAAATGGAATAAGGCAGGAAGAAATGTGAATCTTTATGTGACAGAGGAACAGGGATAAAACGGGGAAAGGGGGAAGGAAAAAAGAAAGATAGGAGAAACGAAAATTCAGAGGAAGGAAGTTACATGCAGGGTACAGCGAGAGGAAGAGAAGTAACTCCGCAGACGGGTTCGAAGAAAGATGGACGGCGACGTCTGGTATTATCGATACTGACACCCGTTCGATTGGAACGATTCCGGATGAAATCGTGAATTTCAAATCCTATTCAAACCGGGAACGCTTTCAAATTAAATCACTCGGTGTTTCTTCCGTGCCCCGGCTAAACGGTGATCTATCCGACGTCGAGAAATTTAATAGCCCCCGGAACTTACAATTCCTGTTTATGTGAGAGGAAGAGATATTTTTATTATCGGCGCGAAGCATGAATATCGATGGGTCGCGTGATTGAATTTTTAAGGAACCTGCATGTTTCCCTAACATACGAACGTTGATCGTAAGTGGATCCTAACGAGCTTGGAGATACAGTGGATCCAAAAAGTATTTGTACTACTTTTTCTACGAAATTATCATAGTTGAAAATGGGAAATTTAGTATTTAAATACTGCTTGGATCCACTGAACGTATACAAAGTGTTCACGCGCTATTACTAGTCAGCGTTTTTCTTGTAAATAGTAAATATTAGAAAAAAATATTTGTTTCTAATATTTACTATTTACAAGAAAAACGCTGGCTAGTAATAGCGTGAACATCCTGTATATGAACGATTTTACAAAATGTTTAGAAATTTTCTTTTCCACTTACGATAAGGATCATTGACTAAAATAGTAGAAATAATATTTATGAATTTATTAAAACGATTTTAATAGAAGGAACTTTTCCCTTTTAGAACCTTGTATAGATTTATAATCATAAATTTTTAAATTTTATATCCTGCTTTACAAAATAATATAAGGACTTGAATAATATAAAAGTATAAGTATACCAATTTTTGTATCACTCATTTTCCAACAATTAATCATTCATTGATCGTTAATTAATAATAACTAACGCCATCTCTGCCTAGTTATAATTAAAGAAGTTTTCAGAGCTCCCATTGGTAAGTTATTCATTGCCTGTGTGCTTGCGGAAGTGTGTGTGCGTGCATGTATACGTACACGCACGTGCACACGTCATCGCAGTTCATTGATTATGTGTCAATAATGAACTGCAACGGCGATAGACGGCATAATAGAGTTAGGTGTATGCTAATTTATGAATACGTATCACGAGTGCGCTTGACGCAAGTAAAATATATAATTTCATATAACATTTCGACTGTTAATGAAATTTATTTCGACAGCGGGAGCTTAAACGTTGATATCGTCATACAGTGTGCATGATTTATAACAATCGTTATAATAATAATCTGAAAATAAATGAAAATTGTCCCTCGTCAAGAATATCTTCATTCTAATATTACGCGTCGCCATATTTCTAGAATAAAGAATATATCAAATGTATCGATATAAGCGTTTCTCGTTAAAGTTAACCGTGACACATTCAAAAGTGGTTTCATAAATATTTTGCAAATAATAATTACAATTTAAAAACTATTAAACGTTCTTTTTATAATACAAAAATAATACATCGACCCTGTGTCCTACATTAATGACATTATTAACGTGGTAACTTTTACTTTTTTTAGGTAATCATCTAAAATCCATTTAACTTCGTGTTTCTTTCAAAGCAGCCTATAATTTTTTATAGATAAATTAAAATTTATATTTTACTTTTATAGCGAATGTTCGCTTGAATCAAGAATGAAATGAAAAGTTTGTGAAAGGTAATAGGCGAGCATGAATGAAGAATGAATTAGTCTTCGCCAGTTAGCACGTTAATTAATTCAAGACACGTTTATTAATTCAAGACACGTCTTACTCAGTTTGGTATCGAAACAAATCAAAGCCTCTATGAAATTGATCAATGTCAATTGGATATTAACGACGTTAAGTTCAAAGGTGAACCAGGTTTTGCATAGGCTAATCGCCTCATTCGATCGTGATGTTCTATATCTGTTCCAATCCCGCGAAATGAATGACTCATATTTGATAAAGCGGCGTGGGTGGAATGATTTAACGTGCCAAGCACTTCGACCCTTTTTACAGGATTAAACCGTTCTGATAAAGCGGCCGAGGGGTTAAATATCACATAGTTCATACGGTTCGAGGAATCGTTCGAGTAACCGCGCGTAATTTATTCCGAATCCTATTTCCGGCTATTTCGAAGCCAAGGGGATAACTCGTTTCTCTGCTTCAGTGGCTCTGTTCCTGTGATCTTTATTTTTCGAGGTCAAAATCGAGTGCAAGACAAACCACCTCACTGTTTCAACAGTATGTTACCGCGAAAGATCTGAGAATGAAAAGTATTATCAAAAATCTTAGCTCCATAATTTTTGTTTCATTAAATAGATAAATTGCAACGATCCTATCCAGTTTTTGAGTTCGAAAACATGCCGAAGCTAATTCTAACAATTTCTCACTGCCTCGATATTGCGTTAATATACTCATTAAGTTTTTAATGGTCAGACATTATGTTAAACATTCTGAAATTCACTCTTTCAACAGTATGTTACCGCGAACAATCTGAGAATGAAAAGTATTATCAAAAATCTTAGCTCCCTAATTTTTGTTTTATTAAATAGATAAATTGGTACGATCCCATCCAGTTTTTGAATTCGAAAACGTGCCGAAGCTAATTCTAACAATTTCTCACTGCCTCGA